>OY992540.1:211833358-213033358 GCA_963921195.1 Pegoplata infirma
TTTTTTTTGTTTTCTTTTTCTTTGGAAAACTTCTTTTGTAAACGTTTGGTACACCAAAAATGCTATTCCATTAGTTATATGGCATGACAAATAATTTTTTTCTTTTTGCTTTTTTAACTTTGACTTCTTACTACTTATATCTAGCAGAAAATATGATTAATGATATCACATTATCAATATTTTACAATTGTTATTAAACATGAAATGAAAGAAACAAAAAATAATATAATATAATAAAAGTTTGATAGTTAGAAAAAAATGACTAAAAAATTATAGAGAATTTTTTAAATTTTTCTTAAAGATTTTAAAAGAATTTAATAAAGAATAAAAAAAATAAAAAAAAAACAGAAATAACGATAAAAATAAAAAAAAGGATGCTAATAACGTGGAGAAAGTGGAGAGTCCCTAAACACTTTTAATACCATTCTCCTAAGCCTTCAACCGTTACAAATCACTTGAAAAAATTAAATCAGAAAAAATTAAATTTCTTTAGAAAATTTTTTGTTTTCAATAAATTTTCTATAGAAAATTATGCTATGAAAATATCATGGCTTTCATTAGTAAAGAAAATAATGACCTCGAGCCAGAATAAACAGCCTCAAAATAAAAATTTAAGAAAAAAATTTTTGTCGATAGAAATTTATTTAAAATTTTTTGGTTTCAATACAAAAATTTATGCAAATTGTGTAGGGTATTTCCGTCAGGCTTCCTCTTAAGAAAAACTTGAAACCCACTTCCTTTGTCTGCTAGTACATTTATTTTCAACTACTTTTTTAAAAGTTTGCGCAAATCTTAAAATAGTTTTCTTTTTATTATTTTTAATATTAAAATAATATTATTTACTTATTTATTCCTCCTATTTTTTGGTAGCAAAAGACAACAAACTGGAGACAAAGTTTATATTTTTTTTGTCATAACCAAAATATTTAACTTTTCTATGCAAATAATCACTTTTTGTTTTTTGAGTAAATTTTATTTAAAACTAACAACAACAAAACTTCAAAACTTAAGATTTTAGAAAGAAAAAAATAAAACTTTTTAATAAAACAAAAATTGGACCACGAAAACTAAAGACAGACAAAAAAATAAATATTTGTTTTAAATATTTGGAAAGAAACTAATTTAAAACTTAAAGGATATTTCCCAGCAAAAACATGGTAATGAGTTGTGAAAAGTAATCATTACCAAGTACATTATTTATAATGAGTACCCATTACCATTAATATTATTTTAAGCCCAAAAGTAACTACTTCTCAGTAATATGTTATAAAAGCACATCTAAGTAATAATTTATCCTTGCACTTGCAGTTTTTAACCTTTACAATTCAATTAACCTAAAAATTAGTTAAAAACTTAATAAAAATTACGCAGTTTTTAAGTTTTAGTAAAAACAAGTTAAATTTTAAATGTTTTAATTAAATAATTATTTTACTTCTTATTGGTAATGGGGTTTTACTCCTTATTAGTAATCCGAGTCAGTAACTACTTATTTATCTCCATACTCTTCACTAGTTATTTTTGTCTCACGCCCTTGTTAAAATAATTAGTGTTTCATTCAATAAGTAACTACTTATTAACATCTGTTTCGGATTACAAAACCCATTACTAGTAATGCCAATTTTTGCTGGGTTTCTATAGAAAATTTATTGATAACAAAAAATTTTCTATAGAAAATTTATTGATAACAAAAAATTTTCTATAGAAAATTTATTAATAACAAAAAATTTTCTATAGAAAATTTATTGATAACAAAAAATTTTCTATAGAAAATTTATTGATAACAAAAAATTTTCTACAGAAAATTTATTGATAACAAAAATATTTCGATAGAAAACTTAAGTTTTTCGATAGAAAACTTATCGATAACAAAAAATTTTCCATATAAAATTGTTTGTTATCGAAAAATTCATCGATAACAAAAAAATTTCGATAGAAAACTTAAGTTTTTCGATAGAAAATTTATCGATAACAAAAAATTTTCTATAGAAAATTTATCGATAACAAAAAATTTTCTATAGAAAATTTATCGATACCGAAAAATTTTCTGTAGAAAATTTATCGACAACAAAAAATTTTCTATAGAAAATTTATCGATAACAAAAAATTTTTTATAGAAAATTTATCGATAACAAAAAATTTTCTACAGAAAATTTATCGATAACAGAAAATTTTCTATAGAAAATTTATCGATAACAGAAAATTTTCTATAGAAAATTTATCGATAACAGAAAATTTTCTATAGAAAATTTATCGATAACAGAAAATTTTCTATAGAAAATTTATCGATAACAGAAAATTTTCTATATACAATTTATCGATAACAAAAATTTTCAAAGGAAAATTATCGAAAACAAAAATGGAGTCCATTTTCAACTGTGATACTAAAAGAAAGTTTAAACTGTGATATTTTTATTAATTATACATTTATATTTTTGTTTTATTTTTGTGTTTAATTGTACTGTGTGTATTGGTTTAAAACCAAATTTAAATTAAAAATAGAAATGTAAATACAAATTCAAGATTTTATATTCAATAAAAATAATCCCTGAAGAGGTAGGAAAACAGCCTACGAAACGTCGGAGGAAAATATGAAATAAATCTTTTATTTACATATAGGAAATAATTAGACCTTGAAAGCCTGTTTGGAAATCCAAAAAACATTAATATAGTAGAAAAAGGTCGATAAATTTTAAAAAACAAAAATGTAGAAAATTTATCAAACATAAAAAATTCTACAGAAATTTTATCGAAAACAAAAATTTTTTGTAGAAAATTTATCGAAAACATAATTTTTTTATTAAAAATTTATCGATTACAAAAATTTTCTATAGAACATTTATTGATGGCAAAAAATTTTCTATAGAAAATTTATCGATGACAACAAATTTTCTATGGAAAATTTATCGATAAGAAAAGTTTTCTATGAAAATTTATCGATAGAAAATTTATTGATAACAAAAAATTTTCTATAGAAAATTTATTGATAACAAAAAATTTTCTATAGATAATTTATTGATAACAAAAAAATTTCGATAGAAAACTTAAGTTTTTCGATAGAAAACTTATCGATAACAAAAAATTTTCCATATAAAATTTTTTGTTATCGAAAAATTCATCGATAACAAAAAAATTTCGATAGAAAACTTAAGTTTTTCGATAGAAAATTTATCGATAACAAAAAATTTTTTATAGAAAATTTATCGATAACAAAAAATTTTCTACAGAAAATTTATCGATAACAGAAAATTTTCTATATAAAATTTATCGATAACAGAAAATTTTCTATAGAAAAACTTTCTATATACAATTTATCGATAACAAAAAATTTCAAAGGAAAATTTATCGAAAACAAAAATTTTCTATAGAAAATTTATCAAACATAAAAAATTCTACAGAAATTTTATCGAAAACAAAAATTTTTTTGTAGAAAATTTATCGAAAACATATTTTTTTTATTAAAAATTTATCGATTACAAAAATTTTCTATAGAACATTTATTGATGGCAAAAAATTTTCTATAGAAAATGTATCGATAAGAAAAGTTTTCTATGAAAATTTATCAATAACAAAAAAATTTCGATAGAAAATTTATGGATAACAAAAAAATTTCGATAGAAAATTTATCGATAACAAAAAAATTTCGATAGATAATTTATCTATAACAAAATATTTATTATAGAAAATTTATCGATAACAAAAAATTTTCTATAGAAAATTTATCGATAAAAAAGGTTTTCAAAGAAAATTTATCTATAACAAAAAATTTTCTATATAAAATTTATCGATATCAAAAAATTGTTTACAGAAATTTTATCAATAACAAACAATTTTTTAGATAAAATTTATCGATAACAAAAAAAATTTCTATAGAAAATTTATCGATAACGAAAAATGTTATATAGAAAATTTATTGATAACAAAAAAATTTCTATAGAATCAAAAAAATTTCTATAAAAAATTTATCGATAAAAAAAAATTATTTTCTTTACTAATTAAAACCATGATATTCTCATAGTATAATTTTCAAGAAAATTATTTTTTTTTGTTTTAAATTTATTTATGTTGGTCATTTTTGCAAGACTTAATCGACACGTGTTTCGGAATTTGTCAAGATTCCATTGTCAAGATTAACAAATCTTAACAAATTCCGAAACACATGTCGATTAAGTCTTGCAAAAATTACCAACATAAATAAATTTAAAACAAACAAAAAAAAAATTTTCTTGAAAATTATACTATGAGAATATCATGGTTTTAATTAGTAAAGAAAATAATGACCTCGAGCCAGAATAAACATCCTCAAAATATAATATTTTAAAGGTCGAATAAAACAATTTTTATTTTTTAATAAAAATTAATCAGAATTTGGACATAATGGTTGGCACGCCATAGTGATATGAATAACCCTAATGTGGTTATTACATTCACAACAACAAAAAACATATTGTTGTAGTCCAATGGACTATCGTATTTAAAATGTTTTAAATATTTTTGTTGGTTATTGACAATCGTTGCCTTACTAGTGTAGTACAATTTCTTCGTCTTTCTAATTCACATTGTCGATAACAAAAAAATTTCGATAGAAAATTTATCGATAAGAAAAAAATTTCAAAGGAAAATTTATCGAAAACAAAAATTTTCTACAGAAAAATTTAGCGAACAAAAAAAATTCTTCAGAAAATTTATCGAAAACAAAGATTTTTTGTAGGAAATTAATCAAAAACATATTTTTTATAAACAATTTATCATTACAAAAATTCTAAAAAAAAAATTTAATGATGAAAAAAATTTTCTATATAAAATTTATTTATAACAAAAATTTTCTATAGAAAATTTTTTAATAACTAAAATTTTCTATAGTAAATTTATTGATAAAAAAATGTTTCTATAAAAAATTTATTGACGACCAAAAATTTTCTGTAGAAAATTTATTGACGACAAAAATTTTCTGTAGAAAATTTAGAGATAACAAAAATTTTTTCTAGAAAACTTATCGTTAACAAAAATTTCTGTAGAAAATTTAAACAAGTGAGAGTGTTAAATTCGGCTGTGCCGAATCTTGTATACCCTCCAACGTTTAAAAAAAATAAAAAAAAATGCAGGGGCGTCTTTTTTTTTCGGGGGGGGATCTTGGCAGGGGTCCTTGGGGACACCTCCTCTCCGGTCAAAAATGTTTACAAATTTAACTACTATGCTTTTTGTACAAAAGATATACAATTTCATCATTATATAAATTATTTGCTAATATCCACGCCCACAAAAGGGGGCGGACCAAAAAAAAGTCATTTAACAAAAATTTCTGTAGAAAATTTAAACAAGTGAGAGTGTTAAATTCGGCTGTGCCGAATCTTGTATACCCTCCAACGTTTAAAAAAAAATAAAAAAAATGTAGGGGCGTCTTTTTTTTTTCGGGGGGATCTTGGCGGGGGTCCTTGGGGACACCTTCTCTCCGGTCAAAAATGTTTACAAATTTAACTACTATGCTTTTTGTACAAAAGATATACAATTTCATCATTATATAAATTATTTGCTAATATCCACGCCCACAAAAGGGGGCGGACCAAAAAAAAGTCATTTTCAAATCCCTTAGGTCCAAGTCCAAGACTTTGAAATTTTTCAGGCATAAAAATTTTTCATTTGTTTAACAAAAATACAAAAAAACCTATAAAAAGTTACATATTTCATGGGTTGGTTTACTTCGTCAAGGGCGAACTTTTTCCCCCCTGGTCCGATTTTGCCCGTCTCCGAACTTAACCAGCCTATGAACATGAGACATATATGTGCCAAATTTCAGGAGTCTAGCACTTTTATTTTGGACTGTATCGTGTCTTCCACAGACGGACGGACAGACAGACGGACGGACGGACAGACGGACATCGCTAGAATGTCTTAGAATCGATCACTGATCAATAATATATATACTTTATGGGGTCCTAGACCGATATTTCAATGCGTTACTGTAGTTGGAGGGTATAAAAAATCTATAAAAAATTTAGTGATAGCAAAAATATTTTTTCTAGGAAATTTATCGTTAACAAAAAAAATTCTGTAGAAAATTTATCGGTAACAAAAATTTTCCATAAAAATTTCTATAGAAAATTAGTGGGCCAAAAAAATTTTTCTGTAGAAAATTTATTCATAACAAATTTTTTTTTTTTTTTTATATAAATTTAGTGATAACAAACATTTTCCATAAACATTTTATCGATAACAAAAACATTTTACAAATTTATCATAACAAAAAATTTTCTATAAAAAAATATATATCTGCAAAAATTTTTGCATAAATAAACTTGTTGCTACTTGCTATGACTTAATCTGTTCTGATAATTACTTTTGGGTGTAACAACATCAAAAAAAAAAAGTAAAACAACATCTGACTTTTAAGCAACATTAACTGGGAATTAGAGCAGTTACGTTAGTTGTTGCAATGTAATTTACAAAACCGCACCTAAATCTAAATAAACGGATAAAACTTATAAATGCAAGAATACAGGCAGGCATGTAGGCAGTCGTCAGAGTTACAACCACGTTGATGGCACATGCAATTACTCAGACCTTAACCAACAAAACCGTATGTTAGGGATTATTTTCCGCTATCATTTTTATACTGCCACAAACAAGAAATTCAAGATAATTTTGTTAAAGTATGTGTTTTTACGGTTGCTTTGAAGATTAGCGACAAAGAATAAAAGTCTCTAAAAAATGTTAAAACACAACTGTTGATATTTTTCAAATGAACGATTTTGAACTACAAGGCGTATGAGTCATTTTATGTTATTTCATATTACGTATACGCGTAGTTGGCTGTTTATAAAAATCAACCCAATTTCACATTCCATTGTTATTAGATTCAGAATCTTAGATTTATTCTTAACGATAAATTTTTAATAAAAAAAATATTCTTATAGATAATTTTTCAAAAAAATAAATTTATTTATCTATAAATTCTCTTTGAAAAGTTTTTCTTTTTGATAATTTTATTAATAGAAAATTTTTTGTTATTGATAAATTATTTATCAAAAAAAAAATTTTTTTGATACATTTTTTGACGTATAAATTTCTTGTTATCGAAAATTTTTCTTTAAAAAATTTTTGCTATCGATAAACTTTATAAACAGGTTTGTAGTTGATAAATTTTCTATAAAAAATTGTGATAAAAAAATTTTGAATAAAAAACTTTTGTTATCGATAATAAATTTCTTGTTATCGAAAATTTTTCTTTGAAAAAATTTTGCTATCGATAAGCTTTATAAACAGGTTTGTAGTTGATAAATTTTCTATTAAAAAACTTATGATCAAAAAAATTTTAAATAAAAAACTTTTGTTATCGATAATTTTTTAAAAAACATTTTTTGCTATCGATAATTATTCTATATTTGTTGACAATTTTTGTTATCGATAAATTTTTCTATAGAAATTTTTTTGTTATCAATGATTTTTCTACAATTTTTTTTTATCGATAACATTTATTCAGAAAATTTTAGATTTTGATAAATTTTCTGTTCAAAATTTATTTTATCGATAAATTTTCTATTGAAATTTTTTTTGTTATCAATAAATTTTGAATAGTATTTTTTTTTGTTATCGTTATATTTCCTGTATAGGGAATTTATTGTCATCAATAAATTTTCATTTATCGATAAATTTTCATTAATCGATAAATTTGCTACATACAATTTTTGTTATCATAAAATTTTCTTCAGAAAATTTTTTGTTATTAGTAAATTTTCTACCAAAAATTTTTTTATCGTTAAATTTTCTACATACATTTTATCTATCAATACATTTTCGATAGAAAATTGTTGACATTCACAAATTTTCTATGGAAAATTTTAGTTATCGATAAATTTACTAAATATAATTTTTGTTATCGTTAAATTTTCTAGACACAAAATTTTCTTTAAATTTTTTTGACAACATACTACATTTTTTATAGAAAATATATCAACAACATTTTTTTGGAATTGATAAATTTTCTACAGAACATTTTTTGTAATTGACTTTTTAAAATTTAGTGTTTAAAATTTCTTGTTATAAAAAAATGTGTGACCAAAAACTTGTAAAAAATATTTGGTTATCGATAAATTTTCTAAAGAATTTTTTTTGTGATCGATAATTTGTCTTTAGAAATTTTTTGTTATCAATATTTTTTCTACAGAAAATTTTTTGTTGTCTATAGAAATCTATAAAATTTCTGAAAATTTTTTGTTACAATAATTTTTCTGCAGAAATTTTTTTGTTACCGATAAAATATCTACAGAAAATATAAGTTTTTGTTCACAATTTATTTTATCGATAAATTTTATATTGAATTTTTTTTTTATCAATAAATTTTGAAAACACATTTTTTGTAATCGATAAGTTTTTTGTAAAGGAAAATTTTTTATTGTCGGTCAATTTTCATTTCTCGATAATTTTTCTACAGAAAATTTTTTGTTTTTGATATATTTTCTAGAGAAAATTTTTTGTTATCGATAAATTATCCACAGAAAATTTTTTGTAATTGAAAATTTTTCTCTAAAACATTTTTTAATTGAGTTTTTTTGTTAAAAACTTCTTGTTATCGATAAATTTTCTTTTGAAAATTTTTGCTAATGAAAATTTTCTATAAAAAAAATTTGTGACCAAAAAATTTTACAGAAAATATTGGGTTATCGATAATTTTTCGATACAAATTTTTATGTGAACCATAATTTTTCTACAGAATTTTTGTTTTATCTATAATTTTTCTATAGAAAATTTGTTGTTATCCATAATTTCTCTATTGAAATTTTTTTTATGTAAAAGTTTTTTGTTACAATTTATGTTATCGATTAAGTTTCTACAGCAATTTTTTTGTTATTAAAAAATTTTCTTTGTAGGGAATTCTTTGTTATCGATAAATTTATACACAATTTTTTATCGATAACATTTCTACAGAAATATTTAGTTTTAGATACATTTTCTATCCACAACTAATGTTATCAATAAACTTTCATAGCAATATATTTGTTATCAATAAATTTTTTGTATAGGCAATTTTTTTATTATAGACAAATTTTCTTCAGAAAATTTTTTGTTATCATAAATTTTATACAAAAAGTTTTTTGTTATCGATAAATTTTCTACAGAATTTTTGTATCGATAAATTTTCTACAGAAAGTTACAGAAAAAATCAAATAAAATTACTGACAAAATATGTTGCCATTAGGCACGTCTCCGAAACAGAAAATGCAAATTCCTTCATTGTGTCTGCAATTCCAGATCATGTTGGTAATACTTGCGAAATAATGTAAGAGACAAAAAAAGTTGAAAGAAAGTATGAAGTGAGGTTGAGATTGCTAGAAACAGAATTGTAGTGTTGGAAGCTGTTAAAATTTATTCTGTAGAAACTATAAATATTCACATATATTAAAAGGTAATTTCCATTAACAAGACAAACCGACATTTAAAATCATACTGATGATAACACTAACAGGAGTATTTGAAACCGGTATGGGAATACCAGAAATGTGTATAATTTTTAGAAATTCAATTTTTCTTCTATATTTTTTCAACTTAAAACCTTTTAACTAAAATTTTCTTTAGAAAATATTTTATATAAAAAATATTCTATAGAACATTTTTCGATAACAATGTTTTTTTTATAAAATTTATCGATAACTATAGAAAAATTTATCAAAAAAGTAACAAAAAATTGTATAAAAAAAAATTATAGATACCAAACAATTTTCTACAGAAAACTTATCGATACCAAATTTTTTTTTCTATAAAAAATTAACGAAAGCAATAACTTTCTATTAAAAAGTTATCGATAACAAAACTGTAGAAAGTTGCCGATAACAGAAAGTATCCATAGACAAATTATTGATAGCAAAAATTTTCTAAAGCTAAGTTATCGAAAACAATTTTTTTTTATAAAAAATTTATCGATTAAATTTGTCAAAAAATTTTTAAAAATGGAGTTTTTCAGCCGTTTTCAAAAAAAACAAGTGAGAGTGTTAAATTCGGCTGTGCCGAATCTATTATACCCTCCAACATGTAAAAAAATAAAAAAAAAAATTTTGACAGGGGCGTTGTTTTAAGGGGGGGCAAGGTTGGGGGAGGGGTCGGTTAGCTGGGGTGACTTCTTGGCCCTCACGGTATATGTTTACAAGTTCATTTTTGTCTGCTTTGTGCACTTAAGTACTATAGTTTTATAATTATTTAAATTATTTTTTTATCCACGCCCTTAAAAGAGGGGCGGGGCAAAAAAAAGCGATATTTTTTAGTCTCCTGGGTCCAAGCGCAGGACCTTAAACTTCTACGAACATAAAAATGTCTCATTTGGTTCACAAAAATACAAAAAAACGCAAAAAAAATAGCATTTTTAAGAGGTTGGTTTAGTTCTTCAAGGGGGAACTTTTTTCCCCCTAGTCCGATTTGGCCCATTTCCGAACTTAACCTGCCTAGGATCATAAGACATATTTATGCCAAACTTGAGGGATCTAGCTCTTTTATTTTGGACTGCATCGTGTTAACTACAGACGGACGGACAGACAGACGGACGGACGGACGGACGGACATCGCTAGAATGTCTTAGAATCGATCACTGATCAATAATATATATACTTTATGGGGTCCCCGACCGATATTTCGATGCGTTACATACGGAATGACAAAGTGAGTATACCCCCATACTGTAGTTGGAGGGTATAAAAATAATTTTTTTTTTCATTAACTATTTTTAGTCTCCTATCATACAAATACATCCTGCATACTATGTTTACTGAAATAATTTTTTTTAAAGATTTTATATGCGAAAACCTAAAAAGTAACAGAATTGTTTATTTATTTGCTTGTTCTTCAAACAATGTTAAATGCTAACAAGCAACAGATTGATTTTTTGTTTATTTTTTACGCTCTCGGTTTTTATTTTCGTTGACGTTCGGGTTGTATACGTGTAAAAAATCCGATTAACCATTGTTGATCTAACTAGTGTATGGACACCACTGGTTTAAACTCACCATCATGTTCAAAATGAACTGTAATAATAATTACAAGTTTCAACCAGGAAAAGAAAAATAATTAAACATATTTTCCTTCAATATTGTAAAATAATCAAGAAGTTTAATAAAGTGCATATTTATTTTAAAAATATGTTGCCTGCATATTAATTTTTAAATTTCAAAGAGTTTAACTACTTAAATATGCGCTTTAATTGCGCAATAAAAATAAATAATAAATTACAGTAACTCAAACTAATAATGGAAGAGCATATATTTGATAGTTTGACAGTTCTTTAAAGGAAAAGTCATCAATACTAAACCTGATTGTTATCAATCGACTATTTTTGAAAAAAAAAAAAAGATATAAAGGAAAATTTTTAAGCATTATTTTAAGCTTGATAGGGTCCAGATTGAGCAAATATTAAATGAGATACTATATACACAGAAAATAATATCGTATATTTTAAAAAAATTTGTTAATTTAATTTAATATTAATTAAATTTTTAATTAATATAATTAATTGTTGAATTAAATTTTAAACGTTATATTAATTAACATTTTAATTGTTTTTAAATTTAAAATTAATTAAATATTTAATTAATATAATTAATTGTTTAATTAAATCTTAAGCTTCATTTAGTTTTGTTTTTGTGTTTTGTTTTCCGTGTGTACGCGAGTGTGTGTTTTTTTCTTGCATTGTATTACATACAAAAAAAAACCTAAGTAAATATAAACAGTTTGCTGAAAGTTTTTTTTTATTTCTTACATAGTTTTTTGAATTCTCATTTTGTTTATAGTTTTATGTGTATGAATATAGAAGGTTTATAATCAACTTTATAAAATTGTCTTAGTGACTGTCTTTATGGTATAAGGTTTGAAGAAATTTTTTTTTATACTGTTTTATTAAAAAAAGTGTTTTTAAATTATTTATTTTTTAAAAACTGCATTGTTTTTAATTTATTTTATTATTTATAGAACTACAAATTTTAATTTTTAAAAAAAAAATTAATTAAATTTTTAATTTATATAATTAAAACTTTATTTGTTTTTTAATTTTAATTAAATTTTTTAATTTATAGTATTAAATTTTTAATTAAGTAAATATTCATTTATTTTTAATTAATGGCATACAAATATTTTTAATTTATTATCGCATTTTAGTGGTTGGTCCGGATTTAATTAATTTTTTAATTAAATCTACGAATTTTTTAAATAATTTATTTTTTATTTTTTTCTGTGTGCTGGTCGGGTCGCGCTGGAAAATGAATTCGATTTTTTCTAAAATCAAACACTAAAAATTTAAAAAATTATCTCGTTATTTTTATTCAGTTATCAGCTAGTTTTTTCGACAACCCACACAAAAAATGAAATTTTTTAAATACAGTAGAAAAATCCGCATTTTTTTGATCATCAACTCTTTGTAAACAAAGAAAATATTTTATTGGTTATTAATTTTAGTGTGATTTCTATGCAAATGTATGTTTTTTGTCGGTAGTCTAAAAACGATATCGACCAATTATTTTTCGGAATCAAGAAATTGAGTTAAAATGGCATCGATTTGTTTTTGCATATTTTGGTGAAAATACATATTTTTTACATATTTTAGTTTTAAATGCATATTTTAAAATTTTAAGTGCATATTTTGGCATAAATTAGCAAAAATTTATTTTGAAAATACGATTTTTTTTTTTTTATTATTTTAAATTTTTTTTTATTAATTGTTGTAGTTTCTAAAAAATCTTGCTTACATAAAGTTTTAAATGTTACTATTCAAAACCGGCGTTATTTTTTACCTTTTAAAAGTTTTTCGCTTGACAACAAGATTTTTAATGCACAAAGTGCATATTTTTTGGTTTTTAAGTACATATTTTGAATTTTGTAGCGCATATTTTAGATTTTTTAGTGCATGAAAATCTCATCCCTAGTAATGAGATATTAGAATAATTAAAATTTTTCTATGTTTTTGCTCGGTTATTTCTTAGTCTTTCTCTATAAAGTCTTTTCAAATGTTTTTTATTGTTAAAGGAAATACTTTTATTATAAATAAATTTTCTTGTTCTATTTTTCTATTAAATTAAATACCATAATGATGCTTAACAAATTTTTATATTTTTTATTATTAAAAAAAATCTCCTTGGAAATTGTCATGTTTTCCTTTTTTATTATTTTAAATCATCAACATGTTGTGTATACACAGAAAAAAGGAAATCTGCATTATTTTATGGAAAAATATATAAAAAATTTTATTTGCTAAACTTTCTTGAAAGAGATATTTTTGCAAAATAAAAGTATTATATTGCATTTGCAACTCGTTATATGCACAATTTTTTTTTCCTTTTCCTCATATTATATGTCATTTAAGTTATAGTCAATTTAAACTACACATTCCGGTACTCATACATACTCATACATTCTTATTTATGAACGTGCAAAGACATGCATATAGATGATGGCAAAAATGAGGGCAAGAACAAAAATGTGTATTAAAATGTTAAGGGTGCCTTTTATTTTTAAAGGCCAAAATTGAAACAAAAAATAATTTGTAATATAGAAAAACGTTTTTTTCCTTTGTCATATTTTACTCCTACAAAGGGAATAAAACTTTAAGTGAAAAAATATTTAATAAAATAAAATAATTTTTTTTTTGCGTAATTGACCAACAAAATTTTAGTAAATTAAAGTTTCATTCTATAAGAGTTCAAGTTGAAAAACTGCAGAAGAAAAATTTAATTTCTAAAAATTATAGACATTTCTGGTATTCCCATACCGGTTTTAAACACTTTAGTTAGTGTTATCATCAGTAGGATTTTAAATGTCGGTTTGTCATGTAAATGTTTTTTATATATGTGAATATTTATAGTTTCTACAGACTAAATTTTAACAGTTTCCAACACTACAATTCTATATCTAGCAATCTCAACGTCACTTCATACTTTCTCTCAACTTTTTTGTCTCTTAGATTATTTCGCAAGGGTTACCAACATGATCTGGAATTTCAGACATGTTTTGTCAGTAATTTTGTTAGTGTTTTTCTGTAAGTACAGATCGAGCTCGGGCTCTAATTATATTTGTTATGAGGGTTCAAGTTGAAAAAATGCAGAAGAAAAATTAAATTTTTAAAAATTATAGACATTTCTGGTAATCCCATACCGGTTTCAAACACCCCAGTTAGTGTTATCATCAGTAGGATTTTAAATGTCGGTTTGTCTTGTTAGTGGAAATTGTTTTTCATTCTATTTCGCTTGTTGTTCCATTTCATTATGTTCCCTGTTTCTTTTCATTTCGTTTTTTGTTTCATTCCATTTATTTTCAAGTGTTATTCATTCCGTTCGTTATTTACATGCGTTAAATAACAAAATTTGCAGGTTTTCTATATTTGTTAATAGCTTTGTTCTATCTGAGTTTCGTATATCTCTAGTCCCATTTTAACAGTTAAAATTTATAATTTCTATAGGCATAAGTTCCGCCCTAATTGCCATTTGGAATATAATTTTGTTTTACGTTTATAAAAATAAAAAGTCCTTTTTTTTATGAAATTCATAAGGCAATGTGTCAGGATATGCATCACATACATAACTTTTCATTTTTGTTGGTTAAACTTTCACTTTTTTTTAAGTTTTTTTTACATTTTCTTATTATTTTTTGCCATCGTAACTTAAATTTTCTTTTTGAGACCCAAAATGCAATTTGTATATTCCCGAGTAAAAATTTTCTGATATAATCATATATAATTTGATACAATCTTATATAAGTTAATATGCTTATGTATAAATTTATATAAAATTATATCTATCACCTTGATACGGTTGAATCATTTTATATGGTTAGATATTGCTCCATATATGATTAGATTCGTATTTTGGTTTTGCTCATCAAATTATATAAAAATAGATATTATAAGATCAATTTGATATAATTATTTTTTGATCTAACCCGACTAAAAAAAAATAATCCGGAACCATATATCATTTGATCCCAAAAATGGAGGATCCAAAAATATATGATTATATCTTATTAGATCAAATTTGATATACTTAGATATAATTTGATATACATACTTAGAAACAATTAGATATTATTTGATCCAACCATTTTACGGATCAAATTAGATCTATTTAGTAAAATTAGCATAATATTTTTACTAGGGTTATACAAAATAATACCCCGAGTAAAAAAAAAACTTTTTAAGAACTAATTTGATCTCAAAATTGGCTGTATCAAGTTGTATCAAATAATTATCTAATTGTATCATTTTAGATACACAAATATAAAAAATGATACTATTAGATCCGAATTTTGGTCACATCCAAATAAATCCAGTTGATCTTATTTTATATAAATAAATGTAGATTTATATAATTATATGAAGTCATATATATTTATGTATAACCTCAGATAAGAAAATGGAGCCATATTAAATCTTTCATATAATTAGATCTGAACATATAAAAACTCATATATATTTTAATATAATTGTATCAAATTATATATTATTATATCAAAACTTTTTTACTAGGGACAGAGTAATGGAATGTTAAAATCGACTCTGTCGTAATGCTTAAAAATGACGTTGTTTAAAAGTACCTTGTTTAGTTTAAATGGTATTATTTATAAAAGTGTCATTTAATGAAAGTATAGTTTTACAAAGATTTTTTAATCGATTTAAAGACGATCTAGCGATGTCCGTCCGTCTGTCCGTTTGTCAGTCTGTCTATCTGTTGAAAACACACTAACTTTTGAAAGACTTTACGGAGGCTCCTGAAGTTTGGCATATATGTTGGGCATTTACCTATTTAGGTTGGTATAGCAATCCAGCAAAATCGGTCCAGTGGTTCAAAAGTTATGAGCAAAAGACTGAATTTCGGCAAGGGGTTTTCGTGAATTTACAAGATAAAAAAACACGCTAACTTTTGAAACGCAATTCTGATGATGCTGAAGCTTGGCATATATATTTGCCGTTACCCTGGCCTGGTTCGTATTGAATTTCAGCCAAATCGGTCCAGTGGTTTAAATGTTATTAGCAAAACCGTGAATTTCAGATTAGCTTCACCTTAAATTCACGTGTTGAAAACCCGTTAAACCTGTTTTAAAAACATTGGTAAGTCACAAAAATATTTTACAACGTATTTTAGCCATTCAAAAATATTTTTACACTAAAAAAAATAAACTTGAAAAAAATTTTACACTCAAAAAAAATTTTACACTAAAAAAAAAAAATTTACACTCCAAAAAATTTAGTAAATTATTTTTTTTTTTAAATTATTAAAAAAAAGTTTTTTACACAAAATAAAATATTTCTAATCAAAAATGTTATTTTTTACACGTTAGAAAATTTACTATGACTTAAAACGGGCATTGTGGAGGGTATTCATAGATTCGGCCAAGTCAAATTTAACTTTTCTACTTGTTTTTTTTTTTTAATTGGTACTATTTCGAAAAAGGGTCATGTTTTAAAAGTACAGTTTTAAAGAGAAGCTACAATGTTTAACAGTACCATTTTATAAAGAAAAACCTTAAACTGTTTTACTTTATTAAGTATCATGTGTTAAAGTTCTTTAAAACGTTTCATTAAAGTACCTTTTTTAAAAAAATAATCGGTTTGTCGATATTGGCCTGTAGTTTAGAAAAGTACTTTTTTTTTTTTTAAATGGTACAGATGTATAAAGTTCCATTGAATTAAAATGGATTATTTAGAACCCTGACAGTACGGTTTAGGTAGACATTGGTTGCTAAATCTTCATTTATATTTCTGTTAAGTTTAAATATAGAGATGGGCACCAATCACGTGATTAACGTGAATCACGTGAATCACGCATGAATCACGTGATTCGTGAGTAAATTTTTTTCCTACTCACGTGAGCGTGCGTGAGCGTGAGTAACAAAAAAAAGTTCGTGCGTGATCGTGCGTGAGTAAAATTCTTGCGTGAATTTTTCGTGACTTTAATTGTTTCCCCGATTTTTTTTGTTCGGTCACGTTTTTTTGATTTTTTATGGTCTTTCAAAACATTCCATGAGGAAATGTGTTCAGATTTTGAGACACTTTTCGAATGCAAATTCTCAGATTCTGAGACATTTTCCGTATTGAAAAACTCTCAGATTCCGAGACGTTTTTCGTATAAAAATATTTTCAGATTCTGAAACGTTTTTCGTACAGAAAATGTCTCAGATTATGATAAAGATAATTTATAAATGAAAATGGATGGAAGTAAAAACTAATGGAACACACACAAAATTATTTGCTAAATATTTTCAATTAAATCTATTGATCAACAAAATTTAAATGAGTCAATCAATGTTTTGATTAAAATTTTTGTTATTTTCTTAAACAGTCGAATACAAATTTTCAACATACAAATTTTTTTTCGCTTTAATTTATTTGAATAGATTAATTCAAAAATGTACAAAATAATCGGGTTTTACTTTGTTTGCATCATATTAGAAACAAAAATATGCATTTTTTGATAATTTTGTCATATTTGTTAAATCAATCATTATTTTGATTGACTTCAAATAAAAAATTTATCAAATTTTTGATCAAAATCGAACACATGTTTGATTGAAAAAATTTTCAATCAATCACCTATAATTTGATTTGAGGAATTTGATTGGAGGAATTTCAATCAAAAAATTTATTGAATCCGCGTTTTTGTTGATTGAAATTCGTTTCAAATTTTTTCAGTGAAAAAAGAAGATTTTTTGCATTTTTGTATGACCTATATCAGACATTTCAACAGAGACGACTTAGGGGAGGGAATGTCAGCACCCCCTGACAACTGATAATTATGATTGGAGAAATTTTGAAGTTTTTTATGAAGCCGTCCTTAACTCGGTATATAGAGCTGTCATGGGGATGTCAGGTATGACTCTGACATGTCAGCGAGCCGTCACTACGGATGGCTCAAGGACTTTCACAACTGGGTAATGCATAAAGAAAATATGACATACATTTTTTCACATATTTTAATTCGTGAGTATTTCGTGATCGTGATTACGTCGTGAGCGTGATTAATTTGTTTTTCTACTCACGTGAGCATGCGTGAGCGTGAGCAGAAAAAAATGTTCGTGCGTGATCGTGCGTGATTACAATACATTTTTTCGTGAGCGTGCGTGATCGTGATTGAAAAGTCACTCACGATCCCATCTCTATTTAAATATATGGGACAAAACGCGTCAACGGTCCACACCATAAAACCGATTTAGGTATAATTTTGCCAAACTGTTAGGATAATAGTAGGTAGTCTAAAATTCAAATAAAAAATTTTTCATTGAAATATTTTTAGAGTTGCATAGATGGAAAGTTTTCATTTTTTTGCAAAGATCATATTTGGTTGAGTTTTTATTAACACTTTGATGCGATAAAAATTTATTTTTAAAAAACGATTTTTAAAGTATTTTTGACGACCTTTTCAATGGCATTGGTGGTTTTTCAAAAAATATAAATTTGACCTTAAAATTCAAGGTCAAATTATTTAAATAAAAAGTTTGACATTTTTTACATTAAAAAACATTTTTCAAAAAATGAATCGAGAGTTCCTTATTGCGAAAACATTTTTTTATTTATTTTTTTAATTATAATACACGCGGTATTCGTACTTTTTAAGTGTTATTTTATAAAAAAAAATAATTTCGCAGGAAGGAACTCTCGATCCATTTTATTAAAAATGTTTTTTTATGTAAAAAACGTCAAGCTTTCTAATAAACTTACAAGGGAAGTCTCCCTAGTGTCACCCGCGGATCTTTATGGAATTGGGTTTATTTTGTAGAGCACAAAAAATAAAGAGACACGTATTTTTTTTAGCGGCCCAAATTCATATTTAAGGGGTAAAAAATAGGGGGGTATGGCAAGGCCATTTTTCAGTTTTTTTCGTTTATCTCCTATATTATGCAAAGAAACCTAGTCATGTTACATACCAAATGAAAGGTCTTTGGAAAACCTATCTACGTGTGCTAAGAACGTGGCCAAACATGCACAACTTTTCGTCATATTGAGTAAAATACCAAAATTTTAGAACGTTTTTGTTAATAAGTCGAAAAATATTATTTTCTTTGGCCCGTTGTTAGCACCACAAGATAGGTATTTTTAATACCTTTAATCTGATACCACACATGCCTATATAAATTTAGTTTAAATAGGCGTGAATCGTAAAAAACTGAAAAAGGTCAATTTCCCCCCTTACAAATCAACCCCCCCCTAAAAATAAGTATGGGCCGCTAAAAAAAATACGTGTCGAATTAATTTTCGTCCATAACAACATATCCAAATTTCATGAAGATCGGAGGGTGACACCAGCAAGACTTCCCTTGTTACTTAAAATAATCTCAAAATGTGCGCTTTGTAAAATAATTTTTTTCAATAATTTGACCTTGAATTTTAAGGTGAAATTTATATATTTTTTTTAAAAACCACCAGCGCCATTGAAAAGGCAGTCAAAAATACTTTAAAAATCGTTTTTTTAAAAATAAATTTTTATCGCATCAAGATGTCAATAAAATTTCAACCAAATATGCTCTTTGCGAAAAAATGAAAACTTCCCATCTCTGTAACTCTAAAAATATTTCAACAAAAATTTTTTAATTTGACCTTTAGAGTACCTACTATTATCCTAACATTTTGGCAAAATTGTACTTAAATCGGATTTTTTGTGTGGACCGTTGACGCGTTTCGCCCCATTTAGCAATTCTCGTGATAGCTATAATCTAACTGTACGCCACATTAATCTCTCTTTTTCTCTACACCCAGACACATAATCATACGATTCAACTTAATGCTAAAAATTCTCGTAATTCCCGCCAGTCAACATCTATATTAACATTTTTTTTTATAGTTGTGCAACATTTAAAACCAATTTCCGTCGGAAATGCGTTTATGGAAAGCACATGTACGAGTAAAATTTTTTTTAACAAAATTCACGTTTATCTAAGCATGTTATGCACGTTGCGTTTCTTTATTTTTCAGTTTTATTTATACATACACTCAAAAATTAATCACTGGCAATTTAATTCTGATTCACCAACTTTTAGCAGAAAGAGAGTTTTTTTGCTGCTATCAATGTCATTGTTTATTTTGTCCATAAATTTTCTGCTGTTTCTGCAGTCATTTTATTTTGAGTGTATGTACAAATCATAGAAAAAAATAGAAGTGTAACAGAGTCGTATTTCGCTTGAATAAGGATTAGTGACAGCACATTATGTAACTTTTGACGTTTAATAAAAACAATGCAACATAAAGGAGAACAACAACAAAGAAAACAACAAAAGAAAAAACAAAAGGTTTTAAACTATCAATAGTGCGTATTATCTTTAAAAAAAACCTTGAGTAAAGCAAAATAAATAATAAATTTAATTAAATGAAAGACAAATTCCATTTTTTATAAACAAATAATATAATTTGATATTAAATACGTGTGAGATGAGGAAGAACAAGCATTTTGCCACCATATTGGAAAATACATCAAATACAACACTGCGTACCTTCTAATCTTTTCTATGGTACAAATGTTGCAACTATTCTATTTTGTGGCAGACAACCATGATCAAATGATTCAACATTGTTTTTTTTCTAAAATTGCTTGGGTTGTGTATTTTTGTAGGTGATGGGATTTTTTTTAGATTTGGGGTGATAAATTTGCAACATGTTAAAATGTGATTTGAACAATTGTTTGGAATGACATTTTACTTTTTTTTTTCTGTTTTTGTTTAGCAAATAAAAGAAAATATTTTTAAATTTTCGACAACATAACATTGTTTGAAACTGAAAGTTGAAAACTGAAAGTTTGAAAAAGTGTTTAATATGAGAGTCTGAATAGAACGTAAACGGAACTATGGACGTTTGTCGTTATTAGAGACCCTAAACCAATGGTTCCTAACCTTTGATTCTCTCCACACAGGGGGGCAATTTATAGGTTCCAGGCCTGGCCCCTGGCCAGGGGGGCAACGAGCAAATTTTCAAGATTTTTTTAGTCAAATTAACTACAAAAACTGTATTTGTTATCAAAATTAACTACAAAAATTTTGTTAATTGCTTAAATTTTTACTAAAAGCTTAGTTTAAATCAGTGATGGGCATTTTTGTAATTCCTATTCCCGCGGGAATAGGCTAAAATATGCTGCTTGTGCGCTGTCGACACACGTACACTATAAAATTATGTTGCTTGAGCAAATTTGTTGACTTTTCGCTTGCTACTACCCACACAAGCATAAATGTTATAGTATGTGTGTGCGCACCACTGGTTTAAATGCTTATTTTACAACAACTTTGCTAAACAAGTAGTAGTTTTTCATTAGAAACAAAAATTAGAAAAATTGGCAAATTTTTCTTGAGTGTAGGGGGGACAAGGCAATTATTTTAACTTGAAAGTGGTGCGTGGCGTAAAAAAGGTTGGGAACAATTGCCCTAAACAATAAGTGCTAAGTAGTTACCAAGCATACAAAAGTCGATTTCAAACAAAATGGTACTAAATTAAAAAAGTACCTTATACAGTTTCAAATAGTACCTAAAAAAAAGATATAATATAACGGTTCAAGTTGAAAAAATGCAGAAGAAAAATTTAATTTCTAAAAATTTTAGACATTTCTGGTATTCCCATAACGGTTTCAAACACTCCAGTTAGTGTTATCATTAGTAGGATTTTAAATGTCGGTTTTTCTTTGTTAATGGAAATTGTGTTTTTTGCATGTGAATATTTATTGTTTCTACAGAATAAATTTTGACAGTTTCCAACAATACGATTCTATTTCTAGCAATCTCAACCTCACCTCATACTTTCTTTCAACTTTTTTGTCTCTTACACAGAAAAAATTTGAAACGAATTTCAATCAACAAAAACGCGGATTCAATAAATTTTTTGATTGAAATTCCTCCAATTAAAAAAATTGTTATACCAATCATCAAATTGTAGGTGATTGATTGAAAATTTTTTCAATCAAACATTTTTTCGATTTTGATCAAAAATTTGATCAGTTTTTTATTTATAGTCAATCAAAATAATGATTGGTTTAACAAATGAATTGTAAAATCATGACAAAATTATCAAAAAAATTCATCTTTTTTGCCTTCCAAAATGTCGCCAATAATAAAAAAAAGTAAAACCCGACTATTTTGTATAAATTAATTTATTCTTATAAATTAAAGTGAAAAAAAATCTGGTATGTTGAAAATTTGTAATTCGGCAGTTAAAAAAATAACAAAAATGTTAATCAAAACATTGATTGACTCATCTAAATTTTGTTGATCAATAGATTTAATTGAAAGTTTTTAGCCAATAATTTTTTGTGTGTACATTATTTCGCAATTGTTACCAACATGATCTTGAATTGCAGACACGAATGAAGGAATTTGCATTTTCTGTTTCGGAGATGTGCCTAATGGCGACATATTTTGTCAGTAATTTTATTTATTGTTTTTTTCTGTAAGTACAGATCGAGCTCGGGCTTTAATTATATTTGTTATAAGCGTTAAAGTTGAAAAAATTTAGAAGAACAATTTAATTTCTAAAAATTAAAGACATTTCTGGTATTCCCATACCGGTTTCAAACACTCAAGTTGCACTAACAAAAAAACCTTGTAAAATTACAAGAAAAACCTCTAATATTTTTTTTTGTTTGCTACCTCCTATTTGACAAAAATTCTTAGTAGTTTTACAAGGTTTTTACCAATGTTTTTGTAATTTTTCAAGGTTTTTACCAATAAAATGGAAAATTTACAAATTTTTTAACATGATAAAATTTACAAGGAGGTTTCGTAATTTTACTAGATTTTTTGCTACCTCCTATTTGACAAAAATTCCTAGTAATTTTTTAAGCTTTTTACCAATAATTTTGTAATTTTACAAGCTTTTTACCAATAAAATTGTAAATTTACAGTTTTTACAAGGAATTCTCGTGAATTTACTAGATTATTTTGTAAAATTATCTTGGAAATTTTTAAAACTACAAAAAAATTGTAAAATTACAAAAAAATATAAATTTCAATCTAAATTTGTTTGTTAAAAAACAAGGAAAACTGTCAAATATTAGTAAAATGGGATTACGAGACTTTTCCTAGTAATTTGACAAAGTTTTTTTGTGTGTAGTACTTTTCTAAAATGCTACACTATTTTAAATAAAAATTTTATTCAGAAGTTTTCAACGGTGTTTCAAGAATTCAACTGACAAGGGAAGTCTCCCTAGTGTCACCCGCGGATCTTTATGGAATTGGTTTTAATTTGTAGATCAGAAAAAAAAGGGACACGTATTTTTTTAAGCGGCCAAAATTCATATTTAGGGGCTAAAAAGGAGGGGAGAAGACAAGGCAATTTTTTAGTTTTTTTCGTTTATCTCCTATATTATGCAAAGAAACCTAGTCATGTTGCATACCAAATGAAAGGTCTTTGGAAAACCTATCAACGTGTGCTAAGAACGTGTCCAAACATGCACAACTTTTCGTCATATTTAGTAAAATACCAACATTTTAGGACATTTATGTTAATAAGTCGAAAAATATTAACTTTGGCCCGTTGTTAGCACCACGGGAAAGGTATTTTTAATACCTTTAATCTGATACCACACACGCCTATATTAATTTTGTTTAAATAGGCGTAAATCGTAAAAAACTGAAAAAGGTCAATTTCCCCCATACAAATCGACCCCCCTAAAAATGAGTTTGGGCCGCTAAAAAAAAAAATACGTGTCGAATTAATTTTCGTTCTTAACAACATATTCAAATTTCATGAAGATCGGAGGGTGACACCAGGGAGACTTCCCTTGCGAGTACCTATATCAAGAAATACCTGTCTTCCAAAAAGGCTTCTCAATATATTTTTTAAAATTAACTCTAGCTTATTTGTTTTTTTCCTCTATTTAAAACATTTTTTTTTTTAACTTACACTCTTCATAATTTTTCAAAATGCTGTTTTCTCTACTTGAAAGTTATTAAAATGGGAATTCAATGAAAGTCATAACACTTCGCTTTCAGTCTTTTTTTTAAAGTAATTTATGGTTTTTGACCATTATCCTTTAATGCATATTTTTTGTTGTTGTTTTTAAGCAAAGTGGTGTTTTCGTTTCCTTGTTATGCAAAATGGCTGACTGGCTGCTTGTTATGACTGTCGGTCGCTTTAAGCCAAAAATAGCAACAGCATGAACAGAAGCTTTTAGTCTAATCATGCAAAGTGCCAAAAAGACAAATATTAAAAAAATGGGAAAACACAAAAAGAGCTAAAGTTAATGAAAGTCATAACCATAAGACAGTATAAGAGATGAAATTATATCCAGAGAAAGCTGTTGAAAGGATTAAAAAACATGACATATTGGGGTTAGCAAGGGAATTAAAACATATTTTTTTGGGTTGGTTTTTAGATATGAAAATAAGGCTTTGAGGAATAAAGTCTTAGAAAATGAGACTTTAGGAATAGTTTTTTTCATTAGTAAAAATTTCTATATCATTTTCAAAAGTACCATCTTATGAATTTATAAATGTTCCATTTTAAAAAAGTATCAATGTACTACACTCAAAAAAAAACCTTATGAAACTACAAGTTAAACTTGTAACTTTTTTTGTTTGCTACCTCCTATTTGACAAAAATTCCTAGTAATTTTACAAGCTTTTTACAAATAATTTTGTAATTTTACAAGGTATTTACCAATAAAATTGTAAATTTACAAATTTTTTGACACGATAACATTTACAAAGAGGTTTCGTAATTTTACTAGATTTTTTATTACCTCCTATTTTACGAGAATTCCTAGTAATTTTACAAGCTTTTTACCAATAATTTTGTAATTTAGAAGATTTTTACCAATAAATTTGTTAATTTACAGTTTTTTGGCGCAATTAAAATTACAAGGAATTTTCGTGAATTTACTAGATTTTTTTGTAAAATTATCTTGGAAATTTGTAAAATTAAAAAAAAAAATGTAGAATTTAAAAAAATTTTAAATTTACAAAAAAAAAAATGCAAATATTAATTTTTTAAAAAACAAGGAAAACTGTCAAATATTGGTAAAATGGGATTAGGAGACTTTTCCAAGTAATTTGACAAAGTTTTTCTTTGAGTGTAGATTTTTTTGTAAAAAATTTTGGAAATTTGTAAAAATACAAGAAAACTGTAATATTACAAAAAAAATTTAAATTTCGATCGAAAATTATTTGTTAAAAAACAAGGAAAACTGTCAAATATTGGTAAAATGGGATTGCAAGACCCATTTTACTAATATTTTACAGTTTTTCTTGTTTTTAAATTTTACATTTTTTGTATTTTACATTTTTTTTTTTAAATTTTACAATTACTTTTGTAATTTTACAAATTTCCAAGTTTTTTTTCAAAAAAAATCTAGTAAATTCACAAGATTTCCTTGTAAGTTTTATTGCGCTAAAAAATTTACAATTTTATTGGTAAAAATCTTGTAAAATTACGAAAAACCTCGTAGTTTTTACTGGGATTTCTCGTAAAATAGGAGGTTGCAAAAATCTAGTAAAATTACGAAACCTCCTTGTAAGTTTTATCGCGTCAAAAAATTATCGCGTAAAAAGCTTGTAAAATTAAAAAAATTTTTGGTAAAAAGCTTGTAAGACTACAAGCAAAGTGTTTTTATTGCATATATTAAGACAGAGCAAAACTTACATGTTTTACTTGAAAAGCTGTTGTTTTTTGGCATTTTTGGGCAATCAAAAGAATATTATTATCTTTTACTACTGATTCGAATGATGTTTAACATCATAATGTTTTTTTGTATAAGCCTAAAACAATGGTTCTCAAACAGTGGGTCGTTGACCCCCTAGGGGGTCGCGGAAGAGTTTCAGGGGGGTCGTGAACAAATTTGTTAAAACCTTAAATTTTGGTAAATTTAAAACACATTTTTTTTATTGCTGTGTTTTAAAAATATACGAATACTTTTGTTAAAGAAAAAAAAAAAATTTCCATCACTTGAAGTCCCTCCGTAGTCACTGTGCAGTTGTTAATTACTCGGGATGCCCAACACTTATTTGTGAAGTGTTTTGACTGAGTCTGGGATCGGGCAGTTCGTTTTCTATTAACTTTTCGATGCTAATTCCTTGTCTGGGTTCCAAATTTTTCTAGTACGTTAGATTTTTGAGAAAATTATTGTTTGTGAAATTTTCGAATGCGTCTGTGATTTGATCACTTTTTTCGATATACTTTTTAATGCTGATTCCAAATCTGGATCGTGATCGAATAAGATTTCAATCACTACCACACATTGGTACATAATTTTGAAAAAAGAACAATCATTACTCCAAATTGGACTTTAAATGCTTTCTTGGTAAACATTTCTTTATTTCTGTTCAGGTTTAACTGGTGTTTTTCTTTTATTTTCGGAAATAAAAAATCGATGAAGACAATAAGTTTCGATATAAAATGCCGAAGTTTGGGACCTGTGCCCAGTTTCTGTAACTATGCGAAAAGTTTTCGCATCGAGAAAAATAAAACAATATTGTAGTCATTTAGTTTTTTACAGGGTGAGTACAATGTTGCTAATGTAAAAAACATCGAATACGAAAAAAACGCAAAGCTATTTTTTTAATCACTCTGTTAAGTATAAGATGACTCTAATATTTATTTATTTTTTTCGATGCGAAAACTTCTCGCATAGTTACAGAAATCGGGTACTGGTTTCCAAATATTTGAGAAAATTGAGGTCAAAGTTCACAAAAATTGTGTTTTATTTTTATTTTTTAGAAGTTTTTTGCTTGAAATTTTTGGTATGAGTCTGGGATCTGACCACATGGTTTCTTTTATTCTTTCAATGCTGCTTTTGAATTTGGTTTGCAAATTTTTCCATTACTTTAGGTTTTTGAAAAAACTGAGGTCAAAGTTCACGTTAATAATTTTTTTATTTTTTTTATGTTAGGGGGTCGCGAAAAATTTTAAATATTGAAAAGGGGTCGCAAAGCAAAAGTTTGGGAGAAGCTCTGGCCTTAAAGTATGCATTCCTTTTTTTACAAAAAAACTAAAATATAACAATAAAAAAGGCAATAACTAAGTTCTTCTACCTCTTCCACTTTAACTATTATAAATAATTTTATTTTCTTGTTCATCATTTAAAAAAAATATATTTATGCTTCTGCTGCTTCCCTACATTCTTGGAATATTATGAAGTAGTACAATTTTTTATGACACTTTAAGGTATGCTTAATATTTTTCTTTAGAAAATTCTACCATTAAATTCCTAGCATACTTCGAAGGTGGCAGGCAGTCAAATTAAGTTGATTTTCTGTTTATATTTGTTGTATGAATTTTAATAAAGGAATAAGGAAATGAACAAATATTTTTTTTCGGACATTTATTTTTTAAATATATTTTTTTTATTTAATAAAAAAAAATAATACAGATTTTATGGATTTACCCTAAATTTGTATAGAACTATTGAATATTAAAATTAAATATTATTATTAAAAGACAGCAACAAAATTCTATTCCTATTAAAATCACGTAAGATGTCATTCGACAAATATGATTTTCATATTTATGTAAATTTGGTTTACATTGATTAAAATGAAAAAAACTTCGTATTAACATAATATTTTTCGTAGTAATATTATAGATATTGATATGACATTTATAAAATATAGCATGCTTTCTGGCGCGTATTGAATTAATACATTTGTATGTATGGTAGGGCGGGTCGATTTTTTTTGTCAAAAATCGTATAGCAAAAACATAATCTACAAGAAATTCTAAGAACATTTCCCAAAGAAACCATGTTTCTAAAATCAAACCCTATACCGCACCTAACGACATGAAGATTTGTCCGTCCGTCCTTTTTTTCATAAGCAAAACATAGAACATGACTCTTTTTTGGTGTTTCTGTTAATTTTTGGGCTTTGGTGTGCTCTGAAGTATATAGTGAAATTTTATTGGCAACATATTTGTAGAACATTTCATCCCCACCCTCCCCCTCTTTCGGGGTGTTTTTTGCGATTTTTTAGAGTAGAGCCAAAAAATACCGTTATGAGAGGGATTTAGTGGGTTAATATGTTTCACAAAAATATTTGCCATAATATTTTCTACAAAGTTGCTGAACATACCCTACACCTCAGATGTAAAGAAAACACAGTTTTATATACCGCTATGCTGCAAGAACATATCCAGCGGCAATGTTTTACTAATTGCCGCTGGATATAATGCATATCGTTGTGTTCGATAAAAATGTTTGATAACTGAATATTTTTTTTACATCAGTATTTGATTAATTTGAGTAAAATTTTTTTTTTTTTCAATTTTTGTAAAAAAAAAAAATTTCGAGTGTAAAAATTTTGAGTGTAATATTTTTTTTTAGTTTTTTTGAGTGACAAAAATAGTTTCTAAAATATTTTTTTTGGCTTACCATTCCTTTTTAAAGCGTGTTTAGCGTTTTTTTCAACACGGGAGTTCGGGTTAACACCCATCTGAAATTCCACATTTGGCTAATAACTTATGAACCACTAGACAGATTTCTCTGAAATTTAGTATTAATCTGACCGGAAGTATAACAAATATATACACCACGCTTCAGCAGCTTGCCGTATATATTTTTCATTCCGCTAACATTTGAAAGTTAGCGTGTTTCACACAGACAGAAAGACAGACGGACGGACGGATTTTCATGTCGTTAGGCGCGGTATAGGGTTTGATTTTAGACCAATGGTTTCTTTGGAAAAGTTTTTTAGAATTTCTTGTAGATTTTGTTTTTGCTATACGATTTTTCAGTTTTTTTCGATCCATACAAATCGACCCGCCCTAATGTATGGATTATATTAGGGCTTCTCACTAACTTTTATTCAGGACCCCTTTTAAGGGAATTTAAAATGTCTCGGAATCCGTCATAGAATCGATCAATCCATAGAAATCGGTCAAGCAATAGAAATCGGTCAAGTTACTAGTTTTCACTTTTTTAACAAATTTAAATTATAATTTCTCTTTGCCTGAGTATAAAGCATGCGAAATCTTAAGTTTCTGGGGTCATTTGTTCAAAACATATAAAAAGTACCAGCTTACCTCATTATATCCTCTTAAAGTTGGACCTTTTTAAAATGTACTTTTCGTAGTTATTTTTCTTGCTGAAGAGTCCTACATGCCAAATCTTAAGTTTCGGTGTTCAATAGATTAAAAAAACCAATTGTTCCTCTTTGATTACCTTAAATGAGAATTTTTAGAAAACTACATATTACAATTTTTTTTTTGTTTCATATTATTAAGTATAGTATTAAAAAAGGTTCCCCTTTTTGTCCACTTAAAATGATAAATGTACTTTTTTAGTTGTTTTTGTTGCCTTCCAAACCTTTTTTTCCTCTTTCCTATCTTGAAATTAAATTTTTTAAAAAAGTACATTTTTTAAAACTTTTTTCTGTTGGAGCATACTTTATGTTTTAGTTTCATAGTATTAAAAATGTACCTCTTTTTGCCCACTTAAAATGATAAATGCACTTTTTTAGTTGTTTTTGTTGCCTTCCTTCCAAACTTAAAGTTTCTGCTGTCATTTTTTATACCTTAACAATAACACCAATTTTTCCTTTTTTAGTACCTTAAAATGGAAATTTTTAAAAAAGTGCCTGTCAAAAATGTACCTTTTAAGAAAGTACATTTCTTAGAACTTTTTTTCTTAAATGCTAAATTTTAAGATTATATTTATCAAGTACAAGTTGGACATTTCAAAAATCTACTTTTCTTAGATGTGTTTTGTTGCTTCTATTTCTAGCCTCTACTTAGATTCAGTGCTCGCGAGTCCCCATTTGAGAAGTCTTGCATTATATATTACTTTCCTTATCAGTTGAAGAGATTTAATTAAATTTATTTTAAATTATAAAATTTCATAATGAGTGCTGACATGCCTTCATACATGTCAATTGAATTTAGCTTAAGGAAATAATTTTCACAGATATTAAATATTAAAATTGAAAAATATATAAAAATTGTTAAATTTTTATAACCATAGAAGCTGTAATGAAATAATTTAATTTAATTAAAGATTTGTTAATGGTAAAAGAAATTTACTGGAGAAAAATATTTAAAAAACTATTAACACTTTAATTGGAGACCGTAGAAACAAGCCGATTACATATTACTACGTGGTACTTTTTAATAGCAAGTATCATAATAGCACTTCATAGTTACAAAAAATGTTAAAAATAGTACTGGCTAAAAAAAAAATACTTTTTGGTAGAAAGTAAATTTTTTTTTTTGTTTTCAGACGTTTGTGTCTCTTCCCTTCATCTGTTTTAAAAACATAAAGTACTTTTCTTGTATTATTTTGATAAAAACTAACAAAAATTTTACTTATTGGTACTTTTTAAGAGTACAAAATAGTGCTTTTTATAACAAGGAAAAATATAGCACTTTTTTTAAAATGAGCAAATAGTTATTTTTAATAAAAATTACCACAAATGTTCTTTTAACTTTAAGTAAAATAAAGGATTTTTTGTTTATAAAATGAACCCATATAATAAAAATGTACCAATTTAATAAAAAATGTGCCAATTTAATATAAAATGTACCAATTTAATAAAAAATACCAAACAAGTACTTCACTAAAAGTCAAATAGAAATTTTTAATAAAAAGTACTAAAATGAAAAAAAAAAAAAAAATATAAAACGTAAAAAATAGTAAAATTTTATTGAAAGTATCAAAATAGTTCTCTTTTTTACAAATAAACCAAAAAATTACTTTTTACTAATAGGTACATTTAAATGAATAATACAATAACACTGAACAAATGTAGAGTTCTTTAATATTCAGTAATAAAAAAGTACTTTTTATTAAAAAATGGTATCGAAAAAGTTCTTTCTTTAAGAAATTACTTTTAGTTAAAAGTACCTTTTAATTGCACTTTTTTTAAAATTAGTACCAAAATAGTTCTTTTTGATAAAAAGTAACAAAGAATTACATTTCACTAAAAAAAAGTGATACAACTTTTAAAATCCATTAAAATTGCACATATTATAAAAAGTACTAACTGAAATAGATCTTTTTAAAAAGTGCGAAATTTGTCGTATTTTTTTAAAAATTACCTGAATAGAAATTTTTAAAAAGGTACCAAAAAAGTACTTTTTAATAATAAGTTTTCCCAGTGAACAAATGTAGAGTTTTTTAATATTTAGTAATAAAATGGTACTTTTTATAAAAAAAAAATAACGAAATAATTTTTTTTGATAAAAAGTACCAAAGAAGTACATTTCACTGAAAATAAAGTGATACAACTTTTAAAATGCATTAAGATTAGAGTTTTTTACAGGATTTCCCGTAAATTTTCGATCCCGAAATCCCGGGAAATAGATTTTAAAAATTACCTAAAAATCTATTTTTAGAAAGGTACCAAAAAAGTACTTTTTAATAAAAAGTTTGTACCAGAATATAGAGATGGGCGCGTGAGTGGATTTTTACTTACACTCACGCTCACGCAAAAAATAATGTTTTTTTTAATCACTCACTATTCACGTGAGTAATAAAAAACTTACTCACGCTCACGCGTGACTCACGCCAGATGCGTTCACGCTCACGCGTGAATCACGTAAAATATACTCACGCAGTAAAATTGTCTTACCAAAAAAAAAAAATCCGATTTTTTTTTTACAAAAAATAAAAACAAAAATGGGCAAATCAAAAAAATCTAATCACGCAAACTCATGCAAAAAAGAAATGACTCACTCACTAATCACTCACTCAGATTTTTTCAACTCACGCTCACTCACATCCACGTGATTGAAAAGAAAATCACTCACGCGTGATTCACGAAAATCACGTGACCAGCTCCCATCTCTACCAGAATAGTAAGAAAAAAGTTAAAAAAGTACCAAAAGAGTTTTTTTTAATAAAAAGTGCCAAAAAACTACTTTTTGTAAAAGTTACATAAATAGTACTTTTTTATATAAAGTTTGTAACAGAATAGTGAAAAAAAAGTTAAAAAAGTACCAAAATAATTTATTTTAATAAAATGTGCCAGAATACTACTTTTTGTAAAAGTTACATAAATAGTACTTTTTTATAAGAGAACAAAAAAAAAAAGTTATAAAAGTACCAAAATAGTTTATTTTAATAAAAAGTGCCAAAATATTACTTTTCATAAAATGTACCAAAAAAAGTACTTTTTAATAAAAAGTATTTAACAGGCTAATAGTTTTTAATAAATAGTACCGTAACAATGCATTTTTAAAAAACACTATATAAGTATTTATTTTTTATAAAAAGTACCAAAAATTAACTCTTGATAAAACTACCCAAAAATTATTTCTTTAAAAAAGTTTTTTTTTTTTTGGATATTTTACAAATAGTGCTGACATGGGTTCATGCATTTGAATTGAAATTAGAGTTAGGAGTCAATCAATTCATAAGTAAAAGTGTTAAATAGTACTTGTTAAAAAACCGGACCAAAAAAAAAAATACTTTTTGTAGGAAGTACTGAAATATTTCTTTATATTTTTATAAGTTTGTGTTTCCTCCCTTAATCTGTTGCAAAAAAAAAAACATTTGGACCATTTCCGAAGAAAAAAGTACTTTTTCTTTATTGTTTAAAAAATAGTACCAACATTTTACTTCTTGGTACTTATTAATAAAATGTTACAAAAAAGCATTTTTATTTAACAAAAAATGTCAAAATAGTACTTAAAAAAAAACAAATAGTTCTTTTGATTAAAAAGAAGCACTTCTAACTAAAAGTAAGATAATAGAACTTTTAAATAAAATGTACTAAACAAGGGGTTTTGATAAAAATTAATAATTAATATAGAACAGTGTTGAAACTAAATTTTTTGGTAAAAAGTACCTATTTATTTTTTTAATATCAAAAAAGTACTTTTTAATAAAAAGTATGTGAGACAATAGTACTTTTTATTAAAAAATAACATAACGTACATTAAAACAATGTACCAAAAAGTTTATAAATCGTAATTTTTGATAAATTTTTTTATTATTGTTTATCATAGTAATTTTAATAATAAGTACTCAAATTATTTTCTTTAAATGGTACTTTTTTATAAAAGTACCTAAATAAATACAACTTTTTACAACAGTTACTAATACTAAAATAGTGTTGCTTTTTTTAAAAAAGTACCAAAAATAGAACTTTTTAATTAAAACTTACCAGCAGTTGAATTTTTGAAAAAAAGTACCTTTTTGGACCTTAATTTTAAAAAATAGTTTGACTGAATTGAAGGGTTTTTAGTGATTTTTAAACCTTACACCACTTTGTGCTACACATTCAAAATATTACAGAATATCCGTAATAAATTAAGAATATCCCTGATTATATATTTTAATACACAATTACTAATTAATTACCATTTGAATTGGCATATTTAAAGGATTTTGTGTTTTTTTTTTGGTCATAAATATTACAATTAAATTTATAAAATCATGATTATTTATGTAATTATCATATGTATTTATATAAGCATAAACCGCAATTCTATAAACTAATGGTCATTTCGGTTTTGCTGTTTTTCATTAGCCAAACTTATGTAAACATCAAAATGAGCACAAATTATGGTCAATAGTAGACTGGTTCCATTTTAAATAGCATAGGCAATCAGCCGATGGTGGTTCAATTTATCCAAAAATTAATATATCCATTCTTCTGATTTTTATTGAATTTCGGTTTTTGTTATTTAGTCGAAATTGTGAATGGTTCGCGTTTTATCGCTGTTCAAAGTTGGTATTTTGCAACAATTTTATGAAAAATACATAATGTTTAAATGATCGTATCTTTGGAACGCATCATCCGATTGTCACGAAATAAAGCGCAAAATAATGGTTATGTCCTGGTCTTAAAATAGAATTTTGAAAAAGGATAGGATGCTTTGCAAAAAGGATATTGAAATTAAAAAAATGTCCTTAATTTGCAAATATCTCAAAATGCGTATCTTTAATTTTCCTATATTTTTTTGCACATATAGCCCTAAATATACTTAACAACATATGCAAATCCCAAATTGGGATGGTAAGCGGTTTAATTGTAAACGCGGTTTCATGAAACGCCTTATTGATTTTTGTTAATAACTCTCGTTTACAAATGAAAAACAATTTCTGCGCACTAACCGCGAATAATTTTTTTATATGTATTTTTGATCGCTAAACTCAAAAATTTCATCAAAAGAACATTTCGCGAATAACTTTTTGTTTAATGAATTTTTTAGCGTTTTTTGGAGGTATTTTGACTATTTTTCTTATATCTTAAGTTCTGTTTATCTGATCTTCTCGCAATAAAAACCAAACTAAAGATAATCAAATTTCCAACAAATCCTACATTCATCATTTTTTCATAAGTTCATAGCTTTACGCGCAAATAATTTTTTTAGCGTTATTTGGAGGTATTTTGACTATTTTTCTTATATCTTGAGTTCCGTTCATCTGATCTTTTCGCAATAAGAACCAAATTAAAGACAATCAAATTTCCAACAAATTCTTCATCCATTATTTTTATATCAGTTCATAACTTTACGCGCAATAGGCAAACATATGACTAAAATAAGTTTTTTGATTAACAAATCATTTAAAAAAAGTTTAAGAAATAGAAATCTTTGCAATTAATTGCATCTTTTTATTTATCTGCAAAGCCTGAACATTGAGAAATATAATAAAGTTGATTTGATGAAAATCTATAGGTTTACTCCGAAGTTATCACAAATTTTATGAATATACATGATAAAATACAAAAAAAAATGATATTTTTTTACAATTTCTGTTTTTAAAATTTTTAAAAAATGAGCTTTGTTAATAAAAAATAGTTTTTCCTTGTTTGCCTATTGCGCGTAAAGTTATGAACTGATATAAAAATAACGAATGAAGGATTTGTTGGAAATTTGATTGTCTTTAATTTGGTTCTTATTGCGAAAAGATCAGATGAACGGAACTCAAGATATAAGAAAAATAGTCAAAATACCTCCAAATAACGCTAAAAAAATTATTTGCGCGTAAAGCTATGAACTTATGAAAAAATCATGAATGTAGGATTTCTTGGAAATTTGATTGTCTTTAATTTGGTTTTTATTGCGAGAGAATCAGATAAACAGAACTTAAGATATAAGAAAAATAGTCAAAATACCTCCAAAAAACGCTAAAAAATTCATTAAACAAAAAGTTATTCGCGAAATGTTCTTTTGATGAAATTTTTGAGTTTAGCGATCAAAAATACATATAAAAAAATTATTCGCGGTTAGTGCGCAGAAATTGTTTTTCATTTGTAAACGAGAGTTATTAACAAAAATCAATAAGGCGTTTCATGAAACCGCGTTTACAATTAAACCGCTTACCATCCCAATTTGGGATTTGCATATGTTGTTAAGTATATTTAGGGCTATATGTGCAAAAAAATATAGGAAAATTAAAGATACGCATTTTGAGATATTTGCAAATTAAGGACATTTTTTTAATTTCAATATCCTTTTTGCAAAGCATCCTATCCTTTTTCAAAATTCTATTTTAAGACCAGGACATAACCATTATTTTGCGCTTTATTTCGTGACAATCGGATGATGCGTTCCAAAGATACGATCATTTAAACATCATGTATTTTTCATTAAATTGTTGCAAAATACCAACTTTGAACAGCGATAAAACGCGAACCATTCACAATTTTGACTAAATAACAAAAACCGAAATTCGACACAGATCTCGAGAATTGATATGCCAATTTTTATGCAAATTAAAATAGGTAAGGTCGAAAAAGTGTTTTTTTTGTTTTCAAAAATTTTGGAATCCTTCAGTAATAAAAATCCATCATTTTATAGTCGACATAAACCAAAAAAAAAATATTTTAACTGCGAAATATGTTAGAATAACAAAATTTATAAATATCTTTTTAAATACCAATTAGTTATTTGGGTTTTAAATTTTTATAGGGTTAATAAAAGGCGTTTTTTGTTGGCATAATTATCAGTGTTCTACCATACAAAGTTCACATTAGTGTTAACGCTCAAAATTCTAGAAGTTAAAAATTAACTTGCATACATTGTGAATGATGCTCTTATTGTTAATGGCTCTCTTTGGTATTAACAAAAAAGATAAATGTTTTTGTGTTGTTTTCAAGCTAAATTGCGTCTAATAAACTAATTTTATCAATATTTCATCGAAAATTTGTAATATTTTACAAAACTATTCCAAACGACGCTAAATTAAATTGAGAAATTTATGGAAGTTAAGGTGTCGTTTTTTTCGTTTTGATGCATGGTAACAATCAAAGTTTGCCAACAAAAAAGGCCTAAAAATAGGGAGGGTTATAAAACGCAGACAAACATCAATAACATTCATACAAAACTGTTTTTGTGATATAATTTTTAAGGGAGGGTTATCAAATAATGACCAAAAAATTATACCATTTCATTGAAAATATTTTAATATGAAAAAACTTTGATTTATTTTTGTACTTTTTATTTAGTACTTTTTGAGATTCGAAAAAAGTACTCAATAAATTTTAATTATTTGGATTTTTAAGTCCACTCTTATTAAGACACCTAAAAGTGCGCTTTGGAAATGATTAAATCAACAGAATTTTATTCCAATTTAAACTCTATAGATGGCGCTTGTAAACAATATATAACGCAATAGATTTGTTTATATTTCGCACCTTAAAATATGCTACAAAAACATTAAAAAATGTAAAATATAATTAAAATCACAATTAGTTTTGTCACTCCTTAAAATATGTCACTCCTTAAAATATGCTTCAAAAATTTGCTTACATGTAAAAACAATATAAAAACCCAGAATGATTCAAAACAGTTGTAATCTCAGTTGTAACAAATATTTTAATTTCTTTAAAAAGCAACATAAGGAAAAAAAATCTCCTTGACATTTTTATTATTTCACTCAGATTGCCTGCTTTCAGTTTATTAATATCCTTGTCGAAAGTTGTTGATTTCATGTACATTTCGATTTTTGGAATTCATTATTTCCGTTTATCTTAATTCTGTTTTCTTTTATTGAGCTCGCACTTGAATGGCTCTTATTCGCTTGAATGTTTTTAATGAAATCAATATCGAAATAAAAAAATTTTTTTTGGACATATAAATCGATTTATAAGACAAATAATTGTTGTTGATTAAACATGTCTTTTTCGGCGAATAAAACATATTAAACAAGAACTCATTCAGGGTGGTGTTTATAAAAATGTTGTGGTCTTTTAAGGATAAATCAATTTATTTGACAACTATTGCTGCTTGTTGGTAAATAATGAAAATTAAAGAATATTTTATTTCAATGAAATCATGGTGGCAAGCAAGTTCTGGTAATCAAATTTGCATGTTTGATAGATAACACCGTCCGACAAAAATGAAAAAAAGTCATTAAACACGAACTGGATAATATACGTTTGAAACTAGAGACCAAATGTAGTAAAACTGCATTTACAGTTTTTCTTTGCGTGATCCTGTTTCCTTTTAAAAGGACTTCAAAGTTTTAGAGGATTTAATTTTATAAATATTTTTTTTTTTTAATATTTGTACTTTTCCTAGGATGCCACTAGTGATAGAAAGTGAAAGATGAGGATCTCCCGTAATTTTTCTATTTTATAATTTTAACATATCCTGAAAAAGGAGGTAAGTTACGTTGATTTTCTCAAGTTTGTGAAAGCAACTGAGAAATTCTGAACAAGCACTTTTCTTTCTTTTTCTTCTCAACCTTTTATCACCTTTACTTAATCTTTCTTTTCAGGGTACGGTACAATGGACTATTTTAAGTCTGAGCGCCATGGACTTGCCTAGAAAAATTTACTTATTTTTAGGCTTGTACAACCCACCCTCAACTCAACTCAACTACGTCCTTTAAAAAATCTATCCTTCAATATCATACAAAATTTTCAACAAAATATTATGATAAAGCATTCAAATGACTTTATTTACATTCTTGTACCCTGATATGGCAAAATAAAAAATTTAAAAGTTAGGGAAGATTCTCTTCTTTCATTTGCCATCACCAGTGTCATCCTAGGAAAAGTATAAATATTTCTAAAATATTTTACAAAATGTGTCCTGTGAATTTATAAAGTCCTTTTAAAAGGAAACAGGATCACCAAATGAAAAACTGTAAATGCAAATTTACTCCATTTTTTTAAAAAAGTACCAAAAAAGTACTTTTTAATAAAACGTTTGTACCAGAATATTAAAAAAACAAGTATAAAGGTTAAATTCGACTTTGCCCAATCTATGAATACCCTCCACAATGCATTTTTTTAAAGGATAGTAAATTTTTTAACATAAAAAAATAACAATTTTGATTAGAAATATTTTATTTTGAGTAAAAAACTCTTTTTTGTATTTTTAAAAATAAGGAAAAATTATTTTTTTTTTTTTTTTGAGTGTAAAACTTTTTTCGAGTGTAAATATTTTTGAGTGAATGAACGTACGTATGCACACAAAATATAGTAATTTTTGTAAAAAAAAACTATTTTTTTTGAGTGTAAATTTTTTTTTGAGTGTAAAATTTTTTTCGAGTTTAAAATTTTTTTCGAGTGTATTTTTTAAGTTACCAATGCTTTTAAAACTAAACAAGTTTAAAAAGCATTGTTAAGTTACCACCAATGCTTTTAAAACTTGTTAACATTTAAGATGAAACTTATCTGCAATTCAGGGTTTTGCTTATAACTTTTGAACCACTAGACCGATTGAGCTAAATTGAATACCAAACAGACTTGGGAAACGGCTTAGATACATGCCATGCTTCAGTCGCCTCATTATTGTCTTTCGAAAGTTATCATGATTTTTATATCGTAAATTAGCGAAAAACCCTTGCCGAAATATACTCTTTTGCTCATAACTTTTGCTCATAACTGGACCGATTTGGCTGGATTGCAATACCAACCTGACCAGGTAAATGACCAACATATATGCCAAACTTCAGTAGCCTCTGTAAAGTCTTTCAAAAGTTCACGTGTTTTCTACGGACAGACAGACAGACAGGCGGACGGACGGACATCGCTAGATGGACTTTAAATCGATCGAGGATCATGAATATATATACACCAAAAAAAAAAACGTGGGTATTCAATACTAAAAATTTAACTAATTTTAGTCCAAAAGGACCTAGTGCAGAAATTGGTAACCAATACTAAAATTTTCAACTAATATTAGTCAAAACCAGTAAAAATAACTTATTTTAGTACTTTGAAGATACTAAAATTAGTAACTAATTAGTAGATTTTAGTACAATATCACTTACTAAACCTTTTACTGTAGAATTATTTTGAGTGTACATTAAGAGGTCCTAGACCAATATTTCGATGTGTTACAAACGGAATGACAAACTTATACATACCCTCTATTAGAGATGGGCGCGTGACTGGATTTTGACTCACACTCACTCACGATCACGAAAAAAATAATCGAATCACTCATTCACATTCACGTAAGTAATAAAAAACGTACTCACGCTCACGCGTGACTCACGCCAGATTCAATCACACTCACGCGTGAGTCACGCAAAATCTACTCACGCAATAAAAAATCTGATAAAATTTTTTTATACAAAAAATAAAAAAAAATTGGGCAAATCAAAAAATCTAATCACGCAAACTCACGCAAGAAATAAATGGCTGACTCAGATTTTTTTTCAACTCACACTCACTCACAATCACGTGATTGAAATGAAAATCACTCACACTCACGCGTGATTCACTTGAATCACGCAAATCACGTGACCAGCGCCCATCTCTACCCTCCATCACTAGAGTGGAGGGTATAATAATAAAAAAAAAATTTCAGTGGCGTTTTTTTGGGGGGGAGAGGGTGATGGGGTCAGTAGGGGACGTTGAGAGCACCTTCCCATCGCGATAAATATACCAAATGTTTCATTTATTTAACAAAAAAACACGTAAAAAAGTGTATTTGTTCAGTGGTTGGTTCAGTTCTTGAAGGGGGAACTTTTTTCCCCCTGGCCCGATTTTGTCCATTCACGAACTTAACCTGCCTATGAACATAAGACATATTTGTGCTTAACATCAGGAGTCTAGCTGTTTTATTTTGGACTGCATTGTGTTATCTACAGACAGACGGACGGACGGACAGACGGACATTCACAGAATGTCTTAGAATCGATCATAGATCAATAATATATATACTTTATGGGGTCCCCGACCGATATTTCGATGCGTTACAAACGGAATGAGAAAGTGAGTATACCCCCATACTGTGGTTGGAGGGTATAAAAAATTATAAAAGTACCAAATTTACTTTTTCTAAAAGTTACTAAAATAGTACTTCTTTATAAAAAGTACCAAAATATTACTTTTCATAAAATGTACCAAGAAGTACTTTTTAATAAAAAGTATTTAACAGGTTAGCAGTTTTTAATAAATATTGTTTGTATCAGAATAGAAAAAAAGAGTTAAAAAAGTACCAAAATAATTTATTTTAATGAAAAGTGCCATAATACTACTTTATGTAAGAGTTACATAAATGGTACTTTTTTATAAAAAATTTGTACCAGATTAGTAAAAAAAAGTTATAAAAGTACCAAATTTACTTTTTCTAAAAGTTACTAAAATAGTACTTTTTTAAAAAATTATTTAGTTAAAAAAGTTTTTTTTTTGATATTTTACAAAGACTGCTGTCATGGGTTGATGTATTTGAATAGAAATTAGCATTAGGAGACTATCAAAATATTTCTTCATAATTAAAAGTGTTAAATAGTACTTATTAAGAAACCAAACCAAAAAAATACTTTTTGTAGATAGTACCAAAATATTTCTTTATATAAAAAAACGATTTTTCCCCATTTTTATACATTTGTGTCTCTTCCCTTAATCTATTAAAAAAAAAAAACATTTGGGTCATCTCCCAAGAAAAAAGAACTTCTATTATATTAAAAAAAAAAAAAAAATTTTACTTCTTGGTACTTATTAATAAAAAGTTCCAAAAAAGTATATGTATTTAACAAAAAGTGTCCATATAGTCCTTTTTCTAAATGTATGTGAAGCACTCTTAAAATTATCAGAATTGTACTTTAATGCACTAGAATATAAATTCACAAAAAAGTACCAGGAATTAACTAAAAGTATGTAAAAATCATTAAAAAGTACCACAATTGTACTAAAATGTATCAGAAAATGATAACTACATTGTGTTATTTTTGGCTTTTAGGCAATTCAGAAGAAAAATTCTTACATTTTCTAATTGTACCAAAAAAAGCCAAATACATACCATAAATCTAAAACTTTTCTATTTAATATTTGTACCAAAAGAAATGAGAAATTAAAAATTTAAATACCATAAATTTAACAAAAAGTACCAGGAGTATACTTAAAAGTATACGAAATACTTTCAAAGTACCAAATTCTTACATTAACGTACCAGAAATAAATGTTCTAAAAAGTACCAGGAATTTACTAAAAGTATGTAAAATATAGTAAAAAGTACCATAAACTACAATATTATTGTTATAGTTAAGATACGATTGCTCCAACACAATAAAATTATCGTTTCTCAACAATTTGCTTTTAAATACTTAAGATTTCTTTATCGAAAAAATATTTCTATAAAGAAGAATTTTTTTTTTTACTTTTTCCTGCTTTGATATTCTTACTTTTTTCGTGTTTAGTTTAAACAGTTTCCAAAAAAAAAAATGCGATTATTTGTTTTAATTTCCAAAATCATTCCTTTTCGTAGTCGTGCTAGATGACAACATGCTTGAAAATTGTAATTTCCTTGACAAACAACATTGATGTGCAACAAAGATTAATGGGCCTTTTTTTGTGCATCCAAAAACAAAATACATTTTGCCGAAAAATACAAAAAAATCACAAAACTTTAGTCTTAAATAAAATTTAAAAAAACTTTTCTGTAAGTTTTGCATTGTTAAACAAAATAAAAGTTATCAAATGCAAGCAATGATTGTTAGAAATTCAGCGGAAAAGTTTTAAGAGCACTTTTTTAAAGAAAAGAGTTATCAAGAATAAAAAAAAACTTAAAAAAGATTATATTGCGTTTGAGAATCTCTTAAAATCTTATTAAAGAAAAAAAAAAAACGGGTTCTATAGCTAGAAATTATATATTTAGCACTTTAAAATAAAGTTAAGTGCTAAGTTTTTCAAGGATATGCTTTAATTTTTAAACGATTTAAGACCCCAAAAGTATGCAAAACATTTTAAAAGCATAGTTGTCTTTGTTTATTATCATAATTCTTTGTTTTTTAATCACAAACACTTTTTACGTTTAATAATTGTTTTTATAGTTGTTTTATTAATTATTTGTTATCTTTACCTTTATGCCTAAAAGTAGGCTTTATTTATATTTGCAAAACTTAACAAAGAAAAGTGAATAAGTTTTACACAAAGACATAAGAAAATGTCAAAGAAATTTAAAACACTTTTCTTAAATATAGTATAATTGCACATAAATTTCTTTCTTTACGACAAGATTAACAAAACTACCTGTTAATATCTAAGATAAGCAGCCCTCTTAAAAGTATGCTATAATCTTTAAAAAAAATCTTTGTTAAATTAACTTTATTTGTCATTACCGAAAGTATAACAGTCATCAAACCCATAAATGAAATTTTTGGATATAGGTTTATCTTAATAATTTATTTTCATTGCAGTGACTGCTGTTAAATAGACGCATAAATTTTCTTGTTTATATTATTTTTTTATTGTTTTTTTTTTTTTTGGTAGTTAACTTTCTATAGCATATGTTGGGGCAGCTTTAAAGGTTAAGTGTCGTTTATGGCAATGAACTTTCTGCGGGCGCAGACACTATTAAATTTCATTATTTGCTATAGTAACATTATAAATCAAATATTTAAACCACCAACCCACGAGTTGAAAAAAAACATATAAAAAAAAAACTTCCCGCCATTTTTTACCGCATTGGTTTATATGTTTTTATTATTTTTCGGGTTTCAGGCAATACAGGAAATAAAATCTTACACTTCCTATTTGCTCAACTCTTTCTAGCGGAAAAATAATAAAAATTAAAGCAGGTATTTCATATAAAATGAAGCTATTTAAATAAAGTGCCAAGTTATTGCTTAAAAAAGTACTTAAACAATTGAACTTAAAAAGTACCAAGTTTTCGAAATATAATAAAAAGTATCAGGAATACTCTTAAAAGTATGTGAAAAACAACAAAAAGTACCAAATACCAGAAATGTACTGAAAAGTACCAGGAATTATGTGAAAACATATAAAAGTACCGGAATCATACTACGAACCACAAATGAAATGAGCAAACTAGTACCAGGAATTTAAAATAAAAAGTACCAGATTCGCACTATACTTATCGCACAGGAATTGGAACGTAAAAGCAATTGAACTTAAAAAGTACCAAGTTTTCGAAATATAATAAAAAGTATCAGGAATACTCTTAAAAGTATGTGAAAAACAACAAAAAGTACCAAATACCAGAAATGTATTGAAAAGTACCAGGAATTATGTGAAAACACATAAAAGTACCGGAATCATACTACGAACCACAAATGAAATGAGCAAACTAGTACCAGGAATTTAAAATAAAAAGTACCAGATTCGCACTACACTTATCGCACAGGAAATGGGACGTAAAAGTGCTATGTATCAGAAATGTATAAAAAAGTACCAGAAATTTACGTATAGCATGTGAAAGAGAGTAAAAAGTATCAGAATTGTACCATAATGTACCAGGATTATTTACCCATGTAAAAATCGATTTGATCTTATAAGATCTGATATGATCTGATAATATATAATTGCATCTAATTGTATATAATTGTATCTGATCAGATATAATAAAATGTCAAATTTATGCCAATGTTGACCAAATCCGAGATATAATTAGATCTCGATTTTGGTCATTTTAGATATAATCATATCTTATCTGACATGATCATATATAAACAGATCAGATTTTTACACGGGTAGGTCGAATAAAACAATTTTTATTTTTTAATAAAAATTAAGTAGAATTCATTCAAACATGTTTTTTATACAAAATTTTTTTTCGCGGATTGATTTTTTCACCAAAAAAACTTTTTTTTAATTATTTTTTACTAAAAGTATTTTTTTTCACCAAAACTTTTTTTTTATAAATTTTTTTTTGTCTTATTTTTTGCAATGTAGAAGGTACCAATATGTTCGGCAAGGCCGATATTAACTTTTTTTAGTTGTTTTTTATTTTGTTTGTTTTCCACTACTGCTATTTGTGAGATTTTCTCTATGATTTATGATGAATAAAAAAGGTTATCCTGTATGTTAACCGTATGTTTATTTGCGTATAAATAAATTTAAAACAAAAAATTATAAAGAACACAAAAAATGGCAAGACAAAATAGAAGATTGCTACAACTTTTGACTGAAGATTTTGAATAAATGCCCAAAATGTGAGTACTTTCAGACCTGAAATATTTGTTTGTTTCATATGTATGTTCTTCAAATCTTAGCAAAGAGATTATTAAATGAAAAAAATCCCATTCTTAACCCATAACATATGCTATAAATAATCATATGTATGTCTTTCACAAAGACATGCACAAACGTGCCTTATGTGGCTTTGTGTAAGTTATTGAAACAATAATTTTAACGCCTTAACAATTTGCCTTAAACGAAAACATGAATTTGCAAGAACCTTCCAAATTACTTACACACTCATTTATTTAGTTAAAAGTTAATTCAAAATGCCCTTAGCCTTGAGCTTAAAAGAGATTACTTTGCAAAGGATAATACAAAGTTAGTTAGTAACTGGGGGAAAAATATTAGTGTCTTCTTTTAGGCGCTTTTAATTTACCGAAAGGCAAAAAGAAATAGAGTGTTAAATTTGGCTACGACAAAAATTAAAACAAAGAACATAAAATAAATAAAAACAAGTAAGAAAATTTTAGTAGGTCAAGACCGACCATATAATACCCTACATCAGTGTTTTCTGGAATATAGTTGTAAATATGTTTTTATTTAAAAATTTATTTCCATTTTTACAAGGAAGACATTGTAGAGGGTATAAAACATTCGTCACAGCTGAATTTTCCACATTCACCTGTTTCTTTCGCTTGTAAAAATGCTGGTGTCATAATTAAATTAAAAGTGAAAATTTTATTTAATTTTTTTTTGTACACATATTTCAATATTTTTTTATGAATAAAAAGGTGTTTGCACTAAAAAAATCTTTTTTAATAAATAATTTTTTCTCATATCTCATATGAGCCATTTTTGTGTTCATTTATGTGTATTTAATTTTATTGATATCACTTTTTTCCCCCTAAAAAATGATACAAAACAAACATGTCAATCTCTGATGCATTGACCATAAATAAAAATTTTTGAAACAAAAAATAAGTAAAAACAGTTAAATTGGACTTGTTCGAATCAAATGAATTTCCTACACTTAAATTCAATTGAACTTAAAATGATTTGACAACACACAAAAAAAACTTTGTCAAATACTAGGAAAAATCTCGTTATCCCATTTTACCAATATTTGACAGTTTTTCTAGTTTTTTAACAAATCGACATTTACATTTTTTTTTGTAATTTTACAATTTTTTTGTAATTTTACAAATTTCCAAGATAATCTTACAAAAAAATCTAGTAAATTCACGAGAATTCCTTGTAATTTTAACTGCGCCAAAAAACTGAAAATTTACAATTTTATTAGTAAAAAGCTTGTCAAATTACAAAGTTATTGATAAAAAGCTTGTAAAATTACTAGGAATTCTCGTAAAATAGGAGGTAGAAAAAAATCTTGTAAAATTACGAAGCCTCTTTGTAAATTTTATCGTGTCAAAAAATTTGTAAATTTACAATCTTTTTGGTAAAAAACCTTTTTGGTAAAAACCTTGTAAAATTACAAAATGATTGGTAAAAATCTCGTAAAATAACTAGGAATTTTTGTCAAATAGGATGTAGCAAATAAAAAAAAGTTACAAGTTATTCTTGTAATTTTATAAGGTGTTTTTTTTGAGTGTAGGAAAAAAGTACCTCAAGAGGGAAAAAGTACCGTTTTATCCATTTTTATTCATAAAACGGTACTTTTCCAATTCCTTTTTCAAGAGGCCTCTACATAAAAAATTTCTTGTTTCTAGGGCCATTATATTAAAAGTACGAAAAAGTACCAAAGTACTATTTTTTTCCCCTTATGCCCTGTTAGAATCGGAAAAATAACTCATATTGAACTTTTTTTTTTTACTGAATTATCCTACATTCCAAATTTTAAGTTTCTAGAATCTTTATTTCTGAGGATAAAAAAGTACCAAAGTAAATTTGTTTACTTTTTTTAATATTTCTCCCCTAAGAATCGGAACTTTCAAAAAGTACTTTTTTTAGAATGTTATTTTTTACCTGAATGATGATCCTACGTTTCAGGTTTCTAGAACAATTATTTATTTAGCTGAATTTAGAACTATTATTTTTGGGGATAACTAAAGTACCAAAGTATATTTTTTTACTCTTTTCCCCCCTTGGAATCGGAATTTTCAAAAAGTACTTTTTTTTAATGTTAATCCAATAATCCTACATATCAAATTTCAAGCTCAAAATTTCAATTATCTCACATTCTAAATTTCAAGTTTTTAGAACTATTATTTTTGGGGGTCAAAAATGTACCAACGTAAAATTGTGTACTTTTTACACTTTTAGATTCGAAATTTTCAAAAAGTACTTCTTTTTTAATGTAAATCCAATAATCCTACAAGAAAATTATTTTTCTGTTTTAAATTTATTTATGTAAAATTTCAAGTTTTTTTAATGTTAATCCAATAATTCTCAATGTCAAATTTCTAGTTTCTACAACAATTACATATATCTGAAAACATATAAAGTACCAAAGCTAATTTGTTGACCCTTTTTACTAATTCAAATTTAGAATTTCCACAAGATACATTTTCAGAATAAAGATCCAATGTGTAAAATTTTAAGTTTATATGATCACCTTTTCAGGAAATAGAAAAGGTACCTTTATACCCTTTAGAATCGAATTTTCCAAAAAGTACTTTTTATTTAAAAACAAGTAAGAGTGATAAATTCGGCTGTGCCGAATCTTTAATACCCTCCAACATGCAAAAAAATAAAAAAAAAATTCAGTGGCGTTTTATTATTTTTTTTTTGGGGGGGGGGCAAATTTCCTCTCGACTATGTGTTTAAAAATTCATTCTTATGCTTTTGCACTAAAGAAATAAAAGTTTATCATAATTAAAAAGATTTTTTTTTATTCCACGCCCATAAAAGGGGGGGGGGCTGACCAAACAAACGACATTTTCTAATTCTCAGGGTCCAATACAGGACTGTGAACTTCTTGTAGCATAAAAATGTTGCATTTGTTAAGCGAAAACAAAAAAAATAATGTAAAAAAATTATATTTTTCAGAGGTTGGTTTAGTTCTTCAAGAGGGAACTTTTTTCCCCCTGGCCCGATTATGCTCATTTACGAACTTAACCTGCCTAGGAAAATAAGACATATTCGTGCCAAATCTTGGGAGTCTAACTGTATTATTTTGGACTGTATCGTGTTAACTACAGACGGACAGACGGACGGACAGACGGACGGACGGACATCGCTAGAATGTCTTAGAATCGATCACTGATCATAAATATATATACTTTATGGGGTCCTAGACCGATATTTTGATGCGTTACACACGGAATGACAAAATGAGTATACCCCCATACTGTAGTTGGAGGGTATAAAAAAAATCAGTCAATTTCCTTTGTATTCAATTGTTTTTGGGCATTTTGAATTGTATTCCTGTATAAGTCAAATTTATTTGTTTTTTACTTGCTCGAAAATATAATGGAGGGTATTTAAGATTCGTCACTCACTCACTTGTTTTGTTTTTGGTTAAATCTATTGTTAAAACAGTTTTTAGATGGAAACTCAATAAAAATTCAATTAAAAATAAAAAAAATCATAAAATAACTTTCTCTGATTTTAAAAACCATTCGATATAAAATTTAATAAAATTAAGTGACATTTTTTTAATAAAAAATATACAGCTTTACTACAAGAAAATAAAATAAATTTAAAATGAGCTTTTAATTTTATTTCCATACAAATTGTTTTTGTTTTTAAAATCGACTTTCAAAAAATGTATTGAAAATTTGAAATTTAAAATAAAACTTTTGTTAAAATAGACTTTTTGTTTTCTTGTGGTAAGGGCCATAGTTTTTACATTTTAAAAATTTAAAATGTTTTAATACATATAAAACAAATTTGTTTAAGTTTTGAGTAGGTTTATTCTAGCTCGAGGTCATTATTTCATTTACTAAATAAAACCATGATATTCTTTCATAATAATTTTCAAAAAATTATTTTTCTGTTTTAAATTTAATTATGTTAGTAATTTTTGCAAGACTTAATCGATACGTATTTTGAAATTTGTCAGTTTCACTGTCGAAAGTGTTTAGCAAATATGAAAACCCCTATATATACTACAAGTAGTAAAGTGAATTTAAATGACAAATCGTTAATGTTCAAACTAAAATATTATCACATATTGGACTCAACATCCTTTAAAAATTAGAAGATACAAATTTTACTATCGTAGTAAGATCACGATCGTCAAATAACCAACAAACATATTTTAAAAACAGACATGAATATTGATTTCTATTGGTAATCCTCTATGTATTTTTGTTGTTGCAAATATTTCTATATGCGAGTGTAATACCATTTGAGGGGTATTCTGATTAATTTTTATTAAAGAAATAAAAATTGTTTTATTCAACCTTTAAAATATCATATTTTGAGTAGGTTTATTCTAACTCGAGGGCATTTTTTCCTTTACTAATTAAAACTATGATATTCTCATAGAATAATTTTCAAGAAAATTACTTTTCTGTTTTAAATTTATTTATGTTGGTAATTTTTGCAAGACTTAATCGACACGTATTTCGGAATTTGTCAGATTTGTCATTAAAAACTCTTTGCTGCTTGTAGTATAGAGTATTTATATTTGCTAAATAATCTTAACAATGGAATAATCTAAATAATCTTAACAAATTCCGAAACACATGTCGATTAAGTCTTGCAAAAATGACCAACATAAATAAATTTAAAACAGAAAAATTATTTTCTTGAAAATTATTCATATACATCAGAATGTCATAGTTCAAATTCTTAAAGGAAATATTGATCTCGAGCTAGAATAAACCTACTCAAAATATAATTTTTAATATATTTTAGATTCTAAAAGGTGTGATAAAATCACTCACAATCAGAGAAAAGATAGATTGTGGTAAATTGTCATATAATTATTACAATCATATTATGGTCCTAAATTATAATTGTACAATTATTTAGGATCATATTATGATTGCAGAAAAAATGTTATTGCTGCTACAAACAAGTAATGATAACATTTTCCATTATAAAGTCAATCTTTTAAAAAATATGGTTGCCACAATCATATTTCTTCCCTGCGTGATAGATATCAGAATACTATAATGCGCTCTACATGTGATTTCTTAAAAAGAAACTTTTTTGAGAATATTTTAAAACCGCATTCAGTTTATAATGCCTGTTTATGTGTCTCCTCGTATCTTTAATGCTCTTTGGCCACACAATCATGTTATAACTATTAAAATAACATTTAACTAAGGATTGTTGTCGAAAATTTTACAAAATAATAAAAACAAAAAAATTAAGAAACAAAAATAAACAAGACAAAGTAGGAAAAGATTAAAATAAATAGTTTTATTTTATTGTTACAATGTAAACACACACACAATTACATTGTAATACAAGTATTATGTACCCCCAGAAGCCTGTAAATATGCAAATAATTTTTTTATAAGAAATTACAAAGTTTATAATGGGGTTGTAATTTGGGTCCGTACATCTAACGGAAATGAGTACACAGGATATTGATATGATTTTAAAGTAAAAGTGATTAATTCATGCGTCCTAGTAGGTTAGTTCATAGCTTGCTAGCCTATGAGTCTGGGGGTCGTGGGTTCGATTCCCAACAGAGGCCGTGGAATGTTTCGAATTTCTTTTTTACCAGTTCTCGGTTAGATAAAATTTGTATATGATTTGTAATTATATGGTAATTCTTAATAAAATAAAAATAAAAAAAAATTGAGTAGAAAAATTGGGTAAAAAATTCCATTCCATTTCGTTCCCTGACCGATTCTTTGGAAAAATTATTGCTTTTAGGGGATATTTTATCTGTAAGATGGTTTTACAAAAAAAAATCTTATTAAATTTAAGATTTGGCATGAAAGTATTTTTCCACTGTATAACAATGTAATCAATGTTGCATACTTTTAGGCTTTAGTTTTTATTTATCTAGTTACTTAAATCGAAGCACTTGTTATAATACAACCACATAAACTGTGATTACCCTAAATATTACTCCCAAGTATTTGTTTATGGTACACGAACATGTTACTACATGCTTAAAAAGCAATATCATTTTGTTATTTATTCTTTATTTATTTTTTGTATTTTTTTCAATTTTGCTAAAATATTAGCATGCTTGCAAATATGTACATTTTGTGCTACTCTATATATTTTGGTATTTACATAGAAATAGATTCTAAATATATCAAAAGTATACAAGTAAATATCATTATTTGCAAAGTAATCTTTTAAGTTTAGGTCAATAAATAAATAAGGAAGTTTTATTGGTTATCAAATGCAAAAACATTTATTTTCCTTCAAATTCTTAAAAAAAATTTTCGATTTTTTTTTTTCAATTTCAATTCAACAGTTTTTAGTGTTTTTTTTTTTGACTGTGAAGACGCCGATATGATATTTATAAATACAAATTGACGGATTTAAATGAATTTAAAGATTTTTTTAATTTTTAAAGCCCTTTCCAGACTTATTTTGATTGTTTTGTTATGATTTTTAATGTCGGTTAAGTTAACAGTTAAATGTAAAAAAATGTAGCATACCTTAGGGTGTGTTAAAAAGGCTTTGCTTTGGAATTCAAAGATTTTTTTTAAAGAAAATTTATCAAATAATATCTTTTCTCTTCAATTGTGAAGCTATCAGACACCACCACATTAGTTTTTCAAGACGCGTTTAAGCGGGAGAGAAATTTGGTAGATTGAAAGCTTTGCTTTGGAAATCGAAGAATTTTTTTTTTAAGGAAAATTTAAAAAATAATATCTCTTCTCTTCAGTTGTGAAGCTATCAGACAACGCCACGTTAGTTTTTTTAAGGGCGCGTTTAAGCGGGAAAAAATTTGATAGATTGAAAGCAAATTATACCTTTGTACATCTTATACCATATTCGCATACAATGTTTAAAACATCGTTTAACTTTTGTGCTTAAAATTAAACAAAATTGTTCGCATTGTCTGTAGTTTAAAAAAGCATCCGCTTCTCTTCTAGGTCGTTTAGCAGCGGCTGTTTTTTTTATGACAACTTAACACAGGGTTGTTATTTCGTGTTTTCGAGATGTTTCCGAGATCTTTAAATGAAAACAATGTTTTGTTTTGAATGTATGGAGAAACACATGTTTAAATATAAACATGCCAATGTGAAAATGGTATTAAAATTTATTCTAGATATTTTAAGCCAAATTTTTTTCTAGAAGAACAAAAGGAATGTAAATATTTTCCATAGAGTCATACAAATTGTTGTGTTTTACTTTAAATCTAGCTATTCTCTCTCCCGTTTAAATGCGCCTTTAAGAAAAATTCTTGGATTATGGGAAATTTAAATAAATTTTCAGTTCTTACTGCATTTTTTCTCCCATTTTGAATATTCTGTTTAAGTCTCCTTTTGTTTCTTGATGTCTGTTAGTTAAACATTTAATCATGCAAGAAATGTAGCATACTATAAGGTGCCTTAAAAATTCTGCTTTGCCTTTTAAAAGATTAGAACGAACGATCCGTTATAAATCTTTCTAATTTTGTTTTTAACACTGTTTGTTTTAAAGTCCTTTAAAAACATTATTCATTTTTCCTTCTTGTAAATCCAAAATATTTAATTTTCTTCCCAAAAAACCGCATATAAACAGAAAAAAATGCATTTACCACCTACAACTAAAAACTTATTCTAGATAAATTTGTATATGAGAGATATTTCAAGCTAGACTTGTTTGTCAAAAAGCAAATAGAATGATACATTTTCCATTATATGAATAGCTCCTCTCTCCCGTTGAAATGCGCCTTTAAAAAAAATTCTTGGATTATGGGACATTTAAATAAATTTTCTGTTCTTACTACAGTTTTCGGGCGCATTTTTAAGGGTTCTGTTAAAGTTTGCTTTGTTTTGTTGATTTCTGTTAATTTAACATTAAAACATGCAAGAAATGTAGCATACTTTAAGGTGTCTTAAAAAAGCTGCTTTGTTTTTAAAGTATTTGACCGAACAAACCGTAATAAATCTTTATAAATTTGTTTTTAATACTGTTTGTTTTAAAATCCTTTAAAAACATTATTAATTTTTTCTTCTAGTAAATCAAATATATTTATTTTCTTTTCAAGAAACCGCATATAAAAATTTCAAAAAAAAAAAATGCATTTACCGTCTACAACTTAAAATGTATTCTAGATAAGTGGGAGATATTAAAGCTAGGCTTGTTTGTCGAAAAGCAAAGAGAATGATACATTTTCCATACATAGTGATGTTTTACTTTAAATCTAGCTATTCTCTCTCCCGTTTAAATGCGCTTTAAATAAAAATTCTTGGGTTCTAGGACATTTAAAAAAATTTTCAGTTTTTACTGCATTTTTTGTCCCATTTTGAGTGTTCTGTTTAAGTCTGCTTTGTTTTGTTGATGTCTGTTATTTTATCATTTAAAAATGCAAGAAATGTAGCATACTTTAAGGTGTCTTAAAAATGCTGCTTTGCTTTTTACCGGATTGGAACGAACGAACTGTAATAAATTTTTCTAATTTTGTTTTTAACACTGGTTGTTTTAAAGTCCTTTAAAAAAATTCAAATATATTTAATTTTCTTCCCAAAAAAACGCATATAAATATTTTCAGAAAAAAATGCATTAGCCACTTACAACTTTAAATTTATTTTAGATAAGTGTGTATATGAGAGATATTTCAAGCTAGACTTGTTTGTAGAAAAGAAAAGAGAATGATACATTGTCCATAGAGCCACACATAGTAATATTTTACTTTAAATCTAAATGTTATTTTCTCTCCCTTTTAAATGCGCCTTAAACAAATTTTCAATTTTTACTGAATTTTTTGTCTAACTTTGCTTTAAAATCCTTTAAAAACATTCTTTATTTTTACTTCTGGTAAATCAAAAATATTAAATTTTCTTTCCAAAAAACCGCATATAAATATTTTTAGAAAAAAATACATTTACCATCTACAACTTAAATTTTATTTTAGATAAGTGTGTATATGAGAGATATTTCAAGCTAGACTTGTTTGTAGAAAAGCAAAGAGAATGATTATGTTTTACTTTAAATCTAGCTTTTTTCTCTCCCGTTTAAATGCGCCTTAAAGAAACATTCTTGGGTTCTGGGACATTTAAAAAAGTTTGCAGTTTTTACAGCATTTTTCTGTTTTTTTTAGTGTTTTGTTAATATCTGCTTTTTGTTTGTCTGTTAATTTAAAATTAAAACATGCAAAAAATGTAGCATATTTTAAGGTGTCTTGAAAAAATGCTGCTTTGCTTTTAAAATTATTGAAAGGAATGAACCGTGATTTTCTCTTTTCATTATTTATTTAACACTAGTATGTTTTAAGTTTCTTTAAAAATATTATTAATTTTTACTTCTTGTAAATCAAAAATATTTAATTTTCTTTCCACAAACCCGCATATAAACATTTTCAGAAAATAAAATGCATTTACCATCAACAACTTAAAATTTATTCTATATAAGTGTGTATATAGGAGATATTTCAAGCTAGACTTGTTTGTCAAAAAGCTAATAGAATGATACATTTTCCATAGAGCCACATATAATAATGTTTTACCTTAAATCTAGCTATTTTCTCTCCCGTTTAAATGCGCCTTTAAGAAAGAAAAATTCTTGGATTCTTCAACATTTAAATCAATCTTTTTGTTTTTATTGCATTTTTCTATCTTATTTTGAGTGTTTTGTTATTGTATCATTTGTTTTGTTGATGTCAGTTAATTTAACATTTAATCCGGCAAGAAATGTAGCATACTTTAAGGTGCCTTAAAAAATGTTGCTTTGCTTTTAAAGTATTGGACCGAACAAACCGTAATAAATCTTTCTAATTTTGTTTTTAACACTGGTTGTGTTAAAGTCCTTTGAAAACATTATTCATTTTAACTTCTTGTAATTCAAATATATTTAATTTGCTTTCCAAAAAAACGCATTAAATATTTTCAGAAAAATATGCATTTAACATCTACAACTTAAAATTTATTCTATATAAGTGTGTATATGGGAGATATTTCAGGCTAGACTTTTTTGTCGCGCCACACATAATTATGTTTATCTAGCTGTTTTCTCTCCCGTTTATATGCGCCTTTAAGAAAAATTCTTTGATTCTTCGACATTTAAATCAATCTTTTTGTTTTAACTACATTTTTCAGCCTCATTTTGAGTGTTCTGTTAATGTCTGATTTGTTTTGTTGATGTCAGTTAATTTAACATTTAATCCTGCAAGAAATGTAGCATACTTTAAGGTGCCTTAAGCAATGCAGCTTTTCTTTTAACCAAAGAGTATAATAAATTTTCCATAGAGCCGCAAATAGTAATGTTTTACTTTAAATCTAGCTATTTTCTCTCCCGTTTAAATGCGCCTTAAAGAATAACTCTTCAGTTCTGGGGCATTTAAACAAATTTTCAGTTTTTAATGCATTTTTCTTCCCATTTTGAGTGTTTTGTTTAAGTCTGCTTTGTTTCGATGATGTCTGTTAATTTATCATTTGAAAATGCAAGAAATGTAGCATACTTTAAGTAGTCTTGAAAAAAATCTACTTTGTTTTTAAGAGTATTGGATTGAACGAACCTTGATTTTACTTTTTTAATTTTTTATTTAACACTGGTTGTTTTAAAATTTTTTAAAACATTATTCCTTTTTACTTCTTGTAATTCAAATATATTTAGTTTTCTTTTCAAGAAACCGCATATAAATATTTTAAGCCAAAAAAAAATTGTATTGATTAGTGTGTATATGGGAGATATTTCAAGCTAGATTTGTTTCAAGAAGAGCAAACAGAATGATATATTTTCCATAGAGACATGCATAGTTATTTTTTATTTTAAATCTAGCTATTTTCTCTCCCGTTTAAATGCGCCTTTAAGAACAATTTTTTAACTTTAAATCTAGCTATTTTCTCTCCCGTTTAAATGCGCCTATAAGAACAATTCTCGGATTGTGGGACATTTGAACAAATTTTAAGTTTTTACAACTTTTTCCGTCTCATTTTAATTGTTCTGTCAATGCCTGCCTTGTTTTGTTGATGTCTGTTAATTTAAAATTTAAACATGCAAAAAATGTAGCATATTTTAAGGTGTTTAAAAAATGCTACTTTGCTTTTAAAAGGATTGGAACTAACGACTCGTAATTAATTTTTTTAATATTTATTTTTTAAATCCTTTAAAAACATAATTCATTTTTAGTTCTTGTAAATCAAAAATATTTAATTTTCGTTCCACAAAACCGCATATAAATATTTAAAAAGAAAAAATAGCAAAAAACACCATTAACCACCTATTGTGTGGGTAAATAATACATATTAATCCTAAGTTTTTGTTAGTTTTGTTTTCATAAAAAATAAGTAGAAACCAGGAAATTCATATGATTTTCAACGGCTGTTACTTGTTAAAGTTTTCTTTATTTGTGGATTATAAAGTTGTAAGATTTCTTAAGTTATTCTCAGTTTTTACAAAATGCTGCAGTAATATTATTTTGTATGCTATATGATGTTGTGTTGTATTTTATTTTATATATTTTTTTTTTTTGGAATTTCTCTAAGAAAAACAACATAACCGCATGTATAAATCTTTGAAAACTGTTATCATAATTTTATAAATGACCAAAGTTTTGAAAAACACAATAAGTTTCTCTCTGCTCCACTTGCAAGACATGATGTATAATGTGTGCAAAAAGAAAAATATGTTTTAAAACTTTTAAGTTTTTTATATATTTATTTTATTTATATATTTTTATATAAGAAAATAACTGGTTTATAGTTTAAAGTTGTGTGGAAACGGGTGGCAATTCGAGTGATTTTTTTATGAAATTTTTGAGGAACCTTAGATAGAGGGTTTATTCTAGCTCGAGGTCATTATTTCCTTTACTAACTGAAACTCTAATATTCTCATGGAATAAGTTTCAAGAATGTATGTGGTTTTTATATTTGCCTGTCAATGGAATCTGACAAATTCCGAGACACGTGTCGATTAAGTTTTGCAAAAATGACCAACTTAAATAAATTTAAAACAAAATAATTTTCTTGAAAATTTTTCCATGAGAATATTATAGTTTTAATTATTAAAAGAAATAATGACCTCGAGCTAGAATAAACCTTCCCAAAATATATTATTTTAAAGGTCGAATAAAACAATTTTTATTTTTTAATAAAAATTAATCAGAATTTATAAAATAAATTAATAGAAATAACGAAAATCTGATTACACTGTGCAACAAATAAAGATTTGTTGAAAAACACAGAAATTTACCATATAGGTTCGATTCTTCTGCCAAAAGGTAGTAAGACCCTATATTCGGATTATCCAGTTTGGTAACAAATTTCTATTAATGGGCCTTCAAATATTCTGAAAAACAGTGGGCACACAAAATATGGAGTCATCAGTTTTTGCCCAGCAGCTTAATCAGACTTGGCAATAATGTGAAAAAACAAAGTTTTTTCACTTTTTTCAAAAAGTGATTTTTCCTTAATAACACCGTCCGACAGCCTATATTAAACATGAACTGGATGATGTACGTCTGAAAGTAGAGATCAAATGGAGTAAAACTGCATTTACAGTTTTTCTTTTTGTGATCCTTTTTCCTTTTAAGAGGACTTCAAAGTTTTAGAGGATTAAATTTTGTAAAATATTTATGAAATATTTGACCTAGGATGACACTAGTGACGGCAGATAAAAGAGAAGAATCTCCCCTAATGTTTGCATTTTTATATCTTGCCTTATCAGGATAAAAGGATGTAAATAAAGTCATTTAAAAACTTTATCAAAATATTTTGTTGAAAATTTCGAATGATATTGAAGGACACAGTTTTGAATGGACGTAACTAACCTCTTTTTTCCTGATATGTAAAAATAATAAAATAGAAAAATTAGGGGAGATCCTCCTCTTTGATCTGCTTTTAAAAGTGGCATCCTAGGACAAGTACAAATATTAAAAAAATATTTTATAAAATTTAATCCTCTAAAACTTTGAAGTCCTTTTAAAAGAAAATAGGATCACGAAATGAAAAGCTGTAAATGTAGTTTTACTACATTTAGTTTCTAGTTTTAAACGTTTATAATCCAGTTCGTGTTCAACGACTTTTTTTCATTTTTATCGGACGGTGTAATATTTGGCTAAAAAATATTTAGAAAAATTTAAAGCAATCAAAAAAACTATGAGGAATTAAGGAGTGCTGTTTTAAATCGGTACAGTCGTATATAGTTTTGGTTTTTTCTAAATATTTTATTTTTACTGCATACTTTAAGGATTTACACAAAGTTGGACTTTAAAATTCATATTTTGCAGTATTTTTACTGCATACTTTAAGGGTATTAATAAAAATTGGAATTTAAAATCCAAATTATTGAAAAACACATAAGGAGGAAAACCAAAAATATGCATGTATTAATTAAATTGGAGCCCTATAAGTATGCAACAACATATTTAAAAATAAGACAGACAACCTAAAAAAAAATATATATGCTTTTTGAATTATTTTACGATTTTGTTGTTGCATACTTTAAGGGCTTAAATTTAATTAGCAAATGCATATTTTTGGTTGCCTTCACATAAGTTTTAATCATTCTGTTATCATTCTGTTGAAGTTCTGTTAAGTTAACATTTTATTATAAATCATACAAAATTAAATTCTACATTTAGGAGCAAAATTAAATATTTTTTTATATATCTTAAAGGCGCACTTTAGTTTTTTTTTTTAAATATATGTATAATTTCCGACATATCAAAGTATAACAGAATATAATTCTAGACAGTTTTTCTAATTTTAAATTCAACCCAACGCTTTGCAACATTTTCATTAAAAAATTTTGAAACCACATTTTGTTCAATGTCCTCATGAATAAAACACCAAATACTTCCGGTGCAGTAAATACTTTTACAAGTATATTTCATAGTATACATATTTAATGAAGTACATACTACAATATCTATCCAAAATACATGTTTCTTAAGTTTACTGCATTGTTATCCATGTTCCAAAAATACTCTGTCTTAAGTATGGTCTTACACACAAACCGAAAACCATAGAAGATTATGAGATATTATTTGAAAATGTTTGTAATGTATTACACAGTCCAACAAAAATAAAAAAAGTCGTTGAACACGTTTGAAACTAGAGACTAAATGTAGAAAAACTGCATTTACAATTTTTCTATTCGAGATTCTGTTTCCTTTTAAAAGGACTTTAAAATTTTAGAGGATTATATTTTATAAATTTTTTTTATTATTTTTACTTGTCCTAGGATAGTAAATGAAAGAGGAGGATCTCCCCTAATTTTCATATTTTATTATTTATACATATCAGGAAAAAGGAGGTACGCTACGTCCTTTCAAAAATTTATCCTTTAATATCATTAAAATTTTTCAACAAAATATTTTAATAAAGTTTTCAAATGAATTCATTCACATCGTTTTATCCTGATATGGCAAAATAAAAAATGGAAAAATTAGGGAAGATTCTCCTCTTTCATTTGGCGTCACCAGTGTCATCCTAGAACAATTACAAATATTTTAAAAAAATGTATCCTTTAAAACTTTAAAGTCCTTTTAAAAGGAAACAGGATCACAAAATGAAAAACTGTAAATGAAGTTTTACTCCATTTTATCTCTACTTTTAGACGTATATCATTCGCTTCATGTTTGATATTGGCTGACGGATGGTGTTATTAAGGAAAAATCACTTTTTGAAAAAAGTAAAAAAAAAACTCTATTTTTACACATTGTTGCGAAGTCTGTTTAAGCTGTTGGGCAAAAAATGATGGCACCAATTATTGTGTGTCCCACTGTTTTTCAGAAACTTTGGAGGCCCATTAATAGAAATTGGTTACCAAACAGGATAATCCGAATGTTGTGTCTTACTACCTTTTGGCAGAAGAATCGAACCTATATGGTCAATTTCTGTGTTTTTAAAAAAATCGTTATTTGTTGCACAGTGTAATCAGATTTTCGTTATTTCCATTAATTTATTTTATAAATTCTGATTAATTTTTATTAAAGAGCTCGACTGTCTTTACAGAAACAATAATTTAAAAATTGTTTTATTTGACTTTTAAAATATTATATTTTGAGTAGGTTTATTCTAGCTCGAGGTCATTATTTCCTTTACTAATTAAAACTATGATATTCTCATAGAAAAATTTTCAAGAAAATTATTTTTTGGTATCACCTGTGTCATCCTAGAACAATTACAAATATTTCAAAAATATTTTACAAAATGGATCCTTCAAAACTTTGAAGTCCTTTAAAAAGGAAACACGATCACAAAATGAAAAACTGTAAATGCAGTTTTACTCCATTTTATCTCTACTTTTAGACGTATATCATCTGGTTCATGTTTAATATTGGTTGTCGGACGGTGTTATTAAATATTTAAAGCTATTGTATTATTTTCTTGTATCATTGTATGAAACATGAAAAACTAACTGTACTTTGAAATGAGAACCACTTTAAAAAAAATAAAACAAGTAAAAAATTATGTTGGTTTTGGTATGAAAAATCTATCGATATTCCACAGTGCACAATGAAACAAAATCAATGTATGAAATTTGTCATAGCAGAAATATTTTCAAGCTAAGGTTTAAAACATGAACCTTATCACCTCTTCTTATTGAATGAGTTTCAACTATCCATTATTACACTCTTTCTTTCTTAAATATCTTTGGTTTTAAGTATTTTCAAAGCTCTGGTTTTCTTCTGTTACTTATACATTTATGAGTAAAAAAATTAAAGCATACATTTAGGAAGTATTTTTAATTTTATAGTAAAGCATACTTGTTGTACTTGATTTTATATCTTTTTATATATTAAAGAGTTTTGAATTCGTTTTAATTTTTAAATTAAAAAAAAAGTTGACAGCCAATATTAAAAATGAACCGGATGGTAAAGTCTGCAAGTAGATATCAAATGTAGTAAAACTGCATTTAAAATTTTTCATTTCGTGATCATGTTTCCTTTTAAATGGACTTCAAAGTTTTATAGGATACATTTTGTAAAATATTTTTGATGAAAGAGGAGGATCTCCCCTATTTTTTACAGGTTTTTATTTCGCCATATCAGGATAAGGATGAGAATAACGGCCTTTGAAAACTTATCAAAATTATTTGTTGAAAATTTTTAATGATATTGAAGGATACATTTTTGGAAGAACGAAACTTATCTCCTTTTTCCTGATAGGTAAAAATAAGTAAATAGGAAAATTAGGGGAGATCCTCCCCTTTAATTTGCAATCGCTAGTGGCATCATAGGACGAGTAGAAATATTAAAAAAATATTTTATCAATTCTTATCCTCTTAAACTTTGAAGTCCTTTTAAAAGTCCTTTAACAGGATCACGAAAAGATAGACTGTAAACGCAGTTTTACTACATTTAGTCTCTAGTTTCAAACGTTTATTATCCAGATTGTGTGTAACGCCTTTTTTTAATTTTTGTCGGATGGTGTTATTAGACCTATAAATTCTATTGAGAAAGATTACTCCAGCTTGAGGTCATTACTGAGTATAACGATGATATTGTCAATGCGTTGATATTTGACAATATCATCGTAATGATTTGGTAAATAAATGTGACCTCGAGCTGGAGAAATCTTTCTGAATTAACAGGTTTTGTATAAAGGTTGCACTTGTAAATCTTTTCAAAATGACCAAAAATAATAAAAACGTATTTCACTAGACTCAAATGTTCATCACCTCTAAAAGTTCATTTTTTTCTCTTAATTATCACTGGTGTTATTTCATCGGTTTGTTATTCTTCTGTTAACGTCTGATAAGTTTATATTTATGAAAAAAAAAAATTAAGCATACATTTAGGATGTAGTTTTTATATATAAACTAAGGCATACTTATTTTACATGAGTTTACAATTTTCATAATTTGAAAAGTTTTATATCAATCAAATTGGTTTTTATAAAACAAACATAAGAAGAATGTATTTTACTAGACTCAACAATGTCTTTTGCTTAAATTTGTCATCACGTCTAAAAAAAATCAAATTGTTAAAACCCATGGATATAATTAGCATTGACCCTGTAAATTTATTTTCAAATATGTATTTATAAATTAACATTACCCTATTAATAATATTGCGTCACTTCGCTGCTATTTATCTTCCTTTAGATGATATATACATTATTAAAAAACTAAAGCATACATTTAGGATGTAGTTTTAAATTTATACTACTTTATGCCGTTGATTTTATATAGTTTTTTATAATTTAAAGAGTGTCAACCTGTTGATCTAAAAAATAAAAAAAACAAATTCAAAGAAATATACATATATTTCACTAGACTCAACAATGTATATTCCTGAAAATTGTCATCACCTTCAAAAAAAAAAAAATAAAATCATGTAAAATTTTTAAAAAACCCATGTTCATCACTTTGGAAAAAAAGACATGTTGCTGCTGTAAAACTATTCAATTTGTTAACTTTTATAGAATGACAAGAAAAAAAAAACACTCTTGACATAGACTTTTAAAAATAAAAGTATTTATGAATTCAAGAATGAACATAAAAATCAACAGCTGTGATTTGTAAAAAAAATGTAAAAGACATCTAAACAGCAAAGTAAACTTGATAGTCAGCGTGTGACAAATTCACTTTCAGTTTTTTAATAGAAATTTATAAAAAAAAATATTAGAAATAGAAATAGTTTCATAGACAAAATTTGTGTCTGGAAAATATTACTCATGTAAATTTTTATGAACATAAAAATTTTATATCGAGGGCAAAAATTCAAAACTTGCCATCTGCTATATTATAACACTGCAGATAGCAAGTTTTGAATATTCGCCCTCGATATATGAAATGAAAATATTTCAATAAAAAATTGTCTACGACAATGTATAAAAGGACACTAACAATGTTTTAAGTTTATGGAGATAATAAGATAATATTTAAAACAAGCTAAACAAATTAAATTCGGCCAAAAGAAGTCTTTCCGATATTTATGAAATTTGGAGTACACGTTAAACCAAAAATAATAAGAAACATATGTTTCTTTATCGGCCCAATTCTTTTTTAAAAGGAAAGGTGGAAAAATATTCAAATTGTAAGCTTTATGTCAAAAGCTGCTAACAATAAGTCCATATTTTTTTGAAAGTGCAGCGTTTGATTAAGAAAGATAGAAAAATTAAAGAAAAGTTCAAAACAAAATGTTCCAGTATAGAAAAATTCTTAAATGAAGGATAAAATTTTAAAATTGTTATCTTTATGTCAAAAAGTGCTAAGTCCATAAATTTTTTAAAATGCAGCGTTTAATTAAGAAAGATAGAAAAATTAAAGAAAAGTTCAAAACAAAATGTTCCAGTAAAGAGAAATTCTCAAATGAATTATTTTTCGTATAGCTTACTGCAAAAAGGTGCTAAGTCCATGTATTTGAAAAATGCAGCTATTGATGTAGAAAGATAGAAAAATTTAAAATACATCATTTACAGAAAAAGCTTTGCTTAGGCAGTAAAAAGTAAAAGTGCTTTGTTCAACTTGCTAAAGAAAATCTGCTAAGGACGGTTAAAATTTACAGAAGCAAAAAATAGTTAGAAAAGTTCGAAGCAAAAGTCGCAGTTAAGAAAAATTCTCAGATATTGAAACATTTCGCATAAAAGAAAAATTATTTTTATGTATTTAAAATGTGCTAAGTAAATAAAAAATTAACTGAAGCTTTAAGAAGTTTAGAAAAGCTCTGAGAAAAATGTTTCAATAAAGAAAAAATTCACTGCGAAATGGCGCTAAGTCCATGTTTTAGGAAAATGATTCTGTTGATGCAGAAAGATAGAAAAATCAACAATACAGAATAAACTATCAATAGCCGTTGTTGAATAGTGATAAGTAGGGCTAAGATTTTCATGCACTAAAAAATCGAAAATATGTGCTTAAAATATGCTTTAAAAATTTAAAATATGCACTAAAAAATCAAATTTGTGCAACACAAATCTTGTTTTCATACGAAAAATTTCTTAAAAAGCAAAAAATATTGCCGGGTTTAAATAATAACATTGAAAACTTTATGTAAGCAAGATTTTTTTATACAACTTACGACAATCTTTAAAAAACAAAAATAAAAAGAAACATAAAAATTTTTTTTTGTTCTTTTTTAAAAAAAAAATTAAATTTTAAATTGTTCAAAAGCTATTTAAAATTTAAATTTTTTTTTTTTAAAAAGAACAAAAAAAATTTTTATGTTTCTTTTTATTTTTGTTCAAATAAATTCAATCTGTATTTTTTCTAATTTATGCCAAAATATGCAAAAACATGCACTTAAAAGTTGGAAATGTGCACAAAATATGCATTTAAAACCAATATATGCAAAAATATGCATTTTCACCTAAATATGCAAAAATATGCAAAACCAAATCGATGCCATTTTAACGCAAATTTCTTGATTCGAAAATATAATTAGTTGATATTGTTTTTAGACTATCGACAAAAAAACATGAATTTGCATGGAAATCTCATCCCTATGAGATACGTAATTGTACTAAGTCCGACTTGATAAAAAAATTGTAGAAATTCTATTTAAAATTCAAAGAAGCAACAAGAAATTTAGAAAAAAATTTTCCGATTCTACGAATTGTTCGCACTGCTTCGATAACTTACTACGAAAAAGTCCTAAGTCCAAGTTTTTTTGGAAAATGTTGCTTTTGAAGTAGAAAGATAGAAAAATAAATAATATACTTCTATTATTAAGAGAAAAAAATGTTGCATGTTTTTATTTTTTTTTGGTTGTTAAGCGGTAAAAAGTGATATCTCCAAAATACCAAATAAATGTGCTAAGTCCAGCTAAAATTCACAAATGCAACAAGAAGTTTGATAAGGTTCAAAGAAATATGTTCCATTAAAGAAAAATTCTTAGATCCTGATGCATTTTTCGTTTAGCTTTGTTAGCTTAGTACGAAAAATTACTAAGTCCATATTTTGGGAAAATGCTGCTTTTGCTCTAGAAGGATACTAAATAAAATATAAACTCTATTTAGAGAAAAAACTTTTACATGCACTTTATTTTAAGTTGCCGTTGAGCAATGAGAATTAAAATGGATAAGTCCAACTTGCTATAAATTGGCTTACTGCAAAAATGTGCTAAGTTCATGTTTTTGAAATATGCATCTTTTAATGTAGAAAGATAGAAAAATAAAAATAATTTGCAGAAAAAACTTTCACTAGATGTTGTTAAAGGGTACTTTCCACTATCACACTTTTCCATTATACACATCAAAATTTACCAACTTCCTAAAGATTTATGGATTCTTTTTTGATTTAAACCTAGTCGTATCTAATAAGTGAACAATTTCTGGCCAAATTTTTTAAAAAAATATTTCGCTAACATGGTGAAATTACGCTTGTATAATGGAAATGTGTGATAGTGAAAAGTACCCTTAAGCAGTGAAAAGTAAAAGTGTTAAGTTCGACTTAATAAAGAAAATGGGCTGAGTTCAGTTAAATATGACAGAAGCATGACACATTTTAAAAAAGTTCGGAGTGATGTTTTTCAAAATCTATTTCCGTATTACTTCGTTGGATTTCTGCGAATAGGTGTTAAGTCCATGTTTTTGGAAAATGCTGCTTTTGATGCAAAAAAATACATCGTTTACAGCAAAAAATTTTACATGCTTTAAATTAGTTGTCTTTGTTAAGCGGTGAAAAGTAATAAGTCCCATTTGCTTAATAAAATGTGCTACAACCATAAAAAATCGCCAGAGGCAATAAGAAATTTTGAAAAATTCAATGCAAAATGTCACAGTAAAGAAAAATTCTCAGATTTTGTGAAATTTTACGTACTGTTTTGTTGGGTTGCTGCAGAAGTAGCTAAATTCAACAGATAATCCAATTTTGTATGCACGAGTCATCATTCTTAATTTCAAGGGATTTGGGTCAGTCCTTCTGGTAGTCCCCATACAAACCACCCTCCCGATATTCACATAATTCCCTCAAAATTCATAAAAATGGAAATATTTGATAAAAATTTTATTTTTTGTTGTTAAGCGTGTACTTTAGTAACCTAATCAAATCGGAATATAATTGGACCATTTTTGGACTTAGTCCCCCTATTGGCAAAAAATAAATCAAGTCCACTAAAATTTGATCTGTGTGTGTTTTCTACCCTAAATAAAAATCTAAAAAAAGACAGTCCATTCGGTCCATGTTTGGACTTGGGACCCATTCTCCGGAAAACACCGGTTCGGGGTATCATATGGTCGATCTTGACCGACTATAACTTTCTTACTTGTTTTTGGTTGTTTTTAGCCGCCGAAAACTAAAACTGCTAAGTCCAACTTGCTAAAAAAAACAGAAGTCACAAGAAAAAAAAAGGTCTCAGATTTTAAGAAGTTTTTCATTTATCTTCGTTAGCTGCCAAAATGTGCTAAGTCCATATTTTTGGAAAATAATGCTTTTAATGCAGAAATATAGAAAAATTAAAAATACATCACTTACAGAAAAATCATGTCTTTAATTGTTTTATCATTGTTAAGCGCTAAAAATCAAAACTGCTTAGTCCAAGTTTCTATAGAAAACGTGCTAAGTCCAGTTTTCGGTGCTAAAGACAATAGGCAACAAAAAGTTTAAAAAGTTTAATGAAAATTGTTTTATTAAAGAAAAATTTTTTGGTTTTGAAACATTTTTCGAATAGAAAAATTTTAAGACATATTTTGTAAAAACAAAATCTTAAACTCTAAAACATTTTGGCATGGTCTGTCTATTTGCAACAACTCTTACATCTACAATCTTTATTATCCTTAAAACTTTAAAATCTCATTTAAGTAAAACCGCCATTAAGAACCAAAAATAAAACAATTCAACTCTCTATAAAAAAAAATAATCTCCTTAAATCCTGCACACTCTTAAAAAAAAAAACTGTAACCAACATTCAAAAGCCAATTAAAAAAATAATTGTATAAAAACCAGGATTTAAATCATAAAAAATAAAAATAAAAAATACAAAAAAATAAACAAAAATACTAACAATGAACAACTCAACAAATGTAACAAATACCCACTTATGAAACGACTTTGTTATCACGACAGGACAACGACAGGACAACAAATAAAAACGATTTGAACAAAAAATATAATGAAAATAACATGCCGCCAAATAACTAACAGCAACAGAAAAGTAACATCATAGTATAATTTACCACGGAAAAACAGAAAAATATAAAGATAGTAAATTCCAAAAAAAAAGGACACCCAGGATGTCACTATAATATACAAGTTTTTGTATGGCTTTGCTTCCGTGTGATGGTAACAATTTTTTATGTAAATTTATGTTAACATAATAACAAAATGGCTTTAACTGGAATACAAACAGTACCAGTAAAATGGAATTATTCATGGCAAAAAAAAATATGAACATCAAGCTAGACTAGATGGTGCTCTTGTCTCTACTCTATTCCTGGTTGAAACGGAAATATAAACAATACAAAAAAGAAGGCAAGCTCTTAACATCACAGCGGCATTTTAACAGCTTAAATTAACACAAGTGAGAGTGTTGTATTTGGTTAAGATTAATTTAAAATACCCTACATCATTTGACTGATAGTTTCTCTTCAACTTATGAATTTCCCCAATTTTTATTCTACTAGACCTAAAAATAATGTGGTAAAAATTTGGGGCCTATCGGATGAAATTAAACCGTAGCGCCCGGCGATCAATGATTTAGATTTTTGAACATTTTTATTAAAAAAATCATATTTATTAACATTAATGTGCTAAACACAAATATCAAATAAAATTACAATCAGTCGAACGGATTTCGAGATATCGCTATTTAAAAATTGCAAAAAATGGCGGTTTTATTCCTACGTTCAAGAATTAAAAAAAAAATCTCAATAATTCTTTCCCTTTACCATTTCATAAAGCTTGAGACAAACTTGTATTTAAAATTAATTTGAGTCAAATCCGATAATTTTAAACCGTGGCACCATTTGATCAAAGTTTTGGTTTTTTAGAAAATTTTCACTCAAAAAACTCTAACCGTCGATTAAAAAGCGCCATTGCAATGTGGCCGAAATACCCAATCTAGCGGCGCTTAATTCGGATATGTAAAATTATAAAGCCCAATGCTTATTTGTGATTATAAAACGTACTAACTTACCACCCCGGTACTTCGTTACCGGTTGAATTGGATACCGGATAAAAGAATGATCAGGATTACTCTTATCGATTTCAAAAAAAATCCCCACGTAGTCTTTGTTTTAGTTACTTGTGGACGTTAAGGTACTTTTTATAAACGGTACTTTTTATAAAAGGTACTTTTTATAAACGGTACTTTTTATAAAAGGTACTTTTTATAAAAGGTACTTTTTATAAAAGGTACTTTTTTTAAAAGGTACTTTTTATAAAAGGTACTTTTTATAAAAGGTACTTTTTATAAAAGGTACTTTTTATAAAAGGTACTTTTTATAAAAGGTACTTTTTATAAAAGGCACTTTTTATAATAGGTACTTTTTATAAAAGGTACTTTTTATAAATGAACTTTTTATAAAGGTAGTTTTTATAAAGGTACTTTTAATAAAAGGTAAATTTTATAAAGGTACTTTTTATAAAAGGTACTTTTTATAAAAGGTACTTTTTATAAAAGGTACTTTTTATAAAAGGTACTTTTTATAAAAGGTACTTTTTATAAAAGGTACTTTTTATAAAAGGTACTTTTTATAAAAGGTACTTTTTATAAAAGGTACTTTTTATAAAAGGTACTTTTTATAAAAGGTACTTTTTATAAAAGGTACTTTTTATAAAGGGTACTTTTTATAAAGGGTACTTTTTATAAAAGGCACTTTTAATAAAAGGTAAATTTTATAAAGGTACTTTTTATAAAAGGTACTTTTAATAAAAGGTACTTTTTATAAAAAGTACTTTTAATAAAAGGTACTTTTTATAAAAAGTACTTTTTATAAAAGGTACTTTTTATAAAAGGTACTTTTTATAAAAGGTACTTTTTATAAAAGGTACTTTTTATAAAAGGTACTTTTTATAAAAGGTACTTTTTATAAAAGGTACTTTTTATAAAAGGTACTTTTTATTAAAGGTACTTTTTATAAAAGGTACTTTTTATAAAAGGTACTTTTTATAAAAGGTACTTTTTATAAAAGGTACTTTTTATAAAGGTACTTTTATAAAAGGTACTTTTTACAAAAGGTACTTTTTATAAAAGGTACTTTTTATAAAATGTAGTTTTTACAAAAGGTACTTTTTATAAAGGTACTTTTTATAAACGGTACTTTTTATAAAAGGTACTTTTTATAAAAGGTACTTTTTATAAAAGGTACTTTTTATAAAAGGTACTTTTTATAAAAGGTACTTTGTATAAAAGGTACTTTTTATAAAAGGTACTTTTTAAAAAAGGTACTTTTTATAAAAGGTACTTTTTACAAAAGGTACATTTTATTAAAGGTACTTTTTATAAAAGGTACTTTTTAAAAAAGGTACTTTTTAAAAAAGGTACTTTTTTTATAAAAGGTACTTTTTATAAAAGGTACTTTTTATAAAAGGTACTTTTTATAAAAGGTTCTTTTTATAAAAGATACTTTTCATAAAAGGTACTTTTTATAAAAGGTAATTTTTATAAAAGGTACTTTTTATAAAAAGTACTTTATATAAAAGGTACTTTTTATAAAAGGTACTTTTTATAAAAGTTATTTTTTATAAAAGGTACTTTTTATAAAAGGTACTTTTTATAAATCGCGCGATTTTTTTTTAAAAATTTGTTGCTAAAATTTTTCGCCTTCCATACAATTTTTTCAATTTCATCATAATTTATGTTACACACAAAATATTTTTTACATCAATTATACCTGTTTCAGACCATATCATCAAGAAGACAATATGTCAAAAATATTAATACGGATACGTTCTTTTTTTTAAAAAGTTTTTCTGCATAACCGGCATTGGGCCGGGCTTAGAGATCAATTACTCCATGTATATGTGTTTTAGAGAAAACGTGTTTTCGGTTTTTTTTATTTTTGGGTCATTTTTCATTTCTATCTTGGGCATTTTTTCGTTAATTTTTGGCGAAATTTCGTATTTTTCTTTTTGGTAATTTTTCATATTTTTTCGGGCGATTTTGCATTTGGTCGATTTTTGATTAATTTTTTTGTGCGATTTTTCGACTACATTTTCGACTACATTGCACAAGTTTTCATTTTAAAATTAATCTACCTAGGCAAAATTTTGTCATTCTAGTCGAGCTCAACAAAGTTTTAATTTCATCAGTACCTGGATTTTAGTAATCTGAGAGGCAGACTTTTTTATATCTGCTCTGTAGTCAATAATATAAAAATGTTGAAAATACATTTTATTATTAACAACTCTACAGGAGTCCATGACAATATTATTATGGTATCAGTAGAAAGAATAAAATGTACATATACATAACAATTAATACCTTTAATACCTTTGTTGCCCCAATGGTACGGAATAACATGGTAGTTTTTTATGCGAAATACAAAAATTTAAATTTATTAAGTGCTATAGAATCATTCACACAAAAAATTATTGGCTAAAATTTTTCAATTAAATCTATTGATCAACAAAATTTAAATGAGTCAATCAATGTTTTGATTGAAATTTTTCTTATTTTCTTTAACTGTCGAATTACAAATTTGCAACGTACCAGATTTTTTTCGCTTTAATTTATTTAAATAGATTAATTCAAAAATATGCAAAATAATCGGTTTATACTTTTTTTTGTGTTTTTCTGATTGAAGAAGAAAATTGTGTCTTCTTAAGATTAAATTAAATGTGGATTTACCCTAGACCATGGTTTCTGTAGCCAATTCTACGTCATCAGTAGGCAATTACATTAAATTGATTATTTGATATTTGCTAGAAAAATTCTTTATATGTTTTTTTATCAAGACTAGCCTGACATGAGCTTCGAACCTGTGTCGTTAAATCACTCATGTTTTGTATACCGAAGCTTTAACCACTAGGCTATACTCGGTGTACAAACATCAGTGACTAAACGTCGTTTTTTTTTTAACTCACAGTAGGTTTCGTGTGACGTATGCAGAAAAGCTTTTTCTCTAACTCAAGCACTGCATTTAATCTAGAGACCAACAACAATTTTCTTAATCTTTCATTTACTTTATTTTATGCAAACTTTACTATAGCGGAGAATTTTTTGTTCTTCACACTACAGTAACGCATAGTTAAAGTGAATTGCCCACACGAGCGACATTTGTCAGTATTTCTATTTATTATATTTTTTCGGCGTAAGCCAAGTGTATTTAATTTGTTGTTTGTGTTTTTCTGATTGAACAAGAAAATTGTGTCTTCTAAAGATTAAATTAAATGTGGATTTACCCTAGACCATGGTTTCTGTAGCCACTTCTACGTCATCAGTAGGCAATTACATTAAATTGATTATTTGATATTTTCTAGAAAAATTCTTTATATGTTTTTTATCAAGACTAGCCTGACATGAGCTTCGAACCTGTGTCGTTAAATCACTCATGTTTTGTATACCGAAGCTTTAACCACTAGGCTATACTCGGTGTACAAACATCAGTGACTAAACGTCGTTTTTTTTTTTTTTTTAACTCACAGTAGGTTTCGTGTGACGTATGCAGAAAAGCTTTTTCTCTAACTCAAGCAATGCATTTTTATTTGTTATTGTTTGCAACATATTGGAAAGCAAAAACATTGCATTTTTTGATAATTTTGTCATAAGCTTACAATTCATTTGTTAAATCAATCATTATTTTAATTGACTATAAATAAAAAATTGATAAAATTGTTGATCAAAATCAAAAAAAATTTTGATTGAAAGTTTTTTTAATCAATCACCTACAATCTGATGATTGATACAACAATTTTCTTAATTGGAGGAAATTCAATCAAAAAACTGATTGAATTCTCATTTTTGTTGATTGAAATTCGTTTAAAATTTTTTTCTGTGTTCTTGAAAGTCGGTACCCAATTAACCAACCCAAACCGCAGATTCATGTACTAATAACCTGAAAATAAATTAAAGATTACTCCTGTCAAATATTTTTTCTGTAGAAAATTTTTCAGAATCTAAAACAATTTTCTTTAGAAAACTTCTGAGAAATTTTTCCTATAGAAAAATTATTAGATTCTGAAAAATATGTTTATGAACAAAAGGTCTCAGATTCTAAAAAAAAAAATTTATGAAAAAATCTCGCCCTACATGTCTACTGCAGTCCAAGTCAAGACGATGAATTTCAGAGATGGCTTTAGCTTCGGCTAAGAAAATCTCATCGCCTGGCGGTAATTAATCCGTTTATATCTTCCGGTTTGTACGTCGACCTAAACTAGAGGACGCATAGCAATTTTAAATATATTTTGTTCACTAAAGTAGTTAAAATAACAAAACTTTGTTAAAATCTTTATTTTTTGAAAATTTTCCAATATATTTTAATATTTTTCTTCTCGATACATTGTTGTACACATTATGTATTAAGTTTTGTTATAAAATTTTGCAACCACTCTATATGTCTCTTAAAATATAAAAGTATAACACAAAAATAGCACACAAAAAAACTTAGTCCCTCGAACTTGTTTTACTCATGTTTCTAGCTAACCAAACCACCAAACGCCCATTTGATATTGCTGGCATTTGTTACTTTGTAACAAAGAAACCAGCAAAACTTTTGGAAGGTATAGCAAAAGTGCCAGTAAGTTAGAGATTTTTGAAGGGTGTACTTTGGTACTTTTTTATTTCCGGAAATAATGAGACTTTGTACTTTTTCTATATCATAAAATAATGGAAATAAGAATTTGAGATTTGAAATGAAGGATCTCCCAGCGAAAGAAAATGGGCCTTTTGAAACTTCACTCTTTTAAAATAAAATTGTACCTACTTTGGTACTTTTCCATTTTCTGGTTCCATATTCTTTGAAAGTAAAAAGTTTACTTTGGCACTTTTTTGATCTACTGAAAAAATACTCTAAAAATTTTGATATTTTGAATGTTCGATCCTCCAGCGGAAAAAAAAATATTCTGAAAAACAGACATTTAGGAAGTTTGAATCTAATTGTAATTTGGTACTTTTTCGATATCCTAAACAGTAGTTCTTTAAACGTGAAATTTTTATTTTATTATCCTTTAGTAAAAAACATTCTGGAAAAAGGAATTTTTTGAAACTTAAATTCTCTAGAGGCAAAAAAGGGGGGAATGGTACTTTTTAATTAATTTTGGTACTTTTTTAAAACTTTTGCTTCTTTTTCTTTGGTTTTTATGAAATTGATTGTTTTTATAATAAATTTATGATTTTTTTAAATTTAGTCCAAATCTCCTCTAAAATATATCGCTGGTTTAGTTTTATAACACCCTTCGGTATACTTGAGAGTTTTGTTTTAATTGAAATTAACACAAGTTGTGGCAGTAAAGATAATCTTGTTTTATTTTTTTTTTTCTCTCTTTTCAGATTATAAAAAAGTGTTAACTGGTTGTTTTTGGTAAGTTTTACTAAAATTTTTCTTTTGTTTGCTTAATAATTTTTTTCAATAGATATTTTATTATTACAAAGTCTTACTAACTGCTGGTGTTACTGGTTGACAATGTTTCACAAGAAGCAAGTAGTTAATTAAAATATTTTCACTGAAAAGTGTTTAAAATTTTAGAAACACAGAAAAAAGGGGTGTGATGTTTTCTTTTTCTATAAAAAAAATTCTTAACAGAATGTGTAGAAGTTTGAGTTAGAATTTTTTTTAGAATTTATCAAAATGTTTTGATATTATCAATATTTTTTCTTTGTTGGATTATGGGGAAAAAAAAACAGGTGAAATTGGTAAAGCAAATCAGAAAACGGATTTTAAACCTAAAAATCATTCACTTAACAATTTTGTAGCCCCAATCTTTAAATAAGTAATAAGTAATAAGTACCAAAATAGTCCTATTCGATAAAAAGTACCAACATTTTTGATAAAAGGAATCAACATAGGATTCTATTAAGAAGAACCAAAATATTTTATAATAAATAAAACAATGTCATAAACCGTACTTTTTTTTATAAAAAATATTAAAAAATTACTGTCTATAAAAGGTGCTTAAATTATACTCTTTTTTTATAAAATGTACACATGTACCTGAATTGTTTTATAAAAAGTACCAAAATAGTACGTTTTTATCAAAAAATATCTAAATATGTAGTACCTACTTTAAAAAAGAAACTAACTACAATTTTAATTAAGTACCAAAATATCACATTTTTGATAAAAGGAATCAACATAGAACATTTTATTTAGAAGACCCAAAATATTTTATAATAAGTGGAACCATGTCATAAAACCGTACTTTTTTATAAAAAGTATCAAAAAAGTACTGTCTATAAAAATACAAAATTTATACTCTGTTTTATAAAATGTACACATGTACCAGAATTGTTTTATAAAAAGTACCAAAAAAGTACCAAAAAATTTTTATCAAAAATATCTAAATATGTAGTACTTAAAAAAAAAAAATAGCAAAATTTAAATTAAGTACCAAAATATTACTTTTTTATAAAGTATTTTGCACTTCTAATAAAAATGATCTATTTTGTGCACTTTTTTTCTTTTTTATAAAAAGTACAAAAAAGTACAAAGTACTAAAAATTTTATTTTTTATATAAAAAAATATATGTACCAGAATTTTGTTAATAAAAAGTAAAAAAAATATCTAAATATGTATGTAGTACTTTTTTGAAAAAAAAAGTACCAAAATTAAATTTTTTTAAATGCACCAAAACAGTACAATTCTATAAGAAGAACCAATTAGTATTTTTATAACATATGGGGCATTCCACACCAAATGTCCAGCGAAAAAAAACATGTGTACCGTTAACTTCTGAATAGGTGATATGGATAGCCCTATATGGAACTTAGAAAATTGCGTTTTTGGTTTTTCAATTTTTCAAAAACTGGGCTTAGGAGGCGTGGTCAAATATTGGAAAAATGGTCAAATTTGTGGCGAGTTGCCTTGATTAAATATTTATCACATTAAAACGGAATGCAACACAATGTCAAAAATTTACGTTCTTATATAGTTTTGTATGGGCTATCGATTAAAATTTTTTTTTTGGAAAATTTTCAGAACCCGTTCTGAAATTTTCCATTTTTTAAAAAAGTCAATTTATCAAAAATCCGGCCACTTTTTTTTTTCTTTTTTATTTATTTTTTTAAAAGTTTAGATGTTTGTCCATCCACACAAAAAAAATCAGAAACACGTCCATCTGTTTTTTCGAGAAAATCGCATTTGAACTTTAAATTTCATAACAATTTAGTAATTTCCTTGTATTTTCTTGTGTCAACAGAGCGTATGACGAATATTTATGCAATTAATATTACTCATTCGCAACTTTAAAACAAAGAAATACAAGCAAATAACAAAATTGTTATGAAATTTAAAGTTCAAATGCGATTTTCTCGAAAAAAAAGATGAACGTGTTTCTGATTTTTTTTGTGTGGATGGACAAACATCTAAACTTTTAAAAAAATAAATAAAAAAGAAAAAAAAAAGTGGCCGGATTTTTGATAAATTGACTTTTTTAAAAAATGGAAAATTTCAGAACGGATTCTGAAAATTTTCCAAAAAAAAAAAATTTTAATCGATAGCCCATACAAAACTATATAAGAACGTAAATTTTTGACATTGTGGTGCATTCCGTTTTAATGTGATAAATATTTAATCAAGGCAACTCGCCACAAATTTTACCATTTTTCCAATATTTGACCACGCCTCCTAAGCCCAGTTTTCGAAAATTTGAAAAACCAAAAACGCAATTTTCTTAGTTACATATAGGGCTATCCAAACAACCTATTCAGAAATTTACGGGACACATGTGTTTCTGTAGCGGGACATTTGGTGTGGAATGCCTCATATTTGATACTTCTTATAAAAAGTACTATTTTGATACTTTTTAATGAAAAAGTATTTTTAATAAAAATGTACTATTTTGTGCACTTTTGTACTATTTTTTATAAAAAGTACAAAAAAGTACCAAAAATTTATTGTTTTCTATCAAAAATATATCGAGACCTTAAGACAACAAGATTCTATTTGCTTAAAGAAATAGACACAAATAGAACCTTGTTGTCCTAAGGTCGCGATACATGTACCAGGATTGTCAAACAAAAAGTACCAAAGTAGTAACTTTTTATCAAAGAATATCTTAATATCTATTAGTTTTTTCAAAAAAAATTAAAAAATCATACTCATTTGAAAATGTACCTAAATAGTTAAACTTTTAAAAAAGTACCAACGAAAAATTTTTTTATATCTTAGTTGGTACTCTTTATAAAAAAGCTCAATATTGGCACTTTTAATAAATAAGTACCATTTTATTTAAAAAATATTACTTTTCTTATTAAAAGATTACTTCCTATTAAAAAGTACTGTTCTGGTACTTTTTTATAAAATGTGCTATTTTTGTACTCTCAATTATAGCACTATTTTGGTACATTTTGTAAAATGACGCTATTTTGTTTTTTTTTTTTTTCAAAAAAAGTACCAAATAAGTACTTTTTGCAAAAAGTACCAAAATAGTAATCTTTTATACAAAATATGTATCAGGTTAAAAAAATTAAAAAAAAAAATAAGAAATTGCGAATATTTATTTTAATGAAATTATTTTTTTGGTTCTTTTTATCAAAAAAGTGCTATTTTGGATTTTATATCAAAAAATAACTAGTTTGGTACTTTTTATCAATAAATTCCATTTTTGTACTTTTTATCAATACGCACTTTTTCCGTCCTGGTACATATTTTTTATCAAAATGTATTATCTTGGCACTTGTTGAAAAAAGTATTTATTTGTTACTTTTTCTAAAAACTACCAAAATAGTACAATTTCAATGGAAGTACCAAAATAGTGCTTTTTTTAAACTTATTTGGTACTTTTTATTAAAAAGTACTATATACGTACTTTTTCTAAATAAGTACCATTTTAAATATTACAACTCTAATCAAGATACTTTTTCATAAAAGTACTAATTTTTTGCTCTGTATAAATTTTTTTTATTGAAAAGTACTTTTTCGGTACTTTTTATAACATTGAACCATTTTGGTAGTTTTAAAAAAAGTACCAAATATTTTTTTTAAGTACCATACTAATGTTTTTTATAAAAACTATGTACCATTATAGAAAATAGATCCTGCTGATGAATGTAAGAAAAAAGAATTTGTTAATAAAAGTACAAAAATAGTTATTTCCTACAAAAAAGTTCCAAAATTGCCCTTTTGGATACGAAGGACCAAAAAATAATTTTATTTAAAAAAAATTCCGTAATTTTAAATAATTGTTTGTCATTTCCAAAAAGTAAAGTACTTATTTGGTACTTTTTCTAAAAATTACTAAAATAGTACAATTTTATAAGGAGTTCCAAAATAGTGTTTTTTTTTTCAAAACTTATTTTGTACTTTTTAAAAAAAGTACTATATTGGTAGTTTTTCTAGATAAGTACCATTTTATTTAAAATATTGTTATTTTTACCAAAAGATAACTTCCTATTAAAAATTAATGTGTGTGTACTTTTTTATTAAAAAATTTAAGAAGTAGTATTTTGGAACTTTTTTTATAAAAAGTACTTTTTTCTGGTTTTTTGGTTTCTTTTTTTTTTATTTAAAAGTACTTTTTGTGGTACTCTTTATAACAATGAACCATTTGGTAGTTTTTAGAAAAAGTACCAAATATTTTTTTATTTTAGATACCAAAATAATATTTTTTATAGAAACTATGTACCGGGAACCACAGAGCAACATATTGTCGAGAAGGAAATAAGAAAGCGTAAATACGGATGGATAGGGCATACCTTAAGAAAGCCAAGTAGCGAAATTGCCCACGCAGCTTATGAGTGGAATCCGCAAGGCTTGCGTGACAGAGGACGACCTAAGTCATCATGGAGAAGAACTGTGCAAACCGAGACGACCAAATCGTTTAATGAACTAAGAATGTTAGCAAGAAATAGATCATTATGGAAAAATTTTGTTAATAATATTTGTGAATAGATTAAGTTCTTAAATATATATTTATGAGCATGTCAATAAATATAAAATGTACCGGGATAGAAAATAGTACCTGTTGATGAAAAGTACCAAAATTGAATTAGTTATAAAAGTACCAAAATCGTTATTCAAAATAGACCTCTTTGATAAGAAGGACAAGAAAAAAAAAATATTTAAACAAATTTCCGTAATTTTGTCATTTAAAAATGTAATATTTTTTTGTTGCGTATTGATTTTTTTTGAAATATTTTATTTTGAAACTTAAACTTAAATTTACTTAAATTTACACATAAATTACAAATAAAAGCAATTACACATAATTTACACTTGCAGCCGATAATTAAATGTGAAATTTAAACCTACACATGAAGTTTTAAACTAATTCAAACTCAATTTTAATTGTTAGAAAAACCCTGGTGCGTATAAGTATTTTTAATTATTTTGAAACCAGTGTTGCCACTTTCTGGATAATTATCCAAAAGTGGGACAATTTCAAAATCCTTGGATAATTTTTGGATAATGAAATTTTTTGTGTAATTTTTGTGTAATTTCACCTCAACAAAATTCCAACTAATTTTGATCATATTTAAGTTTTTTTATAATTTTATTGACATTTTCGGCTTAACCCATTCCTGCCTAATGGGTATTTAAATACCCAAAAAAGTGTTGATACTTAAAAAAATTTTGCGCGGGCTAGATGGAAGATATCGGGCTGATTCTTTTTTCATAAAAAAGAGAAGAAATTGGGCTAAATGTGAACATTTAACAAGATTTTTTTTTATTTTGTTTAACTTTTGTTTTTCACTGACAAAAATCGAAGATTTTTTTAATCGAAAATTAGGTAAAAAAATGCACCTAAAACGTGATGCGGGGGGGGTAAGGACAATTTTGGTTTTCACGAAAATTTATCGGAGTTATTTTGACACCCAATAGAAACTTTTTAGACCCCTTTCAGCTCAAACAAAAAATAAAAGTAAAAAATTACACGGCATAATACCCATGTCATATCTCAGGTCGGAGCTGAGGTAAATTTTTTTTTATTTTTTCTAGCAACTTCTGTGGTCTTCCAGGAACACATGTCAAAATTTCATCAAAATCGTACGAGCCGATCTATGGGCAGGCAGGAATGGGTTAAACAAATCAATTTACAATATTGACGAAGATACATTTTCGGACCATAAGAACCTAGTCCTAAGTTTTTGAAATTAAAAAAAATTTCTGGAGAATGCGTCTCCCAAAACCTGAAAATTGTTCTTAAGCTTCTTTAAATATTACCATTCTCCCATTCTTCAGTTAAAAGAATTTTCAGAAGAGCAGATTAATAAGTCGATCTGTCAAAATTTTCTGAATAAATTTATGTAATTTGAAATACGAATGGCTTTCCTCAGCTTTTGAAATTATTTCGAAAACTATTTCACAAGTGGATCGACAAATACAACTGCATCAATACTTTTTACAAATATTGGAAATGAAAAAAATTGAGGAGCTAATTGTGAACGTACTATTGAAGTTTAAGAAAAAACTAGAAAGAAAATTAATAGAAATAAATTAATTTATTTTATTTCTTATTTTTAAGTAGTAACTATGATCTATTAAATTACCAAAAAAAAGTTTATCATTTTTTATGTGAAAAGACATTTTTTTGGTTAAAATTTATTTTTTTTGTGTAATTTGTGTGATTTTGGATAATTTTGTGTGTAATTTCCAATTCTAATGGTGGCAACACTGTTTGAAACACATATCAATCATACGCCTCAGTGACCATTGCACACAAAATCTTCTCTAGCTAATTTCACAAAAAATATTTTCTATTTACCATATAGAGTTTATTAAACAAATTCCATAGACTTTGCATATTGTACCTCAGTTGTTTTGATACTTCGTTTGTTAAATAACTATTTTCAAAGTCAACAAAATTCAATAAAGTGTTGAAAATCTCATTTGTATTTGCAGTATGGAGATTGTTTTCCAAAAAAATAAAAATACAAAAAAAAATGCTAGTATTTTGCAAAATTAGTTTTCAAAGTTTCAACAAATGTTCACATTTGTTAGTTAGAAAATTTACATAATTGTACAAAAAGAGACAAAAATAAAAACCCCAAAACAAGTACTAAACATGCAAATAATAAAATCGAATAACAATTGGTAAAAACTACTCAGAAAAGAAGATTTTTTGTAAAGCAAAATTTTAAGCTTTTTTTACATAAAATTTTAACGAATTAAAAAATAAAAATTGGTTTATTTGACCCCTAAAATATTATATTCTGAATAGGTTTATTCTAGCTCGAGGTCATTATTTCCTTTACAAATTAAAACTTTGATATTCTGATAGAAATTTTTTTTATGAGAATATCATAGTTTTAATAAGTAAAGGAAATAATGACCTAGAGCTAGAATAAACCTACTCAGAATTTAAATGAATTTTTAAAATAATTTTTTAAAATAAGTAAACAATTCTCGAATATTCCATTTTTATTTAAAAAAGTTCCAATTGTAATTCAAAAATTCCAATAATAACTCAAAAAATTTCAATTGTTTTTCGAAAAAAATCAATTATATCTCGATATCGGTTCATAAAGGTTGGAGTAATTCCCTTGTAAATGATTAGTATAAAAGTATGTGTGATAACCACAATTTGATTTTTTCCAACAAAATATATCAGAATAATTTCTTTTAAAATAAGAAAAATCTGTTAAAATTTTATAAATAATTTAAATATTCTGCTAAAAAGCAAGCAGAGTAGAAAGGGGGACATTGACCGTAATTTTAAGTCATTATTTACAAAAACGGTATTTAATTAGAGATATCACTCAGAGATTGTCATGGAATTTATAAATATAGCAGCAGAAGTAGTTTATCTTAAATGTGGAAAAATCTGTTAAAATTTTATAAATAATTTAAATATTCTGGTTCATTAGAAGCAGGGTAGAAAGGGGAACGTTGTTCGCTTTTGCAAATCGAAATTTACAAAAAAGTACTAAATTTAAATTATCACTCAGAAATTGTCATGGAATTAATAAATATTGCAGTAGAAGTAGTTTTTCTAAAATACAAACTTAAATACTGCTAGCAAATGTGCCCCTCTCGCGAATAAACCCCCTCTACCCTACACAAACAATTATACATTTTTTTCATGATAAATAATTGCCCGATTTATTTGTAAAATCATCGATTGAAAACTGAAAAAAACTGATTGCACATCATGAAATAAATATTTATATTTGTATATAAATAAATAGTTATGAAAAACCAGACAAAACCAAACGGAAATTAAATGGGCAAAGTTTATAAAAAAAATATATATATAATATTATCATCATCGTCAGACTTGCCATTATAAGCTCCATTATACAATTGGTTACACAAATACTACTAAAAATTATACGCATGCTACTGAAGAAATTTTTTAATATGTTTAATAACACAGTGCAACAATCAAAATCGGAATGCGATGAAACCAAAAGCAAATGTAATTTGACATATTCCATAACAAAAGCCTCAAGCCTTTTTTTAGTGCAGCGCTAGATTATTTTTTACACGCATTTTAAGTTGATGAACTTTTATTATAATTATAATAATAATTGCTTGACAACTGATTAAGTGGCGTATGCTTAATTTTGTAATTGCCTTTAAATAACAATCATACGCAACGAGGCACAGTGGTTTATTTTTAATACTTTGGGTATTCAGTAAATAAGTACTTAACCGATTGCAGCGAAATTCATACCGGTTATAGATAACGTAATGCACGCTGGATCCCACATCACCAATAAGGGCACCAACAGAGGTCCCTAAGGTAGGACATGTTTAGTACACAAAAATTTAAATGTACACAAAACTTTAAATGCGTTTAAAAAATAATCTAGCGCTAAACTAAGTAAAAGTCTAGAGAGTTTTGTTATATAAAATGTACACTTTCATTTGCTTTGGGTTTAATTCTATTTCGATTCCGAAAGTTCAGTTTTGTATCACTGTGTAATCAATTTAGGGAGATTAAATAAAATTAAACCTAGCGAAAATTCTTAGCGAAAATTCTTCGCGACTGGTAATATTAAACACCGAAACATATTAGTAACAGAATTCTGAAATTTTTTCTTATGGAATCTTTATTTTATGCAAATTTATTGTTGATGTTTAAAGTCTTTCACAAAAAAAAAAAAAAAAAAAAAAAAATGAAGTGAAGTGAAGTGAAGTGAAGTGAAAAAAAATTTAGTTTCTTTAGAAAATCAAAAAAGTACCAAAGTACAATTTTGTGCCTCCTTAGAAGCGGAATTTACACAAAATGCCCTTTGCATTTTTTTTTTTTGCTAGAGGATCCTACATTTAAAATTTCAAATTTCTATGTCTAAGATTTCAGGAGATCGAAAAAGTACCAAAGCACAATTTTTGGTCCTTTTTATAAGTTTTTTTTTGTTTTTTTTTTTGTAGAAGATTCTACATTTTAAATTTCATATTTCTAGGAGCATTATTTTAGGTAACAGAAAAATCACCAAATTCAATTTTCTTAGAATCGGAACTTTGAAAATGTAGTTGTTTTAAAATGCAGCATTTACATTCAAAATATGACCAATTATTCAGTAAATCTAAAAAGTACCAAAGTACATTTTTTATCGTCATAAGATCGAAACTTGCAAAAAGTACTTTTGTCAGAATGTATTTTTTCCCGCTGGACGATCATACTTTCCAAATTGCAACTAATTTTTTAGGATATACAAAAATTACTAAAGTGCACTTTTTTGCCTCCTTAAAATCGGAATTTAAGAAAAAGTCCTTTTTTACATTTCTTAAATCCGAAACTCACAAAAAGTATTTTTGTGAATATTGTTTTCTACGAGATCATCATATAATCCAAATAGCAAGATTTTAGAACTATTATTTTATTAGATAGAAAAAGTACCAAAATACACTTTTATGTCACTTTTGATTCAGAATTTGCAAAAATGTAGGTAATTCAATATATTTAGTATATGCTGAAGGATCCTTCATTTCAAAATTGAAACTTTTTAGCAATAATATTTCGCGTGATAACAAAATTACCAAAGTACACGTGTTTCCCTGTTTTCGAAACTTTTTGATAATTTTTACACATAAAAGTACCAAAAGTACATATTATGACCCTTTTTTGCCTCATTAAATCAAAAAGGTACTTTCTCTAGAATGGGGTTTCAGCTGAAGAGTTCTACATTTGAAAATAAAGTTCCTAGAACCATTATAAAAAGAATTACTTAATCGCCATCTCCAAAAAAGTACTTTTTTGGAATATGTGTTGGCGGAGAATCTTACATCAGAAATTCCAAAAAGTACTTTTCTAGAATGTTTTTTATACTAGAAGAAAGTGCTTAGAACCATCATTTCAGGAGATAGAAAAAGTACCAAATAAGACTTTATACCCTTATAGAATTGAGACTTGCAAAAAGTACTTTTTTAGAATGTTTTACATTTAAAATTTTAAGTTATACGAATTATTGCTGTAGAATGTAGAAAAGGTACCACAGTACAAATTTTTGCCTTTTAAGAATCAGTATTTTCAAAAAGTACCTTTATTGAGAACGTTTATTTCTAAAAGTGTTAAGGATTTAAATTTTTAAATATCCTTAATTTTTATGACCATTTATAGCAAAATTAAAATAGTACTAAAGTACACTTTTACTCCCTCTTAAAATCGAAACATTAAAAAAAAAAACACTTTTGTCGAATCATTTTCTGCTGGACGGTACTAATTTCAAATGGCAGTTTATAGAACCTTTTTTTTAGGAAAAAGTGCCAAAGAAAATTTTTATATTTTTTAGAAGTTCTTCTTTGGATTTTTTTTAAAGTTTTTTGGATTTTTTTTTTACTTTCAAATTTCAAGTTTCTAAGAACATTATTTCAAAAGTTAGAAAAAGTACCAAAGTACACTTTTACACTTTTTTGTCTAAGAATTAAATCAGAGTTCCTAAAAGGTCCCCTTTCAGGATAAATATTTTTTTTTTAATATTGTTTCCGTTAGAAAATTATGCACTCAAAATTATAGATTTCTAGGGCAATTATTTCAAAAGATAGAAAAAGTACTAATGTACACTTTTTCCCCTTTTGAGTCTCACAATTGAATTAGAATATCCAACATTTCAAATTTGAAGTTTTTGGGCCCATTATTTCAAAAGATAGAAAAAGTACCAAAGTACACTTTTAAATTTTTTTTTACCAGAATTTCATCAGAACTTTAAAAAGTTACTTTTCCAGAAAATGTACTTTTCTTAGAGCATTTTTTCCATTAGAAAGCCTACATATAAAACTTTAAGTTTCTAGGACCATTTTTTAAGAAGATAAAAAAAGTACCAAAGTACACTTTTAAATTTTTTTACCAGAATTTCATCAGAACTTTAAAAAGTTACTTTTCCAGAAAAATGTACTTTGAGTATTTTTTCCATTAGAAAATCCGACATTTAAAATTTTAAGTTTCTAGGACAATTTTTTAAGAGATAGAAAAAGTACCAAAGTACACTTTTACCAGTTTTATATTTCTGCATCTTTTTAGTCATATAAGAATTTAAGTAACATATTTTATATTGTTTAATATTTCCCTATATATTTAAACTTTTTTAAAAATTCGTTTGTAGTAGGCCCTAGTTCGAGGCCGAAAATGCTATTTAATATTTTATTCTCATTATAAAATATTTATTTATTGCATAAAATAAGTTGCTCATAGTAAATCTATACAGATCTTTTCACCCTTACTATATAATATATGAAATATTATGTCTGGTTTGATGTTTGATTGACCAACAATTATTCTCTTAAATCTGCTGATGATTCCTCAGTAAGGGTGAAACAGATCTATAAAGATGATTAACTTTTTTAAAGCAATGTATGGATAATCTGTTGTGAGAATATTATACAATTTTGAGCCTCGAACTAGATTACTACTCTAATCAATGATATAAATAAAGGCCAAATAAATACATTTTCATTTCGTTGTATCTTTTTGGTACAATATATTTAAAAATTATTTTTTTTTTCTCCAAAAATTGGCTCAATTTCATTTATAAACATTTTAATCCTTAAATTATGCAACACAAATTAGGTCGCTTTCATTATTTACTCTGTGGGGAAATTGTTTTTTTTTTAGCACAATTCACCAAGAGTGTGCCATAATAAAACTACAGGAAAGTTATTTAAATAAAAAAACAAAAAAAAACTACAGTAATAAAATAAAAGTAAATTTCTTAAATATTTTCAAAACGAAAACGAAAGTACCCTACAAAAAGAAGAACAAAAATATGTATTTTTGTATTTTGGTAAATTTCCTACTTAAAGTATGCTTTATATGATTTGTATTACTTTTTTATTAAATAAATTAACGTCCTAAAAATATATAAAAATAACAATTTTTGAAAATAACAATGTGTCTGATTTTGTAGCATAACTTAAGGTGTTGGGACAAATTATGTAAAAATTAAGGTTTGTGAAAAATATGCCATATTTGTCGTTGTCTTAAATTAAAATTACTTAAATAAATAGAAAGCGCAACTTACTACATAAAAACACTCTGTTAAAAATTGTGGGTATTCCTTGTTCAAAAGTTAACAAATACCAGCCATCTAAATTTTCTATTCTGCACAACCATCCAATGTTTTTTTATATACATAGTAAATGAGACCTCTACCATAAGTTGCCTGTACTTATTTGGTGGTTGACTTTAGTTTTATTTTTTTTTTGTATTTTTTCCTAGTAAAATAAAGTGTGATAAGTCTCTAGTTGACAATTGTATGAAAAGTTCATTTGCCTGGCAGTCACAATGAGCATTTAAAATGAGTGTCCTATTTTCAATTGTTTATTTTTCAACAAACTTTTTTTTATTTCTGCCTAAAAGTAGACTACAGTAAATAAAATGGTATAATGGTTTCCTGTCTATTAAACAGTTTGCAACAGAAATAATATGTTTTATGTAAATATTTTTTTTTCTAGAATAAGTAACGAGCATTTAAAAATTTTTATTTAAATTGAAAATATCAACATCATTTTTGTAAAGCTGGGTTGATTTTATTTTTATGTGTAAATATAAAATTTTTGAATTGCAGTAGGATTAATAAGAAACAAGTAAAAAAGTTAAATTCGGCCTTGCCGAATGTAGTGATACCATCCACAATTTTAAAAAGAGTATTGCAAAAAACTTTATTTGAAAAAAAAAATACTTTTGAAAAAAAAAAAAATTTTTTTGACAAAAAAAAAATACGCGAAATTTTTATTTTTTTGTCAAAAAATATGTTCGTACTTGTTTAAATACCATTTGGTATTCAATTATTTTCACATATCAACCAGCAGCCGAATTAAAGCATTTTGTATTTTTAGGTTATGTTGAATGTACTAAAATTTTTGAGGTGTCCTTACATTTTCGTTCATAACTTTTGAACCGCTGAACCGATATCGCTCAAACTTCTCGGGAGAACTTCCAATATATATGTAAAGTTTCAGTCATCTCCGTGTAATACTTTGGCTGTGATCACCATTTCCACAGACAGACGAACATCGCTAGAATGTCTTAAAATCGGTAGGGGATCATGAGTACATATACTTTATGGGGTCACAGACCTATATTTCGATGAGTTACAAACGGAATGACAAACTTATATATACTCTCTTTCACTAACAAAAAGTGAAGGATATAAAAAATCAAGGCTTTAATATTACGTTTTTTCTTCCAAGAGGATCATATCAAATTTCAAGGTTTTATAACCATTAATTCGGGGAATCGAAAATTACCAAGCAATCTTTTTATCCTCATAGAATCGACACTTCTACTAAAATTCGATATTTGAAAATCATTTTTTTAGCAAAAAGAAAAAGTGCACTTTTTTGCTCTTATTAAATCGATTGATTTAAAAAGTACTTTTGTCAGAGTGTATTTTCTGTAGAATTTATTTTTTCAGGAAAAAGAAAAGGTACCAAAATAAACTTTTAAAAAGTGCATTGGTAAAAATGAATTTACTGCTGGATGCTCTAACATTTCAAATAGCAAGATTTAGGCACCATTATTTAACGAGATAGAAAAAGTACTTACGTTCAATTTTTATCACCATAGTATCGAAATTTTAAAAAAGAACCATTTTTTTAGAAGATCAAAAAGTACCAGAGTACAATTTTTTACCCCATTATATAAAAAGTACCAATGTACATTTTTTAGCACTTTTTGCCTCCTTATTGAAAGTTATTTTAAAGTTTTTAGTACATTATTTCAAAAGATTGAAAAAGTACCAAAGAACACTTTTTATCCTGTTTGTTTAAAAACGGAATTTTCAAAACGGTCATACTTTTTAAATTTTATGTTTTTTTTACCATTATTTCAGACTTTATACAAAAAGTACCAGTTTTTTTGCCTACACTCAAAATAATTACTCTGTTAAATACTCTGTAAAATGACTGTAATCTCAATTCGACAGATATTTGACATAGTTATCTGTCGAAATGCAGATTTTAAGAAAATACTTTGTATTTTCTTGTGACCGAAAAACAAAATTTTATCTGTAATTTACTTTTTACTTTGTAATCTCTATTTTACAGATAAAAAAAACAGTTTTTTTGTTAAAATACGGATTTTAGAAAAATACTTTGTTTTTTCTCGTAACCAAAATACTAAATTTCATTTGTAATTTTACTTATTTGCTCTGTAAAAATAAAAATCACTTCAAAAAACGTCCAAATATGACCGATAAACCCCTCTTTAAAAAGTGTCTTAAATTACAATAAAAACTGGTAAATTTTAAGAGGATGACGTTTAAAATTGGATTTACTTGTTAAAAACTCGTAATATTCACAAAAATAAAAAAGTAAATTTACAATTTGGAAGCATTAAAGCGGGAAAATTTAACAAAATTTTAATTAATTTATTTTTTTAATTTTAATTAATGTTTTTGATGCAGAGAAGTTTTACTTTTGGATTTAACTAAACTTTGTAAATTTACAATTTTTTTTTTTTTTTAATTTTGAACTCATAAAATGCATTTAACTAAAACTTTGTAAATTTACAGACTTTTTTTTGGTAAAATTCTTTTCGGTTTTATCAATATTTTACAGATAATTCTATAAATTTACAGTTTTTTTTATCGAAATCATTTTACAGAGTTTTCTTCGTAAAATAACAAAAAATCTTGCTGGTTGGAAATCTATGGTATTTTCTGCTGGATCAGCAGAGTATCTTTGTAATTTAACAGAGTGATTATTTTGAGTGTAAAGTACTATTGTCGGCACGTTTTGTTTGCAGGATGATTCTAAGACCATTAATTAAAATCAAAATTTGGAAACAGTACTTATGTCAGAATGTTTATTCTGCTAGACGATCCTACATTTCAAGTTTTAAGTTTCTAGGACCATTATTTCAGGAGATAGAAAAAGTACCACAGTACAATTTTAATTCTTTTGATCATTTTCAAATCGGATATTCTAAAAAGTACTTTTGTCAGAATGTTTCTTCTACCATATGATCCTACATTCCAAAATTCAAGCTTTTTAGACCATTATTTCAGGAGATAGAAAAAGTACCAAAGTACCAATTTTGAAAGTACCATTAAAATTGGAATTTTCAAAAAGATCAATTTTTTTTTGATTTAGGATCATTCATTTCAAGGTTCTAGAACAATTATTTCAGGGGATAAAAAAGTACTAGAGTTTCTATAACTAATATTTCAGGACATAAAAAAGTACCAAATTACACTTTTAAACTTTTTTCAAAAAGCAATTTTTTCAGATTGCTTTTTCCTTTTCTTTAGATCACATTAAAATCGTATATTCCAAAAAGCACGTTTGTCAGAATGTTCCTTCTACCATATGATCCTACATTCCAAAATTCAAGTTTCTAAGACGATTATTTTAAAAGATAGAAAAACTACTAAAGTATCGAATTGGAAAGTACCATTAAAATTGGAATTTTAAAAAATTTCTATTTCTTGATTTAGGATCATTCATTTCAAGGCTTTAGAACAATTATTTCAGGAGATAGAAAAATACTAAAGTTTTTAGAAATAATATTTCAGAAGATTAAAAAAGTACTAAATTACACTTTTTATTTTTAACCTTTTTCAAAAAGCAATTTTTTCAGGTTGCTTTTTCCGCTAAAGAATCTTGCCCTGGATATTTCAAAATTCTTGAACCATTTTTTTAGAACAAATAAAAAGTACCAAAGTACAGTTTTTACTCCTTTTTTTATCCATACAATCAAAATTTCCAAAAAGTACTTCTTTCTTTTCCGCTAGAGTATTTTTTATTTGAAATTTCTAGTTTTTGGACAATCATCAGTAAAAAGTAGAGATGGGCACATAGCAGATTAGAGCGTGATTTACGTGAGTGTGAGTGTGACTGAATTCAATTTTACTCACGTGATTGTGAGCGAGTGTGAGTGGAGAAAAAAATTGCGTGAGTAAGATTTTGGCGTGAGTGAGTCGGCGTGAGTCGATTTTTTGCGTGATTTTGCGTGATTAATTTTCTTTTCATATTTCCGTTCATACCAAAAAAATCAACAAAAAATTGTAAAATTTGTCTTTCCGTCCTGAAAAAAACCAAAAAAAAAAATTAAAATTTCGCTGAACTTTAAATTTTGCTGAAAATTTTAAAATATTTTTAAAATTTTAGTTTTTGAATTTTTTTTTTGTATAAATAATAGTTTCGTGAGTGTGAGTCAACGTGAGTGTGAGTGAAGGTTGCGTGAGGGCACGTGAGTGTGAGTTGTATTAAATTTACTCACGTGATTGTGAGTGAGTGTGAGTAGAAAAAATATGTTCGTGAGTGAGTGTGCCTGATTTAAAAACTCCTGTCGTGAGCGTGAGTGAGTGTGATTCAAAAATCACTCACGCGCCCATCTCTAGTAAAAAGTATTCAAGTACAATTTTTTACCACTTTTTGATTCCTTGGAATCAAAGTTTCACAAAGTACTTTTTCAAAATTATTTCTGGGACTATTATTGCAGTAGATAAAAAAAGTACCAAAGTAAACTTTTTTAATACATGATCCTACAAAAAAGTATCAGATTCTGAGTTATTTTTCATACAAAAAAAGTCTCGACTATGAGGTCTTTATCATATTGAAAAAGTCTCTGATTCTGCAACATTTTCCAATAGAAAAAGTTTCATATTCTGAGACATTTTTTCTATAGAAAAAGTATAAGATTCTACGACCATTTATCTATAGAAAAAGTTTAAGATTTTGAGAGCTTTTCCCTATAGAAAAGGGGGTTTTTATGTGGAAAGCTTTTTCCTATAGAAAAAGTATTAGATTCTAAGAGCTTTTTCCTTTAGAAAAATTATCTCAGATTCTGAGATAATTTTTCTAGAGAAAAGGTCTCAGATTTATAGAAATTTGTTCCTTTAGAAAAAGTCTCAGATTCTGAGACCATTTTCCTTGAGAAAAAGTCTCAGATTTTAAGACCTATTTTCTATTGAAAAAGTCTCAGATTCTGAGACCTTTTTTTCTACAGAGAAGAGTCAGTGCCCATAGGAAAAGTATTTGATTTTAAAACCTTTTTCCTATGGAATTGGTCTTAGATTCTTGGATTGGAACTTTTTTCAACTGTGCGACTTTATGAATAATTATTATAAATATAATTTTATTATAATAATGCTGAATTGCTATAAGGGGTTTTTATACCCTCCACTCAAGTGATAGAGGGTATATATAAGTTTGTCATTCCGTTTGTAACACCTCGAAATATTGGTCTAGGACCCCATAAAGTATATATATTCATGATCCTCGATCGATTTTAAGACGATCAAGCGATGTCTGCCCGTCTGTCTGTTGAAGACACGCTAACTTTTGAAAGACTTTACAGAGGCTCCTGAAGTTTGGCATATATGTTGGTCATTTACCTGGTCAGGTTGGTATTGCAATCCCGCGAAATCGGGCCAGTGGTTCAAAAGTTATAAGCAAATTAGTGAATTTCGGGGTTTTTTGCGAATTTACGAGATAAAAAACACGCTTACTTTCGAAAGACAATTCTGAAGGAGCGGAAGCTCGGCATATGTATTTGTCGTTCCCCTGTTCTGGTTCGTATTGAATTTTAGCCAAATCGGTCCAGTGGTTCAAAAGTTATTAGCAAAACCGTGAATTTCAGATTGGTTTTACCTTAAATTCACGTGTTGAAAAACCAGAGCTTTCTAAAAACTAGCTTTAAAAAAATTTGTAAACCAAAAAATTACTTTACAAAGTATTTTTGTCATGTAGAAATATTTTTACACTCGAAAAAAATTTTACACTCGAAAAAAAATTTTACACTCAAAAAAGATAATTTTTTTTTTCAAAAATGACAAAAAAATGTTTTTAACTTAAAATAAAATATTTCTAATCAAAATTGTTAATTTTTTCACGTTATAAAATTTAATATTCTCTTAAAAGAGCCTTGTGGAGGGAATTCATAGATTTGTCCAAGTCGAGTTTAACTTTTCTACTTGTTATTAATACGTTTATAATATAATTCGAACAATAAAATTTTGTTTGTATTAGAAAATTCAATTTGGTAAAGTAGTGTGCCTAATATTTATGTACTAACTTAGTAGTAAAATTTTGTAAATCTTATATTGAAAAAATTTTAATTATTTTTCGGCCTTAAAGAACTTAATTTCCTAAAAATATCAAAATATCTGCAAATTACATATTCAACAAACAAATCATATAAGTACTCATGCTGCTATTTTCCCTACAATTAGGTGTACATCAACAGCATATCCTTTAAATGCTACAATGCGTACAGAAGGCAATACAAACTTACCAAAACCTACAACTATCAAAACAGTGGAAACTCTTATTAACAGACATTTTAATAAAAAACATTTTGGTCATTGGAGACTTAAACAGCTCATATCAAGCTTCCAACAGCCCTATGATCCTACACTCAAAAAATTATGTTAGTACAATCAACTGAAAATGTCAGTTAAAATAACTACTTTGTAAGTTGTTTTGGGGTCAACTACTTTTTCAGTTAATTCAACTAACAATGTTAGTTATTTTAACTGACAAAAAACAACTGACTTATGTAGTAAAAATTACTTACATTTGTAGTCAAAACAACTAATATGTAGTAAAAATAAAATAATCAATATATAATATATTTTTTTCAAAAAAATTTTCAGAAAAAAAATTGAAGACCAAATTTTCTGAAAGCTTTTTAAAATTTATTTTTTGGAAAAAAAACTTTTGAAAACTTTCCAGCAATTAAAAAGTAAAATTAACTACTTAAAATAACTGTTACTACATTACAGTACGTTTTTGTTAGTAGTTCAAAAAAACGACTTAAAATAACTAACAGAAATAGTTGTTTGATATTTTTCATACAAAAACAACTGACTTTTTAGTTGAAAACAACCAACTACTGTAAAATATACAAACAACTAACATGTAGTAACTTACATAATTTTTTTAGTGTATGTTTAGTGGGTTCAATTCCCACCAGAGGAATTTTTCTGCATTTTCTGTATACTTTTGCGACATTCCACTGTTTACACTTAATTCTTCCTATTTCATGTTGGAAACTTCTAACTACAACTATCATAAATAATCGTGTGTGCAGTTTAACAACTATTATTGTGTTTCTGTAGTTGTTAAACCCAACACTAACGGATGTTATTTGAAGATCCTTTTCACACATACACAAACTGGACAAAACTTAACAAGTTAGGAGACTTAAATGACTGTAAATGTGTTATAAGCAGGGACAGGACCTTCATGCACTAAAAAACTATGTTTTAGGCGCCTAAAATATGCACTAAAAAGTGTTGAAATATGCACTAAAAATCTTAAAATATGCACTAAAAATCATAAATATCCACTTGTTTTTTTACTTTCATTGAAAAATAAACATAAAATTTAAATTCAGTCTGGCATTTTAAGCTTAGATATGCATATCTACAGTGTGTATAAAATGTTATTAAAAAAATAAAAATTATCTAAAAAAAATTAAAAATTGCTTAAATGCAAAAAAAAAATATATCAAAAATAAAATCTTAAAAATAGCTAAAAATACTAAAAAATAGTTAAAAAACTAAAATTTATCCAAAATATGACCTAAAAATATGCATTTATAGCGAAATAATAGCAAAATATGCAAAAATATGCATTTTAAGCAAAATATGCAAAAATATGCCCTAACGAATCGATGCCATTTTAAAGCAAATTCTTTGATTCGCAAAGATATCTTGTTTATGCTGTTCTATGACCAAAGGGGAAAAACATGCATTTGCATGAAAGTCCTCTCCTTGGTTATAAGATAATAAGGAGATAGAAACTTTTTAACTTTAGTGATTTTAAGGCAATAATGATTAAGTAAACAATTTTTTTTATAAACAAAAAATTAAAAATTTTTGAAAACAATTTTTTTTTTATAGGAAAAATTTGTCAATTTCAAACCTTTTATAGAAAAAAACTGTCGATGACAAACTTTTTAAAGAAAAAAATGTCGTTACAAATTTTTTACTGAAAAAATTGTCGATACCAAATTTTTTATAGAACCAAATTGTCCATTTATAAAAAAAATTGTCTATAACAATGTTTTTCTAAAAATCCTTTTCGATAAATAAATTTTTTAAGGAAAAAAATTCTCGATAACCAATTATTTATAGAAAAAAAAATGTCAATAACAAATTTTTTATAGAAAAAAATTGTCGATAAATATTTTTTTACAAAAAAATTTTCGATAACAAATTTTTTATAAAACAAAAATTGTCGATAACAAATTTTTTATAGAAAAAACTGTCGATAACAAATTTTTTATAGAAAAAATTGTCGATAACAAACTTTTTATAGAAAAAAATTGTAGAAATAATTCTGGATGACAAATTTTTTATAGAAAAAACTTGTCGATAACATATTTTTATAGAAAGAAATTGTCAATAACAAATTTTTTATAGAAAAAAATTGGTGAAAACAAATTTTTTATAGAATAAAATTTATGAAAACAAATTTTTTATAGAAAAAAATTGGTGAAAACAAATTTTTTTATAAAAAAAATTGGTAATAACAAATTTTTTAGAGAAAAAAATTGGTGAAAACAAATTTTTATAAAAAAAAAATTGGTGAAAACAAATTTTTTATAGAAATAAATTGGTGAAAACAAATTTTTTATAGAAATAAATTGGTGAAAACAAATTTTTTATAGAAAAAAATTGGTGAAAACAAATTTTTTAAAGAAAAAAATTAGTGAAAACTAATTTTTTATATAAAAAAATTGGTGAAAACTAATTTTTTATAGAAAAAAATTGTCGATGACAAATTTTTTATAGAAAAAAATTGTCGATGACAAATTTTTTATAGAAAAAAATTGTCGATGACAAATTTTTTATAGAAAAAAATTGTCGATGACAAATTTTTTATAGAAAAAAATTGTCGATGACAAATTTTTTATAGAAAAAAATTGTCGATGACAAATTTTTTATAGAAAAAAATTGTCGATGACAAATTTTTTATAGAAAAAAATTGTCGATGACAAATTTTTTATAGAAAAAAATTGTCGATGACAAATTTTTTATAGAAAAAAATTGTCGATTACAAATTTTTTATAGAAAAAAATTGTCGATGACAAATTTTTTATAGAAAAAAATTGTCGCTGACAAATTTTTTATAGAAAAAAATTGTCGATGACAAATTTTTTATAGAAAAAAATTGTCGGTGACAAATTTTTCTATAAAAAATTTGTTTTCACCAATTTTTTTCTATAAAAAATTGTTTTCACCAATTTTTTTCTATAAAAAATTTGTTTTCACCAATTTTTTTCTATAAAAAATTTGTTTTCACCAATTTTTTTCTATAAAAAATTTGTTTTCACCAATTTTTTTCTATAAAAAATTTGTTTTCACCAATTTTTTTCTATAAAAAATTTGTTTTCACCAATTTTTTTCTATAAAAAATTTGTTTTCACCAATTTTTTTCTATAAAAAATTTGTTTTCACCAATTTTTTTCTATAAAAAATTTGTTTTCACCAATTTTTTTCTATAAAAAATTTGTTTTCACCAATTTTTTTCTATAAAAAATTTGTTTTCACCAATTTTTTTCTATAAAAAATTTGTTTTCAACAATTTTTTTCTATAAAAAATTTGTTTTCAACAATTTTTTTCTATAAAAAATTTGTTTTCAACAATTTTTTTCTATAAAAAATTTGTTTTCAACAATTTTTTTCTATAAAAAATTTGTTTTCAACAATTTTTTTCTATAAAAAATTTGTTTTCAACAATTTTTTTCTATAAAAAATTTGTTTTCAACAATTTTTTTCTATAAAAAATTTGTTTTCAACAATTTTTTCTATAAAAAATTTCTTTTCACCAATTTTTTTCTATAAAAAATTTGTTTTCACCAATTTTTTTCTATAAAAAATTTGTTTTCACCAATTTTTTTCTATAAAAAATTTGTTTTCAACAATTTTTTTCTATAAAAAATTTGTTTTCAACAATTTTTTTCTATAAAAAATTTGTTTTCAACAATTTTTTTCTATAAAAAATTTGTTTTCAACAATTTTTTCTATAAAAAATTTGTTTTCACCAATTTTTTTCTATAAAAAATTTGTTTTCACCAATTTTTGTCTATAAAAAATTTGTTTTCACCAATTTTTTTCTATAAAAAATTTGTTTTCACCAATTTTTTTCTATAAAAAATTTGTTTTCAACAATTTTTTTCTATAAAAAATTTGTTTTCAACAATTTTTTTCTATAAAAAATTTGTTTTCAACAATTTTTTTCTATAAAAAATTTGTTTTCAACAATTTTTTCTATAAAAAATTTGTTTTCAACAATTTTTTCTATAAAAAATTTCTTTTCACCAATTTTTTTCTATAAAAAATTTGTTTTCACCAATTTTTTTCTATAAAAAATTTGTTTTCACCAATTTTTTTCTATAAAAAATTTGTTTTCAACAATTTTTTTCTATAAAAAATTTGTTTTCAACAATTTTTTTCTATAAAAAATTTGTTTTCAACAATTTTTTTCTATAAAAAATTTGTTTTCAGCAATTTTTTCTATAAAAAATTTGTTTTCACCAATTTTTTTCTATAAAAAATTTGTTTTCACCAATTTTTGTCTATAAAAAATTTGTTTTCACCAATTTTTTTCTATAAAAAATTTGTTTTCACCAATTTTTTTCTATAAAAAATTTGTTTTCACCAATTTTTTTCTATAAAAAATTTGTTTTCACCAATTTTTTTCTATAAAAAATTTGTTTTCACCAATTTTTTTCTATAAAAAATTTGTTTTCACCAATTTTTTTCTATAAAAAATTTGTTTTCACCAATTTTTTTCTATAAAAAATTTGTTTTCACCAATTTTTTTCTATAAAAAATTTGTTTTCACCAATTTTTTTCTATAAAAAATTTGTTTTCACCAATTTTTTTCTATAAAAAATTTGTTTTCAACAATTTTTTTCTATAAAAAATTTGTTTTCAACAATTTTTTTCTATAAAAAATTTGTTTTCAACAATTTTTTTCTATAAAAAATTTGTTTTCAACAATTTTTTTCTATAAAAAATTTGTTTTCAACAATTTTTTTCTATAAAAAATTTGTTTTCAACAATTTTTTTCTATAAAAAATTTGTTTTCAACAATTTTTTTCTATAAAAAATTTGTTTTCAACAATTTTTTTCTATAAAAAATTTGTTTTCACCAATTTTTTTCTATAAAAAATTTGTTTTCACCAATTTTTTTCTATAAAAAATTTGTTTTCAACAATTTTTTTCTATAAAAAATTTGTTTTCAACAATTTTTTTCTATAAAAATTTGTTTTCAACAATTTTTTTCTATAAAAAATTTGTTTTCAACAATTTTTTTCTATAAAAAATTTGTTTTCAACAATTTTTTTCTATAAAAAATTTGTTTTCAACAATTTTTTTCTATAAAAAATTTGTTTTCAACAATTTTTTTCTATAAAAAATTTGTTTTCAACAATTTTTTCTATAAAAAATTTCTTTTCACCAATTTTTTTCTATAAAAAATTTGTTTTCACCAATTTTTTTCTATAAAAAATTTGTTTTCACCAATTTTTTTCTATAAAAAATTTGTTTTCAACAATTTTTTTCTATAAAAAATTTGTTTTCATGTTTTTTTTTTGTATAAAAAATTTGTTTTTAACAATTTTTTTGTGTAAAACATTTGTTTTCAACACTTTTTTTGTATAAATAAATTTATTTTCAAAATTTTTTTCTATAAATTGGTTGTCATCTATAAGTTTGTTATCGACTACATAGTTTAAGTTGCATTTAATTGGTTAAATTTAATATTACTCATACGTCTAGTTGTTCCTCATATTAATTGAAAAAAATTTGTTAATTTTACAAATTTTTCTTTATAATAATACAACTTTGACCTTAAACCTGTGTTTAAACAAAGTATTAAGTTAGCTTAATTTATTTTATTACATTTGTTTGAAGCTCAAAAATTTACAATTTAATTGGGTATTTCATTTCAAATTACCAGTATTTTAACACTTCAATTAAATAGTACAATTTTTTTTTAAATTTATTATATATTAAAAATTACATCATGTTGCAACACTTTGCCAACATACATCCATCTTTTTTTTTTTTTTTTTAGAATATTTTGCATGTTGGAACATAGTAAATTATTTTTAATATTATGACCCTTTAAATATTTGGGATGTGAATTTTGAGAATTTTTTTCTAAATGAAATTTACCATACATATTTGCACTTTATTTTGGAAAAGACATTTATGGTCACATAAAGGATGAACCAGAGTGATGCTTTGGAAGACTACAAAAAATTAAATGAATTCTGTTCAGAACTTACAATAAAGCAAAGACATTTTAAATTAATTTTAAAAGAAAAATATTTTAACCTTAGGGAAATTCTCTATACAAAAACAACAATTTCTTAGAATTTAAGAATTTTTCTATTGAAAAAATATTTCAGATTCGGAGAATTTTGTTATAGAAAAAATTTTCAGAGCTAGAAAAATTTTAAGATGATTTTTAAAAACAGGATTATCTGATTCTAAGATTCTTTTTTATAGAAAATTCTCAGAATTTGATTGATTGCCAAAATTATTCTTCATCTGTTTGTGTTTTACAAACATTTACAAAATTGCTTCAAACAATTCTAATCACTTTATGATATTTATTACTAGGGATGAGATTTTCATGCACTAAAAAATCGAAAATATGCGCTTAAAATATGCACTAAAAAATTGATAATATGCACTAAAAAACCTAAAAATATGCACTAAAAAAATAAAACGTGTGCAATAAAAATATTGCTTTCATAGGAAAAAACTTTTTAAAAGGCAAAAAAGTAACGCCGGGTTTAAATACTAACATTTAAACCTTAATTTATTTATTTATTTAAAAACTATATAATAATAAATTATTATATAGTTATGATTTTTGAGCACTAGCTACTTTGGCCATCAGCTCAATTAAACCTTAATATAAGCAAGATTTTTTAAAAACTAAGACAATTTATAAAAAAAATTTGAAAGAAAAAAAATAATGTTGTTTTTTTATTTTTAGTACCAAAAGGTACATAAAAATAAAATGTATTTATTCGGCCTTTATATATGTATATATATTCGATTAGAGTTTTATTCTAGTTCGAGGCCCAAAAATATTTCTATTTATGATAATGTCATAATAGAGTATTTTTAATATATTGCTTTAAAAAAGTTACTATCTCATAGTATGTCTGTACTGATCAGTTTCATCCCCACTAAAGGAATCTTCAGCAGACAATATCATAAATAGAAATATTTTTGGGCCTCGAACTAGAATAAAACTCTAATCGAATATATATACATATATAAAGGCCGAATAAATACATTTTATTTTTATGTACCTTTTGGTACTAAAAATAAAAAAAAAAAACAACATTTAACACAAAGTTTAGTACGACTTATCCTACCAACACTATTGTTTGGTTAGGCACTGTTGTTATTGTAAAATAACAGCAACAGAAATATTAATAGTTACCGACGGTGATTTAATATATACAATTTTTGCTTTAAAAGAGTTATTTTTGTTGGAAAACAGATTTCGGACCTTCATAAAAGTACTTCTCATATAACTTGGGAAATATATCAAATATTATGTCTGGTTTGATGTTTGATTGACCAACGATGATTCTCTAAAGTCTGCTGAAGATTCCTTTAGTGGGGATGAAACTGATCAGTACAGACATACTATGAGATAGTAACTTTTTTAAATCAATAAATTAAAAATACTCTATTATGACAATATCATAAATAGAAATATTTTTGGGCCTCGAACTAGGAGAAAAAAAAATAATTTTTCTTATTTCCAAAATTAATTTTTAAAATTTAAGTAGTTTTTGAAACAAATAAATTTCAATTTGTGTTTTTGCCAAAATATGCAAAAATATGCACTTAAAAGTTGGAAATATGCACAAAATATGCACTTAAAACCAAAATATGCAAAAATATGCATTTTCGTCAAAATATGCAAAAATATGCAAAAACAAATCGATGCCATTTTAACTCAAATTTCTTAATTCGGAAAGATAATTGGTCGATATTATTTTAGACTATCAACAAAAAACATGTATTTGCATGGAAATCTCATCCCTATTTATTACTTGTGTGCCTGTTAATTTTCGATGCAGCAAACCATTTTTGCATATTTGATGAAAATTTTGCACACCTAAACAAGTTACGATTTTCAAAAGGCTAAAATTGTTTTGTTAATTACTTGCTATGTGCAAAAGTAACAGCTACCCACAGCAATAATAACTAGTAAAACTCATACACATATTGCTAAATAATGAAATCATCAAACTAACTGAAAACCTAAATGAACTTTTCCTCGTTTTCATGCTTTTAACATACAGTTGTTTATTAAAAGAAATCAATTTTACTTACAAATGATGAAACAAAGGGCATACGTTATGAAAATATAATTTTTTTTTATTTTTAAATGTAAGAAAAAAATATTTAAATAAGATTTAAAAACTCTTTTCTTTTGAGAAAAAAGTCTCTGATTCGGAAAAATTTTTCCAAAAGAAAAATAAACAATTAGAAAAGTAGAATTCGGCTTGGCCGAATCTATAATACCCTTCACAATGCCCTTTTAAAGTGGTAGTAAATTTTCTAACGTGAAAAAATAACATTTTAATTAAAAATAAAATAATTTACTAAATTTTTTTTTGAGTGTAAAATTTTTTTCGAGTGTATTTTTTTTTTTGTGCAAAAATATTTTTGAGTGACAAAAATACGTTGTAAAATATATTTGTGACCTACCAATGTTTTTAAAACATGTTTAACTGGATTTCATCACGTGAATTTAAGGTGAAACTAATCTGAAATTTACGGTTTCGCTAATAACTTTTGAACCACTGGACCGATTTGGCTGAAATACAACACGAACTAGGCCAGGCGAACGGCAAATATATATGTCAAGCTACAGCATCCTCAGAACTGTCTTTCGAAAGTAAGCGTGTTTTTTATCTCTTAAATTCACGAAAAACACTTGTCGAAATTCAGTCTTTTGCTTATAACTTTTGAACCACTGGACCGATTTCGCTGGATTGCAATACCAACCTGACCAGGTAAATGCCCAACATATATGCCAAACTTTAGGAGCCTCCGTAAAGTCTTTTAAAAGTTAGCGTGTTTTCAACAGACAGACAGATGGACGGAGACGGACATCGCTAGATCGTCTTAAAATCGATCGAGGATCATGAATATATGGGGCATTTCATATTAAATCGGACATTTTGAATAATTTTTTTTTTAGATTTTTCCAATTTGTTGACTGTTTTTAGTACCCTTCGAAAACTCCTTCGTGGTAAATTTTCAGATTTTTTTGATGACCCGTTCAAAAGATATCGAATTTTTAAAAATTGGTAGTTTGTTCCTTTACTCAAACTTCTTTAACTCATAACTTCTTCAATTATGGTCCAAATTTAAATTTTTTTTCTTCAAAATTTTAGTTTTTTTACATACTTTTAAAAAAAAATCCCACAAAATTCTTAAAAGCGCTCTAGTATGCAATTTTTAGGTTTTAAAATTTAAATTTAATTTTTGAAAATGTTTGTATTCTTCGATTTTTTTTGAAATTTTTTTGTGTAAAACTTCTATCGATTCTACAAATTTTTTGCCCAGGAGGATCGTGGGATAATGAAATTACTATTTTTTAAAATTTAAAAAAAAAAAATTTATTGTAATTTTCCAGTCTTAAAATCATTTCTACTGCTCCAATAGTGCGTCATAGAGGGGTTATTTCCAGGACCGACCCCCATTAATTTTTACGTCTTAACGTTTCTTCGGAACAAACTAATACCCTATCTCCAATTTCTAACGGGGCTCCCACACAAAATGACATTTTTAAAATTTGCTCCAACCGCTCTAACTGCCCTTAGAGCAATAAAATTTATGACCGACCCACAATATTTTTTTATTCCAAACATTTTCTTTGAACAAACCCTCTATCTTTAACTATTAAGGCGGACCCCATACAATTTTTTTTGTCATTTTGTTTTATTTAATCAGCTTCTACCGGTCAAATGGAGCTTCCGAGAGGGGTCGTTAGTGAGACCGACCCCCATTTATTTTTACCCTCCAACATTTTTTTAAAGCATACTTACGCCCTATCTCCACTCCCTAAGTAGGCTCCCATACAAATTACAGTTTGATCAAATTTTATAAAAATGTAATTTTGAAAGGAAACCCCCTCTTTATCTTTATGTTTTATGTTTATGTTTATTATTATTCCAAACTCGTTTCCATAAATGATACGCTCATTTAACTTTTAAAGACTAAAAACTGGGCTGGTTAAAAATGGAAAATCCTATAAAGATATTTAAATTTATTTTTACTACAAAAACTTGTCGCGTCTAATAAAAAGATTTAAAAAAAAATTCTTGTCTAAGGTAAAGTTTTTTTTCCATTAAAATTGATTTATGTTCTGTCTGGAAGCCTAAAAGTATACTTCAAAAAAATCAATTCTGTTTCGGCAAAACATTAAAAAGAGTTTAAGTTTCTAACAAAATAAATAAATAAATTAACAACTACATGCGTGTTTAAGTGAATATATTATTTTTTTCTTTTTAACTTTGTAGACTTCATAAGCTGTTGATATTCTTATTTTCTTAGAATATCTCCTTAACATATGCTATAGAATTTTTTCTATTTATAATAAGATTTATAGCATGAGTAAGACTACATATATTTTTTTCTAATATCTAGCAACAATTTATGACTTTTATGCCAATTATTATACACGCATTATCAATTGTTGTTTATTGTTGTAGAGGGGCAATTCCAAAAATTTTCGCCCCACTGTTCGGAAACATGCCTTTGGACGCCACTGAGAATTTGGCTCATAGATATCCACGTTTATATGAGATATGTTGCATTTTTGGATTTTCAAAATTTGCGGTAGTTTTCAAATTATCGCGGGTCAAAGTTCGACTTTTTAGCAAAAGTCAGAAAAATACATGACTTTTAACGTGCTCTAACTTTTTAACTAGTAATCCGATTATCACAAGTGATAGCTCATATGAAAGCTTAATTCTTCTTCTTTTAGGAAATATTTTCAAAAGCATACGGTTTTTTTTCAGAAGTGTTGCAAAAATTCAAAAACATTTTTTTTTTGCGAATATTTAAAAAAACACATCTTCGATTTTTTTAAAAAAAAGTTTGGTGATAAACAATACTGTTTTGTACAACATATCCAAAATTCAGAGTGGGATCCCAATGGGATCAAAAAATATCCTGGTTTTAGTACGAAGTTCTTAAATTTTACCTTAGAAAATTAAAATTTTATATTTCTTCAATATAAAAATTTAAATTTTCAAAGAAAATTATACTTTTAAAATTTTGAAAACATTCCAAACATTTGAAATTTAAATTTTCTAAGGGAAAAATATGAGAACCTCGTACTTAAAACAGAATATTTTTTGATCCCATGGAGATCCCACTCTGAATTTTGAATATGTTATGCAAAAATCCTTGTCGGCTGCGATCTGTTAATAATTTTCACATATAGAGTTTTATTGACTATTAACTAAATAAACTTGACATTAAAAGTTTTTCTGAAGATTATTATAACTGGATAATATGAAAAATAAGTACTTAGATCAGAATTGATGAAGGAGAGGAAGAAGAATAATGATTACTAAAAATAACTTTATTTACATATAATTACAATAAACAATCTCTTCTGTTAGAAAAAAAAAAAAAAAAAAAACAACAGCAACAACGACACTCGAATTGAAAAAATCAGATTTAGTTGATACTTGCTTAACAGCCTACTTGGCGTATCGGTCTAGAGTGATTGTACGTTACAAGCAGTTAATAGCAAAGTATTACAGATGATGATGAGTTCAATCCTTGTCGGCTGCGATCTGTTAATAATTTTCACATATAGAGTTTTATTGACTATTAACTAAATAAACTTGACATTAAAAGTTTTCCTGAAGATTATTATAACTGGATAATATGAAACTAGTAAGAAACAAACCAGGATGTCTAAATTTTTAGAAAAATTAAAATTTTTCTTTCACACTTTTCTCAATTCAAAACCATATTTATGCAAAACATTGTTATTTTTTACCAGAATTTTTTAAAAAAAATCGAAGATGTGTTTTTTTAAATATTCGAAAAGAAAAAATGTTTTTGCATTTTTGCATCATTTCTGTAAAAAAAACTGCGTTATTTTAAAAATATAAAGAAAAAAGCAGAACCCCAGCTTTCACATGAGCCTAAATTTGTGAAAATCGGGTCATTGGTTAAGAAGTTACAACTCTTTAAATGTGATGTATTTTTCTTACTTTTGCTTAAAAAGTCAATCTTTGACCCGCCATAATTCGTTAAATACACCAAACGTAAAAAAACGATATATGGTACATATATCATATTTATGAGGGCTATCTATGTGTCAAGGTTCAAATTAATCTGAGACACCATTTCCAAAAATGACTAAAATTTGAGCTAAATTTTTTGGAATGGCCCAGAGTATTTATTCCATATAATGTCATTTTATAGTATTTTTAAATCATATTTTAAGGGTTATACTTTTTTATATTTTAGTCTTTGTTGTATATAAATAAGGTTTCTAAGGATGCACAGAAATTATTTATTGTTATTCAAATTAAATAATATATTAACTAAACAATTTAAATAATTTGTTACGCTAACGATTTATAGTGATAATATAGGGAACTGGATAATTTATAGCATATGTTAAGGCAAATTTAAGGAAGAAAATAGAAGAAAGTGAAAAAAGGAAATATGCAGAGGTTCTCTTATAAAAATTCGGGTTGGTTGGATCCCATACAGTACGGAAATAGTCACCTTGTTTAGTACGTTTTTTTTTATTAGAAAATGTGTTGAAAAGCTGAAATTCGTCAATTAAAATTTAAATAAATTATAACTTTGTTCAAATGAAGGGCTTATTGTAAAATTTCGATAAGCAACATTTCATTTTATGGTGGTTTTTGCCTTAAAACCTTTAAAATAATGTAGAAAATAGAACTTTTGCAGAACTTATATTCTTAATATACTGGTACGAAGGGTTAAACCAAGACTTCTGCCAAAAATCTGTCAATAGAACATTAGCAGAAGGCGAAAAACACGAAAAACACGAAAAATAAAATGCTGCTTATCAAGTTCTTGCAGTAAGCCCTTCAAATATAACGGATTTTAATTTTTGGTTTTGTTTTAAAGATATGAAACTTACCAAAGTTTTGAATATATGAAAATTTAAAAAAGGAAAATAAAATAATCTATTTTTGCGACACATCATACCTATTAATTTTGATGCGCTAAACACGGATATGAAAGAATTTTTTTAATCAGTCGAACGGTCTTCCAGATATCGCTATTTGAAATTTGAAAAAAATTACGGATTTTCCTACGTTCTAGAAATTTAAAAATAAAATCTAAAAATTTCGTACCCCTGACCCTTTTATAGAGCTTGAAACAATCTATTATTAAAATCTAATTTAAGCTAAATCTGATCAGTTAAAACCGTGGCACCCTTTTATCAAAGTTTTTAATTTTTGGAAAATTTCCACCAAAATTTTGGATTTTTGAAAAATAAAAAATTTATTAATTTTGGCAAGCTAAATACGAATATCGAAAAATATCTGAAATCGGCCGAGCAATTTTCGAGTTATCGCCATTTGAATTTTGTCAAAAAATTTACAAAAATTGTAATTTTTTCCTATTTTTAAGAAATTTGTTTAAAAAAATTCAAAATTTTGTTTCTGTTTGTTACTTTATAGATCTGAAGAAAAACTTTCATTTAAACCTAATTTCCAAATCGAACCATCTTAACCCATGACCCCTTTCGATCAAAGTTTAGAGTTTTTGGTAAAGATTTTGTAAAAAATCAAAACTTTGATCGAAGGGCACCGCGGGTACGAATGATCAGATTCGGCCCAAACTTGGTTTAAATGAAAGATTGTCTCAAACTCTATGAAAGGGTAAAGGAAAGAAATTTTAAAATTTTTTTCTAAAAGATTTCTTTAACGTAAGAAAAAACTGCAATTTTTGGCAAATTACAAACAGCGATATCTCGAAAGCCTTTCGATCGATTTTTTTTTTTATATTTGTGTTCAACGCATTAATATTAATAAGTATGATGTGTCTCAAGTCAAAGTTTTTTTTATACCCTACACCACACTGTGGTACAAGGTATAATAAGTTTGTACTGATGTTTGTAACTATCCGAAATATTGGTCCGACTCAGAATCACTTTCTGAGACGATTTAGCGATGTCCGTCCGACTGTCCATCTATACGTTGTGAGCACGATACTGATCGCAATTATCAATCGATTTGTATGAATTTAAAATTTAAGCTTCCTTTGGCCCAAAGACGAAGCCTATTAAAATTGGAAAAAATCGGTTCATGTTTAAACCTAGCCCCCATACAAACATACCTTTATAATTTTGCTCAAATGGCTCTAATAACCGTATTATAATATGTACCCTTTCGAAACTTGGCATGCAAATAAATATTCATAAATCTTCATTCCAATTTTTAAACGAATCGGACCAGTTATTCTTGTAGTCCCCATACAAACCACCCTCCCGATATTCACATAAATCTCTTAAAATACATGAAAATAGGAAATCTTCAATCAAATTTTTTTTGGCATAGCCAATTCTGAATATAATTGGATCATTTTTGACTTAGACCCATATACAAATTTCTCCCGATATTCAGTAAAATCGGTCTATCGGCAATACAAATAAACCAATTTCACTCAAATTTTGTTTGTGTGTGTTTTCTACACTAATTAAGGATCTACCGAAAGATCTATGTTTGGACTTGGTACCCATTTTCCAGAAAACACTGGTGTTGGGTATCATATGGTCTTGACCGACTATAATTTTCTTACTTGTTTATTTTTTTTTTTTATAAATTTAAAATAATCTAAAACTTTGATCGGATTAATTTTAGTTAAAACAAGTAAGAGTGTTAAATTCGGGGCTTTTTCTTTGTTTTTTTTCTTGGGGGGGGGGGGGGGGGGGGGGAGTCGGTAGTAGTAATTGGGGGGGGCAAAATTTCTCTCGAATATGTGTTTAAAAATTCATTCTTATGCATTTTGCACAAAAGAAAGACAAGTATAGCATTATTAAAAAAATTATTCCACGCCCATAAAAGAGGGGTGAACCGAAAAAAACTAACTTTTCTAATTCTCTGGGTCCAAATGCAGAACTTTGAACTTCTTGTAGCATAATAATGATGCATTTGTTTAACAAAAACACAAAAATCGTGTAAAACAAGTAGAAAAGTTAAATTCGACTTGGCCGAATCTATGAATACCCTCCACAATGCCCTTTTTAAGTGATAGTAAATTTTCTAACGTGAAAAAAATAACATTTTTGGTTAGAAATATTTTATTTTGTGTAAAAAAAATTTTTTTTTGAGTGTAACATTTTTTTGAGTGTTTTTTTTTTTGTTTTAGTGTAAAAATATTTTTGTGTGACAAAAATACCTTGGAAAATATTTTTTTGACTTACAAATATTTTTAAAACATGTTTAACGGGTTTTCAACACGTGAATTTAAGGTAAAACTAATCTGAAATTTAAGGTTTTGCTTATAACTTTTGAACCACTGGACCGATTTGGCTGAAATTTAAAACGAACCGGACCAGAGGAACGGAAAATATTTATGCCACACTTCAGCACCCTCAGAATTGCCGTTCGAAAGTTACCGTGTGTTTTATCTCGTAAATTCCAAAAAAACCCTTGCCGAAATTCACTCAATTGCTTATAACTTTTGAACCACTGGACCGATTTCGCTGGATTGCAATACCAACCTGACCAGGTAAATGCCCAATATATATGCCAAACTTTAGGAGCCTCCGTAAAGTCTTTCAAAAGTTAGCGTGTATTCAACAGACAGACAGTCAGACGGACAGACAGACGGACGGACGGACATCGCTAGATCGTCTTAAAATCGATCGAGGATCATGAATATATATACTTTATGGGGTCCTAGACCAATATTTCGAGGTGTTACAAACGGAATGACAAACATATATATACCCTCTATCACTAGGGTGGAGGGTATAAAAATAATATTTTCCAGAGGTTAGTTTAGTTCTTCAAGAGGGTACTTTTTTCCCCCTGGTCCGATTTTGCTTATTTACGAACTTAACCTGCCTAGGAACATAAGACATATTCGTGTCAAACGTCGGGAGTCTAGCTCTTTTATTTTGGACTGCATCGTGTTAACTACAGACGGACAGGTGGACAGACGGACGGACGGACAGACGGACGGACATCGCTAGAATGTGTTAGAATCGATCACTGATCATAAATATACACATTTTATGGGGTCCTAGATCGATATTTTGATGCGTTACACACGGAATGATCATATTATTATATTTTTTTAAAATATTTTTTACATAACATTTTTAGCCTTTCCCAACTTTTAAGAGTAATTTGGTTAAAAAATGATTTATCTGCTTAAAAATCAGCATCTGTGGGCAAAAATTGCGGTTTCAAATATTTTTCCAATAAAGTACGCAAAATTTCCGAATATTTGATCCGGATTTGTTGAAAAAATTCGGACACGAATTTTGATCGAATACATACAGTGACTCGCAGCTTATTTCGTGTGTTAGATATCAGTTAGCAATCCATTTAAGACAAAGTTTCCAATAAAACACCTAATTATTATTAAACAAGTATTTTTGTTAAAAGTGCTGTGTAGGTAGTTTATCGAGATAAAATTTAAGCTTTATGACGTCCAGATTGAGTAAATATTAAACGTGCTACGAGGGTTGAAATGGAAATTGAAGTTATTGAAAGACGTTTTTTAGAAAATTTCTTAAAAATACTTTTAGGTCGATTTTTCCCGAGCTTAAACATTAAAAATTTTAAAAATAGTCCAATAGTATATCCTCATTTATTAAATAATTTTTTCAATAGCTCAAACAAAACCCAAAATTTTTAAAATGCAGTCGAATACATCCGAATTTTTTGACCTCCAATTCTTTTGACCACCAATTTTTTGTAAGCAAAGGAAATGTTCAATTATTTTTATATTTCATTACTATACACTTAGGTGTACTAAAATTATTAAGCAATTAAATCTTATCTTTGTTTACCAAAAATTGGTGGTCAAAAGAATTTGAGGTCAAAAAATCGGATTTCTTCTACTGTGCTTAAAAAATTTTGGTTTTTGTTTGGGTCTTTGGAAAAATTATTTAATAAATGAATATTAACTACTGGAATATTTAAATTTTTAATGTTTGAGCTTGGATAAAATCGACCTAGAAATATTTTTAAGAAATTTTTCAAAAAAGGTCTTTCAATAATTTCAATTTGCATTTCGACCCTCGTAGCACATTTAATATTTACATAATCTGAACGCCATTAAGCTTTAATTAAAGCTTTATTAATTACATACACAGGACTTTTTACAAAAATACTTACTTGATAATAATTAGGTCTATTTTGTTTAACTTTGTCTTGAATGGATTGCTAACTAATATCTTTCACGCGAAATAAGCTGCGAGCCACCGTAGGTACATAATTTTTTCCGACTTTGACCGCTAGTTGCCGCTAAATCATAAATTTTCCCATAATCAGCTCAAACGACGCCCTAATACTGGGGTCATTTATATAAAATGAAGAGAATTTTGAGCTCTGGAAAATGTATTGAAAAAAAAAGACAGACTGACGGTCATGATTCAGCATCTTGAAAAACGCACCAAAAAAAATTGTTTGTTATTATATTCTTAACCTATATACGTACCAAATTTTATAAGTTTACATAAAGAATTAAAAAAGTTATAGCGAATTAAATTTCGCCGGAATTTACCACTGTGCAGTATCTTGAAATTTCGGAAACTTTTTTAAAACAAAACTCTCAAAACAATCTATTTTTTACATATAATTTTTTTAATTCCTCTTCAAAATTAAATATTTAAAAAAGTAGACGTATCCACCGTCTCAATTTATTTATGTAGCTATTTGAGTTTCGTATTTCGTATTTTTCGGATTTCAAGAAATGTAAATTTTTAACAATATTTTTTTATATTTTTCATAACAAACACTTAAAACAATGTTTTTGTCAATTCAAAGAACCTATTAATATTAACGTTCTGTCACCATAAAAAACCTCAAAGAACCTTGAAGGGTTAATTTGTGTAAAACTCATTATGTCATCTCATTTCACTTTTCACCACATTTCTCATCAATTGATCTCTTAATTAGTTCGTGGTTTATATTAAATGTATTAACACGTGTTTAAAAAGTGTGCGCAAAATAATTTTTTTTTAACAATAAAATAAATTTAAAAAATCAGTTTTAATAATAAAATTTACATCAAATGAAAGCTTAGAATCTAATCTTTGTGAAAATAAAATAAAATTTTTATGGAAAATATAATTGAAAAAGTGAAAGAAGTGAAAAAGAGTGTGTTAAAAATGTTAAAAAAAATTGCAACTCATGGCCAAACCAGAAAGAATATAATTTAAGCCCCACTAGTAGTGGGTCACTAGTGGTGTATTTGTTGTTGTTGCTGTTTTACTCTAATGTGCTTGTTGTTGCAATTTCATCACCCATTCTTTACACACCACAGTATTTCAATTAGTTCGTGGTTTATATTAAAACAGCAACACGTGTTAAAAACTAGTGCTCTTTTAATTAAAATAATTTGCTAAGAAAAAAGTAGATTTCTATTAAAAATTTCATATCAAAATAAAGTTTAATTCTTCTACTTTAATAATACATAAAAATATTTCCGGGTATTTAAAATTTAATAAGTGAAACAAGTGTTTTAATGTTTTTTTTTTTAAATAAATGCAATTCATTGTCAAAAAAAATATGCAAACTCACTAGTGGTGTGATTGTTGAAATTCATATAAGAAGTTGAGAAGTGTGTGTTTTTGTTGTTATTTAGTTAGTGAGTGCTTAGGAGAATGCTATAAGAAGAGTATATACAGTAGGGTGGTTTTTTATTTTATTTTTTTTGGAATTTCGAGGAGCGCGCAGCGGATTTTTGTTTCATTTGATGTTAAAATAATTGTGTAAAAATTTGAGCTAAATCGAATAAAATTAACCCGAGGCGCAAGGAGGTCAAAGTTTCGAGAAAAAGCCAAAATGGCTAAATTTTGAAAAAACTTTAAAAAATGTAAATTTTGTAGAATTAAAAAAAATAAAATATTTTTTATTTCACTTTCTTGCAATAATACTCAGAAAAAATTATCTTTACTTTTTATGACGGCAATAACACTTTCAAACATGAAATACAAAAATTACCATGCATTTTTGGGGGTACCTGATATGGATGTTTTCGATTTTTTTAAAATTTTATTAAACAAAAAAATTAAATCTTACTATTCTATAGCAATGGATTATTAAATACATCCTAAGGCTTAAATATTTAAAAAATTGGGGATATCCATCGACTCAATTTTTTTTTGAAGTCATTTGACTCCTTGAAATCTGCAAAACTCAAATGACTCCAAAAAAAAATTGAGTCGATGGATATCCCCAATTTTTTAAATATTTAAGCCTTAGGATGTATTTAATAATCCATTGCTATAAAATAGTAAGATTTAATTTTTTTGTTTAATAAAATTTTCAAAAAATCGAAAACACTCATTTCAGGTACCCCCCAAAATGCATGGTAATTTTTGTATTTCATGTTTGAAAGTGATACTGCCGTCATTAAAAGTAAAGATAATTTTTTCTGAGTATTATTGCAAGAAAGTTAAATAAAAAATATTTTGTTTTTTTTATTTCAACAAAATTTACATTTTTTTAAGTTTTTTCAAAATTTGGCCATTTTGGCTTTTTCTCGAAACTTTGACCTTCTTGCGCCTCGGGTTAATTTTATCCGATTTAGCTCAAATTTTTACACAATTATTTTAACATCAAATGTCACAAAAATCCGCTGCGCGCTCCTCGAAATTCCAAAAAAAATAAAATAAAAAACCACCCTAATATACAGTGATGAATGTATCAAGGGGAAACAAAAACGTAAGTGTTTATTATTATCAATTTCCTTTTTTGTATTATAAAAAAGTAAGTGAATATTTTTTGGTGATCAAGGTTGCCAATTCAGAGGATTTGTTTTTAAATATGCGATTTTTTAAATGAAATAAGGGAGATTTTTTTAGAGAGGATGGATTGTTTTGGGATATTTTAGGGACAAACCATAAAAATTTAACAAGATATGTGGGATTAATAGATTATTAATTTTTTTGGTTAATCGAAATTATGCTTAATCAATTAATTGATTAAATTGCCGATAAAAATATTTTTATAGAAACAAATTTTACATAACTGTTTTTTTATTGAAAAAAATTGTCGATGACAAATTTTTTATAGAAAAAAATTGTCGATGACAAATTTTTTATAGAAAAAAATTGTCGATGACAAATTTTTTATAGAAAAAAATTGTCGATGACAAATTTTTTATAGAAAAAAATTGTCGATGACAAATTTTTTATAGAAAAAAATTGTCGATGACAAATTTTTTATAGAAAAAAATTGTCGATGACAAATTTTTTATAGAAAAAAATTGTCGATGACAAATTTTTTATAGAAAAAAATTGTCGATGACAAATTTTTTATAGAAAAAAATTGTCGATGACAAATTTTTTATAGAAAAAAATTGTCGATGACAAATTTTTTATAGAAAAAAATTGTCGATGACAAATTTTTTATAGAAAAAAATTGTCGATGACAAATTTTTTATAGAAAAAAATTGTCGATGACAAATTTTTTATAGAAAAAAATTGTCGATGACAAATTTTTTATAGAAAAAAATTGTCGATGACAAATTTTTTATAGAAAAAAATTGTCGATGACAAATTTTTTATAGAAAAAAATTGTCGATGACAAATTTTTTATAGAAAAAAATTGTCGATGACAAATTTTTTATAGAAAAAAATTGTCGATGACAAATTTTTTATAGAAAAAAATTGTCGATGACAAATTTTTTATAGAAAAAAATTGTCGATGACAAATTTTTTATAGAAAAAAATTGTCGATGACAAATTTTTTATAGAAAAAAATTGTCGATGACAAATTTTTTATTGTCAATGACAAATTTTTTATAGAAAAAAATTGTCGATGACAAATTTTTTATAGAAAAAAATTGTCGATGACAAATTTTTTATAGAAAAAAATTGTCGATGACAAATTTTTTATAGAAAAAAATTGTCGATGACAAATTTTTTATAGAAAAAAATTGTCGATGACAAATTTTTTATAGAAAAAAATTGTCGATGACAAATTTTTTATACACTGAAAAAAATAGCTTCGTGAAATTAATGAAAATTGACTTAACCTTAATGAAAAATGACTCACGTTTTCAACCGAAGACAGGTTTAATTTGATTAATGAAACTGGTGTCATTAAAATTCCTTTCAATGAAAACTTGCATATAAATAATGAAAATATTCGTAGAACTTGTTTGAAACGTTTTATGAAGTTTTTCATAAAATGTATGAAAATATCCATTGATTAAATGTGGAATAGTAGTTGGTAATGAGCGTATGATAATTGCTTTTTACAAGTAACTAGTTGCTAACTTTATTAAGGTTTTGATATGGGAATAACGATAAATTCATGTTGGTTATAGTTATCAAAATTTCCATAGAAAGCCCCTAATAAAATTAGGAACAAGTTACCTAAAAACAGCACGTATCATACACCCATAAGTGAAAATTTGCATTAATAACAATTTTGGTAAGTCACATGTAACCATCACTGTAACCGTCACTGAAATTTTATTTAGGTGCATTTCACAGACTCAATTCCGATCGGATTTGAAAAAAAGTTGTTACTCTTAAAACGCAAAACAATTTTTTTTTTCGGAATGAAATCACTTTCAAAAATCAAAGTGGAATTGAATTGCTAAAAGTGGTTTCATTCCGAAAAAAAGTATTTGCTTTGCGTTTTACGAGTGAACCACTTATTCCACTTCCGAACGGAATTGAGTCTGTGACATGACCCTTAATTGCACACTTTTTATGGTTTTCACCTAGTTTTTACACACAACAAAATTTTACTCCAAACTTAAATTGGTCTGAATTGCCATATAAGGTAAACTATAAAAGACAAAAACGCGATGACTTTAAAAACACGTGCTGCCAAAACGTAGCAACAACGTAGCAATGGAACAACACAAATTACCCTACATTTCATCACAAAATTTTAATGACTTAAAAAACTATTTTTCTGTTGCAAATTATATTATATTTTATAAGAAACAGTCAAAAGAAACACTTATACGGAACTTTTCACTTGTTATTTCAATTAGATATAACCAGCATAACACACACACAAGTTTCAATAACAAAGCAAAAAAATATAAAATTATTTTATTTTATTAGAAAAAAGTTAACACACATGTAAAAATTACAATTATACTAAACAAGCGTGGTGTAATAAAACGTCGTATGTTTTTGTTCTGTTTTCTTTCTCTTATTCGCAACGCAGAGTTGTATTTAGTTCTAAAAAATCTTATGATATTTTTTAATGAAATTATGAAATCTAATGAAACAAGTTTCATAAAATTTGCTCATAACATGCATGAAATTTCAATCAGCTTATGAATTCCTTCATTTAAGTAATGAAAACAAAATAATGAATCCGTTTCATTAATATCAGGAAGGTTATTTTTTTCAGTGTAGAAAAAAATTGTCGATGACAAATTTTTTATAGAAAAAAATTGTCGATGACAAATTTTTTATAGAAAAAAATTGTCGATGACAAATTTTTTATAGAAAAAAATTGTCGATGACAAATTTTTTATAGAAAAAAATTGTCGATGACAAATTTTTTATAGAAAAAAATTGTCGATGACAAATTTTTTATAGAAAAAAATTGTCGATGACAAATTTTTTATAGAAAAAAATTGTCGATGACAAATTTTTTATAGAAAAAAATTGTCGATGACAAATTTTTTATAGAAAAAAATTGTCGATGACAAATTTTTTATAGAAAAAAATTGTCGATGACAAATTTTTTATAGAAAAAAATTGTCGATGACAAATTTTTTATAGAAAAAAATTGTCGATGACAAATTTTTTATAGAAAAAAATTGTCGATGACAAATTTTTTATAGAAAAAAATTGTCGATGACAAATTTTTTATAGAAAAAATTGTCGATGACAAATTTTTTATAGAAAAAAATTGTCGATGACAAATTTTTTATAGAAAAAAATCATATAGAACAAATTTTTTGTAGAAAAAAATTGTCGATAACACGTTTTTAATAGCAAAAAATTGTCATTAACAAAATTTTTTATAGAAAAAAATTGTCGATGACAAATTTTTTATAGAAAAAAATTGTCGATGACAAATTTTTTATAGAAAAAAATTGTCGATGACAAATTTTTTATAAAAAAAAAAATATCGATAAAAAATTTTTTATAAAAAAAAATTAACGATGACAAATTGTTTATAGAAAAAAACTGTCGATAACAAATTTTTTATAGAAAAAAATTGTCGATAACAAATTTTTTATATAAAAAAATTGTCGGTAACAAATTTTTTATACAAAAAAATTTTCGATAACAAATTTTTTATACAAAAAAAATTGTCGATAATAAATTTTTTATAGAAAACAATCGTCGATTACAAATTGTTTATAGAAATAAATTGTCGATGACAAGTTTTTTTATAGAAAAAAATTGTCTATGACAAATTTTTTATAGAAAAAAATTGTCGATGACAAATTTGTTATAGAAAAAACTTGTCGATGACAAATTTGTTATAGAAAAAATTGTCGATAACAAATTTTTTTATAGAATAAAATTGACGATGACAAATTTTTTATAGAAAAAAATTGTCGATGACAAATTTTTTATAGAAAAAAATTGTCGATGACAAATTTTTTATAGAAAAAAATTGTCGATGACAAATTTTTTATAGAAAAAAATTGTCGATGACAAATTTTTTATAGAAAAAAATTGTCGATGACAAATTTTTTATAGAAAAAAATTGTCGATGACAAATTTTTTATAGAAAAAAATTGTCGATGACAAATTTTTTATAGAAAAAAATTGTCGATGACAAATTTTTTATAGAAAAAAATTGTCGATGACAAATTTTTTATAGAAAAAAATTGTCGATGACAAATTTTTTATAGAAAAAAATTGTCGATGACAAATTTTTGATAGAAAAAAGTTGTTGATAACAAATTTTTTTAAGAAAAAAATTGTCGATAACAAATTTGTTTAAGAAAAAAATTGTCGATAACAAATTTGTTGTAGAAAAAAATTGTCGATGACAAATTTTTTATAGAAAAAAATTGTCAGCAACAAATTTTTTATAGACAAAACAAATTGACGATAAAAAAAAATTTATAGAAAAAAATTGTCGATAGAAATTTTTTAAATATACAAAAATTTTCGATTACAAATTTTTTATAGGAAAAAAATTGTCAATAACAAATTTTGCATAAAACTAAATTGTGGGTAACTGCCTATAATAATTTTTTATAGAAAAAAATTGTCGAAATCCTTGAAAACTGTCTATTTTGTATAGAAAAATTGTCGATGGAAAATTTTTTATAGAAAAAAATTGTCGATAGCAAATTTTTTATAGAAAAACATGGTCGATAGCAAATTTTTTATATAAAAAAAATTTTTGAAAACAAATTGTTAGAAAAAAATTGAAGAAAACAAATTTTTTATAGAAAAAAATTGTAGAAAACAAATTTTTTATCGAAAAAAATTATCGATAGCAAATTTTTTTAGAAAAAAAAAGAAAACAAATTTTTTATAAAAAAAAATAGAACAACAAAATTATCATTAAAAAAAATTGATAGAATAAACTTGTCTATACTATTTTTTTTAGAAAAAAATGTCGATACCAAATATTTTTTTAGAAAAAAATGTCAATAACAAATTTTAATACAGAAAAAAATTGTCGATAACAAAATTTTTATAGAAAAAAAAATGTTGATTATAATTTTTTCATAGAAAAAAAATGTTGACAATAATTTTTCATAAAAAAAAAAATTTTTCGATAATAAATTTTTTATAGAAAAAAATTGGCGATAACACGTTTTTAATAGCAAAAAATTGTCAATAACAAATTTTTAATAGAAAAAAAAATTATCGATAACAAATTTTTTATAAAAATTTGTCGATGACAAATTTTTTATAGAAGAAAATTATTGATGACAAATTTTTTTATAGAAAAAATCTATCGATAACAAATTTTTTATAGAAAAAAAATTGTCGATAAAAAATTTTTAATGGAAAAAATTGTCGGTAACAAATTCTTTTATAGAAAAAAATTGACGCTAAAAAATTTATCAAGAGAAAAATTGTCGATAAAAAATTTTTATGGAAAAAAATTGTCTATAAAAATTTTTTAATAAAAAAATTATTGATAACAAATTTTTTATGGGAAAAAAATTGTGAATAACAAATTCTTTATAGAACAGAATTGTGGATAACTGTCGAAAACTATTTTTTTATAGCAGCAAATTGTCGATAACAAATTTTTTATAGAAATAATTGTCGATAACAAATTTTTTATAGAAAAAAATTGTAGATAACAAATTTTTTATAGAAAAAAAATTTCAATAACAAATTTTTTAAAGAAAAATTATACCTCTTTTTATCTCTACACTATATTTTTTTCTATTGTCCGTTTAGCTTTTTGGTAAGAGTAACCAATTAAAAGTGCATGTTTCTTTTGTAATTTTATACTCTCCAATCGGAATGCTTTAATATACTCCAAGGATTTTGGTAAATAAAATTTTAAGTATTTCTTTTTATGAAGTTTATGAAGAGTTTTTGTTTCTGCTTGATAAATTTTATAAAAGGCATGTGATTCTAAAGAATTCTTAAGGGATACATTAATGTTTTTTTCTTTATTTTTTCTTTACTTTTTTTGTTTTTCTATCTATAAATATCTTAATTCAATGATATTTTGAATTTTATTGGCATGCATTTTTTTCAGCAATTATAATTTTACAGGATATGCATTTTTAAGCATACTTCAAGGAATTGGAATTTTATCTCCTTAAGGAAACTTTTATAGTAAAAAATGTTGAGAAAAACTTTTTATAGTAAAAAATTGTCGATAACAAATTTTTTATAAAAAAAATGGTCGATAACAAATTTTTTATAGAAAAAAATTTTCGGTAACAAATTTTTTATAAAAAAAAATTGTCGATAGAAAATTTCATATAAAAAAAAATTGCCGATAACCAATTTTTATAGAAAGAAATTATCGATAACAAATTTTTAATAGAAAAAAATTGTCAATAACAAATTTTTAATAGAAAAAAAATTGTCGATAACTAATTTTTATTCAAAATAAAAAACAAAAATTGTCCATAACAAATTTTTTATACAACAAATTATCGATAACAATATTTTTTATATAATAAAAAAAATTGTCGGTAAATTTTTAATATAAACAGTCGATAACAAATTTTTTTATAAAAAAAAAATTTCGAAAACAAATTTTTTATACAAAAAAATTGTCAATAACAAATTTTTTATACATAAAAATTGTCAATAACAAATTTTTTATACAAAAGAAATTGTAGGTACCAAATTTTTTATACAAAAAATTGTCGATAACAAATTTTTTATACAAATGGTTGATAACAAATTGTCGATAACAAATTTTTTATCAAAAAAATTGTCGATAACTAATTTTTTATCCAAAAAAATTGAGGATAACAAACTTTTTACACCAAAAAATTGTCTATAACAAATTTTGTATACAAAAGAATTGTCGACAGCAAATTTTCTATACAAAAAAATTGTCGATAACAATTTTTAAATACAAAAAAAAATTTAACAACAAATTTTATAAAGAAACAAATTTTTAATACAAATATAGTTACCGATATTTTTTATAGAAAAATATGCCTGTAACAAATTTTTTAATAGAAAAAAATTGTCGATAACAAATTTGTTATAGAAAAAAATTGTCTATAACAATTTTTTTAAAGAAAAAATCAACGATAACAAATTTTTTATACAAAAAAAATGTCGAAAGCAAATTTTTTTATGGAATCAAATATTTTATAGAAAAATTTGTCCATAGCAGGTTGTTTAGAGAAAAAAATTGCCGATAAAAAATGTTTTATACAAAAAAATGTCGATAACAAATTAAAAAAAATGCCGATAATAAATTTTTATTACAAACAAAATGCACAATAAAAAAATGTTTTCTATAAAAAATTTGTTATCGACAATTTTTTTCTATAAACAATTATTATAGACAATTTTTTTTATAAAAAATTTTTTTAGTGTCCATTTTGTTTGTAAAAAAAATTTGTTTTCGGCATTTTTTTTTTTTAATTTGTTATCGACATATTTTTGTATAAAACATTTTTTATCAGCAATGTCGATAACAAATTTGTTATAGAAAAAAATTGTCCATAACATATTTTTTATAGAAAAAGATTGTCAATAACCAATTTTTTATAGAAAAAAATTGTCGATAACAAATTTTTTTATAGAAAAAAATTGTCGATAAAAAAATGTTCATAGAAAATAATTGTCGATAACAAATTTTTTATAAAAAAAAAAATTGTCGATAACAAATTTTTTATAAAAAAAAAATTGTCGATAACAAATTTTTTATAAAAAAAATTGTCGATAACAAATTTTTTATAGAAAAAATTGTCGATAACAATTTTTTTATAGAAATAAACTGTCGATTAAAATTTGTGTATAGAAATAAACTGTCGATTACAATTTGTTTCTTTAAAATAAAATCTATATATATAAAAATGGATGTGTGTATGTATGTGGGTATGTGTTTATGTATGTTCCTTATGGACTCGAAAACGGCTGGACCGATCTTGATGAAATTTTCAGTGAATATTCAGAATAGCCTAGCGAGTAACAATGTCAGGTCAAATTTTTAATTTTCTGACCGTGGGCGGAGGGGCGTGGCAAAATCGAATTTTTACATTCCACCACTAATGACATCTATATATAAAAAACGGATGGACCGATTTTGATGAAATTTAAACCAAAGATAGTACTAACCGAGTGTTAACTATATGCCAAATTAGAGCGTGATCTTGCAAATGGGCGTAAATGCCTTGCTTTTTTGTCTATGGGCGGAGGGGTGGGCAAAATCGAATTTTTACATTGCACCACTAATGCCATTTATATATAAAAAACGGATGGACCGGTTTTGATGAAATTTAAACCAACGATAGAAATAAGCAAGTACTGCCAAATTAGAGCGTGATCGGACAAATGGGCGTAAAATGCCATGCCCCTTTGTATTGAACTGAATGTTATTTCTGCATGCTCCGCAATAACTCAAAAACTGTTGATTCAATTTTAATTAAATTTTCAGCACTGATAGTGTTAACCGAGTGCGGAACTATATTCCATGTTATACTACGATTGGAAAAGAGGCGTAAAATGCGACGCCCCTTTGTTTTATACTGGACGTAGTCTGCCTGTTTCGCAATCACGCAAAAACAGCTGAACCGATTCTCTTGACATTTTCACTACATACAGTGCTAACCAAGTGCATATGTAGGCCATATAAGATCGTTATTTGAAAAAGGGATCAAAATTGCAACGCCCTTTGTACAATACTGACCACGATTGAACGAAGAGGCGTAAATTGCCACGCCCCTTTGTTTTATACTGAACATTATATCTGCCTGTTTTAAAATCACACAAAAACGGATAAGCCGAATCTGTTACTACTGATTGAACAGACCGAGCGGGAACTGTAGGTCATATGTAGAGCGCGAATAGGCAAAAAGGTATAAAATGTCACTCCCGTTTTTCATAAATAAAAAGTTATTTCCTTCTCTTTCGCAATCACACAAAAACGGCAAAACTGATGTCAATGAAATTTGCAGCACAGATAGTACTAATCGAGGATGCAGCATGGAACTTTAGACTATCACGATTCGGTAAAAATTCGTTAAATGACAAGCCCATTTGTACTATACTTAACGATATGTCTGTCTGTTTCGAAATCACGCAAAAACGGCTGAACCGATTTTGTTGAGATTTCTCTTTAGAAAGTGCTAGCCGAAGGTGAAACCTTTTTGTGTACTTTTCTATTTCCTTTTTATTTTCTTCACTTAATTTTTATCCAATTTCACTACCGTTCATTCAATATCATTAGCAGTTTTATCGCCTTGTGGTCTGCATAGAATTTAGTCATGCGTTCAATGAACTTTTTCTTAAATTTCTCGGTTTTTAGTTTGTTTGCTGTTTAACTAAAACTATCATCATCATCATCATCATCATCATCATCAGTTATGATTTTTGTGTTCATATTAATTTTTTTTCGGTTTAGTTTTCACTACAATTGTCTCAACTATAACAACTAGAGATGGGCGCGTGAGTGATTTTTGACTCACACTCACTCACGCTCACGACATGAATTTTCAAGTCACGCACACTCACTCACAAGTATATTTTTTCTACTCATACTCACTCACAATCACGTGAGTAAATTTAATACAACTCACACTCACGTGCACTCACGCAAGCTTCACTCACACTCACGTTGACTCACACTCACGAAACTCTTTTTTATACAAAAAAAAAATTCAATGAAGAAAATTTCAAAAATCTTTAAAAATTTTCAGCAAAATTTAGAGTTCTGCCAAATTTTACATTTTTTTTGGCTTTTTTCGGGACGAAATCCTAAGTTAAGACAAATTTTAAAATTTTTTTGTTGCTTTTTTGGTCCGAAAAGAAATATAAAGAGAAAATAAATCACGCAAACTCACGAAAAAAAATCAACTCACACACACTCACTCACGCAAAAATCTTACTCACGCACACTCACTCACGCAATTTTTTTCTCCACTCACACTCACTCACAATCACATGAGTAAAATTGAATTCAGTCGCAATCACGCGTGATCACGCGTGATTCACGTGAATCACGCTCTAATCTGCTCATGTGCCCATCTCTAATAACAACATTATCTTTACATTAAAGACAAAGAAATCATTACAAAGATATTGAAACTTTTTATAATGGAAAAATAGAAAACGTTATCGTAACTAGCATTTCAGTGATATGAATACAAAGTCAAAAGACAAAACAAAAATAATACTTTTGCAATCAACACTTTCAATATCTATATTATTTAGAAAGAAGAATCAAGAGAATTATTGAACAGGAAAGATTAAGTTTTGGAGGGAATGTGAGAAAAACATTTAATGAGGGTATTATAATCGATACAACATATTTTTAAAAGAAATCATACATTGTTCACGAGAACCATAAAAAAGTTCCAGAAATTGACTAACATAATTTCATTGGTTTTGACATTTTAGTTTACGAGAGATAAACATAGAAATTTAGAAACATTTACTGAAAGAGTTTTAAGAAATTGTCGCCCAAACAGGGCATCGATTCCTATTCGCAAATCTGTTAAACAGAAACCAGCGCAAATGACATACAGATCAACAACTCCACCAAATGTAATTAAAGTAATTCAATTATCATTGAGAACCGAATCACTCGGCTGGATTTATTTACCTAGAAAGGAAGAACTGGTGAAACAATCTCAAACGTGAAAGATTGACAGTTAATTCATTTGCAAAAAAAAAATATCAACGTTGCAGACTCATCGCTTAGGCTCGGCTTTTCACTAGATAAATTTCTAAACAAATGGCGCCCACGAAAGGCCCCATTTCGAATCGCAAAGAGGAAACACAAAAACCGCCTCCAATAAGTGAGAATTCACACAAAAGTAACCAAAACGATTAAACAAAATATCAACAATTTTTAACTACCAATTCAAGACTACATAATATTCAATAAGTTGGGTCCGATTTCAAAACGATTTAACAACATTTCAGCAATATGTGACTATCGCTTCACTTGTCTGAGATTATTCATTTTCTATAATTGATGGAACAGCGTAAAAAGGTTATAAGGTACACCCGCAGAAAGATTAACATTCAGTAAAATTGACTATTAATAATTAGAAGGCAATGGCGCCAAGCTGGGGACGATATGGAATCACATAGCGGAATATCAACAGTTAACTGGAAAAATAGGAATAACGCGACAATAAACATACACAAAATAAATATTACTCGGTAAGCTAGATTCAAAGATAATTTCAAGCCAATGAGGCCCAAGCTGGGGCCGATATGGAATCACATAGCGGAATATCAACAGTTAACTAGAAAAATAGGAAGAACGCGACAATAAACATACACAAAATAAATATTACTCGGTAAGCTAGATTCAAATATAGTTTCAAGCCAATGGCGTCCTAATAGGACTCCAAGCCATTTAGCGAACATCAGCAGTTTAATAAAAAAAAATAATAATATGAGATCAAGCATACACAAAATATATATTACTGGATAAGCTAATGTCAATGATAATTTAAAGACAATGGCGACCAAACGGGATCCCAATTTTGAAGTACACAGCGGAGCATCAAGAGTAAAATAAAATTTTTGTAATAAAAGGACAGCATGTTTAGTGGGAATGACTATTAATAATTTCCTGCTAATGGCGCCCAAGCAGGACATCGATTCCAAATCACATAGCGAAACATCTCGTGTAAAATGGGAAAATACGAATGAAATGACATTGAGCATCTACAAAAAATTAATTACTTGCTGGGCCGTCTTCAGGTATGGCGGGCCCTTGGGCACACAAGAATTTGGGACCCGATAATATCTAAAAAGTCGCACGACAACAAAAAAAAAATATGTTATGATTTTATTGTGGGTTATTGGTTTAATTTTTCTGTGGGGAAAAATGTCTAAGAGTCTAAAACTTTTTCTAAAGGAAAAATGTGTCAGAACCTAAGACGTTTTTATTATGAAAAGTTTTTCAAAATCTGAGACTTTTTTATACAAAAATTTTATCAAAAGTCTGTCCCAGAATCTAAGAATTTTTCAATCCAAATTTCTATAAAAAGTCTCAGACCTTTTTAGGAAAAATGTTTTAGAATCTGATACTTCTCTGTACGAAAAAGAGTCTGAAACCTTTTTCTATACGAAAAAAATCTTAGAATCTGAGAGCTTTTCTGTGACTTGTGGCAACTTCCAACTTTAAAAAAAAGGTTCTCAAAAATCTTAGAATAGGTTAAAGAAATGTTTCAGAATCTGAGATTTTTTCTATACAAAAAATGTCTCAGAATCTAATACTATTTCTTTACGAAAAATGTTTCACTAGTGACCATTTGCCAATGATTATTTAAAGCCAATGGCGACCAAGCAGGGGCGCGATAGAAATTAAATGAAAGTAACTATCTCTTTACAAGTGCGATAAAAAAAACAGGTCAAGTTTTCTTTTGTGCAGTTTAAGAAAAAGAAAACTCTTTTGCTAAATCCCCTTTATAAAAATAACTTTAACATATGTCCTAGTTACTAAAGTTCTTAAAATATTTGACCCAATTATAAAGAAATTATTTTTCAACACAAGCAATACCTATTGTTTTTTTTTAAATTTCTAAAACATTGTTTTTAAATTTTTTTAAAGAAAAAAAAAAATATTTTCACTTAAGAAAAAAACACAAATCTGGATTGTAAAGATTGCCAAAAGCAACCACTACAATTTAGTAAAAACTCATAGAAAACCAAAAAAAAAAAACAAAACTTTTTGTAAAGTTTTACAGCAAAACTGTAAGACTTTCAAGATGTTCCCTAGCAAACGAACGTTTAAAAGGGAACTTACATGGATTGCGAGAAGAAAGGATATTACTTTGTCTCCTAAGAGGATATCAACAAATATAATGTTTGCTTATATTTAAACTGTAATCATCGGCTAAGCTAAGAGCGAAAAATCTGATAACGTGAACCGGTCTATAGCTCTGCTCTAGAAGTTTTGTAGCTGTGGCCCGGTAGTAGTAAAGGTGGTCTTGAAGAAGGCAATTCCTTGGGTGCTACTTTTGATGCCAATTTGATGACAATTACAGAAGTTTCATATGGCTTAGCGCAAAAACTATTTCCGAAATTATTCTCTCATCCCAAGTTTATTTATCCTCTTTGAAGCCGTTATACTTTCCTTGCAGAAAACAAAGAAAAAAAGTTATTTCACAATTTTCTACTACAGCAACAATAGAAACTACCGTAGAAAACAACAATATGTTGCTTGTTGTATAGAAGATATTTTCTTTTAAAATAATAATTTTGTTGCAAGTGTTGGTTTCGTAAATTAGTGCCAAAGAAAAAGTCAGTGCATTTTAAACCCTAAGGATTATAAGACACTGTAAAATAGCCTTTTGTTAAAGTATGTGAAACACAGAATACTTGAGAACGGCTTCACAGGAAAGACTTTATTAATGAACAATTTACTGGGGTATAAAGTAAAGTGGTTTTTAAGCTAATTTTTAGAAATAAAAAAAACTTAATCAACATTTTTTCTAGAAAAAATTCAGTAAATATTACTATTATTGATTACCCAATGGCGCCCAAACAACATCCCTCTTCCTTATAGCACAAAAAATACAATTAGTATTTTAAAGAAAATGGCGCCCAAGCAGGGGCCAACCATAATCGCATAGTGGAATTACGAGCAAACATTGAGAATCGCTCCATTAGGTTGAGCTTGTTTAGTCATAAATGAATGGAATGTATGTATTTTGTAAAATTTAATATTATTTTGTTAAAGCCAATGGCGCCCAAGCAGATCCCAGGCGATTGTGGCCATAGCGCGATCTTGAAAAAGATATTAATACTCTGTGCTCCCTCTATGAGCCTTTTTGAGCACCACTTTACCACTATGATACCATCCAGGGAGGGTATTCCGTGTAGTGAAGCCACCATACATTTTTACACAAATGTACCGAGGCATTACGAGCAAGTGGGATTTAGAGTCTATTTGAAGAGCTTGGATTAAGCAGGACTCGAAGATTGCCAGATCATTGCAGTGTTTACCTGGCAGAGATGCTGGCAATAAAGGAAGTGGCTGACTGGTTGAGTTGCAATGTCTTGTCTTCAACCGTGGTCAACATCAATTCGGCCAGTCAAGCCGCGGTCAACTCTCTGGAGTCCATGTTTCTGAAAACAAGATATGCCCTTAACTGCCACACGTCTTTAAATGAGATGTCCATGCAGTTTGATATACGACTTATATGGGTCTCAGGGCACAGAGACATTCCAGGGAATTGCAAAGCCGTTTAGCTTGCAAGACTAGGAACTACCTTACAGGCTCCAACAGAATTGGAGTGTGTTGGTATGCCTCTAGAAACTTGCAAGCAAAACCTATGGCTTTGTTCCGCGACGGAGACTAATCAAAGATGGGCAAATGGATAGACGTGTGAGACAACCCGACTGATTTGGCCTTCTCTTAATCAGGGGCGCACAAGTGAGCTGATATCGCTTCCAAGAGGAGAGATTTCGACGGTGGTTGCTATAATTACGGGACAATGTCTTATTGGGAAGCACGCAGAGCGATTAAATGTGCCGTCGAATGACTTTTTCCGGATTTTTATGGATGAAGAGGAGATGGAAGCTATCGAAGGCTTCATCTGCCATTGCCCGGCACTTTCTGGTCAGAGACTTGCTTCACTGGATCTAGGGAGCTGCACGATCTTCTGATCTGTCGGATATCAAATTTTAATATCTTAGGAGTTTCATAAGAAGCTGAAATTGGTGTAACGGCAGGGACCAGTAGGAAAACCTAATACAGTCCCGTGGTATTACAATGGACCTCAGAGTCTAAGTGTGCTGATGTAAAACGTCAGCAGCCACTTACATCCTAACCTTACCATCCTGTGTCACTTCCCGACTTTGGTACGAACTAGACTTTTCGAGACTTTTGAGGAAGCAACGAGTATAGACCTAAAAAGCTAAAAGCAAATTCGCAATGAAGATTAATGATAAGCGGTGGACGTTGTGGGGTGGCGCTGTGGACTAATTTATATATGCCGAGTGCCGACCTGGCACCGTTAACCTAAACTATAATTCAAATTCTTAAAGTTTTTAATTTAGTAGCATGCTTGTTTACAAATTAGAAGAGAACTACACTGTAAAACTAATGTAACAATTTGTATTTGATAAGCTAGACATATTGGCAAAATTTCAAATATTTTTTTTCTTGTTTTCATCATTTCATAACACAATAACACCTACAAGAGCCCAAAAATACATGCCTGAAATCTCAAAATTAAAAATACTAAATCAACAACATTCAATCAAATACTTTCAGGCATCTAAGTGTGGATACAGATGTTTAATTTCTCAAATACAAAATCTGTTATTAACAGCTGAACTAGTTTGTACTGTGCATTTCAAAAATGTTTCCAAATAAAAAAAAATTATATTTACTAACAAACATTTGAGTTTGGGAGTTTGCAAAAGTGTAGTGTTCCATAGACAGTGTGTTGCAAGTTGTAGGTAAAAAATGTTTACTACAAATGGTGTTTATAAGCACTTACCAAAATTCAGGTAAAGGTAAGCGATTCTAATGGAATTTTCTAAGTTTTTTGTGATATACACTCATGAGCGCTTCTCTGATATTTCAGTGTCTTTTAGTGATTTCACTGAAATTTTTTTGAGTGTATGACATAATCTATCCATTTCAAAAGTATAACAGCTTTTATTACTTGTTTTGTTAATTAAATCATTATAAATGGCCTGCCTTTAATTAAATTTCGCCTAATGTAATAGTTGATTAAATAGAAACTAGTTCTCTTCTGGGGGTTTTTGTAGATTGGTAGCTAGTTTTTGAAAGAAGAACATAAATCTGTAATATTTTCACTCAAGTCTACTAAGTGTTGAATATGAAATTCTTATTTTTAATTTGATAAATATGCATGTATTGCCAATGGTAATACTTGCAGGAAGAATATATTGTAGTTATATTGCCTACTTTTAGGGATGTTGTTTTGTTGTGGGATGTTGCCTACTTTTAGGATGTATTTTGGCAAAATTTTGTATACAAATGTGTTCTGACGTAAATGTTATCTCAAAAACTATTCATGAAACTGGTCTTCTTCAGGTTTTAAATAATAGGTAATGTTGAAGCGTGTTCAACCTGTGTATTTTAGTAAATCTATCCTATTATTCTTTTTATTTCTTTAAGTGTAAAAAGGTTAATTTTCCACTTGTTCTCTTTAACTTTTATTAGAAAAGGTAGCTAGCTTTCTCTCTCTGATTTATCTAAACTCCTTATATGCTGCTTATATGCATCAGCCATTATGAATTTCTAATTTTAAGATTACTTACTTTTTGTACATATTAGTCAGTAAGAAATTAACCGCGCAAGAAGCGCATCCAACTTTTTGTTTTTGCTAAGAATAGCTAATCGCGCAAGAAGCGCCTAATAAACCTAATTTAAATTTAATTAAAAGGTTTTTTATTTCATTTATTTGAGAAATCAAATAAACAGGTCTTCAAAATGACGTGCAATAATAAGATGATCATTTCAATTTTCGTTAATACATAAATTTATAAAACAAAATACAGAAATTTATAAAAAAAAATCAACAAATTCCATTTAGTGCAATTTTTTATTTTTTACACTCAAGAAAAAAACTGCAATGTTAGCAAAAAAAAGCTTGTAAACCTACAAGAAAATTAGCTGATTTTGAACCAACAATTTTTTTGGTAAAGTTAGCAAAAATGTTTTGCCAAAAATTAGTTAACTGAAATTTTTTTTATTTCAACTTATTTTATACACATTTGAGGACCCCATTGGTTCGGAACCGATAGGTCCAGACCCCGATGGGCCTAGACATAGTTGGGTTCCTTAAAAATCGTCATAGTTTTTGATCCAAAATTTGTGTCCGTTTCGCTCTACCTTGCTTAGTTTTTGAGATACGTGATTTTAGGGGACCACCGGGGTTTTGAGAATTACAATACTCGATAACTTCCAAAATATTACTCGGAGAGCTTTTGATTATTTTTGTTCTATGTGTTGAGAGCTACAAAAATGCTTTTGGAGTTTTTGTTGTGTCAGCAATATTCACCGAGATATGAGCATTTTAAAATTTTCGGGAATGCTAACTTTTTTGGATCCAAAGTAAGGACCCATTAGGGTCCGCACAGGTGAAGAGGACCGGCGATACTTTAGAGAGCCCGAGAACCAAAAATGGCCTCCATTTTGCTCTATCTGGCTCAGTTTCCGAGATAGCGCCATTTTAAGTTTTCTAAAAATAAAAAAAAAATTTACCATTTATTTTGCTAATATTAGCAAAAAAACTTGTAAAAATTTGGTCAACTCAATTTTAAATCTAGCAAAAAAAATTAGTTCAAATTTTGTTTAAAATTGCTAATGCGCTAAATGAAGTTTACAAGATATTTTTGCTAACATGCTAATCTCAACTAAAAATTTGGTAAAAGTAAGCTAACCAGCATTAGCAAAAAAATTAGTAAATCTACTAATGTATTATTTTGAGTGTAGTATTAGCTCGCGGTGTCTTGCCAATGCGGGGTATTTGCACAGAATATGTTCAACTGTTTCATCTGTATTAGGTTCATCACATATTCTACAATAGGCATCCGAGATAAGTCTCATAGTTTTCGCCTGAAAAGCAATTAGGCAGTGTCATGTGACCACTCCCGTGAGTTAACGGCAATCCTCTCTGTTAAGGGAGACTAGGTAGCGAGTTTTCCCGAGGTCGTAATGCGGCCAGATTGATCTGGTGATACTGCTCGTGCTTAGCTCTCTCCATTTCCTGTTTGTAATAGAAATGCAACGACAGTCACTTCTCGTTCTATAGTACTAAATCGGGGCTCAATATGAACAAAAGTTCCTACGCCATTTGCTCCAAGCTTAGCGAGCTCATCAGCTTTCTCGTTCCTGGAAATACTTAAGTGGCAACACTGTTATTCATAGATTCTATAAATTTAAAGTAAATTAAAAACGCTGCAGTCAGATAAAACCGCTTTAAATTATTTATGGTTTCATAATTATTTTTGTCATAAAATTTCATTATGTTTATGAAACTTTCATAAATAAAGTTTTTTGAAAAAAGTCTTTGAAATGCACTTCATAAAATTTCATGATTTCATAAAAACAATTCAAAGCGTGTCATATGATTTTTGTATAGTATAATAAAAAAATGACGGAAAAACAATTTCAGCTCTTGAAAATAGTTGTTTTTTCCTTATGTATTTACATTGGTAGAACTAAAATAAGAATTAAAAACAACTTTTTTTTCTAAAAAAAAATTAATGCAGTTGTTTATATTTATGAAACATTTCAAAAATACAATGAAATTTTTATATTAATGAAACTTGTTATTAAAGTTCGTCCAATGTAAGTGTTTTATAAATATTATGAAATGTTTAATAAATACTATGAAATTTCATAGAAATAATATTTTTTTAAGTATTTTATAAGATTTATGGAATTATTTATAGTACCAATGAAGTGAAAAAATCATAAAAATTATCAAATATTTAAGAAAACCTAAATTAAATCTCTAAAATGTTTCTTAGTAATAATGAAACATTTCATAATACTAATGAAGAGTTTCAGAAAAGTTTATGAAATGTCATTCATTATATTTATGAAAGATTTTATAAATATAATGAAATATTATTTTTATATTTTGTTGACCTTTTTGTTGTAATTATTTATTTTTATTTCGGCTATAGGTCAGAAAAAACAATAAAAAACTAAAAAGTTATTTTTAATTTTATTATTTATTTTATTTTTTTATTTTCCAATATTTCGGTCAAAGTCTTTGACCATCATCTGGGATCTATTATGAAAAAATATAATATGAAAAACAAAACATTTTAATATTACAAAATCACATAAAACACAACATAACAAAATTACGAAAAAACAAATTATTTACATTTTAAAAAAGAAAAACAAATAAAAACTCCGTCTACACTGCTTATTGTTTGAGATCTTGTCCTTAACTAATTATTTCTTATTTCTTCTTCCGTGTTTATCTATTGTGTATTTGTATGTGTGAGAGCAATTATCGGTGTCCAGTTTATAATTTAATCTCTCTTCCTTGGGTGTATTGATGATATGCAGCATCTCTAATGTATATCTCTTTTTATAATTATTCTCACCTACTAATATTTTTACATTGTTGAAGTTGGGTTTGTGACCAGTCAAAGTACAATGGGCCGCTAATGCTGTTTTTTGTGATAATGGTTTATCAACTGCTTTCTGATCAGACTTATGTGATGCTAATCTTGTCTTTAATTTTGTCTTCGTTGTTCCAACATATACTTTTTGGCATACGTTAGAGTCGTCTCCATTGCAATTAATCTTATAAACTAAATTAGATTTCTCATTGTTTTTGAGTTTAGATTTAGTTTTACTAAATAATTTGTCGAGTGTATTGTCCGTTTTAAGTGCTATTTGACATTTTTCTTTGTTATATATGTTAGAAGATTTCAGTCTTTCAGATAATCCTGGTATATAGGTCATGGATTTATATATTTTTGGGGTATCTTCAAGAATTGTTTCTCTTAAATTAATTAACAAAAAAGTTACATTCAATTTTAAATTTCCATAGAAAAAGATTTAAAACACTTGTTCGTATGTATTTAAATACAAACTAAAAAAATTAAATATAGTTTAAAGGCATAATAACAAGTGTTTTTTCTAATTTTCTTTATATTGTATATGAAAATCTTAAATCAAATGTAACTTTTTTGTTAATAAATTTAACTGGATACTTCCAAGGGTAGAATTTCATGAATTTTTTAGTGCTATAATTTAATGGAAAAATAAAAATCATTTAAGTGGGTAGAAAGATGAGAAACTAACAAACATAACAAGAAGATGACCTCTGAGGTTAAAACCAGATGAGTCAACTTTAGTATTCGCTGAGGACTTTCTAACAATTTTTTTTTAAAACGATCCGACATCAACTGACAAAGCTATGAACAAAAAACGATTTCGGCGGTACCAAATCGCGACCTAAAAATCTAATATTTTGGCTATGGAACTTTTTCGAGGTAAGCTTTAAAATTAAGCCCGCACAATGGGAACTTTTTTTTTCTCCTTTATGGTCGACCCAGTCTACTGTCCTTGATACAAAACGTTAGTAGCTCGATGAATGTATTCTTTGGTATTTTTGTGTATTGTTCCAGTATATTCCATTTTCTCTCGATCGTCTTAAGTGCTAAATTTACTGGAATGCTGGGAAAAAGGGAGATCACGTCGAAGGATATTAAAATTTCATTATCTTCTATTCGTTTATTGTTAACAATAGTTTTAAAATCAATGGAATCTTTCACATTAAACTTGGAATCTTTTGTTAGATTCTTTAAAATGTCAATTAGGTATTTACATAATCCATAAGAAGGGGAATTTATAGATGAACATATGGGTCTTAGTGGTGTCCCTGTTTTGTGGGTCTTCGGAAGACCATATATCCGTGGTGAAGTGGCTGTTCTACATATTAGTTTTTGTTTTTCCGAAATGTCTATAAGATGCATGTTTAATAGTTTTTCTACGAGTGTGTTATTTTTATTTTGTAAAATTGATGTAGGGTCTTTTTTAAGTCGTCTATATGTACACATGTCAGCTAGAATATTTTTCATCTTAGTATCGTATTCCACTTTATTCATCGCCACTGTTATATTCCCTTTGTCAGCATTCAACACCAATATATCTTTATTTTTACCTAAAAATTCTGTCGATTGTCCCACAGTGTCTAATATTAGTTTGTCTCTCTTATTAAGTTTTGTTTTGTACAGGTGGTCGTCTATTAACGACACTAGTTTCGATCTCGATATTTCTTGTTGTTCTTTATCTTCTATTGTTTGAATACATTCTTCACTATCCGCAATACATTTAAATTTGTTTTTTCGTAATTTTGTTATGTTGTGTTTTATGTGATTTTGTAATATTAAAATGTTTTGTTTTTCATATTATATTTTTTCATAATAGATCCCAGATGATGGTCAAAGACTTTGACCGAAATATTGGAAAATAAAAAAATAAAATAAATAATAAAATTAAAAATAACTTTTTAGTTTTTTATTGTTTTTTCTGACCTATAGCCGAAATAAAAATAAATAATTATAATGAAATATTTCATAAATATTGGCCCCATGAACAATTGAATAGTTCATGCGAATAAAGACGAATAGACCATTTGTAGAATTTTACAGGGGACAATAAAAACGCAGGAAACGGTTAAAAAATAATATTTTTGTCAACTTTTTGGTATTAGCTTAAAGGTTTAAGTCACATCTACCTATATACAAAATTTTAGTAAGGTATTCAAAGGAGAACTTGCCAAAAATTGGACTTAAATTTTTTGCTTAAATGGAAAAAGGGCGAATATCCAAAAAAATGTATTGAAATTTGAATAAAAATGTGTTATTTTGCAGCAGATTTTGACTACATTTTCACGAGACTTGCAAAACTTGACGAACTATGGTTGGTATTTGTTTGTAACACTTTAAGGACTTCGAGGATACAATATTTAAGGATTGCAAGGACATGCGAAAAATTTTTTTTTTTTTTAATTTTTTTTTCTAATATTCCTGCCTTTTGATGCAGTAGTAATTCTTTATGACACTAAATACATTTTTAGGAATTATAATATTAAACCTTGACTGCATATTACGATGTAACATAAAAGGACATAAAAACATTTTTGTTTTTTTTCGCAAATCTGGTTAATTTGTTTGTATGTGCTAAGATTGTTTTTTTTTTTGTGTACAATTTCAAATTTTACCTAATATCAATTTTAAACTCGCAGCTAAATAATTTTTATATAATATTTTGTTAAGGATGGATATTCGCCCTTTTTGCTTTCCACACTTTAAAGTCTTATAACTCAAGAACGGTAAAATTTTTTGCCAATATAATAAGTGTGGTTTGTTCCTCGTAATGTTCTTTTAACACATTGTTACCGAAAGTAAAATTTTTGTATGTTTTTGTGTTGTATTTAATCAAAATTGTGCGTTAGTTCACTCCCAATTTAAACAAAAATATAAAAATATACGAATTATTGCACTTTTAAAGTCATTTTTTTAGCCTTAAAAGTCAAAATTTCCCCAAAATTTCTGCATAGGATTGTAGGGCTCTGCTAATAATATGCATTTATGCAAAAAAACGTGTTTGCGAAAAAGTGGTCTATTCGTCCTTATTCGCATGAACTATTCAATTATAAAACTGCTTCATTTTATTTATGAATTTTTTACATTGAACGAACTTTCATGAAGATTTTCATTATATTTATGACAGTTTTCATTTTTTTTCTTTAAGTGTTGAAATTATTTTTCTAAATCTCTCTTTATTAGTTATTTAAAAAAAATATTTAAAAAATGCAATCTCACCAATAAAAAACCTAAATGTTTAAGTAATTCCATATTTATTGTTTTTAAAAAAATAATAATAAAAAACAATCATAAAAACCGTTGTAAAACCTAGATTTTTTTTTTTGCTCTACATACCAACAATGATGGATATCTGGATGATATATTACTACTGTAGTACAACATCACCAAAAAAATATATGACATCAAAACTCATAATAGAGGACAATGTATGAGATTAAAAAGAGTATAAAAATATAAATTATGAAACAATTGTGTTTGGATGATACACAGACCTATTTTTTGATGATGGTAATAAATAGGGATGAGATTTCCATGCACTTAAAAATCGAAAATATGCGCTTAAAATATGCGCTAAAAAATTCAAAATATGCACTAAAAAACTAAAAATATGCACTAAAACATAAAATTTGTCCAATAAAAATCTTGTTTTCATAGAAATAAACTTCTTAAAAAGCAAAAAGTAATGCCGGGTTTATTTTAGAAATTAAGACAATCTATAAAAAACAATTTAAAAGAAAAAAAATAATTTTTATTATTTTTAAAATAAATTTTTAAAATTTAAAATAGTTTTTGAAACATTAAAATTTTTATTTGTGTTTTTGCTCATTTATGCCAAAATATGCAAAAATATGCACTGAAAAATTAGAAATATGCACAAAATATGCATTTAATACAAAAATATGCACAAATATGCATTTTTTCCAAAATATGCAAATATTTGCAAAAACAAATCGATGCCATTTTAACGCAAAGTTCTTGATTCGGAAAGATAATTGGTTGATATCGTTTTTAGACTATCTACAAAAAACATGCATTTGCGTGAAAATCTCATCCCTAGTAATAAAAAATGAGTTAAACAATATACCATGCAACAAAAATATCGAAAGTTAGGTTAGGTTAGAGGTGGCGGTCAAAATTTAAAATTTTCTTTTCTTGACAATGAAATCTGACAAATTCTGAAACATGTGTCGTCTAAGTCTAACAAAAATAAACAACAAAAATAAATTTAAGATAGAAAAATATTTTTCTTGAAAACTATTCTATGAGATTAAAAAGCGAAAAATGACCTCGAGCTAGAATAAACCTACTCAAAATATACTTTCTTGTTAATTTTTATCATTCTAAAGAGTAAAAATCTTCTGCATATGCGAATTTATTACTCTGACTTTAAAAATTATCGCTCATTATTTAAGTTATTTTTATTTATTTTTTAGGTTTATTCTAGCTCGAGGTCATTATTTCCTTTATTAATTAAAACTATGATATTCTTATAGAATAATTTACAAGATGTTTAAAATGTTTTTATTTAATTCTAAAATATGATTTCAGTCTTATTTCAGTTAAATTTCCTTCATAGTATTTTAATTTTGGATTTTAGCCTGAATTACAGTAAAAAATATTTCAAAATATTTTTTAACCTTGACGCCCAAAAAACAGTTTAATTTTGTTTCTTTTGTACAAAATATATAAAACTTCAATATTTATTTACAATTTATTGTTTGCTAAACAATAAGAAATCCTGCTATGCTCAATGCCAAAACTAACAATTAAAATTGTAAAGAAACAAAAAAGGAATAAGATTTCTACATTTTTAAGGAAATTAAAAACAGACAATTAAACTTTGAGCTTGAAAAAGAAATAAGAGGAACATTTTTAGGTAACAATGGCAAGGTTAAATATTAAAATCAATTTTTTGCTAAAAGAAATTGTAGAAAAACTAGGTTGTTTAAATATACTCCTTAAGGTATGCTTTAGAAAAAAGCACTAACATAGATACATAATTTTCTTTTTTTTAATTAAAAACAACATACTGCATTCGGTAGTTAAATCTTTTGTTATAAGCTCCTCAAAGTATGCTTTAAAAATGCCACAAATATGCAACAAATTAGTTCCACGAAGTATGCTTCAAAAATATAACAAACATGCTACAATTATCTAGCTTATTGACAGTGTGAGTCACAGATAAGTAAAACTTAGTTGTGCTTAGAATCTAAAAATTTCGCTTGTTTGTATGCTAAATTCAACTTCAAGTATTTGAAAAAATATCTATTTTTTTAAATCCTTACAGACTATATTCTATTAAGAGTCAATTTGCTAAATATTTGTTTATATTAAAGCATATTTTAAGGTCCATTTGAATATAAATATTTCTTATATAAATATTCATTGAAAAGGATTCCTAAAAGTTATTGCTAGCATTACTTAAGGTTCATTTAACTTAAGTGTATTAAACATATCCTTTGATGGCAAAGAACTTTTTATCAATGATTTGATAAACTTTCAATGATTTCAAACAAAAAAATATTTATGGTCTTGAATCATAAAATTATGTTTAATATAGGGGGCATTCCAGGCCAAATCACTCACTTTTAGACCCGACCCCTTTCGATTTATTTTATTTTTGGATATGTTTTAGTACTTATTAAATGCAACTTGGACACCAATTTTCAGCCTTTTGTTCCAAGATGGTGTTGAGTAATCAATTTTTCAAAATGGCGATTTTTTAAAAAAAATGGAAAAATTAAAATTTTCAATTAATTTTGACCAGTTAAAAATATAGATATCTTAAAAAAAGTTGGACAGCGTTTTGTTGGTATTTAAATGTAGTTTTAGAAAAAAATATTTAAAAAATTATTCGAAGTAATTATCACTTATTTTTTAACGTTTAAAAATTAAAATCGACTTTTTGAAAAAGTCCGAAACCTTCGATTTTTTTTTACAAACGTCTAAAAGTTCTACTCTTAATTACGCAACTTTTAAGCCATAATTCGAGATGTGATCGCAATTTGTTCTATTTTTTTCAAATTTTGAAAATTGCACCTTTTATTTTTTGACTCTGATTTATTTTATATGGTGCTCCAAAAAAATTACATTGGTAGATACTGACCCTAACTTACCCTAAATATATTCATTTCGAGGCAAAAATACGCCTCACAAAAATTAAGAACGATCGGACATGGATAAGGTGTTCCGCATGGGCCTTGAAGTTTAGAAAACGGATTACAAGGAAAAATATGAATTTTTTTCTGTTTTCTCAATTTTTTTGGTATTTTAAGTTAAGTTTTAATTCAAGTGGTTGCAGAATTGTAATACGGAGTAAAATGCCTCTCTAATAAGGTACCAAAGACTGAAATCGGTTGAAAATCAGCCAAGTTATTACAACTTCCCCAGGCATCTAACGTATGACAAAACACTTGATTAAGCAATATAATACGATTTTGGAAATTCATTGAAATTTTCTACTGTAATAACATTTTTTTATTCTTCAAGTTCAAATGTAATTAGATGACAAGTATTTTTCATATTGTGTTTTGCTAACATTTTTTAAATTAGTGCTAAAAATGCCTGCATTTTCAACACCCTTTTGAAATCTCTATTTAAAAAAAAATTTCATTTTTTTGTTTTAAAATTTGGAAAAACCAAAAAAATATTACACTGAAACATGAATAACGAAAAAATGTTATTACAGTAGAAAATTTCAATAAATTTAAAAAAAGGGACTAGTATTTTTTAATCAAGTGGTATGGCACACGCTAGATGCCTGGGGAAGTTGTAATAACTTGGCTGATTTTCAACCGATTTTTGTTTTTAGTACCTTATTAGAAAGGCATTTTACTCCACATCATTATTCTGTAATCACTTGAATTAAAACTTAACTTAAAATACCAAAAAAATTGCGAAAACAGAAAAAAATTCATATTTTTCCTTGTAATCCGTTTTTTATACTTCAAGGACCATGCTAAACGCCTTACCCACGTCCGATCGTCCTAAATTTTTGTGAGACGTATATTTACCTCCAAATGAATTTATTTAGGGTAAGTTAGGGTCAGTATCTACCAATTTTTTTTTTTTGGAGCTCCATATAAAATAAATCAGAGTCAAAACATAAAAGGTGCAATTTTAAAAATTAAAAAAAAAAAATAGAAAGAATTGTGATCACATCTCGAATTATGGCTTAAAAGTTGCGTAATTTAGAGTAGAATTTTTATAGTTTTTTACAAAAAAATCGAAGGTTTCGGACTTTTTCAAAAAGTCGATTTTAATATTTAAACGTCAAAAAATAAGTGATAATTACTTCGAATAATTTTTCATATTTTTTTTCTAAAACTAAATTTAAATACCAACAAAACGTTGTCCAACTTTTTTTAAAATATCTATATTTTTTAATGGTCAAAATTAATTAAAAATTTCAATTTTTTAATTTTTTCTAGAAAATCGCCATTTTGAAAAATTGATTACTCAACACCATCTTTGAATAAAAGGCTGAAAATTGGTGTCCAAGTTGCATTTAATAAGGACTAAAACATATCCAAAAATAAAATAAATCGAAAGGGGTCGGGTCTAAAAGTGAGTGATTTGGCTTGGAATGCCCCATAGACATTAAGGGTGTTCTTAACAGTAATGGAAAAATTTAAAATGTTTTAATTGCTTGGCACTGGGCAAATTATTGTTCCTTTATACTAAAAACTTAAAAAAATAAAATTTGGAGTCAATCCGATAACTTTAAGTGGACGCGGAAACGACCTGAAGTTTGAAAAACGAATTACAAGGGGAAAAAATGACTTTTTACTCATTTTCTCAATTTTTTTGACATTTTAAGTTAACTTTGAATTCAAATGGTTACAGAATTGTGATGTGGAGTACATTACCTTTGTAATAAAGCAATAAAAACTAAAATCGGTTAAAAATCAGCCAAGTTATTACAACTGCCCCAGGCAACTAGCGTGTGGCAGACCACTTGATCAAAGATTTCGAGTTCCATTTTTGAAATTGATTGAAATTATCTACTATAGCAACATTTTTTAATTCTTTAAGTCCCAATGTACTAAGGTGATAAGCATTTTTCATATTAATATTTAAATAAATGGTAAAAAGGTCTTAATTTTTCAACCCTGTTTTCAAATCTCCAATTTCAAATTTTTATTTTTTTTGGCAAATAAAATTTAAAAAATTGACCATTGGACTATAGGATTTTGTTAAGCACATATAAGGGAATAAAAACTACAAAAATTGTAGACATTCCTTTTTTCATTCGGCTAGTTCAGCGATTTTATTTCGGCGGATTTCGAGATAATAGTGATTTTGGTAACTTTTTTAGCTTTTAGTTAATTTTTTTATTATTTTTTAACAAACCTCATATGTTTTCTACCGAATTATTGCAGCATAATATAGAATACTTCAATTCCTGTAATAAGGGCCAAATTGAGATATGAAAAATTGACCCAGTTACAGGTCAAAGGTCAAATTTTAGAAGAATTTTAATTTTTAAAGATTAACAGATTTTTCGAGCGGGTATTAATGAAACTCCTTGATGTTATTTTAACATGACTAAACATAAATGGTTTATTATTAAAATTCAGAAAATTAACCCTTAAGTGCTACTGGGGTCTATATTTTTTTTATTTAATGAAGAAAATATAAGTATATTATTTCATAGGGTCATATAGACCCTAACTGCACTTAAGGGTTAATGTTCTGAATTTTATTAATAAACCATTAATTTTTAGGGATATTAAAATAACATCAAGGAGTTTCATTAATACCCGCTCGAAAAATCTGTTAATCTTTAAAAATTAAAATTCTTCTAAAATTTGACCTTTGACCTGTAACTTGCTCAATTTTTCATATCTCAATTTGGCCCTTATTACAGGACTTGAAGTATTCTATATTATGCTGCAATAATTCGGTAGAAAACATATGAAGTTTGTTAAAAAAAAAATAAAAAAATTAACTAAAAGCTAAAAAAGTTACCAAAATCACTATTATCTCGAAATCCGCCGAAATAAAATCGCTGAACTAGCCTAATGAAAAAAGGAATGTCTACAATTTTTGTAGTTTTTATTCCCTTATATGTGCTTAACAAAATCCAATAGTCCAATGATCGATTTTTTAATTTTTTTTTGCCAAAAAAAATAAAAATTTAAAATTGGAGATTTGAAAACAGGGTTGAAAAATTTAGACCTTTTTACCATTAATTTTAAACAAGTTAGCATAACACAATATGAAAAATACCTATCACCTTAGTACATTGGGACTTAAAGAATAAAAAAATTTTATTATTGTAGATAATTTCAATAATTTTCAAAAATTGAACTCGAAATCTTTGATCAAGTGGTCTGCCACACGCCAGTTGCCTGGGGCAGTTGTAATAACTTGGCGGATTTTTAACCGATTTTAGTTTTCATTGCCTTATTACAAAGGTAATGTACTCCCTATCACAATTTTGTAACCATTTGAATTCAAACCTAACTTTAAATATCCAAAAAAATTGAGAAAACGAGTAAAAAGTAATTTTTTCCCCTTGTAATTCGTTTTTCAAACTTCAGGTCGTTTCCGCGTCCACTTAAAGTTATCGGATTAACACCAAATTTTTTATTTTTAAGTTTTTAATACAAAGGAACAAAATTCTGCCCAGTGAAACACAAAAATCCGAAATAAAAAAATAAGGACACCCCTAATGTTCATAGGCAGGTTAAGTTCGTGAATGGGCAAAATCAAGCGAGGGGGAAAAAAGTTCCCCTTGGAGAACTGAACTAACCTCTGAAAAAATAAACTTTTTTTACATGTTTTTTTGTATTTTTGTAAAATAAATGAAACATTTGGTATATTTATCGCGATGGGAAGTTGCTCTCAAAGTATTAAAATTAAAATTGTAAAGGAACAAAAAAAGAAATAAGATTACTACATTTTTAAGGAAATTAAAAGCAAACAATAAAGTGTTGAGCTTGAGAAAGAAATTAGAAGAACATTTTTAGGTAACAATGGCAAGGTTAAACATTAAACTCAATTTTTTGCTAAAAGAGGCTGTTGAAAAATTAGTTTTTTTATTAAATATAATCCTTAAGGTATACTTTAAAAAAAGCTCTGAAATATATACATAATTTTCTTTTTTAATTAATAGATCCTTAGTATATTATTATAAGATCCTTAAAGTATGCTTTAAAAATGATACAAATATGCTACAAATTAGTTCTACAAAGTATGCTTCAAAAATATAACAGCAGATCCTAGCAGACTATAGTCTATTAAGATTCAATTTGCTAAATATTTGTTTATATTAAAGCATATTTTAAGGTTCATTTTAATATAAATATTTTTTATATAAATATTCACTGAAAAGGATTCCTAAAAGTTATTGCAAGCTTAAGATTAGGTTAGGTTAGGTTAGGGTGGCGGTGCCAGATGGGCACTCCGCATAGACCAGTTGGTCCATAGCGATACCACAAAACTCTTTCCGCTTATCGATGTAAACTAAATACATTGACCTTCATCGCGAACTGTTTCAAACTCTTCAGGTCTATCCTCGTAATTTCCTCCAAAGTCTCGAACTGTGAACTTCCCATAATTGATAGTCGAGTTCGTGCCAAAGCCGGGCAGTGACACAGGATGTGTTCAATGGTCTCCTCGACGTCTGGTGTCTCGCACCTTTTACAGCTTGCGTCCGTAATAAGATTCATGTTCTTGGCATGTTTTCCGACAAGACAGTGTCCCGTTATTAGACCTGTCAACATACGACATTCTATTCTCGTAAGTGTTAGTAAGAATTTTGTTCTTCCTAAATCATAGCGTGGCCATAAAATTCTGCTTATACGACTTGTCCTAAGTTCCTTCCATCTTCGATTTGCCTTGGCGACAGTAAGGGTATTTCGTTTTAGTTTGTAATGCTGGAGTGGCGGTGAAAGCATTATGGTGGTACCTATGCCATCTGCTCCAAGTTTCGCGAGTTCATCTGCTTTCTCGTTTCCTTCTATTCCTTCGTGCCCTGGTACCCATAATAAGGTAACTTCATTATTCAAGCAAAGTTGTTTTAAATTCTCGTAACACTTTAAAACCGTTTTCGATTTAATTTGGTAGCTCAAGAGTGCTTTTAGAGCAGCTTGACTATCCACGTAGAAATTAAGGGTTGCACCTTTTTCCTTTGCCATAAATTCCACAGCTTTTGATATAGCAGCTATCTCAGCCTGAAAGATACTCGAGTCTGCGGGTAATTTAAAAGATAAGTGTTGGTCTAGTTCCAATATTGTGAAACCAGCTCCCACACCATGCGATTGCTTCGATCCATCAGTAAAGATATTTATTGAGTTCGCAGGAGGGCCCTGCCAGATCGACCAGAATTCTCGATCCGGAAATCTGACTTCATATTTCCGGTCGAAAACTAGTTTGGGCACTGTGTAATCAGAGTCAATACGGTCCATATTAGCAATGTTACTGTGTCCAAAGTTGCGATACTTGAACCAATTTGACTCTTTGAGTCTGAGGCAAGCCTTGTAAGCCTCGCCCTTAGCAAAGAGATCAATTGGTAATAAGTGCAATAAAGTGTCGATAGAGTCGGCTGATGTTGTTCTCAAAGCGCCAGTGATACTCCGTCCCATTTGCCGTTGAAGCTTCTGAAACATTTTAAGCGTCACATCCTTTTCGAGTGCTTTATGCCAGACTAAAACTCCATAGAGTAAGATTGGTCTTACGATTGAAGTATAAATCCAGTAAGTGACTTTAGGTTCTAGACCCCAGGTACTGCCGAACATTTTCTTACACGCGTAATACGCGTTGTTTGCCTTTTTTACCCTTTCTTCAGAGTTCTTGTTCCAGAACAGCTTACTGTCCAAGAACACTCCAAGAAATTTGGCATGCGGTGATATTGGAATTTCAACTCCTCCCACTCGAACCCTTCTAAATTCTGGGATTTTGTATTTTCTAGTAAAAAGGACCATTTCCGTTTTCTGCGGGTTGACATTAAGTCCATTTCCTGAAGCCCACTTCCACATAGCCTTAAGTGAGCCCTCTAAAATCTCGGATATAGTATCCAGATATTTGCCACATGATAGAATAACCACATCATCAGCGTATGCTATTGTTGTGGTTCCTAAAGTCTTTAGTTCCTTTAAAATGGGGTCCAACACCAGAAGCCAGAGCAGTGGTGACAGAACCCCACCTTGTGGTGTTCCTCTAGTAGCGTAACGGGATGTTTTTGCATGACCCCATTCGGCCGTTATTTCCCGACATGAAAGCATTTGCTCTATCCATTTACTCAAACAGCTGTTAGTTGAAGCCTTGTTCAAAGCATTAACGATCGTTTCCGTATTTACATTGTTAAAAGCCCCTTCTATATCCAGAAATGCTGCAAGAGCAAATTCCTTATACTCCAGGGATGCTTCTACCTTCTGTACAAGTGAATGAAGCGCAGTCTCTATGGATTTACCCTGCTGGTAAGCATGCTGTGCATCCGATAGAAAATTCGTACCTAAATGCTCTCGTATATATAGATCAATTATCCTTTCCAGTGTTTTTAAAAGAAAAGATGTCAAACTGATTGGTCTGTAATCTTTTGCCGTCGCGTGGTTAAGTTTACCGCTTTTGGGCAAGTATATAATACTTGCTTTCCTCCATCCTTTTGGTATATAGCAAAATTTCAGGCATGCAGTAAAAATCGATAATAGATGCGGAATTAAAATACTGGAGACGTTCTGAAGCATTGCCGGAATAATGCCGTCAGGTCCAGATGATTTGTATGGTTTGAATGAAGCTAGAGCCCATTTTATTCGGTCCGCAGTTAAACAATTTTCTGGAATAATTGAGGGATTATCGCGGATTACATTCACTGCAATTGGATTTATCCTACATCCCGGAAAGTGTGTCGTAAGTAGAACATCAAGTGTTTCATCTGCACTTTCTGTCCATGTATCATCACTTTTTTTCAGTAGGATTGGTGGAATGTTCTTCTTCGATAAAATTTTTCTTAGCCTTGCAGCCTCAGTGGTATGTTCAATATTGCTACACAGGTTTTCCCAGCTAATTTTTTTTGATTTCCGTATTAGCTTTTTGAAGCTTTTTAGTTCACTTCTATATTGCGCCCATCTGTCATCTGTGTTGCCCCGTCTAGCGTGCTTAAATAAGTCCTGCACTAAACTACGAGCGTTTGATAGTTCTCTAGACCACCACGGAGGTTGGGGTTTCTTGCGACTATACCTTAAGGGGCAAGATTTTTCAAAGGATTCGCGTAAAAAAAGCTTAAGATTACTTAAGGTTCATTTAACTTAAGAGTATTAAACATATCCTTTGATGGCAAAGAACTTACTATCAAAGATATGATAAACTTTCAATGATTTCAAAAAAAACATGTGGTTTTTTGAATCGTAAAATTATGTTTAATATAAACATATATAAAGCAAATATGTTATGCATGAATAATTTTATAAGCTAGAAATAGTTCGAAATTCATATAAATCAATAAAATTTAAATAAATATATAATAAATCTTAATAAATAATAAGTTATAAAGTAATTGAATGAAATTTTTTATTAGAAAATTAAAAAAATATCTAGTAAATCGTAATAAAGTTTCATGGACTTATTGAAAAATCAATATTGCCACTTGAAAAATTTTAAAGTACACAGTCAAAATTACACATGAAAATTATTTTCTATGTAAAAGTACTTTTTTTAATATATTTTTTTAAGTACCAAAACAGTCCTTTTTTCAAAACATTTCTAAAATTTTTATTTAAAAACAAAAAGTACCAAAATAGAGTTTTAATTTTTTTTCCTTTAAAAGTACCAAAAAACTTTTTTTTTCAGAAAAGTTCCAAAATAGTTATTTTTAATTAAAAGTACTATTCAAGTAATTTTTTAGGTACAACGGTAGGCACAACGACTTGGTTTTTTTATTGCAAAACACAGCAGTGATTTTGAATAAATTCTTGTATTATCAGCAAACCAATAAATGCAAATGAAATAATAATAAATAGTTTTTGTCCTTCTATAATATGTGTCCTTATATAAAAAATGTATATAACATATCCATTTTAATATTAACCTAAAAATATGCTTCATTTTTTAATTTGAATATATCCCCTTAAGTTAGCTACAGTAGATTAATGGATTTTATTTTTGTAAATAAGTTTGTAGAGATTTATTTTAATATTAACCCTCCTTTTTTTTAATAAAAATTCTATTAAAATAACAAAACTATATACTGGTTGTAGTATTTTACAAAAATAAAATATTTCCACAATAATTTGTTATCCCTTTTTTTGCTACAAACATTTCAATCATAAATATCCATAGCTTTACTGTTTTGAATACCCCAGAGACCATCTATACATCATTTTTTTTTATGATGTTAGTCTCTTAAGTGTTTCCAAAAGACAAAAGTGTCCTATTTTTATTAAGCATACAAAAGTATGCTTTAATTTTTTTTTTCTATTTGGTGTTTTTCAATATAATCATAAAAAAATTTAGGCAAAAATCATTTCAAAACCAAAACACTTCTTACAAGGGAAGTATCTCAACCCTTATGAACCGATTTGCCTGAAACTTAAAATATACATAAAAGAGACGATTTAAGGTTGGGGTGTCTCGGCTTATCGGCCATATCAGTGATTCAAAATTTCGTTGTCCCCTTATGAAACAATGTGGACCTCCGGGAAAATTTCGATAACTCCCGAACTAATAGGAATATTCTCTAGAGCAAAAGTACGTGTCGACTTAAATTTAATAAAGATTATTTCATATTCATATGGACATCGTTGGTCAATGTCTTCATAAAAATACCCCCCAAAATTTACACATTTTTATGAAAAAAGTTTTTAACGAAACCAAACTTTTACAAGGTTATACCACCGTTGGATAGGCATTAAAAAAACCTTTCTTCTCATATGTAAACATCATATAGTTTCTTCGAAAGAAATGGCTGAAAAATCAAAAAAACGATTTTTTCGCCATTTTTTGACCCATGTTTTGAACCCCTAAATTCGCGATATGGCCGATAAGCCGAGACACCCCAACCTTAGAATTGTCTCTTTTATATATATTTTACGTTTCATGCAAATCGGTTCATAAGGGTTGAGATACTTCCCTTGTTAGATTTTTGTGTCGGCTACTCTTATACTTAATGGCTAATAATGTCCTTTATAACAAAAAAAAAAAAACAAATAGAATGGAGTAGTCTATTTTATATAATTTTTTTTTTCCAGTTTATTACCAAACCAAAACATGTTTTAACAATTATATGTGCTAAATCCTATAAGTATGCTTTATGTTTTGGTCACACATATGTTCAAGGATATTGTTTAATGGATATAAAAGAGATATTGTTTATGTGACAAAAAGGATTTAATGTGTTTTATATAAAAAAGGAAAGTTTTAACTACTTTGTCGTTAGATTGGATAATGAAAAGTAATCAAAAATTTTTCAGATAAAACTTTTTTTAATTTAAGCCTTAAATTAGGCTACAAATATGGGTCAATAAAATTGTGGTTTAAAATGAGAAGGAAAAAAAAAAATAAACGGGAATGGACATTAATGTTTCAGAATATTCAAAAAGTATACCGTAATAAATAATTTATGTAATTATATAAAAGAACAGCTATAAAATTGATAAATTAATGTTAAAAAGAGCTAACTCTAATTTAATACATTATGCTAAGTCAGTTAATTTCTTCCTTTTCTCTTTTTCTTTTACAAAGCATGCTAAAAATAATTTTCAATCAACTAACAAACTGTTTTGTGACTTAGCACTATTTCGATTTTTTGCAATACTTTTTATGGGGACTTAGCACATTTTCTGATTACCTCATATGCGTTATTAATGTTGCTATTATTTTAATATAAGTGTTTGGATAATTAAAAACATCTGTAAATTTTTTAAAGTATTGGTAACTTAATGTGAAAAGGAGCTAAGTCCCATCTAAGAAATTTTACAAGAAAGGCAAACTTCTTGCTTAAATCATTTGCGACAGTATTTCTTAAATCTGTAAATTTACAGATTTATGCAATTTATGCAATTTTGTTCAATCTTTGTTTCCTTTAATGACTAAAAACATGGTTTGTTAAAATAATTTTTTTATACCCTCCAACCACAGTATGGGGGTATACTCACTTTGTCATTCCGTGTGTAACGCATCTAAATATCGGACTTGGACCCCATAAGGTATATATTTTATTGATCAGTGATCGATTCTAAGACATTCTAGCAATGCCCTTCCGTCCGTCTGTCCGTCTGTAGAGGACACGATACAGTCCAAAATCAAAGAGCTAGACTTCCGAAGTTTTTCACGAATATGTCTTATATTCCTAGGCAGTTAAGTTCGGAAATGGGCAAATTCGGACCAAGGGGAAAAAAGTTCCCCCTTGGAGAACTAAACCAACCTAAGAAAACCGCATTTTTTGCAGGGTTTTTTGTACTTTTGCTGAGCAAATGCAACATTCTTATCTCAGATGAAGTTCAAAATCGCAAGGGGAAGGTGCTTTCTATTGTCTCCCACCAATCCCTCCCCCCAAAAATAAAGACGCCCTGGATTTTTTTTATTTTGTTTTTTTTTTACATTTTGGAGGGTATAAAAGATTCGGCACAGCCGAATGTAACACTCTCACTTGTTTTTTTTATTTGTAAATCAGTTTTTTTAATAAAGTATCTGTCGACTTATAAGCTGCCTTGTGATTAAGCACTTTTTCTGGTACTTTTTCTATTTTTGTACTTTTTGTAAGATGTAGAATAATCCAGTGGACAAATATACTGACAAAGGTACTTTTGAGAAAGCTTTGATTCTAAGAGGATAATAAAAATGATTTGGTACTTCTTGATCACCTGAAATAATGAACTCAATAAATTGGTATTTGGAATGTACCAAAAAAGTATAAAGTGGTACTTTTTCGACCCCCTGAAAAAATTGGCATAAAAAATTGATACTTGGAAATTTAGCAGCCCCTAGCGGAACAAAACATTCTAAAAAAAAACTTTAAAAAGTTCTAATTCCAAGAAAGTGAAACAGAATAAATAATTATAATTTGGTACTTTTTATATCTTCTGAAATTATAGTATTAGAAACTTAAAATTTGAAATGAAGGATCATTAAACGGAAAAAACATTCCAAATACGTTACTTTTAAGAAAGTTTCAATTTTTAGAGGGTAAAAAATTGTGATTTGGTACTTTTTGCGGAACAAAACATTCTTAAAAAAATATTTTCAACAAGTTCTAATTTTAAGACGGTTAAAAAGAGTAAATAATTTCATTTAAGTACTTTTTTTATTTCCTTAGTTAATAAAACTAGAAACTTGTAATTAAGAATGTAGGATCATCCAGCGGAAAGACATTCTGAAAATGGTGCTTTTAAGAAAGTTTACATTTTTAGAAGGTAAAAAAGTGTAATTTGGTACTATTTAAATCTTGTGAAATAATGGACATAAAAAATTAATGTTTAGAAATTCGTAGCCTCAAGCGGAACAAAATATTTAAAAAAAAAATTCTGATTGTAAGAGGGTGAAAGGGTTAATAATTTTATATTAGTACTTTTACTATCTTCTGAAATAATAGTACTAAAAACTTTAGTCTTGGAATGTAGGATCATCCAGTGTAAAAGCAATATGAAAAATGTACTTTTTAGAATGTTTTAATTCTTAGAGGGTGAACAACTACAATTTGGTACTTTTTCGATTTCCTAAAATATTGGCAATAAAAACTTGATATTTGGAAAATAGAATCCTACAGCGGAACAAAACATTCCGAAAAAAAAGACTTTCAGAAAGTTCTGGTCCAATTTACAATCCTACTTTGGTACTTTTCCGAACTTCTAAAAGAATTGTAATTGGAATGTAGGACCGCCCAGTAAAAAAACTATCTGAAAAAGGTACTTTTTAGAAATTTTCGATTCTAAGAGGGCAGAAAAGTGCGTTTCGGTGCTTTTTCGACCCTTTGTATTTCATATTGCAAAAAATTTTAGAAACTGTTATACCGGGAGTTAGTTCCATTTTTTTTATAACTTTTTTAAATTGTTGACCTTAATTCTGTTTTGTCTTCTTAAACAAAGTTTTATTGTTTTCTTTTCAACAACTTTAACAAAATTGTTATAATAAAGTTGTCAACAAATGTCAAACTGTGTTTGAGAAAACTACCACATGTCTTAGGTTTATGGCTTAAATCTCTCTGTGTCTGGGTGTTCTATGTATTGCAAATGTTATGAACCTGTTTTGTATGCAGTAGTGTAAGTGTTTAACACATACTCGTACTTACCTGCAATTCCAACAGTTCAGGTGATTTGCTGAAATGCAAGGATTAAGGAAAGGTTATTAATGGTATATCCTGTTTCTATGCAACATTGTATTTTAATATCAAACTTTTGTAGTTTTTTATTTTATATTTTTTTTGTGAATAACTATTTTAAACTTAAATTCTAAAATCGTCGGCTGAGCTGCAAAAAGTTTAATAAGAAAGATTTTTTAAATATTTTTTACAAAGCCATTGAGAAACTCATTTTTTTCAAATCCAATAAGATGAGAAGAAAAGGCCCCACTGCCAAAAAGTACCTCCTCTCTACCCTATACTTAAAAAACTTAAGCCTTTTTTAATTGACTTTAAAAACCCAACGTTTCCTAAAAAAAAAAAAACATTTTCTACTAAAATTTATAAGTTTATAAATATTAAAGTTATTTTTTGAAGCAAAATAAACTTTATATTATTAAATCATTTTAAAGTCTTATACATATTAACTTGTATTTTATAGTTAAACTAAAATTGCAACTTTATGAAGAATATACTCTGTGGTATATAAGAACAAATTCTTATGAATTAACCTTCAACTGCTTGGTAAAAATAAGTTTTTAAACAAAATTTTACCTTTGCAACATTTCTTGTAACTGAAACATGTTGAAGCAACATTGGAAAATACTTTTAAATGTATAAACTCTCTAATCAAATTTAATTATAATGCTCAAAATACTTTACTTTTGTTAAATCAGCGTCAGCAACATTTATTCTTAAGCAACATGTTGCTGCAACATACCTAAAAATTCGCCAAAATACTTTCAATCGTAATTTAAAAATTCAAATTTTATAATAAGTCTCAAAATAGTTAATTTTTTTTAACTTACCGTCGGCAACATTTATTATATTGCAGCATGTTTCAGCAACATGACTTAAAATAGACAAAACTATTTTGAATCCTTTTCAAATATTTAAATTTGATAATCAAATTTAATAACAAGGCTCTAAAATTTAATTTTTATTAAATTTTGTCAACAACATGTTTCAGCAACACGACTTAAAATAAACAACAATATTATAAATGTGTAAATTTGTTAATCATATTTTAAAATAAAGCTCAAAAATTTAATTTTTATTAATTTGCCTTGTGCAACATTTATTATTTTGCAACTTGTTTCAGCAACATACCTTAAAAGAGACAAAAATATTTAAATCATTTAAAAATAGGTAAACTTTGTAATCAAATTTAATAACAAGGCTGATAGCAACATATATTATTCAGCATCATATTTTAGCAACAAATCTAAACACAGACAAAAATATTAGAAATCATTTTTAAATATGTAAATTTTTTAATAAAACTAAATAATAAGTCTCAAAAAATTCAATTTTTAATAACTTGCCGTTAGAAACATATGTAATATAGCAACATGTTTAAGCAACATACATAAAATATTAATGTTTTTTGTTAAAAAAAAATGGTATTTAAAATAAAATTTTAATTTCTAACGATTTATACGTTCTAGCAACATTTTTTGATGTAAGAAAATTAATAAGAATATAGTATTTGCAAATATGTCCTCCCTAATCAGTTAAGGTATAATTTTATGACCCTTCGCCTTAGTAACCACAGCAACAATATAAAGTTTTATTATGGTTAGTAATTTTGCAAGTGTTTTTGTCTGGAAAGCAAAAAAAAAAAAAGACCATCATAATTTATGCATACTTAATTCTAATGTCAGTTATGACGTTGTGAATAACTCTATACTCGTAGTTAACTTTAAATACATTCAAAGAAAAAGCTTCATTATATTTATGAAAACTGTAATAAATTTAATGAAAACCATTATTAAAGTTCGTCCAATGTAACTGTTTCATAAATAAAATGAAACAGTTTCATAATTGTTGGGTCAATACTAATGAAATTTTATAAACTTTCATGAAACTCTTCATAAATATTATGAAATGTTTCATAAATAAGATGAAACATTTCATAGATTAATTTTTTTTTTAAATATCTGATCATATTAGGAAACTATTTCATAGCATTTATGAACCACTTCTTTGTTACTATGAAACAGTTCCATAATTATAATAAAATACTTAAAAAAAAATTTATGAAATGTTTCATAGTATTTATGAAAAATTCCATAATATTTATGAAAAAGTTACATTGGACGAACTTTAATGACAAGTTTCATTTTATTTATGAAAAGGTTTCATAGTATTTATGAAATTTTTCATTAATAAAGCAAATGCATTATTTTTTTTTTAAATAAAATAGATGATATTTACATTGGAAAAACTAAAATAAGGAAATAAAATTTTAAAAATCGCCTTCAGGAGCTATAATTGTTTTGCCCATATTTCTTTTCATATTATAAAAAAATCATTTATGATTTTTTTTATACCCTCCACTCTAGTGATAGAGGGTATATATAAGTTTGTCATTCCGTTTGTAACACCTCGAAATATTGGTCTAGGACCCCATAAAGTATATATATTCATGATCCTCGATCGATTTTAAGACGATCTAGCGATGTCCGTCCGTCCGTCCGTCTGTCCGTCTTTTGTCCGTCTGTCCGTCTTTTGAAAGACTTAACGGAGGCTCCTGAAGTTTGGCATATATGTTGGGCATTTACCAGGTCAGGTTGGTATTGCAATCCAGCGAAATCGGTCCAGTGGTTCAAAAGTTATGAGCAAAATACTGAATTTCGGCAAGGGTTTTTCGTGAATTTTTGAGATAAAAAGCACTATAACTTTCGAAAAGCAATTCTGAGGATGCTGAAGCTTGGCATATATATTTTGCGTTCCTTCAGCCTCGTTCGTGTTGAATTTCAGCCAAATCGGTCTAGTGGTTCAAAAGTTATTAGCAAAACAGTGAATTTCAGATTAACTTCACCTAAAATTCACGTGTTGAAACCTGTTAAACCTGTTTTAAAAACATTGGTAAGTCACAAAAATATTTTACAACGTCTTTTTGTCACTCAAAAATATTTTATACCAAAACTAAAAAAAAAATAGACTCGAAAAAAATTTTACACTCAAAAAAAATTTTACACTCAAAAAAAAAAATTAGTAAATTATTTTTTTTTTTTAAAAATTACTAAAAAAAAATTTTTAAACAAAATAAAATATATCTAATCAAAACTGTTATATTTTTCACGTTAGAAAATTTATTATCACTTAAAATGGGCATTGTGGAGGGTATTCATAGATTCGGCTAAGTCGAATTTAACTTTTCTACTTGTTAAATTTTATGAAGTGCATTTCATAGACTTTTTTCATAAAACTTCATTATATTTATTAAGGTTTTATAAATATAATGAAATTTTATAGAAAAATATTTATGAAACCGTGTCATAAATATAATGAAGCATTTTTCTCTGAGTGTAGCAAAAAAACTACAAAATGTCCTTTTAAAGTGCTAGAGAAAAGTACTGAAAGTCTTTGCTAAACTCATAATTATAAATGTGAAACAAGGAAGAAAGTTAACAAATTTTAAAAATCTTGGATGTTCTTTAGAAGAATTTCTAAGTTTAATAACAATTTTTAAAGATTTTCAATAGTTTTAAATATTTTTCTTTTGAAAAATTTTGTTTAATAAATTATAAACATAAATCATAATTGTTTGCTTTTAGTAAAATTTACTTATTCTCTTTCTAACATAAGCTTCCACTAAAAAAGTAATAGTTTACATATTTGTCAGTGCATTTCCTGTTAACGGAAGATGGCATCATATAAGTGAGTGGTTTATATAAATAAAGCGACTGATTAAAAAAACATTATGAAATTTATAAAAAAAAAAATTTTAGTTTCTAAGTAGTTTTTTATTAATTTTTAACCTCAGCAACATGTATCAGCAACATTTTAAAAATAGACAAAACTGTCCTCATATTCAAAATTATTTTATAGAAATGCTAGACTTAAAATATCTTATATTTTTAAGTGCCTTAGCTACATATTTAATTTAGCAACATGTTTCAGCAACATATATAAAAATAGACCAATATTTTAAATTTATTTTTAGAAGCTTAATAACTTTTTTTAGCAAATCGTTATTGTAATAAACATTTTTTGTTACCCATTTTTTATTTGTTTTTTTTTTTGTCATAAAATTTTAAAATATTTTAACGACATATAGCGTTTGCAAAATATTTCTAAAAATAAAATGATGTTAATCAAGTTTAAATAATGCTTAAAATATCGTATTTTTATTAACTTGCTGTTTGCAACATGTTTCAGCAACATACGCAAAAAATAGACCAAAGTTTTAAACACTTTGTTGAAATTTAACAACTTTCCTTAAAGAAATCCGTATTCACAATTAAGGTTTAATTTTTTTACCTCTAGCAACATTTAATGTATTTGAAAAAAAAAACGGAAACATTGTTAAATATATTTAATACACAAAAAAAAACTTTTTTGATAAAAAAGAAAACAAGAATATTTAATATTTTTATATAATTTATACCTCAGACAAATGTTGTATTACCAACATTTTTAAAATAGACAAAACTGTTCTTAATTTCTTCTGCAACACATTTTCGAAGAAGTTTACCGATAAAATTTGTAAATTTTGTGTATATTTCTATTGCAAAATTATTTTTTTTTACAAAACATAACATTTGCAACATTAAATGTATTGAAAAATTGTTACAAATATAAATATACTATATATATGATTTAGCAACGTTTATAAAAATAGTTCGAAGTTTAATTTTTTTAGAAATTTTTTAACTTTACTTTAAAAAGATCGTATTTATTTACAATAAAATTTTAATTTCTAACGATCTTTAGTTTAAAACGATTTTTTAAAAAGTTTGTTGCCGATAAAATTTAATTGTTTGTAGATTTCTATTGCGAAATTCAAGTTTTTAACAAAATATAACATTTAAAACCTTTTTTGTATCTGAAACATGTTGCAGCAACAGTGAAAAATATGTATACAATCTATAAATTTGTTAAGCAAATTTAATAGAAAGTTTCAAACAATTTTATTTTTATAAACTTGCCGTCTGCTTCATACATGATATAGAAACATGTTACAGCAACATTTATAAAAATAGTTAAAGTATTAAATTTTTTTGAAAAATTTTGTCTTTACCTTAAAAAAGTAGTAGTTATTCATAATAAAATATTAATTTCTAACGATTTATAGATCTGGCATCATTTTAACAAGATTCAGAAATATTTAAAAATTTAAAGTGTTAGGAAGTGCAAAACATTTTCTTAAAAAGTTCCTTGCCGATAAAATTTATAAATTTGTTGTAGATTTATATTGTAAAATTAAAGTTTTTTATAAAATATAACGTTTAAAATATTTTATGTATCTGAAACATGTTGTAGCAACAAAGAAAAATACTTATTGAATATATAAATTTGTTAAACAAATTTAATAAAACGTTTCAAACAAATTTATTTTTATTAACTTGCCGTCTGCTTCATACATGATTAAGAAACATGTTTCAGCAACATTTATAAAAATAGTGAAAAAAATTATTTTTTTTAGAAAATTTGTATCTTTACCTGAAAAAAGTAGAAGTTATTCACAATAAAATATTAATTTCTAACGATTTTTAGCTGTAGCAACATTTCATGTTTTTGAAACAAGATTTAGAAATATTTAAAGATTTAAAGTGTTAAACATTTTCTTAAAAAGTTCGTTGCTAATAAAATTTGTATTTTTTTTGTATATTTCTATTGCAAAATTATTTTTTTTAACTAAATAAAACGTTTTCAACATTTTATGTATCTGAAACATGTTGTAGGAACATTGAAAAATACTTATATAATATATTTTTTGTTAACAAAATTTAATAGCAAGGTTCAAAATACTTAATTTTTATTGACTCTCCGTCTGCAGCATATATGATTTAGCAACATGTTTTAGCAACATTTGCAAAAATATAACAACAGCTTAATTTTTTTAGAATTTTAATAACCTTACTTAAATATAAGATATTAACAAAAAAAATTTAGTTTCTAGCAATTTTAAGCTCTAGCAACATTTAATATTTCTGAAACAAGACTCGAAAACATATTCTTAAAAAGTTATTTTATTGCAAAATTTACTATTTTAAACAAAATAAAAGGTTTGCAACATGTTTAAGCAACATTGAAAAATATTTATATAATATTAGAAATTTGTTAATCAGATTTAATAGCAAAGTACAAAGGATGAAATTTTTTTTAATTGCCGTCTAAAAAATATACAATTTAGCAACATGTTTCAGCAACATTTTAACACAGTTCAAAAGTTTATTTTTTTAATTTAAAAATGTTTCTCTAAATATATAAACTTCTTAATCAAATTTATTATGAGGCACAAAATATTATATTTTTATTACCGTCGTTAGCAACATATATGATTTAGCAACATGTTTCAGCAACATATTTAAAAATTAATCAAAATTAAATTTTTTCATAAAATTCTATAAATTTTATTTTAAACCGAATTTACAATATTTTTTTTTCTAGCGATTTCTGCCATCTAGCAACATTTTGTGTTGCAACATGTATTATTTTGTAACATGATGCAACAAACATAAAAATAAAAAAAAAAATGTTGGTAGATTTAGTATCTTTTTTTTGAAAACATAGAATTTTTCGAAAAAAAAGGGTTTTACCGCTTCTAGGTCCAGCAACATTTTATGTTTCTGAAACGAAATACGAACACATTGTTAAATACTTAATATTTTGTGTTATAGTATTTAAATTGACATTTTGTTACCCCAGTTTTTTTTATATTACTGATAGCATTGCAATTTGTTACAAATAATTTTCAAGTGTTGTAAACAACAGATCGATGACATTTTATAAATCTTCACACAAGATGTTGCAAATCCCATAGGGAGCAACGCATGCAAGTGTTCAAAAGAGCAAAAGTATCATGGATTATTGAAAATGTTTTTTTTTTTACAAATATTTTTGCAATTTATAAATAATAAATAAAAAAAAAATATTTTGTTCTTTAAAATAATTTTCAACAATCACAATTTTTTGCAATCTGCATCATCATCATCAACAATGACAATTGAATTGCGTTCAATGATAGAGGGAAATAAATAAAATATTTGTTTGTTAATTTCATTACCCAAGCAAGATGTTAAACATAAAAACAAAAAGAAAATATTTATGTCAAAAGATTGTGAATGTTCAGGCACTATGGGTAAACAGAATAATTTATGAAAACTCTTTGTTTAAGCTGAAGTCGAAAAAGAAACTCCAGCTGCAACGCTTTATAAATATAATTTTCAGTTAGTAACTCATAGTGTAATTAGCAATATTTGTTCACAAAACAAAAAAAAAAAATAAGTAAACAAAACCTTATACACCAGCTAAGAGCTTTTTCAACTCACAGAAAAAACTTTAATTTTTTAAGATCCCTGATGATGGTCAACGATGTTTGACCGAAATATCGTTAAATAAACAAAAATTCTAGTGAAAAATTTAAAAATTAAAAGCAGTGTTTTTATTACAATACCTTTCTCTTACTTATGACTTTAAGCCGAACTAAATCAACAACAAATAATAATATTATTATTATTCATAAAACTTTGAAACTCTGTTCCTTAGTGTTTTTAACTAAAATTTGTTTTTACTGGAATTTGTTTTTAACCCCTTTTTACATTCGTACAACAAGAAAAATGTTGCGAAACTAACATAACTGCACAGCGTGAGGTCATGTTCAACACCACATACTCAGTAGGGATAATATAGGGGTCACTTGAAATCAACACATACAAAATCTAACAAAACGCTGCAGGATTTGTATTTTTTTTTATTATTTTTATTTTAGTTTAGAAATATTTTTGCAGTAGTTGTAATCAACTAAAGTTCAGACATGTTGTGCATAACATTTTACAATTTTTGCATAAACAATAACACATTTTTACATAGCAATACATGGGAGCCCTGCTGTACAGATGTATGCCAGAAATGAGGAAAAATTTAAAATGCACAATTAAAATTGAATGTTTGCAACATTTTATGCATCTGAAACATGTTGCAGCAACATTTAAAAACAAATGCAAAGTAAAAACTTCTTGATCGCATTTAATACTATGCCTCAAAATATGTTTTTTAGTAACAGGCAGTCAGCAACATATATGATTTTTACACCATGTTTTAGCAACATATATATAAAAGAACCAAGATTTATAAAAATGTGTTAAAATTCTATATACATATGATCTCAAAAAATCGTATACTTATTGGGGTTTTGTAACGATTTTTAGCCAAAGCAACATTTTAATTTTTTGAAACATGCTGCCGAAACACTGTTTAATATTTAATACTTTGTGCTGTATTATGAAAATTATAAAAAAATAACTTGGCAACATGTTTTAGCAACATTTAAAAAATTAAAAAAAAAATAATATTGTTTAACTTATTTTTTTCTTCTTACAAAAGTCGTTTTTTCGCAAATTTTACATTTTCAAACAACATTAAACCTTCGCAACATTTTTTGTAACTGAAACATGTTGAAGCAACATTGAAAAATATTTATAAATATATAAATTTCTTAACCAAATTTAAAATAGTGCCTTAAAATATAGTTTATATTTACCTGAAATCAGCAACATTTAAAGTTATAATTACATGTATTAGCAACATTATTTTATGAAAATCTAATAGACTTAAAGAATTAAAGACAATTATATGATTTTGTATACTCAACATTTTTTTTAAACATGCTGCTGAAACATTGTAATTACAAAATTTATATAAAATAAAATCAGCGGTAGTAGATGACTTTTAATAATTTATAAAATTTCAGCAACATTTAAAAAATTACAAAAAAATAAAACATGTAAAAGTTATTTGTTTTCCTAAGGAAACTCATATATCAAACTCATCAAAATAAAAAAAAAATTAAAAATATCATTCCTAGCAACATTGAATGTTATTGCAACATGCTAAATTTTGTAATTTTTTTCTTACAAAAAATTTTAGATTTTTTAGATCAGTTGCAATTTTTTTTATTTTTAACCACGCGTTTGCGACATTTTATTTACTGTCCGGAATATGTTGCAGGAAATTTGAAATATATTTGCAATATATATTTTTTTTTTATTAACTTTCCGTCAAAAAAATGTTTTATTCTAGCAGCATGTTTCAGCAACATTAATAAAAATTTTACAATATTAAAAGAATTTAAGAAAATTAATTAACTCTTCTTGAAAAAATTTTATATTACAATAATTTTTTTTATTATCAGTTTTTCACCCTATAAAATATAATTTTTTTCGAAACATGGTGCTGTGCATTACAAAATTTTAAATATTTTGTTTTCTTATATAAACATAAAATCAGACTTTTCGCAAAAGTTGATAATATTCTCTAATATTCTATAAAAATTTAAACCATAGCAACATGTTTCAGCAACATTTAAAAAAATACAAAAATAATATATTTTTTTTTTTAATTGCTTTGTTTTCGTAAGTTATATTGTTAAAAAAACCCATTTTTTCTGTTGAAAAATTAAAATTTTTAAATATAATGTAATATTTGAAACATTTTGTGAATTTAAAACATGTTGTAGCAACATTAAAAAATATTTATAAAATTATTTTTAAATATATAAACTTCTGAATCAAATTTAATATTAAACCTCGCAATTTATATTTTATTAACTTGCCGTCAGCAACATTTACAATGTTTCAGCAACATATACCCCGAAGTTAATATAGACCGAATTTAATAAAAAATATAGACTTTTAAAAGATTTTATTCAAAAAATCGTATTTACAATAAAATTTTTATTTCTACTGAGTTTAAGCCCTAGCAACATATAAAGTTCCTGGAAAAAAATTCATACACATTGTTAAATATTTAATAAATACAATTTTTATAACAATAAAATTTACTAATAATGAAATTAGAAGACCACAACAGAAGTTTCTTTTTTAAAACAATTTTTAACCTTATTCATCAATAGGGATGAGATTTTCATGCAAATGCATGTTTTTTGTCGTGAGTCTAAAAACGATATTGACCAATTATCTTTCCGAATCAAGAAATTTGCGTTAAAATGGCACTGATTTGTTTTTGCATATATTTGCATATTTTGGTGAAAATGCATATTTTTGCATATTTTGATTTTATATGCATATTTTGTGCATATTTCTAACTTTTAAGTGCATATTTTGGCATAAATAAGCAAAAAACACAAGTTAAATTTATTTTTTTTCAAAAACTATTTTAAATTTTAAAAATTTATTTGGAAAATAAGAAAAACATTTTTTTTTATAGATTTTCTTAATTTCTAGAAAAATCTTGCTTACATAAAGTTTTAAATGTTTCTATTTAAACCCGGCGTTATTTTTTGCTTTTTAAGAAGTTTTTTCTATGAAAGCTAGATTTTTATTACACACATTTTATTTTTTAGTGCATATTTTAAGGTTTTTTAGTGCATATTTTTAATTTGTAAGCGCATATATTAAGCGCATATTTTCGATTTTTTAGTGCATGAAAATCTTATCCCTATTAATCAAATTTAACATTAAGACTCAAAATATATAATCCATTAACTTGCCGTCAGCAACATTTACGATTTTAGCAACATGTTTCAGCAACATATGTGAAAATAGACCGATGTTAATAAAATAATACTGATCTTTATAAGCTTTTCTTCAAAAAATCAAAATTACAATTAAAAATTTAAATTCCAATGAGTTTTAGCCCAAGCAACATGTAAAGTTTCTGGAAAAAATAATCGAATACATTGTTAAATATATAATAAGTTTTATTTTTTATAACAATAAAATTTACTAATAATATAATTAGAAGACCACAACAGAAGTTTTTTTTTTAACAATTTTTAACATTAGCAACATGTTTCAGCAACAATCTTAAAAAATTAAAGAAAACAAAATTTTGTATTAAAAAATTTTTGTTCCTCTAAAGAAATTTATATATGGTCTTAAAACCCGTTTTTATAAGATTTTTTTATTATTTCTATATTTAACCAAAGCAACATGTATCAGCAACATTTAAAAGAAAAATGAAAAACTCTCCTTTTACATTTTTTTTTTATAGAAATGCAATAAATTTGTTAGAAAAAATTGTATATTACAATAAATTTAATTTTTTACTGAGTTTAAGTTATAGCAACATTTTATTTTTCTGATATGTGCTGCTGAAAAATTGTAAAATATTTTGAATTTTTTATTTGTTTTTACAATCGAGTTTTAGATGTTAATGCATTTAACCATACCAGGCTATTATATTACCCAATACAATTTGTAGCCTTTCTAATAAAATTTCATGCTCATCATGGTTTAATTTAAAACATCAATGGCAACAAAAAATAAAACAAAATTATACACTTGCTACATTTTAAAATTGGTTTAATAAAAATCTCTGTTTGATTTGAATGCAGCAAAAATTTTCAAAATTATACGCTATTGTATCAGAAAATAAAGCATTTCTTTTGGATATGTATGATAATTTAAAAAAATACAAAAATTATAAAAATTAAAGTTGTTGAAATTTTATTAAATAAATTAAGGCTTAAATTTGAATATTGATTTTTAAAATGATATAAAGCACTTTAAAACTACAATTATCAGTAAATTTTTATTTAAATCAATACAATTTAATTAAATCTAATAAATTTTAAATAAAGCCAATTATGTTTTTAATTAAAACAATTGTTTTTTTAATTAATCTACCATTTTTTTTAATTCAATAAAATTTTGAATTAAATTAATTAAATTTTTAATTGAATCAATTAAATTTTTAATTAAATTAATTAAATTTTTAATTGGATCAATTAAATATTTAATTGAATCAATTACATTTTTAATTGAGTCAATTAAATTTTTAATTGAATCAATTAAGTTTTTAATTGTTAATAAAAAAATCAACAATCACTCGAAAAAACTAATTAAACTATTTAGTTAGTCAATTAAATATTTTAATTATTAACAAATTTTGATCATTTAAATACGTTATTGACAAAAAAACGTAAAAAAACCTTTAAAAACGTAAAAAAAAACCTTTAAAGTTCCATGAAATTAATTTTTGGAATTCAAACTTCATTTTACATTCTCTACATTACTTTAAAATTATTCCCAATATTTTTTTTTATTTTTATTTTATTAAGAATTACCATATAATTACAAATTACATACTAATTTTACCTAACCGAGAACTGGTAACAATGACCTTCGTCTCGTTGTAGCGAATCAGACCAAGGCCTCTGGTGGGAATCGAACCCACGACCCCCAGACTCATAGGCTAGCATGTTTCATGTTTTTTTTTCGTTTTTTAAGAAACAAATTTCTTTATTTCCATTATTGCCCAATGATTTTTTTTCACGCATATTATTTTAAAGGTGTAAATTTCATATGAAAAAAGAAAATTCTTGTTAATTTTCATTTCATAAGCATATTACTTACATACAACATTTGTGTATTATTGCGGCTTCAATGGTCTCTAAGGAGCTGCCAACATTATAACAACAACATTACAATAAAACAATATGATTATTGTTTGGTGAAGGTAATTGTGTGATTATATAAAATTCTGTGTGGAAATGGTCTCAGTTAAAATAACCTTCTGTCCCATAAAGCCAAACAGCCTTACCATAGAAAAATGAAATATATTTAAAAATCAGCTTTCAATTTTATTTCCATACAAATTGTTTTTGTTTTTAAAATCGACTTTAAAAAATGTATTGAAAATTTGAAATTTAAAATAAAACTTTTGTTAAAATAGACTTTTTGTTTTCTTGTGGTAAGGGCCAAAGACTACAAAGGCATTTTTTTTCATATACCCATAATTGCTTTCAACATTTTTTTTTGCATGTTGGAGTTTTTCGAAATTGTAAAAATAATTTTCCTGTAGTCATATGTCTATTCCTAAACATGTTGTAGCAACATTCAAAAATATTTATAAACATATAATTTTTTTTATCAAACTTTATTTTTGCCCAAAAATTTGTTTTTTTTTAATTAAATTTCAGTCAGCAACATTTATAATTTTAGCACATGTTTCAGCAACATAGGCTGTAAGTGGCTGCTGACGTTTTACGTCAACACACGTAGACTCTGAGGTCCATTGTGATACAAAAAAACTAAAATTTCAAACATTTTGTAAAAAATTAATAAAATTTCTTAAAAACTTGTATTTATAATCACAAAATAATTTTAACGTTTTTCTGGTCTTAGCAACATTTTTTGAAACATGCAGATAATACATTGTTTTACATAAATATTTTGTAATTTACTGAGATAAATTAAAAAAAAAAAATAAAATATTGAAACATCGTGTTTCTCTATTCTTTCTAAACAAATTTTACCTTAGCAACATGTTTCAGAAACATTAAAAAAAAAATATAAAATCTAAAGTTTTATTAAAAAAAATCGTAATTATAAAAAAAATTATTGTCTACGATAATTTTAAAATTTTACTCCTTTAATAAATAAGTGATTGAACAAAATATAATGTTTGCAACATTTTATGTATCTGAAACATGTTGCAGCAACATTGAAAAATATTTATAAATATATAAAATTCTAAACTAAATTTAATAATAAGCCTCAACATATAATTTTTTATTACTTAACCTGCTGTCAGCAACATATAAGATTTTAGCAACATTTCTAAAATTGGATCTATATTTTAAGAATTTTGTTGGTATTTTAAAAACTTTTGTTTAAAAATTTGTATTTTTAACATTATAAATTTCTACCAATTTTACACAAGCAATATTTTGTTTTATGAAACATGCTGCAAAATGTTTCACCAACACACATAGCAATATAGAAACTATTTTAAACAAAAACAGAATTTAATTTTCGATCCAGCGATGTCCGTCCGTCTTTTTCTTTTTGATATTCTTCACATAACACTGTGCTCGAATGTGACACATTTTTTTTAACATGCTGGGCAAACTACTGGTAAAGTTAATTCGGGTACGCTGAGTTCAATGGTGCTAGCCATTTTTCGAAGTTAGCGCTCGTATTCGCGATATTCGCGATTTAAAATTTTGATAAAAACGATATTTTTAAACTTTTGCAATAATTTTTAAATTTAAAAACATTCAAGTCTGTTAAACTAACATAACAAACCATAATACCGCGAAAAATCTTTATTTTCGTGAAAAAATTGGTTCAATACAAATATTTTTAGTTTGATTTGAATTTACGACAGCCATGAATTTTTTTCTCGAAAAACATTTTTGTTCGCGAAAAAATTTTTTGTTCGCGAAAAATCTTTATTTTCGTCAAAAAATAGGTTCAGTACAAATATTTTTAGTTTGATTTGAATTTACGACAGCCACTGGTAAAGCTAGTTCATGTACACTAAACCATTGTAATATCATTTTTTTTTCAACGTTAGCGTATGTGTTAGCGATATTCGCGATTTTTTTTTTTTATTTTTAAGAAAAAACAAATAATTTTTTCATATAATTTAGACAACTGAATTTTTATCATCTAAACTCTATTGAATATACAAAAAAAAAATTATTCGCGGAAATTTTTTTAGCGAATTTTTTTTCGCGAAATTTTTTTTCAATTTTTTTTTATTTTGCTAATAATTTATGAAAATGATACATACATTACAGACACAAAATTAAAAAAAAAAAAATAAAAAATTTCTCGCGATTTTTTTTCGCGAAAAAAAAACAATAAATTTTGTAAATTTATATATAAAAACTATCCCAAAAGCATAAAAACTAATTTTTTGTAGTACCTAGGCTTTACAATTTTAAATCGTGTATACGAGCTCAATATTAAAAAAAAAAAATATTCGCGTACATTTTTTTTAGCGAATTTTTTTTTCGCGAAATTTTTTTCCCAAATTTTTTATTTTGCTATTAATTTATGAAAATGAATAGAATACCATACATTACAGACACAAAATTAAAAAAAAAAAATTTCGCGGATTTTTTTTCTCGCGGATTTTTTTTTTGTGTAAATTTTTTTTTTCAATTTTTTTTTATTTTGCTAATAATTTATGAAAGTGAGTAGAATACCATACATTACAGACACAAAATTAAAAAAAAAATTTCTCGCGATTTTTTTTCGCGAAAAAAAAACAATAAATTTTGTAAATTTATATATAAAAACTATCCCAAAAGCATAAAAATTAATTTTTTGTAGTACCTAGGCTTTACAATTTTAAATCGTGTATACGAGCTCAATATTAAAAAAAAAAAAATATTCGCGTACATTTTTTTTAGCGAAATTTTTTTCCCAAATTTTTTATTTTGCTATTAATTTATGAAAATGAATAGAATACCATACATTACAGACACAAAATTAAAAAAAAAAAAAAATTTCGCGGATTTTTTTTCTCGCGGATTTTTTTTTCTCGCGGATTTTTTTTTTGTGTAAATTTTTTTTTTTTGCAAAAAAAAACAATGGATTTTGGAGATTTATATTTAAAAACTATCCCAAAAGCATAAAAATTAATTTTTTGTAGTACCTAGGCTTTACAATTTTAAATCGCGAATACGAGCGCTAACTTGGAAAAACGGCCAGCACCATTGAATTCAGCTTACCCGAATTAGCTTTACCAGTAGGGCACCCAGCTTGTTAATTTTTGCGACTAGCACAGTGTATTTTAAATTTTTCTATAAATTTTTAAAATTTTTCTTTTATTTTTAAAATAACGTGTCTTAGGTCATGAATGTTTTTGTACATGTTTCTCCATGTGTTTTTAATTAAAATACGTGATTTCCTGTTAACGTTTTTTTGTGTTTCTAATTCTACCACACGTTATAATTTCTTGGAAAAATATGTGGTCTAATTGTAAACACGAATTATATATAAATACTTACAGGGAAATCTTGAAAAAATACAACTTTAACAGAGGGAGGAGGAGAAAAATTGTAAAAAATTAAAAAAAAATGTCAGGAAACTCAGGACAACCAACAAAGCAGCAGCTATTGAAAAAATAAAAATGGCAAGGGATTAAAAAAATGGAAAAAACATTACATTCTAAAAATTTTCAGTAACTAAAAATATTAAAAATAAGAAATTTTATATACCAAAAAAGGGGCCCCCGTAGGCTAGTTGGTAGCGTGCTAGCCTTTCAACATGGGGGTCTTGGGTTCGATTCCCACCAGAACCCTTGGTTTTTTTCGCTACAACGAGACGACGGTCATTGTTACCAGTTCTCGGTTAGGTTGAATTTATTAAAAATGAGTTGTAAATAAATAGAGAGAATAAATAAAAATAATTGATCATGTGATGTGATCAAAACTATTATTATTATATTATTATATACCAAAAATCGGCATTTTGTGACGTTTTCAATCAACGACGATTTTAAAATCGGTCCGTTTTTGAAATATATTTTAAATCTTAATAGAGTGCTTAGGAGATTTGTTAGTATTTGTCACACTATGAAAGATTTTACTGTTGGTTCTTTAAAAAATGTTCAAACAATAAAAATAATATGTTTTTGTTTTACTAATTAAACATGCAATTTTAAGAAAATAAAAACGTTTTTCAAACGATTTTTTGCTGAATAAAGAACAAACTCACACACATATTAAAAGCAATAATTCAACAATTACAGTAAAATCTTTAGTGAATGACAACATCTCTAAAAATTCATTAAATTAAAATTAAGAAAATATTCCGAAAATTCTAAGTGATATTTAGAAAAGCCTAATTGAAACTCCAAAGGAATTTCAAGAAAACCCTATTTAAATTATGAAAGCCCCACTCGAAACTGAAATAATTGTCGTGGACATTTAAAGAAAAAACCCCTTTTTAAGGTTGGAAAATCCAAAATTAGAAAATAATTCTTAAAATTGTGCAAATCCTAATTGGGATTTAATATAGAAGACTTTGCAACCTAGAGGTTCTAGGTTCGATTCTCTACATATTTTTTTTTAAATATTTTTTTAATTAAAAATTTGTATTCTTTTTTTGACTTTTAAATTTTTAAAACAAACACGTCTCCTAACACAAATAACCCATTAAATAACACAAATTACAACATAAAATGTAAAAAATTTAAACTGCATTATACTAAAATATTTCAAAAGAATTTTTTCATTATATGTTAAAGCAAAAAAATTTTAATATCAATATGGTGATATTGCTTTTTTGTTTAAATATGTATGTAACTACACATTCATATACACAGAAAAAATATGGAGGAAATAAGTTTGAGTAATCACTTGTTTAAATTTAAAAACAAAAATTGAGTAATTTTTTAATTGACACAATTAAAAATTTACTTAAAAATTTTAAAAACAATTTAGTTAAATAATTTAATAAAAATTTAATAGTTTTTTTTACTTTTTTTTTAACCTCTCATAGTTTTTTTAGCTTTTTGTGTATGTATATGCAAGTTTGTAATCGTCTTTATAAAATTTTCCTATGTTTTTGAGACATAAATATGTTTGGTAAAGCTTAAAAAAACAAGTTTTTTGTTTTTTTTTTATTGTAAAAAGATTTAAAAATTTTTTAAACTTTAAAAAAAGTAAATAAATAAATCTTGAGTAAATTTTTAATTGTGTCAATTAAAAATTTACTCACTTTTTTTTCAAACATTTAATAAATTTTTATTAAAAATTTACTCAATACTATTAAATCGTTTACTGGTGCAAAATTGAGTAACGTTTTACTCAATAGTATTAAAAATTTACTCAAATATTTTTTAAATTTTTTTTCTGTGTATGTACAAACTTTTAGAAATATTAGGGGTAAAATAAGGAATTTGGACTTTTTTTTAAATTTTCAAATGATAAACTTTTAGTTTGCAAGACATTTTTCCATAACAAAAAGTCTTTGTCATTTTGTCTCAGGTTCTAAAAAAAATAATCAAAAATCTCTGAGACATTTTTTTTATACAAAAAGTATCAGGTTCTTAGATATTTTTTCTATAGAAAAAGACATTCTGAGACATTTTTCCTATAGACAAATTTTCAGATTCTGAGACATTTTTCCAATAAAAAAAAGTCTCAGTTTCTGAGATATTTTTGGTATAGAAAAAGTTTCAGATACAAATGTATTAGTCCAATTGAAAAAGTATCAGATTTTAGACATTTTTCTTATAGAAAAAGATTTCGAGACATTTTTCTTCTAGAAAAACGATTTTGAGACATTTTTCTATAGAAAAGTTCTCAGATTCTAAGACATTTTTCTAATATAAAAATTCTCAGATCCATAGACATTTTTCCTATCAAATAAATTCTTAGATTTTGAGAAATTTTTCCTTTAGAAAAAGTGTCAGATTCTGAGACATTTTTCCTTTAGACAAAGTCTCAGATTCTGAAACATTTTTCCTATAGAAAAAGACTCAGATTGTGAGACATTTTCCTGTAGAAAAAGTCTCAGATTCTGGTACAATTTTCCTTCAGAAAAAGTCTAAGATTCTGAGACATTCTTCCTTCAGAAAAAGTCTAAGAAAAAAAGTCTCAGACTCTGAGACATTTTTCCTTTAGAAAAAGTCTAAGATTCTGAAATATTTTTCCTTCAGAAAAAGTCTCCGATTCTGCAACATTTTTTCAATCCGAGAGGGTCGCATTGAAAAATAAAATTATTTACAGATATTTAAAAAAAAAAATTCAAAAATATTTCTAAGTCGATTTTTTTCAAGTTCAAACACTAAAAATTTAAAAAATTACGCAGTTATTTTTATTCAGTTATTACCTAAATTTTCCAACTACGCAAACAAAAAATTAAATTTTTTAAAGGCAGTAGAAGAAATCCATATTTTTTGACCTCCAACTCTTTTGACCACCAATTTTTTGTAAACAAAGAAAAATTTTTATTTTTCTAATATCTTATTATTTATACACTTAGGTGTACTAAAATTGATAAACAATAAAATATTTTCTTAGTTTACAAAAAATTGATGGTCAAAAGAGTTAGAGGTCAAAAATGCGGATTTCTTCTACTGTATGTAAAAAAATTTAGTTTTGTGTTTATGTTGTTGGAAAAACTAACTGTTAACTGAATAAAAATACTTGTTTCGGTTTTTAAATTTTTAATGTTTGTACTTGGAAAAAATCGACTTAAAAATATTAAAAAAAAAAATCTAAAAAAATGTCTATAAAAAATTTCGTTTTGCAGCGCGACCCTCGTATCTCATTTAATATTTGCTCAATATAGACGCTATAAAGCTTAAATTAAAACTTGGAAGATTTCCTATATAGCATTTTTCTCAAACATACATGCTAAATTTAATCATACGCACGGTGTACTGAAGCTATGATGATAAAATTAAAAATATCGGCAACTCCTTTAAGTCTTTAAAAAATTCTTATATTTTTTTTAACTGTGCTCATTGTCCATGAATTTATTAAGTTATCGTATACTTTTATGTATTATTTTTTGCTCAATAGTTAGTTATTTTTTTTTATAGAAATATAAAAACAATAACAAAACTTTTAAATAAATATACTGAAAAAACATGCAAGCTGTTTTATAATCTAAAAACTCTACGTGTATGTATTTATTTGTAAACAAAAATTTTATTTATCTAAAATATGCTTTCACATGTATAAACAATAGGCTCCAAATCCGCAATGACTAAAGTTAATCGAGTTTAAATTTAATCAAATCTAAATGGCAAACGATCGATGACAGTCTGAGAATCTAGTCAAAAATTTATGGATTTTTTATATGGACTAGAAAATCAATAGTATTAGATCTGTTCAAATAGAATTTATGCATATATCTAATCTGATCTTCACATAAATAACTAAAAATAGAGGATCCAAAAATAAATGATTATATCTTAACAGATATAACTTTTTGTAATTATATCCCAAAAATGCAACGGTAAATTTCATCTTATTTGATATTGAAGATCATTAGATCTAATAAGATATAATTATATATTTTTATATCTTATTAGATATCATTTTTTATAATATCATATTAGATAATATTATAATATTAACCGTTCCATTTTTGGGATCTAATTATATTTAATTTTATCAAATTTGATCTAATAAGATATAATCATATATTTTTGGATACAACATTTTTGGGATCGAATGATATATGGCGCCATATTACTTTTTTTGTCGGGTTATTTTAATTGCCACATCCGCGCCTGATCTGATCATAACTGTGATATTTCAAATTTGGTTCCCAAGTTTGGGATCTGAAAGATCTGTTCAGATACAATCATATTTAATACGAGTTAGGTAGATTAGACCAGATATGTGCAGATCAGAACAGATCTTATCATTTTTGTGACACGAGTGGACTTGTTTTATATGTACATTTCTCTTTCTATTTAAATCTAAGGACAGACTCTGCTTTTTATGCATTTTTATATTTGATGCATATAGAAAACTGGAAAATTCCTTTTAAAATGATTTGCATATTTACATACTTCTATTATAGTACGTGTATCATTTTCAAAACAATATTTAGATAAAAATATTTTATTTGAATGCATTTTATTTTAGTTGTTTGTTTTTTGTTGCTACATTTTTTTAAAAAAATAAATAAATTTTTAGTTTTTAAATGCTTATGATAAATTTTTCTTTATTTTTTTAATATTAGAGCAATTTCAACATAAATGATTGAAAACAATATCAAAATGCCCTTTTTTCCTGTAAGGGCAACGTGGATTTCCTGAACCACAATTTTGTCTTAAAGTTAGAATGTTCAAATTCTGATTCATTTTTATTAAACAATAAAAATTATTTTATTCGACCTTTAAAGTATTATATTTTGAGGGTGTTTATTCTGGCTCGAGGTCATTATTTTCTTTACTAATTAAACCATGATATTCTCATAGCATAATTTTCAAGAAAATTATTTTTTTGTTTTAAAATTATTTATGTTGGTCATTTTTGCAAGACTTAATCGACACGTGTTTCGGAATTTGTCAAATTCCATTGTCAAGATTATTTAGCAAAAAATAAAAACGATTTACTACAAAGTAGCAAACGGGTCTAATGACAAACGATTTGTTTGAACACTGTACAAACTTAAATATTAATACATATTCGACTCTATCCACAATGGGAATTAGAAAGACGAAGAAATTGTACTATACTAGTAAGGCAACGATTGTCAATAACTCATTGTGGATAGAGTCGAATATGTATTAATATTTTAGTTTGTGCACAAACGATTTGTCATTAGACACGTTTGCTGTTTTGTAGTAAATCGTTTCTATTTTTGCTAAATAATCTTGACAATGGAATCTGACAAATTCCGAAACACGTGTCGATTAAGTCTTGAAAAAATGATCCACATAAATAAATTTAAAATAGAAAAATAATTTTCTTAAAAATTATTCTTAAGAATATCATAGTTTTAATTAGTAAAGAAAATAATGACCTCGAGCCAGAATAAACATCCTCAAAATATAGTTTAGAATGTTCTTTTAACGCTGTTTAAATTTCAGGAAGGTGTTTTTTTGTGTTGTTTAGTAATAAATTTTCACAGTAAGCAAAATTTTTGATTTTTGCAAAAATTAAAAAAAAAATTAAAAATTTAACTCTCTAAAGAAACTTTGAAAATTTATTGTTCAACAATAAGAAAAAACATCCCACTGAAATTTAAACAACGTTAAGAGGACATTCTGAACTTAAATAAAAAATTAAGTTTTAAGAAATTAGAGTTGCCTAATTGAGAATTTTCTAAAATTTAATTTTTCACTCACTTAAACATTATTTAAAAATTGTCTTCCTAGAACATTTCATTTCCTTAACTCTATTATAAATTTCCTAGAACAATTTTAAAATGTCTTATTAAGTACGTACTGGTTTATATAGAAATTTCCGCCTTCCACCTTTTACAAACTTCATTAAAATACACTGTAGGTGGTAACATTTATGTGGGTTACTCATATGTTTAACAATTTCTTGGCAACACATTGTAGACATGTTATTTGTTTTCCATGAAGGAGTTAACCAAAAAAAAAAAATTGAGCAACAATTGTACTTTTAGCTAAATTGCACTTAGACATGCAGTGCAACAAAAAAAACCTTTCAAAAACATTTAAAAATTTGTAACACGGAAAAGGAAGTTGAACTTAAAATTGAATATTTAAACGAAGAAATTGAATGAAATTAGAATTTGTAAAATAGGGAAAAAAAATTTTTAGGGATTGATGATGTTATTTTATAGAAATATCTTAAAACATTAACAAAATGTAAAAAAAATTAAATAAAAACACTGTGCTAGTTGCAAAAATTAACAAGCTGGGCCCCCTGCTGGTAAAGCTAATTCGGGTACGTTGAATTCAACGGTGCTAGCCATTTTTTGAAGTTAGCGCTCGTATTCGCGATATCCGCGATTTAAAATTGTAAAGCCTTGGTACTACAAAAATTACATTTTCATGCTTTTGGATGGTTTTTAAATATAAATTTAGAAATGCATTGTTTTTTTCTAGCGAAAAAAAATTTTCAGCGAAAAAAATTTTTCAGCAAAAAAAATTTTCTGCGAAAAAAAAATCGCGAAAAAAAAATTTTTTACAAAAATTTTTTGTCTGCAATTTATCGTAGTTTACTCATTTTCATAAATTAATGGGAAAATAAAAAAAAATTTGAAAAAAAAAATTTCGCAAAAAAAAAAATTCGCGAAAAAAAAATTTACGCGAATAATTTTTTTTTTTTTTTCGTATATTCAATGGAGTTTTAAGATGCTAAAAATTAAGCAATTGTCTAAATAATATGAAAAATATATTTTTTTACTTAAAAATAAATATGAACTCAACGGTGCTAGCAATTTTTTGAAGTTAGCGCTCGTATTCGCGATTTAAAATTGTAAAGCCTTGGTACTACAAAATTAAATTTTCATGCTTTTGGGATAGTTTTTAAATATAAATTTAGAAATGCATTGTTTTTTTCTCGCGACAAAAAAAATTTTATGCGAAAAAAAAAATCGCGAAAAAAAAATTTTTTTCCAAAAATTTCGTGTCTGCAATTTATCGTATTTTACTCATTTTCATAAATTAATGGGAAAATAAAAAAAAAAAATGGAAAAAAATATCGCAAAAAAATTTGCGAAAAAAAAATTACGCGAATATTTTTTTTTTTTTTTTGTAAATTCTATAGAGTTTCTAGGTGATAAAAATTAAACAATTGTCTAAATAATACGAAAAAAAATATTTTTTTTACTTACAAATAAAAAAAAATACTCGCGAATATCGCTAATACATACGCTAACTTTGAAAAAAACTGATATAACAATGAAATTTATTGTACACAAACTAGCTTTAACAGACGGCTGGCGCAAATTCAAATCAAACTAAAAATATTTGTATTGAAGCAATTTTTTCACGAAAATAAAGATTTTTTGCGAACAAAATATGTTTTTCGCGAAAAAATTCACGGTATTATGGTTTGTTATGTTAGTTTAACAGACTCGAATGGTTATAAATTAAAAAATTATCGCAAAACTTTAAAAATATCGTTGTTATTGTACTTTAGCATCAACATTTTAAATCGCGAATATCGCGAATGCGAGCGCTAACTTCGAAAAACGGCTAGCACCATTGAATTCCAGCGTTTGAAAGGCTACGTTAGCTACCCGTTTTTTTGCTTTTGCTTTTCATATCACTTCAAACAATTTCAATATTATAAGTTATAGCTTTTGTTTACTTTTCTTTTTTGTGTTTGCTTAAACTACAACAATATGAAAAAAATAAAAACTCCAAACAGAGCAGTAGCGGAAAACAAATTTTATTGTTGTAGCCTACAAATATACTACAGTAGTATATTTGTAGGCTACAAATATACTACAGTAGTATATTTGTAGGCTACAGTAATACTACAGTATTACTACAGTAGTATTACTACAGTAGTATTACTACAGTAGTATTACTACAGTAGTATTACTACAGTAGTATTACTACAGTAGTATTACTACAGTATTACTACAGTATCACATTGTAAACAAATGTTGCAATACAAAAACGTGATCATATTAAAAATTTCGTTAAGATGGTGTAAAATGAATACAACATCGAAAAAAGAATAATAATAATTTTTAATAAAATTCTTTTAATTTTGGTCAAAAAAATATAGAAAAATTTGGAATTTTGTCGAATTTTTCGATATTTTCGAATATGTACGCGATTTTAATATTATCGGTCTAGACGCTCAGAAGTTATGAGAAAAACCGTGACATTAACATTGGGTTAGAGATGGGCGCTGGTCACGTGATTTGCGTGATTCACGTGAATCACGCGTGAGTGATTTTCATTTAAATCACGTGATTGTGAGTGAGTGTGAGCTGAAAAAAAATCTGAGTGAGTGAGTCATTTATTTTTTGCGTGAGTTTGCGTGATAAGATTTTTAGATTAGCCCAATTTTTTTATTTTTTGTAAAAAAAATTTTTTGGAGTTTTTTTTTTTTGGTAGGAGAATTTTATTGCGTGAGTAGATTTTGCGTGACTCATGCGTGAGCGTGATTGAATCTGGCGTGAGTAAGATTTTTATTACTCACGTGAATAGTGAGTGAGCGTGAATAAAAAAAAAAATTGCGTGAGTGATTCGATTATTTTTGCGTGAGCTTGAGTGAGTGTGAGTCAAAATCCACTCACGCACCCATCTCTACATTGGGTTTTTCGATAATTCACGTGTTGAAAAATACACAAAACATGGTTTTAATTAGAGATGGGCGCGTGAGTGATTTTTGACTCACACTCACTCACGCCCACGACAGGAATTTTTGAATCACGCACACTCACTCACGAGCAAATTTTTTCTACTCACACTCATAATCACGTGAGTAAATTTAATACAACTCACACTCACTCAAGCTTCATTCACACTCTCGTTGACTCACACTCACGAAACTCTTATTCATACAAAAAAAAAATTAAAAACTAAAATTTGAAAAATCTTTTAAAATTTTCAACAAAATTTAAAGTTCAGCGTAACTTAAAAAATTGATTCACGCAAAAATCTTACTCACGCACACTCCACTCACACGCGCGTGAGTAAAATTGAATTTAGTCACACTCAAGCGTGGTCACGCGTGAATCACGTTCTAATCTGCTCATGTGCCCATCTCTACTTTTAATGACAAGGGAACACCACAACAGTGTTTGCCAAAGTTTTTTTTTTGAGAAGTTGAATTATAATTTTGCATTAAAACAATCCAACCCTATTCTTTATACACATTAAAATAAAACAGTTATGTTAAACAAGATAAGTGTGTGTGTGTATTATAGTTTTATTAAATTTTTTCTTTGTAGGCTACAAAAACAATATTTGTAGGCTACCAAAAATAATTTGTAGGCTACAGGTAGGCTACCAAAAATAATTTGTAGGCTACAGGTAGGCTACCAAAAATAATTTGTAGGCTACTTGTAGGCTACACAATTCTAATGTTTTTGTTTTTTTTGCTACTTATTCATTTTTAAAAACAATCGTAAGCTCTCGCTACAAAAACAGAAATGTGCAAGTATTAGTAGCTATAGCAATTGAATGATTTACATATTGTTTGTTTTTAAAACTACACATATCGTCAATTTTGGTTGTTTAAGCTACTTTCTCCGTAGTAATTTAAACGCTGTTGAATTCAGCGTACCCAAATTAACTTTACCAGTAGGGTGCCCAGCTTGTTAAAAAAAAGTGTCAAACTCGTGCACAGTGTAATTTAAAATTTTTATAATTTATCTTGTTGGCAATATTTATCATATTTTTAGTTGGTTTATTCTAGCTCGAGGTCATTATTTTTTTTAATAATTAAAACTATGATATTCTCATAGAATAATTTTTAAACAAATTATTTTTCTGTTTAAATTTATTTATGTTGGTAGTTTTTGCAAGACTTAATCGACAGGTCTTTCGGAATTTGTCAGATTCCATTGTCAAGACTATTTAGCAAATATGAAAACCATATACTACAAGTAGAAAAGAAATTTTAATGACAAATCGTTATTTCTGATTAATTTTTATTCAAAATTAATAAAAAATTATTTTTTGACCTTAAAAATATTATGTTTTGAGTAGATTAATTCTAGCAAGGTCGTTATATTCCGAAACAAGTGATATAAACAGAAAATTTATTTTTTGGAAAATAATTCTATAAGAATATCGTAGTTTTTATTAGTAAAGGAAAACGACCTCGAGCTCGAATAAACCTACTCAAAATATAATATTTTAAAGGTCGAATAAAACAATTTCAATTATTTTTTAATAAAAATTAATCAGAATTTGGGTAATATTTATCGCGAAGAAAAAGTTGTCTCCAACATCTTTCGCCGATACCCTTTCGAGTTTGAGGGTGTCAAAAATTGGACACTGCCGAATTTTACACTCTCAATTGCTTTGATTTAATATCAGCCTCCATGTTAATATTATATTAAGCCAAACAATACAGTACTTATGTCCATTTTTATTTTTCATTTTATTTAAAATTATTTTTTCCTAAATTACACAAAAAAAAAAAAAAAGTCTCGTAATACCATTATACCAATATTTGACAGTTTTCCTTTTCCTTTTTTAACAAACCCGGGTAAAAATGAAATATATATGATCATATATGAAGATATATGGATCATATATGGATTTATATAACCATATATTATCATATATGACTCCATATATGTTTATATATGATCGGATCCGTAAATTGGCCCGATATGGGCTCATATCGGGCCAATTTTCGGATCAGAACATATATAAACATATATGGAGGCATATATGATAATATATGGTTATATAAATCCATATATGATCAATATATCTTCATATATGATCATATATATTTAATTTTTACCTGGGAATCGAAATTTATATTTTTTTTGTAATTTTACAATTTTTTTTTTGCAATTTTACAAATTTCCAAGATAATTTTACACAAAAAATGTAGTAAATTCACGAGAATTCCTTGTAATTTTAATTGCGCCAAAAAATTGTAAAATTACAATTTTACTGGTAAAAATCTTGTAAAATTACAAAATTATTGGTAAAAAGCTTGTAAAATTAGTAGGAATTCTCGTAAAATAGGAGGTAGCAAAAAATCTAGTAAAATTACTAAACCTCTTTGTGAATTTTATAGTGTCAAAAAACTTGTAAATTTTCAATTTTATTGGTAAAACCCTTGTAAAATTACAAAATTATTGGTAAAAATCTTGTAAAATTACTAAGAATTCTCGTAAAATAGGAGGTAGCAAACAAAAAAAAAAGTTACAAGTTTTTCTTGTAATTTTACAAGGTTTTTTTTTTTGAGTGTAGTAATAATTTAAATTTAATCGAAAATACGTTATAATAATGGTTAACCATAAATTACATAGTTGATACATGCCTGCCATTAAAAATGTGTTTAAATTTCAAACTAAAGTCTAAATAAATTTAAAAAATATTAAGTCCTAATTTTATTCTACTCACACATGTATTATTTAGTTAGCACTATAATTTTGTCGAAAAATCTGTTTCAAAACCATATGTTTGTTTTTCAAAATTTAACAACCACATTTTTTGTTTTATTTCCTCTTGAAATCACCACTAACTTCCGGTTCAGTAATTGTTATACATGTTTTATGTATTATATGTATTTGAAAGAGTAGAATTTTGTAAAATTTTAAAATCGTACAAACGTCAATTGGAAATAATGAAAGAGTCTGAAGCTGTAGATTCAAAAGGTATAATAGATTTTATGTACCGCCGTATAAGACAACAGAAGGTCACAGCTAAAAGGTGTTTTACCATGTCATTCTTATAAATTTTTATTAAACTCCTAAAACATAATATAGGCAGTGTGTAAAAGTACATGTTTAATATGTAAAACTACATCATATATTGTGTCCAGTACCTTTAGATGTGTTTAAAATTATTTTTGGGCAATTTGTGTAATTTTACACAGTTAATGTGTATTTTTACACTCAATGTGTATTTTTGAGTGTATAAGAGTAGAATATGTAATATATAGTATATGTATTTGAATGAGTAAAATTTTGTATAATTTTAAAATCATACAAACGTCAATTGGAAACATTGATAGAGTTTGAAGCCATAGATTAAAAGGTATAAGACATTTTATGTACCGCCGTATAAGACAAAAGAATGCCACAACTAAAATGTGTTTACCATCTCATTCTAATAAATTTTTTATTGAACTTCTAAAAAAACAATATACACAGTGAGTAAAATTACATATTTTGTATGTAAAACTACAATATATATTGCGTCCAGTATCTATAACTGCAATTTAAATCATTTTTGTGCAATTTGTGTAATTTTACACATTTAATGTGTAGTGTGTTTTGAGTGTATAAGAGTAGTAAGTTATACATTCCATATTTAAAGATTATATCGTTGACATAATTTCGGATTTTTTATTTATAAAATCATCTGTTTAAATCTTCCAGCTTTAAAAAATATTTCCAATTGGGTTATTTTAAAATATATACTTTCATCCTATTCTCTATGTTAGATTATATGATTTTACTTATATGTTATTTTAGATTTTTAACTATAAAAACCAGTGCAGTATTATCATGTGTCCATACTGCAATAATTGCCTGTAGTTATACCAGTAACAAACGAGTATTTAAAACGATTGAATGAGTTTTGGGTTTTTTCTAAATAGTGGTTGTTAGGGCTAAATAGTACCACAGGATTTTAAATTAAACACAAGTAAAGAAAAAAATAATTTTAATTTTGTTTTGGTAAATTTATTCAGTTTTTGAAATCAAGAAATCTTAAATTGAGAATAACTGAGGTGAACGCAATAAGAACATTTACATCTTATACTTATACTACCATTATTTCTTTAGTCAAGTGTCTTTTACTTCTTCTTCATCTTAAATTTATGCTATTTTACTCAATCAATCATCTTATACCTAAATAAACGACTTGTATAAGATTTACAGTATTTTACAAAATCAAAAGTATTATACGCCATCCATCATACGGTCAAATCTAATATTTAAATACTCAATCTAAGGCTTTATGCTTTCATAAAACTCTTATACTTCAACTTCAGTCTTATAACACAACATAATATCTTATACAAACTAACGCCTTGTATGGAATCCATCGTTTTAAAAAAAATCAAAAGTCTTATACTAGATCCATCAAACGCTAAAATTGTATACTCAATGAAAAAGCGTGTATTTAATTGTCGTCTTATAGTTTATCAAAAGTTTTATATTTCATCAGTCATACGCTAAAGTTTTATATATAATCTGGCATAATTATTCAATCTAAAGTCTTATACTTACAGTAACAAATATCTTATTATTTATCCTGCTGTTACACCACCATATTTAACTTTACTTAAGATCTTATTTAGTTTATAAAAAGTCTAATACAGCATCCACCTTATGCTTAAATCTTATACATAATTAATCATAAGCATTGTACTCAATCTTATGCTTTACGATTTAAAGCCTTGTTTGTCTTATACACCATTATACGTTTACACCTTCAAACCTTGTAAATTTACAAGAAAAACTTGTAACCTTTTTTGTTTGTTACCTCATATTTGACAAAAATTCCTAGTAGTTTTACAAGCTTTTTACCAATAATTTTGTAATTTTACAAGGTTTTTAACAATAAAATTGTGAATTTAAAAATTTTTGACACGATTAAATTTACAAGGAGTTTTCGTAATTTTACTAGATTTTTTGCTACCTCCGATTTTACGAGAATTCCTAGTAATTTTACAAGCTTTTTTACCAATAATTTTGTAATTTTACAAGCTTTTTACAAATAAAATTGTAAATTTACTGTTTTTTGGCGTAATTGAAATTACAAGGAATTCTCGTGAATTTACAAGATTATTTTGTAAAATTATCTTGGAAATTTGTAAAATTACAAAAAAAATTTAAATTTCGATCCAAAATTGTTTGTTAAAAAAACAAGGAAAACTGTCAAATATTGGTAAAATGGGATTTCAAGACTTTTCCTAGTAATTTGACAAAGTTTTTTTTTTGTATGTAATATTTCCAAAATCATTCAATCTAAAGTTTTTAACTAAAAATATTTTTCTTAAGTTAATCAAAAGTCTTATACATTTTCTTGTCACTAATACAACACCGAGTTAAACTTAATTTTAAGTCTTATATAAATTTTGATATTGTTTAGAATCTATTGTATTTCTGTCAATCAAAAGTCGTTTCATTATCATACGCTAAAATTGTACATTCTACCTTTATTTACTTAATCAAAACTCTAATGCTTAAACAAAGGTCAAATGTCTTATACTCCATCTTACGCCTAGTATAATACCGTAAACAGAAATTCTTATACAATCTAAATCCTTGCATGAAATCTATCGTATCTTATCCACCATACACCTTACTCTAAGTTCGTATGCTTCCAAAATTATTAAAAATAAAGTCTTATACTTTAACAACCGCCTTATAGTTAATCAAAAGCATTTTACTTAAGCCTATATATAGTATTCCAATTAATCAAAAGTCTTATAAACAATAATTATACGCTTAAATCTTCTACTTTAACTTCCTTAATTATAATTATTCCACATAAAGTCTTATATGTAAACAAATGAAGTATAGTTAGCTTAAGGACTTATACTTCATCGTACAACTTGTCAGAAATCTACAGTATTTCACTTATACAACATCCATCACACTCTTGAATCTCACAATTAATCACCTTAAATATGTAATCGAAAGCATTTTACTAAACTAAATTCTTATAGTTCTTCAAAAGTCTTACACTCCAACTTATGCCTAATACACCACGGTATTAATCTCAACATAAAGTGTTTTTCAATCGAACAAACTGAATGAAACCAATCGTATTTCAGTTAATCAAAAGTCTTATATTCCATCTATCATAAGCTGAAATCATATATTTTAACTTCAATCTAAATTCTTCTACAAAAACAAATCTTATAAATCACATTTTTTAACTCAACTAAAAGTCTCACAATTAATCACCTTAAATATGTAATCGAAAGCATTTGACTAAATTAATTTCTTATAGTTATGCAAAAGTCTTATACACCAACTTATGCCTAATACACCACGGTATTAATCTCAACTTAAAGAATTTTTCAATCTAACGAATTGAATGAAATCAATCGTATTTCAGTCAATCAAAAGTCTTTTATTCCATCTATCATAAGCTGAAATCAATCGTATTTCAGTTAATCAAAAGTCAATCTAAATTCTTGTACAAAAAAATCTTATACTAGACCTTTCATCTGATAAACCACATTTTTAACTTATATTAAAGTCTCATAAAAACTTACGCCTTGTAAGAAATCTATCGTGGTCCAACAAACGCAAAAACCTTTAACTTATTCTACCTCAAATATTCCATAAGAAGCCTTATACTTTATTAACATCTTGTAGTAAATCAAAAGTCTCTTTCTTAACTAACGCCTGATACACTAATGTAATGCATTTTGATGCATTTTAGTAAATCAAAACTGTTATATAAACTACCGTAATTATTTAATATAAAGTCTTCTACTTGAACTAGAGCCCTCTAGTACATAAAAAGTCGTATACTTCAACTTAATACATCACCATATTTAACTCAAGTCTTATATGGAACCGTCTCAGCAAAAATAAATCGAGATTTTGACAGCACATTTTTATACCCTCCAACCACAGTATGGGGGTATACTCACTTTGTCATTCCTTTTGTAACGCATCGAAATATCGGTCGCGGACCCCATAAAGTATATATATTATTGATCCATGATCGATTCTAAGACATTCTGTGAGTGTCCGTCCGTCCGTCTGTCTGTAGATAACACAATGCAGTCCAAAATAAAACAGCTAGTCTCCTGAAGTTTGGAAAAAATATGTCTCATGTTCATAGGCAGGTTAAGTTCGTGAATGGGCAAAATCGGTCCAGGGTGAAAAAAGTTCCCCCCTGAAGAACTGAATCAACCTCTGAAAAATACACTTTTTTACGTGTTTTTTTGTATTTTTGTTAAATAAATAAAACATTTGGTATATTTATCACGATGAGAAGGAGATCTAAAAGTCCCCCACTGACCCCCACCCTCCCCCCCCCAAAAAAAACGCCCCTGAAATTTTTTTTTTTTATTTTTTTTTACATATTGGAGGGTATAAAACATTCGGCACAGCCGAATTTAACACTCTCAGTGCATCCTAATGACGCATTTAAGGTGTGGTAAAAGTAAGAAAAAAAATTAAATTATTTTGTTAAGATTTTTTTTTATAAAACTTATTATATTAAATTCTATACAGCTTCAATCAGCACTCAAGAAACACATGATTTCACTGCATCTTATACCCAATTCACACCTGAGGTGAAATCTCGTTCAAACGAGATATCGATCATATGGTTGTACATAAAATGATACAGAGCCATATAATCGAAATCTTGTTCGAAATAGATTTCACCTCAGGTGTGAATGGGCCTTTAATATCGCTCTATAAGTGCTACCAAACAGTGCTCTTTATAGTGACATCGCTCAAAGAAATCTTTCATATGGTTGGTTTGAATGCGCTCTTTGACTAGTATTTTCATTTTAAAAGCTGATTCCAGTTTGGAAAAATTTCTGCTAGGTTATTTCACAATCAAAAACCTTATACTTTAGTTAACATATTAAACATTTGCAATAGTCTTATACTCTAACTAACGCCTAATCAAACACCGTATTAAATTTTACTTAAAATCATATACTTCTAGTATTCACAGAGTCTTATAATCATGGTTCTTATACTACCGTCTCTTATACAGATACCTTAATTTTATTCTTCGAATCTTTATTCAGAATACCGACCTAAGCTAGTCTTCTACTATTCTTTAAGAACCATCTTATACTCATAATAACAATCTTATACTCAGTTTAAAGTCTTTTAGTTAGACTAGTATCAATATACACTCAAAATATCATAGAAAACTCAGAATTTCGTCTTATACTCAGCACACCTTCATTGTTCTATTTACATAATAAATCATTTATAAATCTTTATATTTATTTTCATGTGCCTTTAAATTAACTCTTCTAAAACTTTAATAAACGATTTTCTTTTAATTTGCTTGATTGAAATTTAGTTTCAAAAATATCTCTCCTCTTAAAAAATTATTGAAATTTTTCTTTGTTTCTTATTTTCCCTAAAACTTAAGTAGATTGTTCATGTTTCATTTAAATTAATTTAATTTTTTGCTTTAACATCTTCTACCCGTTATTGTTTGCTATTCTCACTTTTAAGTAGCTTTGGTTGGCTTTTTGCTGTAGTCCTTCGTACTTGTGTCTTTAGCTCTTTAAGCCTGTATATTGTTTGGTTTACTTATTGTTGGTGACAGCTGTTAGGAAATGTCTCTGTTATCTGTCATTTTGACCAACAGAAAAAAAGTCACACAAAAAACTTTGCTATTTTGTTCATTTGTTTTGTCAACAATATTTAGCCTGGCCGCTTTGACGTACAAAAAACAAGTTAATTGTTTTAAGTGTATAGCTGAGAGAAATAAAAATCCTATCGAAATGTTGAAAGGCTAAAGTAGACTAAGGCTCTTTAACAAAATTAAACTTAATTAATTAAGTTTGTGTTTTTCTTTTTTTAAAGAAAATTAAAAATAAGCTTGTGTTAGGATGATGGAATAATATTAATTATGAAATGGAAAGGACAAATGAAAAAAAAAAAAAAATATTTTTTTTTTTTAAGAGATGACTTTTTTTATTCTACAAAGCTTTTTTAAGAAAGTTGTAGAAATAAACAAATACACATAAAATATAAATGAATGTTTTATTCTTTAAATTTGTCTTATACTTATTATTGTTAGTTCAAATTCATCTTATACTCAAAGTTCTGTCTTATGCGAAAAAATCTATCTTATACTAAAAGAGTCCTTTAATGCTATACATTGAATTTTAGAAAAATCTTTACTTTTATAATTACGTTAATCTCCCTACACACAAAACAAAACTTGTAAAATTACTAGAAAAAGTCTCGTCTCTAATTTGACCAATATTTGACAGTTTTCCTTGTTTTTTAACAAAAAATTTTCGATCGAAATTTAATTTTTTTTGTAATTTTACAATTTTTTTTGTAATTTTACATTTTTTTGTGTAATTTTACATTTTTTTTTTTTGTAATTTTACAAATTTCCAAGTTTTTTTTTACAAAAAAATCTAGTAATTTCACGAGAATTCCTTTTAAGTTTTATTACGAAAAAAAGTTGTAAACTTACAGTTTTATTGGTAAAAAGCTTGTAAAATTACACAAAATCTCGTAATTTTTACTAGAAATTCTTTAATTCTGTTTGTTATTAAATTTATACTAACAATAAAAACGAAAAACAATTCAATAACTGGATATCAATTGAGTTTTTCTGAATTTTATTTAATAACATTTTCAATATTGGCCCCACGTTGGGCGCCAGTAAGATCATGTAATTTTTTTTGGTTCAAAAGTTAATCTGATTGTATTTGTTTTAAAATTTTCAATAAATATGAATTAAATATCTAGATTTTAATTGGATTTCTTTGATTTACCGTTAATCACTTCTTGTAATATTTGGCCCATTTTGGCCGCCAATGATACGATATGAATATTTTTAGTTTAAATGTGTTTTCGACTGTATTTTCATTTTTTTAGTTTTCTAAAAAATAAATTTATTGATTTCAATTGTACTTGCTCAAATTTTTGTTAATCACTGGCCCGTACCACAAGAAACGAAAAGTCTTATTTTAAATTTCAAATTTTCTATACATTTTTTGAAAGTCGATTTTAAAAACAAAAACAATTTGTATGGAAATAAAATTAAAAGCTCATTTTAAATTTATTTTATTTTCTTGCGGTAAGGCTGACTATTTTTCTATGGGGCCACTTTAGGCGCCAAAAAGACAGTGAGAATATTTTTAGTTAAAAAGTTATTCTAATTATTTTATTTTTTACGTTTCAGTTTATAAACAAATTTATATTAAATTATTTAAAATTTCAACTGTCTTAACTTTAATTAATCACTTTTTTACTGTTGGCCCCAAGGTGGGAGCCAATAAAATAATTAAATTTGTATACCTTCCAACTACATACAGTATGGGGGTATACTCACTTTGCCATTCCATGTGTAACACACCAAAATATCGGTCTGGGATCCCATAAAGTATAGATATTTATGATCAGTGAGAAGATATTCTAGCGAGTCCGTTCCTCCGACTGTAGTTAACACGATGCAGTCCAAAATAAAAGAGCTAAACTCCCGAAATTTGGCACGAATATGTCTTATGTTCCTAGGCAGGTTAAATTTATAAATAAACAAAATCGGACCAGGGGGAAAAAAGGTTTCCTCTAGAAAAACTTAAGAAACCTCAGAAAAATACCATATTTTTACATGATTTTTTGTGTTTTTGTTTAGCAAATGAAACATTTTTATGCGACAAGAAGTTCAAAGTCCGAAATTTGGACCCGGGGATTAGAAAATATCGTTTTTTTCGGCCCGCCCTCTTTTGTGGGCGTGGACAAAAAAAAATTGTTAAAATAATGATAAACTTGTATTTCGTTAGTGCAAAAAGCATAACAATGAATTTTATAATATTTTTATAAATTTTATATAATTCGAGGGAAAATTTGTCCCCCCCCAATGACCACTGCCGAATTTATATTGGGCCTGTCTTAGTTATAGTTAATCACTGTTTTACTATTCGCCCCAAGTTGGGCGCCAATAAGAGGGTTAAATCTTCTTCTTATACTAATGCTTGATTATACCCTCTACTTAGTGATATAGGGTATATATAAGTTTGTCATTCGTGTGTAACTCATCGAAATATCGGTCTGGGATCCCATAAAGTATGTATGTTCATGATCCCCGATCGATTTTACGATATTCTAGCGATGTCTGTCTGTCCGTCTGTCTGTGGAAATGGTGATCACGACTAAAATGTTACACGGAGATAAATACAACTTAACATATTTATTTGAAGTTCTCCCGAGAAGTTTGGTATTGCATTTGAGCGATATCGGTTCAGCGGTTCAAAAGTTATGAACGAAAATGTAAGGACACCTCAAAAATTTTAATACATTCAACATAACCTTAATATACAAAATGCTTTAATTCGGCTGCTGGTTGGCATATGTGAACATTATTGAACACCAAATGGTATTTAAACAAGTACGAACTTTTTTTTTGACAAAAAAGGGGAAAAATCGCGGATTTTTTTTTTTACCAACAATTTTTTTCGCGCAAATTTTTTCTCAAAAATTTTTTTTTTCCAAAGTAATTTCCTTTTAAAAAAATTTTTTTGCAATAATATTATTTTTGAAATTATGGAGGGTATCACTACATTCGACAAGGCCGAATTTAACTTTTTTACTTGTTTTTTATTTTTTTTTTTTATTTTATTAAGAATTAACATATAATTACAAATCATATACTAATTTTACCTAACCCAGAACTGGTAACAATGACCTTCGTCTCGTTGTAGCGAAACAGACCAAGGCCTCTGGTGGGAATCGAACCCACGACCCCCAGACTCATAGGCTAGCACGCTACCAACTAGCCTACTGGGGCGCCTTGTTTTTTATTAAAACTTCATCTTACACTAAAACTAACCCCTAGTTTCTGTATGACGAACGAATGTCAAAAATTTGCATATATTTTATTATTGTAACAAAAACAAAATACATGTAAAATTTTGACTTTCGTCATTCGTTCGTCATGAAGAAACTAGGGGTAAGTCTAATAAGAAAGCTTTATCTTGTACTAAGACTTCGCCTTATACGAAGACTACGTCTTATACTAAGACTTCGTCTTATACTAAGACTTCGTCTTATACTAAGACTTCGTCTTATACTAAGACTTCGTCTTATACTAAGACTTCATATTTTAATAAGACAATATTTTATAATAAGACTAAATAATACTGTAAATTTTTATAAATTTAACGTTTTATACTCAGTATTTTATCTTACACTAAGATATCTCCGATATCAAATTCATGTTTATGCGTATAAAACTATCGCTTAATACCCAGACTACTTATACTCAGCTCTTATACTTTATATTATTCGATTTATAACGAAACTTATGTTTTAAACTTAAGTGACTTAGCACCTTTTGCTAGGTATTCCAGCAAACCTGCTTAAAACAATACAAAGTCTTATACACTCACAACTGGCATACACTTAAATTAATGTCTTATACGTACCAATTTTATATTCTCAAATTAAAGTTATACATATTTGTTTTCACATCATTATTTCTTATGACTTATTCTGTACTGTTTTGTTTTCATAAGCACCTTCATTTAATAATTAAACCTTCACTTAATCTGATACATTTTCCAAAGACACTTAAAAATCATTTTAATCGTTTAAATGTATAGCATATCTCAAGACAAAAAAAATGGAACATAATTTTCTTTTTCTTATTTCATATTATTGGGGATTTTTTAAAAAGGATATTCCCCAATGGTAGAAAATACAATGTCTTAAGTGTATTTTACAAAAATATTGTCTATAAAGTCATTTTCTTTTTGTTGCTTTTGCCGTTAAAATGGTAATAAATCAATCATTTCGGGATTAAAAATAAATGAGAAATAAGAACAACGAAAAAATTTTGTTACACTTTTTTTCTTAAGAATTTCTTTAAGTTTTCACTTTGTTTTTGAAAAAAAAAGAAAATTACATAAGGGATTATAAAAGTTATTAAGGATAATAAAATTGTATATATAGAGGAATTCAGGATAATTAAGAATTATTTTTTTTTTTAAAGTAAGTCCGAAAATGACAGATGTCACAATTTAAATTCACAGGAAAATTAAGTTAAAACTGAAAAAAATATAACAATTTAGAAAACACACTAATTTCAAATCGCTTAATCACAATTGAGTTTCATAAGTTTTTATTAAAATCCCAATTAAAATTTTGAAATTCTAGTGGAAATTTAAAAACTTTAGAAATTCAGATAAGCCCAATTAAAATTCGAAAGTCCAGTCTAAAGTAAAAACTCTATTTTGACTCTTCTGAATTGTAATTGAAATATCTCGATTTAGTTTATGCTTTTCTGAATTTAAGTTAATCACTTTTTTATTCTTGGCCCCACATTGGGCGCCAATTTGACGATATTGATCTGTTTAGTTTTAAAGTTGTTCTGATTGATTTCTTCAAAATTTGTATTTACAAAAAAAAATCTTATTAAATACATGTAAGGATGTTAATTAGACTTGTCTGAATTTTAGTTGAAACCAATTTTTATATTTGCCCCACGCTGGGGGGACAATAAGACGATGTTAGACTTTATAGTTTAGAAGTTATTTAATAATTACAAACTTTTGCAAAATGAAAAATAAATCAAATAAGTTTACAAAATCAAAAATAAATTAAGGCCTCTGTTCTGTCTTTCACAACTTTTCAATTCACATGAAAATTTCTGAATAACATGAAATCAAGTTTAGTGTTTTGTTGATCACGTTGTCATTCGAACTTGAAATCGAATAATTAAAATTTAAAAAAATATAAGGAAAAAAGTGTATTCGTTTTACTTTCACCAAATTTTATTTATGTGAAACAAAACGAAAAAGAAATTCGGATGTGAAATCTAGAACACCAAAAAAATTCGGAAGTTTTCCTTTTTACATTTTTTATGTGAATTACTTATTTTGGAACAGCGGCCTAAATCAATATCTGGATTTCAATTGGACTTGTTTATATATAAGCTGATTTGTTTTATAATATAAGAATTCTTATTGGCGACAAATTTAAAAAAAATTTTTTAAATAAATAATCAAATTGAATAAGTTAATGAATTTTGATTGGGATTGTCTGAATTTGATTTAATCGCATTTTTTTTAATTGGCCCCATGTTGGGCGCCAAATAAGACTATCTGAATATTCTTATTAAAAAAGTAATTCCAACCGTATTTATTTTTAAATTTCTGTATTTAAAATAAGATTGTCGAAAGGTTTACACCACGTTGGACGCCAATAACACAGCCCCACAAATAAGGTTCTGACTTAGAACTTAAACCTACTAATCTTCATGTATTTTGAGCTCTGAACTCAATTCCGAAATTAGAATGGAATTTTATGTAGTCTGATTTCTGTAAAATTTATTCACAAGATAGAGAAACAAATCTAGTATCGCATTAAATCGGTCTGGTATATGTGGCGACAATATATTCTGGGTCAGAACCTTATTTTTGTGAAGCCTTTTAGAGCGGGTCTTGCTTGTTTTTTCCAACACATGAATTCTGTCCAAGCTTCAGTAGAATCAGGGTTGTCTTTTGAAAGTTGCAATTGAAATATCATTTAAACTTAAAAGATTCACATCGTTTTATTGGCGCCCACCGTGGGGCCAATATTAAAAACGCGGTTAACTGAAATTCCGACAAGCACAAATAAAATACAGAAATTGACAAAAAAAATTGAAAATAAATACAATCATTATAAGATTTAAACATAAACAAGACAAACCGATATTTAAAATCCTACTGATGATAACACTAACTGGAGCATTTGAAACCGGTGTGGGAATACCAGAAATGTTTATAATTTTTAGAAATTAAATTTTTCTTCTGCATTTCTTCAAATTGTACCCTTATAACAAATATAATTAGAGCACAAGCTCGATCTGTACTTACAGAAAAAAACAAATAAAATTACTGACAAAAATTGTCGCCATTAGACACGTCTCCGAAACAGAAAATTCAAATTCCTTCATTTGTGTCTGCGATTCCAGATCATGTTGGTAATCCTTGCAAATAATGTAAGAGACATAAAAAGTGAAAGAAAGTATGAGACAAGGTTGAGATTGCTAGAAATAGAATTGTAGTGTTAGAAACTGTTAAAATTTATTCTGTAGAATCTAAAAATATTCACATATATAAAAAACAATTTCCATTAACAAAACAAACCGACATTTAAAATCCTACTGATGATAACACTAACTGGAGTGTTTGAAACCGGTATGGAAATACCAGAAATGTCTACAATTTTTAGAAATTTAATTTTAATTCTGCATTTTTTTTTTTACTTGAACCCTTATAAAAAACTTACATTGTGTTTTTGGCGCCCAATAGGGGGCCATTTTAAAAAAGTACTTACAAGGGAATTCTCCTTAGTGTCACCCGCGGATCTTTATGGAATTGCTTTTTTTTGTAGATCAGAAAAAATAAAGGGACACGTATTTTTTTAGCGGCCCAAATTCATATTTAGTGGGTAAAAAGGAGGGAGGAAGACAAGGCCATTTTTCAGTTTTTTTCGTTTATCTCCTATATTATGCAAGGAAACCTAGTCATGTTACATAGCAAATGAAAGGTCTTTGGAAAACATATCTACGTGTGCTAAGAACGTATCCAAACATGCACAACTTTTCGTCATATTGAGTAAAATACCAAAATTTTACGACATTTTTGTTAATATGTAAGTCGAAAAATATTAATTTCTTTGGCCCGTTGCTAGCACCACGAGATAGGTATTTTTAATACCTTTAATCTGATACCAACCATGTCTATATTAATTTTGTTTAAATAGGCGTAAATCGTAAAAAACTGAAAAAGGTAAATTTCCCCCCATACAAATCGAGCCCCCCCCCTAAAAATGAGTTTGGGTCACTAAAAAAAAATACGTGTCGAATTAATTTTCTTAACAACATATCCAAATTTCATGATGATCAGAGAGTGACACCAGGGAGACTTCCCTTGTAAGTAGCAAAGTTCTTAAAATATTCTTTGAAGAATCTAAGTAATGTCCCAGATAAAACAAAAAAAAAACTTAAGTAGTTTTTATCTCTGTTAATAAATTCATTTATAACTTTCTCTTGAGAATCCTCTATAAAAAAAAATTAACATTTTGTATATAATTCTAACATTTAACTGCCAACAATCATTATTTATAAGTTCTGCCACCTTTTGTTGTACATTGCCACACCATCAATTTTATCATTTAGCTAATTACAATGCAATTAATGCTATCAACAACACAAAAACGAACGAACAACAAAAAAATGAACAACAACAAAAAAATGAGCAACAAAACTCCAACAGCATTTTAAATCTAGCAATATGCAAATGTTGTTTGCAAACTTGTACTATTTACTATTTTTTCAATGAAGGTACAAACATCATTTGCTTGAAATGATAGTTGCACTTACTGCGTATTCATGAAGTGTTTACATGTTTGTCAGTTACGTTTACGTTTTTCTGTTTCATTTACATTCATGTTTTTATTCCTGTCCAGATAACAGAGAAAAAGGTAGTTGGTGTAATGCTTAGAGGGTAAACAAAAATCAAACCCAGTGAGATTTTTTTGGGAATGGTTATTTAATTTGGCAGAAAATCTAGGGGTAACTTTATTTCATTGACGCCCAGCATGGGGCCACAATTAAAAATAAAATGATTAACAAAAATTCAGACTTGCTTAAACGAAATTCTGAATCTGAGTTGATTTGACTTTAGCTTACATTTAATTATTCACGAATAAGCATAAAGTTGTCTACTTTAAAACAGCATTTTTTTCGAACCTCTAACTATTGCTGGCTTACTTAGAAAAAATCGTCTATTTAAAACTGCAAATAGCATGTTTACTATTTAGCTTAGGTAAAAATTTTAAAGTTTTTTATTGTTTGGTATACTTTTTGTTGGTTTGACTGTTTTTATTGTAGTTTTAAAGATTTTTTGTATGCATAATGAGCTTAAATGGCATTTGAATTTTTAAATTATAATAATAATAATGAAAAAAGGAAAAAGATAAGACAACGACTTTAATAGGAGTAAAAACTTAAATAGAAATACATAATTAAATGCAAAGGATTATTAAAATAGAATAAATTATGAAGAGGCTAAAAACTAGAAGAAAAAAATTTGAATTTCTAAAAATTATAGAAATTTCTAGTATTCCCATACCGGTTTTAAACACTCCCGTTAATGTTATCATCAGCAGGTTTTTAAATGTCGCTTTGTCTTGTTAATGGAAATTGTTTTTTATATGTGTGAATATTTATAGTTTCTACAGAATAAATTTTAACAGTTTCCAACACTACAATTATATTTCTAGCAATCTCAACCTCACCTCTTACTTTCTTTCACATTTTTTGTCTCTTACATTATTTCGCAACGGTTAGCTACATGATCTGGTATTGCAGACACAAATGAAGGAATTTGTATTTTCTGTTTTGGAGAAGTGCCTAATGGCAACATATTTCGTCAGTAATTTTATTTGTGTTTTTTCTGTAAGTTCAGATCGAGCTCGGGCTCTAATTATATTTGTTATAAGGGTTCAGGTTGTAAAAATGCAGAAGAAAATTTGTATTTCTAAAAATTATAGACATTTCTGGTATTCCCACACCGGTTTCAAACACTCCAGTTAGTGTTATCATCAGTAGGATTTTAAATGTCGGTTTGTCTTGTTAATCGAAATTGTTTTTATATGTGTGAATATTTATAGTTTCTCAGGAACAAATTTTAACAGTTTCCAACACTAAAGTTCTATTTCTAGCAATCTAAACCTCACCTCCTACTATCTTTCAACTTTTTTGTATCTTACATTATTTCGCAAGGGTTAGCTACATGATCTGGAGTTGCAGACACAAATGAAGGAATTTGCATTTTCTGTTTTGGAGACGTCCCAGCAAAACTTAGATTACCAAATAAGGTATAAAATAAGGTATAGGATCTCTTATTTTATACATTGCAGCATTGATGATTTTAACAGGCGATGAGACTCAAAGTAATGCATCCACATTATCACAAAGAATACCAGTAAGGTATAAAATAAGTCATAAATTTATATCGAAGAATACGAGTAAGGTGTAAAATATATGATATTTTATAGGTTACAAGAAATGAAATAATATAGCATACCAGAAGATAATATATAAGGTGTTACGAGTAGTGAAAAAGTAATTTTGTATTAAATTTACTCACGTGATTGTAATTGAGTGTAAGTAAATAAAATATGCTCTTGAGTGTGTGTCGTTAGAAATTTCCTGTCGTGAGCCCATCTCTAGTTTAAACTTATGCATTTTTTTTATAAAATAATTATTTTTTATGTTATTGTAATGCATTATGCATCCAATTATAAATAATGCATTATTTCAAACTTTCAACTAATACATAATGTAACCAAATATAAGTCATCCATGATTTAATGTTTAGAAATAATAAATATGAAATACATTTTTTCCAATAATCATGCATTACGTAGCAAATTATTAGTGATGGATTATTTTTCACTTGAAAATAATACGTTGTGGAACAAATGTTTTGTAAGACATCCTAAAATAATGCTACAAATAAGGTATATACATTACCTGGTAATGTGTTATATAATCACTACCCATTACCAAAGTTTTGCTGGGGTGCCTAATCTCGACCTTTTTTGTCAACACTCCAGTTAGTGTTATCATTTGTCTTATTTTTATCATTTGTCTTCATTGTCTTATTGGCGCCCCACGTGGGTCTAGTAGTAAAAACATGATTATCTAAAATTTACACAATATCAATTGCAAGCCTGTAATTGATTTGATTTGAAAATTAAAAAAAAAAAATTTAATTGGAACAAGTAAAATAGTTAAATTCGGCCTTGCCGAATGTAGTGATACCCTCTACAATTAAAAAAAAAAAAACTTTTTTTAAAGGAAATTACTTTTGAAAAAAAAAAAATGTTAAAAAAAAATTTCCGCGAAAAAAAAAATTGGTACAAAAAAATCCGCGATTTTTTCTTTTTTTGACAAAAAATACGTTCGTATTTGTTTAAATACCATTTCGTGTTCAATTATGTTCACATATGTCAACCAGCAGCCGAATTAAAGCATTTTGTATTTTTAGGTTATGTTGAATATACTAAAATTTTTGAGGTGTCATTACATTTTCGTTTATAACTTTTGAACCGCTAAACCGATATCGCGCAAATGCAATACCAAACTTCTCGGAGAACTTGCAATAAATGTGTTAAGTTTCAGTCATATCCGTGAAGTATTTTGGTCGTGATCACCATTTCCACAGACAGACAGACGGACAGACGGACATCGCTAGAATGTCTAAAAATCGATCGGGGATCATGAATATATATACTTAATGGGGTCCCAGATCGATATTTCGATGAGTCACAAACGGAATGACAAACTTATATATACCCTCTATCACTAAGTGGAGGGTATAATAATCTTTTAACGAAAATGATTCACATTATTGGCTCCCAACGTGGGGCCAATTTTAAAAAGGAATTACCTTAAATTCAGACAAGCCCAATTGGTATACAGAAATAAATTGGATTTAAATTTATTTTGTTAATTGAAAATCGAAAAGTTTCGTCGAAAACTTCAATCATTTAAATTTCGGGCAAGAAATGGGTTAAAGGCGCTTAATGTGGAGGTACGTTATATTATATGCACCTTAAGTGGTAAAATCTAGAACATTTTAATGAATTTTGAAAAAAAATCCAATCGCTATAAGTTTTTAACTAAAAATATTCATATTGTTTAATTGGCGCCCAGCATGGGCAATTTAAAAAAGTGCTAAACCTAAATTCAGAAAATTCCAATTGAAATCTAGAAAAGACCACATTGTTTTATAAGGGGACAATGAATTTTTTTAACTCTGATATGGCCGATAAACCGAGACAACCCAACCTTAAAATCGCCTCTTTTATATATATTTTACGTCAAAATCGGTTCATAAGAGTTGAGATACTTCCCTTGTTAGTAATCGAATTTCCAAGCAAATTTCATTTTAAATGCTTGATGTTAGTTTATTTTCGTGTTCTATTCATTTAAAGTAAAATGTGTAATATTACACATTGAAGTGTGAAATTACATATCTAATGTGTAAAATTACACAAATTGCATTTGTTGCTTTAAAATTAGTTTCTATGTCGTAAAGTGTAGATTTTGCAGATTTTTCTTTTAGTATACGAAAATTACTTAAAAAAGCTGGTCTAATAGTAATGACTCAGTATGTTGTATATAAAACATAATAAATTGAAAGTCGATATTATTTGTATCTTAAAATTTAGTAATGCATGTCTAACATCTTCAATTATTCTTTTACTAAAATTGCTTAGCAAAACCAAAGAAATGTTTAGGAATAATAAAGTCAAATTATCATTAACATGCTCAAAATTTTAAAATCTTTTTATTACTTTATATAATTTTAAATAATTATATTTACATTTAACAACTTCAGTTAATACCAAATTGTCATGTTTAATTATCCATATTTAAATTAAAAATTCCAAATGTACATATACACATTTTAAAACAACCACAACTTCTACTCTACAATAGGCCATGGTCACAATTGTCCTAAAATCTCTATTATTCTCTCTTATACACATGTTAATACCATAAAAACCAGATCAAAAGGTAAGTATGCCATCATGTGTAGCAGTAACAATGTTACGATAACAAACAAAACCTTCCTAGTATGGCTAGAAAATTTGTTAAGAAGCAAAATCAAATGTCAACAAAATAACAATTAAATGTGAAAACAAACACATACTATCATTAGGGTAAAGCTTATTTTGTTTATTTTTGATATACCGAAATCGAAGCCAAGTTTTATGTGAGGTTAGGGTAAAAAAAATTACAAAAATATCAGCTCGAGCGGTTGAAAATTGCGATGCCTCACGCGCATTGATGCTTGTGAACGAAATTGGGGCTATACTTCATATTTAATGGTGCGCTGAACATGAATATCAAAAAAAAATCAAATCGGTCGAACGTTTTGTGAGATATCGTTGTTTGACATTTCGCTCCTTTACTTGTATAGTGTCATAACTCAAAAAATGCGTTTTTTGAGTTAATGATGCAGAATTATTCGTTATATCGTGCTTTATATTGTGTCAAAAATTCGTATTAATATCTTTTAAACTCACCGTTTGAGAAGAGTACACGCTATTATTACATTTTCTATGTACCGGCCTTTTTCAATTAAAAACCAGTTTCAATAGTAAACTTTAAACGGGTTTTCTGCAAAATCAAATATTTTGAGTTATGACACTATACAAGTAAAGGAGCGATTTGTAAAAAATTGGGTTTTTTTCTTGAACAAAAAAAAAACAATCTCAAAATTACTTTTCCTTGATAATTTCACAGAACTTGAGATGATCTTTCATTTAACCGTAATTTAAGCCCCTTCCAATAATTTTAACCCGTGGCGAATTCTATTAAAATCACGAATTTTTCCATTTTAATTGATTTTCACTCAAGGTCGCCACTGGCTAAAATTATCCGATTTGTCTTAAATTAAGTTTAAATGAAAGTTCATCTTCAGCTCTATGAAAGTGGTAAGAAAAAGAAATTTTAATTTTTTTTTTTAAACTTTCTTGATCGAAGAAAATCAAAATAATGTATAATAAGGTTCACCTTAATCTTAATAAATATACATACACTTAAAAAATAAAACCTTGTAAAATTACAAACATTTGTAATTCTTTTTCCTAGTAATTTTACGAGCTTTTTACCAATAATTTTGTAGTTTTACAAGGTTCTTACCAATAAAATTGTAAATTTAAAAATTTTTTGACACGATAAAATTTACAAGGAGGTTTCGTTACTTTACTGGTTTTTTTGCTACCTCCTATTTTACGAGAATTCCCAGTAATTTTAAAAGCTTTTTACTAATAATTTTGTAATTTTACAAGCTTTTTACCAATAAAATTGTAAATTTACAGTTTTTTGGCGCAATTAAAATTAAAAGGAATTCTCGTGAATTTACTATAATTTTTTTGTAAAATTATCTTGGAAATTTGTAAAATTACAACAAAAATTGTAAAATTACAAAAAAAAAATGAAAATTTCGATCCAAATTTGTTTGTTAAAAAACAAGGAAAACTGTCAAATATTGGTAAAATGGGACTACGAGACTTTTCCTAGTAATTTGACAAAGTTTTTTTTTTTTATGTGTACACCTTCCTACTCTTGGTACATAATTATAGTGAACAGTTGCATACAAACACATTGAACCCTCACAAACACATGTCCAATGTTAATGCAAGTATACAAACAATTGTGTTATTACCAAGGTTGGTTACCGAAACGAATAACGGTAAGGGTAACGGTAACGGTATCTAATTTTTTTTTATTTCGGTAAAGGTAACGGTAAGTGTTTTCAAATCGTTTCGGTAACGGTATGTACCGGTACCGAACCAACCAAACCGGTAAGTACCGGTATTATTAATTTAGTTAAAAATTTGAAAAAAGATAGAACTGAAAGCTAAAAATATTTTATAGACCCAAAAACCAGTATAGATTTGATATGATTATTATTTTTGTCATTTATTATATGATAATTTGCAAATTATAAATTTAAAATTATGTTAGCAATTTGATTTTATTTTTTTGTTCGTTAAAATCCCTTAAAACAGGTAAAATTTTGAATACCGGTACAATACCGGTAACTTCTAATAATTATAACGGTAACGGTAAGGGTAACGGTATTTTAAAAATATTTTTAGCGGTATCGGTAACGGTAACGGTATTCGATTTGAAAGGGTTTTGAATCGGTAACGGTATAATAAGGGTAACGGTAACCAACCATGGTTATTACACTAACTAAAGTTATATGTGAATGACATAAATACTTACTTTTGAATACACTGTGCAGGAAAATTTTTTAGAATCTGGGAAATTTTTTAAAAAGAAAACTTTTTCAGATTATGAGAAATTTTTAAAAACTAAATTTTTAGAAAACACTAAGATTATGAAAATTTTTTAATATTCTAAGACATTTTCCCTATAAAAAACTTTCAGATTCTTATACATTTTTCCTTTAGAAAACAGGATTGATTACAAGACATTTTTTTATAGAAAAATCTAAAATTCTAAGAAATTTTTTTCTAAAAACAAAAACAGATTCTAACACATTTGTATTCTTCTTGTTTCTTTTCCAAATTCTTTCTTATCACATTCAAATATATCCACTTGTGCTATTAAAACCAACGGAAGTCAAATTTGGCCTTGTCGCATCTTGGAATACCCTCAACAATATACATAAATGATTTTTGAGAGTTTTTAGGTGATAATAAAGTACACCTCCTATACTCATAACTAGGGATGAGATTTTCATGCACTAAAAAATCGAAAATATGTGCTTAAAATATGCGCTAAAAAATCTAAAAATATGCATAAAAAATAAAATGTGTGCAATAAAAATCTTGTTTTCATAGGAAAAACTTCTTAAAAAGCAAAAAGTAACGCCGGGTTTAAATAGTAACATTTAAAACTTTATATAAGCAAGATTTTTTAGAAATTAACACAATCTATAAAAAAAAAATTAAAGAAAAAAAGTAATTTTCCTTATTTCCAAAATAAATTTTTAAAATTTAAATTAGTTTTTGAAACAAATAAATTTTAATTTGGGGTTTTGCTAATTTATGCCAAAATATGCAAAAATATGCACTTAAAAGTTGAAAATATGCACAAAATATGCATTTAAAACCAAAATATGCCAAAATATGCATTTTCACCAAAATATGCAAAAATATGCAAAAACAAATCGATGCCATTTTAACGCAAATTTCTTGATTCGGAAAGATAATTGGTCGATATCGTTTTTAGACTATCGACAAAAAACATGCATTTGCATGGAAATCTCATCCCTACTCATAACATACACACTTAGAATCACAAAGTCCAAAAATCTTTTTTAAGTTTTTTTCCTCTAGATAATCCCACATTCTAAATGTCAAGTGTTTGCGGACCATTATTTCATAAGTTCGAAAAAAGTACCAAAGTACACTTTTTTACCCTCATAAATTCGGAAATTACTAAAAAGTACTTTTTTCAGAATATTTCCAGCTGCGGATCGTTAAAGTTCAAATATTTAGACCCACTATTTCAAGATATCGAAAAAGTACCGAAGTACGTTTTTTATACCCTCCACTCTAGTGATAGAGGGTATATATAAGTTTGTCATTCCGTTTGTTGGGTATTTACCGGGTCAGGTTGGTATTGCAATCCAGCCAAATCGGTCCAGTGCACAGTGCCACATTTGGCCAATCTAGCACGACAAAAATCAAAAAAAAAAGTTCCCCGATTTTTATGATTTGTTTGTATGTATTATAAAACATTCCTAATAACACGGAAATACTCATATAAGAACTATAATTCTATTCGTTATTAAAATGTGGGTGCATAAAGTTGCGTCTTGTAAAATCCTGAAAGTAGTGTTCATTATTTCGCATTAATTAAGTCGATTTTAAACGGTTGTAACTTTTTAACAAAAAAAGATATTTATACACTCTTTTTTGGTAATTTTAAAGGATATTTAAAGGCTTTAAGTCATATCTTTTCTTCTCTTTTCAAACAATTTTTTCTATTTTTTATTAAATTTTTAACATAATAAAAAATTTTGAAAAGAAAATTATATATTTATTTTTTTTGATGGAATAGAACTTTCGTGTTTAGTCTCTATTGGTCGCCGGACTTTTTCAGAAATATTAACCAATATCCATAGTACTTATTTCAACGGCTAACTTTTGCGACCGTTTGCGACGCCGACTACAGTGGGACGATATGTAAACCTTGTTTTTACATATTTTTTAAACATATTTTTAAAAAGTGGGCGTGGCAGTTGTCTGACCGCCCCCTTTTTTTGTGATATTATTTCTACAGTCCTTGAGAGTATATATACCAAGTTTAAAGAAATTACAACCAAAATTAAAAATTTTTTAAAAAGTGGGCGTGGCCGTTAACTGGCCTCCCATATTTTTCATACAGTTGTTTTTAAAGTCAAAACTAACATTTATACCGAATTTCTAGTCAATATAAATAAAATTGGATTTTTGTCGTCCTAGATTGGCCAAATGTGGCACTGTGCAGTGGTTCAAAAGTTATGAGCAAAAGAGTAAATTTCGGCAAGGGAATTTTGCGAACTTACGAGATTAAATCCACTCTAACTTTCGAAAGATAATTCTGAGGGTGCTGAAACGTGTAACATATCTTTGTCGTTCCCCAAGTCTATTTGGTTTTGAATTTCAGCAAAATCGGTTCAGTGGTTCAAAAGCTATAATCAAGGCTCTGAATTTCAGATTTTTTCACCTTTAACTGTTGAAAACTCGTTAAACAAGTTTTAAAAGCATGGTGAAATACCATTTTTTTTAAACTTTTTGTTGTTAGACAAGTAAATATTTGTTATTGTTTTTGTTTTTGTAACTGTATGTAACGGTGTATAGTAAGTATTTTTGAAAAAAAAAATCAAATATTAGTTTGTTTTTGGTTTTTAAAGACGAGGATGGTAAAATAAAATGAGGGAAATATGTGAAATATATCATTCAAAATACGAGAGATCGCCACAAAACTGGACTTAGGTACTCCGATTAACTTTATATTATGCACACGGATACTTTATGGAGCCATTTTGACTTTTGCATTTAAAGTTTAAAAAAAAATTGAAAACTCGCGATTTTATTAGCGTTTTAAATTTTTCAAAAAATGAAAAAAATGCAAAATGTAGTCAAGTTTGAAAAGCAATATTTCCTAAAGTATATATCGGATTTCAATTCTGTTCAACGCATTCGAAAGGTATACTCGTCTTCTTTATAACTAATATTTTTTTAAAGAAAAAATTGTGTCTAAAAATGCAGTTTTAAGACAAATGCAATTTTAAAATGCATTTTTTAAAACTTACTACATCTTCGATTTTTAAAAAACCAACATTTTTGAAAAGATTGCAATTTTTACATTAAATATAGCTAACAAATACTTTGGGACACGCATTCGTGCTATTTTAAACGATTTTATGAAAAATATCTTACTAAATTTTTCATACAAAAAGTTCAAAAAAATTTATTTTATTTAGTATTTTAAAATTTTGTATTATTGTAGAAATTTTTTCAAAAAGTATTCCACTTCAATACTCTTCATTAATAAAAGTTAGTATCGCATTTAACTGTCTTAAAAAGTTGTTTACAGATTTAACTGTGTTTTCTAAAATTATCAGTTTTCCTTTTGGAGTTAATAACACACAAAGTTGCAGTTTAAAATTTTGTAGAAAACATATTGCAAACATTTTTTTTGCAGCAAAACCGATCAAATTCAAAGAAAGTAAGTAAATAAAGAAGTTTTAATCGCGGTATTAATATCTCGTTATTTTTTTACAGAAATCGCGAAGTTTTTAGCTCGGACTTTAAAAGTGCAATTTTTGGCAACAAAAACACTACAATTGCAAAAAGTGTATTTGCAATTTTATTGCATTTTCCCGAGGAATAATTTTTGTCTTTATTCTTATATCATATTTCTGATTATTTCATTTTCTCATTTTTTCAAAAAAACGGCTTCGGGGAAGATTTTGATTTTCGTCGAAAAATATGCATAGTAGTGGGGCACCCCAGATTCAAAATCAAGAAAGAAATTTACGAAAACTTAAATGCATCATGTAAACTAAATGCATCTTAAAAATTCTAATTGAAATGCATTGTATTATTTTAAAACTGATTATTTAAGAAAATACAGTTAAATCTGTAAACAACTTTTTAAAACAGATAAATGCGATACTTACTTTTATTAATGAAGATTATTAAAGTGGAATACTTTTTGAAAAAATTTCTACAATAATACTAAATTTTAAAATACTAAAAAAAATTAATTTTTTTGAACTTTTTATATGAAAAATTTAGTAAGATATTTTTCATGAAATCGTTTTAAATAGCACGAATGCGTGTCCCAAAATATTTCTTAGCTATATTTAATGTAAAAATTTCAATCTTTTCAAAAATGTTGGTTTTTTAAAAATCGAAGATGTAGTAAGTTCTGAAAAATGCATTTCTAAATTGCATTTTTCTTAAAACTGCATTTTTAGACACACTTTTTTCTTTAAAAAATATTAGTTACAAAGAAGACGAGTATACCTTTCGAATGCATTGAACAGAATTGAAATCCGATATATACTTTAGGAAATATAGCTCTTCAAAGTTGACTACATTTTGCATTTTTTTCATTTTTTTAAATATTTAAAACGCTAAAAAAATCGCGAGTTTTTAATTTTTTTTAAAACTCTAAATGCAAATACCCAAATTGCTCCATAGAGTATCCGTGTGCATAATATAAAGTTAATCGGAGAACCTAAGTCCAGATTTATTGCGTTTTCTATTGATTTCTCGTGTTTTCAATGATATTTTTTTAACATATACATACGTATAGGTATAAAACTACAAAAATATTTTACAAAGTAATTTTGTTACTCAAACAAATAGTACACTAAAAAAAATATTTACACTCAAAAAAATTTTACACTCAAAAAAAATTTTTTTTTTTTTTTTAATTTCATTATTTTTTTTTTTTAATGAAATTCAAACTCAAAAAAATGTTGACAGTCAAAAAAATTTTACACTCACAAAAAAATTTTACTCAAAATATATATTTCTAATAAATATTTACACTCAAAAAAATTTTACACTCAAAAAAAAAAATGTTTTTTTTTTTTAATTTTTAATTTAATTATTTTTTTTTTTAATGAAATTCACACTCAAAAAAATGTTGACAGTCAAAAAAATTTTACACTCACAAAAAAATTTTACTCAAAATAATATATTTCTAATAAAAATTTGTAATGCAATTTTTTTAGAAAATTACTATCAGATAACATTGTGGAGGGTATTCATAGATTCGACCAAGTCGAATTTAATTTTTCTACTTGTTTTTTTAATACATTTATTAAAATTTTTTAACTTAAATTTTTATTTAAAATTTTTAACAAGCAACAACTTAGAAGATGTATTGATGACATTTTTTGCTGACGTTATGAAATGTGTCATCACTTGTTATCCTCTTAAAATAGGAACTCATCTCTTATTTTTTTTTTAAATCGGGGCGTCAAACGTCTGAAAAATGTTGTTTTTGCAATAGGATACTAAATTTCTAATTTTGGGTTTCTAGAACCATTACTATAGGAGATAAAAAAGTACCAAAGTACATAAAATGTACTTTTTCAAAAAATGTTATCACTGTAGGACCTTGATTCAAAATTTCAAGTTTAAGTAGCCATTATTTTCGGAAATCGAAAAAGTACCAAAGTACCCTCCTAGAATTACAATTTTTACAGCTTAGCTTAGAAACTTAGAAAAAAAAATAAATTAAAAGATTTTTTTTCCTGTTCAAGGATCCCATGTTTTAAATTAAAAGCATTATGACTACTATTTCGGCAGATAGAAAAAGTACCAAATTTTTTTCATAAAAGGTACTTTTACAGAAATTGTTTCCTCTATAGAATCCTAGATTCAAAATTTAAAGTTTAATGAGCCATTATTTTCAGAAATCGAAATAAAAGTACCAAGGTACACTCCTAGAAATCGAATTTTTAACTTTATACCCGCTTAGCTTAGGAAATTATTAAAAAACATAAATTAAAAGATTTTTTTCTGTTAAAGGATCCCATATTTTAAATTAAAAACATTATTTGGGAGATAGAAAAAGTACCAAAGTTTTTACATAAAAGGTACTTTTACAGAAATTTTTTCCTCTGTAAAATCAAAAAATTAAAGTTAAATGCGCCATTTTTTTTTCGAAAAAGTACCAAAGTATACTGTTTTACGCTCCTTGAATCCTATTTAAAGAGTTACAAACGCAATGAGAACCTTTATATACCCTACATTACATAGTAGGGGGTATTTTAAACTGAAACTGTTCCCATTTAAGACAAAATTGACCACGACTCATGAAAACAATGTTTTTTGTGGTTTAGGCCTGATAGAAACCAAAAAAGCAATTGTTAAAAGCTTACATATTTTTTATGTTTTTACTTCTACATAAATTTTTTTAGCAGTATTTTATAATACCGCAATTATACTGTTTTGAAAGATAGGAAGTTACATTTTAACTAAAGGGGGGAAGGTTCACTTAAGAGAAGGACTTAATACAGGTATTATGATCTTCTTGAGGAGATCAAAAAATCAATGTACAACTTGTAACCATTTTGGTCTTTAAATAATCAGAGTTTGGGAAAGTACTTGTGTCAAAGGTAAAAAAGGACTATTTTTCTGAATAATTCTAAATTAAAAATTTCAAGTTTATATAATCATTACTTCAAGAATAGTTTCAAATGGTACAGAACAAAAATCTAAATTTCCTAAAGGTACTTTTTTCTTAACGATCTAGTTGCTATAAACATTATTTCAGGAGAAAGAAAAAGTACCACAGTACACAAACTCCCTCCTTTTTATATTAATTTTAGAATCGGAATTTCGAAAAGTACTTTTTCAGAATGTTTTTTATTGGATTAGTGTGCATTCCAAATTTCCAGTTTCTTTGGTTATTATTTCTGTAGAAAAAAAGTACCAAAGTACACTTTTTACGCCTTCGGTAAATTTATTTTCCAACAAAATTTTCTAACAGAACCGAAATTTATAAAAAAATACTTTTTCAGAGTGCTTTTGGTTGGAGGATCCCGCATTTCAAATTATAAATTTTTAGCACCATTGAAAATATTAAAAGTACAAAAGAATTAAAAGTACTAAAGAACTTAAAATAAAAAAGTACAAAAACTACAAAAATGCTAAAAGTACCAAAGTACTAAAAGTACCAAAGTACTAAAGGTACCAAAGTACTAAAAGTACCAAAGTACTAGAACTACCGAAATACTAAATGTGCCAAAGTACTAAAACCAATGAACGAAAAGTACCGAAGAACTAAAAGTACAAAAAGTACCAATGTACTAAAAGAATCAAAGTACTTAACGTACCAAAGTACTGAATGAATAAAAATTTTAAAAGTAACAAAGTACTTAAAGTACCAATGAACTAAAATTACGAAAGTTTTAAAAGTACATAAGTACTAAAGTACCTAAGTTCCAAGTAGTAAAAGTACCAATGTACTTAAAGTACCAATGTACTTAAAGTACCAATGTACTTAAAGTACCAAAGAGCCAAAAGTACCAATGTACTTAAGTACGTAATGTGCTAAAGTACTAAGAGAAGCAAATAACTAAAAAAAAAGTACCAAAGAACTAATTAATACTAATAGAATAATACTAAAAGAACTAATAGAACTAAAATACCACAAAGTAGTACTAAAAGCACCAAAATACTAAAAGGACAAAAGTACCAAATGGACAAAATTACTAAAAAGAATAATTTATTAAAAGCACCATGGTTCTAAAAGTACCAAAGTACTAAACGTAACAAAGTAATAAAAAAGTACCAAAGTACGAAAAAGTAACAAAAAAGTACCAAGGTACTTAAAGAAATTATTTATTAAGAGTACCAAGGTACTTAACATACCAAAGTACTAAAAGTACCAAAGTACTAAAAGTAACAAAGTACTAAAATAAATAAAGTACCAATGAACTAAAAGTACCAAAGTTCTAAAAGTAGCTAAGTATCAAAGCACTAAAAGTACCAAAGTTCTTAAAGTACCAAAGTGTTAAGAGTACCAATGTGCTAAAAGAAGCATACTTAAAGAAGCAAAGAACTAAAAGAAAAAAAGTACCAAAGAATTAATAGTACCAAAATACTACAAAGTACTAAAAGTACCAAAGAACTCAAAGGACAAATGTACCGACAGAAACAATGTATTAAAAGTACCAAGGTACTAAAAAGTACCAATAAACAAAGTACTAAAAACAAAGTACTAAAGAAATTACCAAATTACGAAAAAGTACTAAAAAAAGTACCAAAGGACAAAAGTACAAAAAGGAACAATTTATTAAAAGTACAAAGGTACTAAAAGTACCAAAGTACTAAAAGTAACAAAGTACTAAAAACAAAGTACTAAAAAAGTGCCAAAGTACTTAAAATTAGTAAAAAAGTACAAAAGTACTAAAATTACCCAATTACTTAAAGTACCAAATCTAAAGTATCTAGCTTCACTGAGTTCTCTCATTTCCACACTATAACTAAAATTACAACTGCTTCGATTCTGGCAACTTTCCCCTATAACTTTTTCTATATCACAATTTAATTCAATTTTATTTAAGAGCTACAGAATTATAAAAATTCTCCTACGTACATATCTCTAGAAAGTTAAAAAATTATGTGCACACACAAAAAAAAAATATATAAAAATGTTTGCAAAAATGGTTTCATTTAATTTTAATCTTTTTTGAAAATAAAAGTAAGCAGTGTAGAATTTTAGATTGAGGATTTATAATGAAATTGCATTTGCTTTATTTTATTTTTGTTTGTGGTGGTATTTTCATGTTTTTAATATTTTAATAATATTAAAAGATTTAGTCAAAAGAAATTAAAGGCACTGTGGAAAAAAAGTCGTTAGAAAAGATTATAAAAATAAAAATTACTTAAGTGAAGGAATTAAAGAAAAAACGAATTTAATGAAATTAATTGAAAACAACTATATATTGTAGGCTTGTTTCAATTCAGCAGGATCGCCCACAATTTACTATAAATTGTGCTAAAATGCAAAACAATTTTCGAGTAAAACAAAAATTAAAGTTTTATATATTTTTGTGCGTAAAAAAAGTTTTTGGGTAAACAGTATTTTATAAAAAATGTTTGGAATTTTTGGAGGCCATAAAGCGGAATTCGTCACCAAACTGGACAATCGGAGATAGGATAAATTGACATTTTTGTAGAAGAATAGAACATATATTGTCAAGTTTTTGTGTTTTTCTTAAACTGTTGCACTATTCCGATTCGGAAAGTTCGATTTTATATCACTGCATAATCTGTGACCAGCGAATGATTAATAAAATAACTATAAAATATTACTTATACGCTTTCCTATCACGCATTTATTTCTCTTTACAAAAAAACTTTAACTACATAAATACAAAGCTTAATACGAAAATCCAATGTTTTAAATGAAAAAATCGTTGTTTTAAACAAAAAATCATAAAAAATACAAAAATATCTTGTTTCATACACATTTCCTACTTCCAAACCATAAATATTTTTACAATAATACATAAATAAGCCCCTCATGTATAAAGTTTATTCATTTACAGACTATAAAATATTACAACAACTTTGACACAAATAGTCAGTCATACAAAAAGGAGTGTGTGGCATACATATGACATGACACCGCAACCTTTTTTTATAAACCTTTATTTAATGGAAGAGACGTAACATAAGTTTGTCATTACGTTTGTAACATTCTATTAAATATGTGTTTAAATTTTTGAGCCTCAATTGATTTAAGGCGATTTTGTCTGTTCAAATCACTTTAACTTTTGTAAAACATGACACAGATTCATGATACTTGTCATATATATTTGTCGTAGTCTCAGTCAGTACGTTATTGAATTCCAGCCAAATAGGTTCAGTGGTCTAAAAGTTATCAAGGGAAATCTTAGGGCACTACGACAATTGTAGTAATTTTGGCATTAGGTAGTGGTACATCACAAACGTTTTTAACATTGAGTTTTTGTAACCGAAAAAAGGTTACGTTAAAAAAAAAGTCCATTAGAAAAATATTTTACACTAACAAATAATAGACACCGAAAAAATTTTCTCAAATTTTATTTCAACTAAAACAAAAAAAAAAAAAATAAATTACAAAAAAAAGTGTTTAATTTTTTTTTTTTTTTAATTTAGTGTATTTATTGGTTCGTTTAAGTCGAATTTTAACTTTGTTTTGTTTTTATATCAATTGTGCTTATGCACTGCATAATATGCATGTTTTAACTGCAACTTTGTTTTTTGTTGTTTTGTCTGCCACTTTACAACATATAAACGCATGAGTAAATTTTACATCATATCTTTATCATAAAATGCAGAATTCAGTTCATTACATGTCTATATAGAGAAAATGAGACTTTTTGGTAGAGACTTCTTTTTTAAACAATAACAACAAAATTTAATAAAGAGAAAATCTGTGTAAAAAACCGCAAGAAATCACTTTTGTCGAAATTCCTCGATTACCGGGCAAATTATGGTTCCCTTGAGTCTAAAAACTCAATTTTTAAGTATTAAGTCAAAACCGGATAATTTTAACCCGTGCCGCTGGAGGGTTAAAGTTTGGCCCTAAAAAAAATTGGTTTGTACAAAAAAATTTAACCCACCAGGGGCACAGGTTAAAATTTTTCGATTTGGCCAAAATTTTAAACATAAAGTTTTTAGATCACAACGGACCATAATTTGTCCAGTAATCGACGAAATTCGGCAAAAGTAGTTTTTTGTGATAATACACGGGTAAACATTGTCCGATTTGGCTAAAAAAAGTCATTATTCGTGCCACCCTAATGGTAATATTTCTTTAATCATGTGACCATATATCGATACCCATATGCGATCATATTTCACCGGGCTAAAAAGAATATATTACTAAAATTGCTAAAAAAAATTATTTTGGTAATGATCGTATATTTTCCCATATGCGATCATTTTTCACCGGGATAAAAAAAATATATTGCTAAAATTACTAAAAAAAAAAAATTTTTTAGTCAAAATTATTTTGTAGTTCGTTGAAAAAAAAAATAAATCACGAAAAATGCGCTCTGGATATTCTGAAGGGCATTTATGGATTCATCCAAGTCAAATTCACCTTTTTTTTACTTGTTCACTCAAAAATGTATGTCAATAACTGTTTGTAGTTTATTAAAAAAGTATGTACAGTCGAACCCGGTTATAACGAACTCCGAGGGACCAGTAAAAATAGTTCGTTATAAGCAGAGTTCTCTACAGACGGGGTATATTTTTTATCAACCTAGTTTTAATTACAAAAAAATATATCCAATTTTGTTTAATTTGATGTTTTTTTCGTAAATAAACTACTTCGTGAAAAGAAATCATTAAATGATAAATAAATTTTATCAAAATCATAATATAAACAAAAAAATTCCAACCTTTTAGAATTAGTTCGTTATAACCGAGTTCGTTATAGCCGAGTTTGACTGTATTACGTTTTGTCGTTTTTAAAAGAAAAAACATTTCTTCAATGTTCAGTTTTTTTAAATGACTATTTCTGTTCTTTGTTTCAAAAATAACAACATAAAAAAAAAAGAATTTCATTAGCATTCAATTTTTAAAGTCATTTATTTTTGTTCTGTAAGTAAAAATAAGTGATTTTTCTTTAATTTTTAATGATTTGTATAAGTTATTTTTTTTTTTTAAATGTTGGCATTTTTTTAAGTAAAATCATTAGTTTTTACCTACTTGTGTTGGTTATTTTTTTTGTAGACAAAAAATTCAAAAAAATATTTATAGAAACATAAAAACATGTTTGTATCAAGCGACTTTGGCACGATGGGTAGAGTGTCTGGCTAGAATGTAGTTGATTGCGGGATCGATTCCCCAAAATTTTTATTAAAAATTTAAAAAAAAAAATTAATAGAAAAATTTTAAAAATAACCTACGAAATCATTAATTTTTAATGTTTTCGTAGGTATTTTTTTTTTAATTTGTTGGTAAAAATAACGCAACAATCATTAATTTTTAATGTTTTCGTAGGTTATTTTTTTTTTCGAATTTGTTGGTAAAAAAATGAAGGTGACATTATTATACCCTACACCACACTGTGGTACAGGGTATAATGAGTTTGTGCTGATGTTTGTAACTACCCGAAATATTGGTCCTAGACCCACTTTTTAGTATACCGCTCAACTCAGAATCACTTTTTGTGTCGATTTAGCGATGTCCGTCCGTCTGTCTGTCCATGTAAACGTTGTAAACATGAGGATATTAAAATTGGAAAAAATCGGTCCATATTTACCCTAGCCCCCATACAAAGGTCCTCTTTAGTTTTGGCTCAAATGACTCTAATAACCGCATTATAATAGGTATCTTTTCGAAATTTGGCAGGTAATCATGTTTAAATACACAAATCGCCATTCTGAAATTTAAAAAAATCGGAACGGTTCTTCTTGTAGCCCCCATACAAACCACCTTCCCGATTTTCACATAAATCACTCAAATTTCATGAAAATAGAAAATATTTAATTAAAATTCTGTTTGTATATGTCAAACGCACACATTAACATGGTCCTGATCATCGGACCATTTCTGGAATTAGGCCCGCCCCATGTGAAAATTTAGACCGATTTTCAGTTAAAGCGGTTTATTGTCAACAGAAAGAAGCTTATTTCACTCAAATTTGATTTGTGAGTGTTTTTATCCTTATTAAAGATTTGACAAAATATAGATCTAATCAATCCATGTTTGAACTTGGGACCCATTTTCCGGGAAACTCTGGTGTAGGGTATTATATGGTCGGTCTTGACCGACTATAATTTTTTTATTTGTTTTTTAATGTTCAATCTTATTTATTTTAGAAAATTTTATTAACTGTAAAAAATAAATGTTGATGTTTGTTAAAACAAATGAATAATTACTGGGATGGTTTTCAAATGTTTTATCACTTGTTTTAAATATGTTTTTAATTTGGTTTTGCCTACAAAATATTTTGAGTGTTGTACTCATATATTCAGACAAGCCAAATTGTAATTTCTTATTTTTTTTTATTTAATATCTTTTAACTTTTAACCTTTTTCCCCATTGTTGCATCTTCCGCATTTCTTTTAAATCTGTAGATGACCACAAAAAAATTTTTATACCCTTAAAACAGAAAAAAATTCTGGGAAATATTTGTTTAATTAAAAATAAAACCATACTCGTGTATAAATGTTCTACGAACTCTTAAGCCGGCTTTCATTCAATTTGTTATAGTAATGATTCCTGAAATATATATAATTTTTTTTAATTAACCAAACGCATGTTAATAATCCAAGTCATTTGTAAGTATTTCAGGCACTTACAAATGACATATACCCATATATATAAATAAAAAATACTTTGTAATATTACCAACTATTCCACATGTTTCCTGCCTCCCACAGTTTTCAGCTCTTTTTTTCAAACAGAAATTTCCATGTTGTGACGCAAACTTAATATTGTTCCTTTCTTAATTCTTGCGTGCATATGATGACAAAAAATTCCATGAAATTAATCAAAAGATTTTAATGTCAATTTGATTTTTGCAATGCAAAAACGACAAGCAATTCTTGAAACTCAATTTGGTTTGATGTAAAATTAAACTTATAGTGGGAGTATAAATGTAAAGCTAATATTTTCATAGAACCTCAAAAGTCAATTTCATACACCAATCCAAAAATTACAAACTCGTGTTAAGGGGTTAGTATACTCATAAAATTTCTAAATAGAAATTTAATTAAACTTTGAAAATGTTTTACATTTTCACTCATATTTTTTATGCCGCTTAACCGAATTTTCTTAAATGTAATTGCAACCCTAAGGGAGTTATAGTTAATATATATACCAAATATCAGCAGTCTACAAATTGTCTTTTAAAAGTTTGCGTGATTACAACAGACAGACGGATAGACAAATAATGCCCGATTTTTTTTGAAACTTTAAAAAAAAACTTTAAACTTTGTTTAAACGTTTTTTTTTTTTATTATTTATTTAAATCTTCCGATATGTTGCTATTTGTTGAATAGCATCTTCAGGTACAGTTTTTAGTTATAATTAATAATAAAACACCCTAAACGTAATGTTTTGTTTACTACCATCGTCTTTATTGCACATTGCATCTTCAGTGATAGTTAAAATTTGTTTTTAAAAAACACACAAAAATCCTTAAACGTAATGTAGTGTTTAGTACCATCGTCATTATTGAACAGTGCATCTTCAGGGACAGTTAAAATTTGTTTAGAAGAAAAAAAAAACACTTAAAAATCCTTAAATGTAATGTAAACATGAACATAAACCGGATTATATACATCTGAAAGTAGAGATCAAATGGAGAAAAACTGCATTTACCGTTTTTTATTTCGTGATCCTGTTTCCTTTTAAAATGACTTCAAAGTTGTAAAGGATACATTTTGTAAAATATTTTTAAAATATTTATTTGGAAAATGAAAGAGGAGGATCTCCCCTATTTTTTAATTTTTTATTTTGCCTTATCAGGATAAAATGATGTCATAAAGTCATTGGAAAACTTTATAAACATATTTTGCAGAAAATTAATGATATTGAAGGATACATTTTTGAAAGGTCGTAACCAACCCCCTTTTTACTAATATGCAAAAATAATAAAATAGGAAAATTAGGGTAGATCCTCCTCTTTCATTTGCTATCCTAGTGATATCCTAGGACTAGCGAAAATATTAAAAAAATATTTTATAAAATGTAATCCTCTAAAACTTTGAAGTCATTTTAAAAGGAAACAGGAAAAACTGTAAGTACAGTTTTACTACATTTAGTCTCTAGTTTTAAACGTATATTATCCAATTCGTGTTGAACGACTTTTTCATTTTTGTCGGACGGTGTTAGAAACAAATTTAAATTGTCCCTGAAGATGCTATTCAACGAATAGCGAAATATCGAAAATTTTAAATTAATTGAAAACATATTTTGAGTGGGTTTATTCTTGCTCGAGGTCATTATTTTCTTTACTAATTTAAACTATGATATTCTCATAGAATAATTTTCAACAAAATTATTTTTCTGTTTTCCCAATAAACCAAACGATAGCGTTATGATATCTAGGCATAATCCCCCAATTATCGCATATTATACGAAAACGAAAGTGTTTTCGCTCTTAGTGCACCTTTTCTTACGATATCGTTTTTCCATAAAACTATATTATCGTTTTCGCTATCAATAATTCCAGTTATAACGAAAGTAAAATCGCCATTTTTCAGACTTTATCGAAAAACAATCGTAATATGTTATCGTTTTCGCTATCGAAAATTCCAGTCATGGCGATCTTTACTATTGCCATTTTTTAGAATTTATCGAAAAACTATCGATATTCCAGGCGATAACAATATCGTTTCGATATGATATCATTTTCGCTACCGAAATTTCCAGGAATACCGATAGCAAAATCGCCTAAAATTCGAAAAAGATTTCATAATTTTAATTTAAGGTGATACCGTAATCGGTATTATACAGGTGATACTATTTTCGCGATCACTTATCGTTATTTGGTATATTGGGTAAAATTTATTTATTTTTCTAACTACGATGGTACAATTTTCGTCTTCTAATTGCCAATGGCAGTAGAGTCGAATAAAAATTAATATTTTAGTTTGATCATTAACGATTTGTCATTAAAATCTCTTAGCTACTTGTAGTATAAGGTTTCTATTTTTGCTAAATAATCTTGAAAATGGAATCCGACAAATTCCGAAAAACGTGTCGATAAAGTCTTGCAAAAATGACCCACATAAATAAATTTAAAATATAAACCTAATTTTCTTAAAAATTATTCTAAAGAAATTCAAAATATTTTGTAGGCAAAAACAAATGGAAAACACACTTATAACAAGTGAATAAACAATTGAAAACCATCCCAGTAATTATTCATTTATTTTAACAAACATCAACATTTATGTTTTACAGTTGACAAAATTTCCTAAAATAAATAACATTAAACATTAAAAAATTACGTTTTTTTCACTCTTTTTTACAACCATATTCGAAAAAAATAACCTACGAAAACATTAAAAATTAATGATAGTTCTGTTATTTTTACCAACAAATTCCAAAAAAATAACCTACCAAAACATTAAAAATTAATGATTTCGTAGGTTATTTTTTACAATTTTCTATTGAAATATTTTTTTTTTTAAATTTCTAATAAAATTTTGGGGAATCGATCCCGCAATCAACTACATACTGGCCAGACACCCTACCCATCATGCCAAAGTCACTTGATACAAACATGTTTTTATATTTCTATAATTAATTTTTTGATTTTTTTTTCTACAAAAAAATAACCTACTTGTGTAGGTAAAAACAAATGATATCTCATTAAAAAATACCAACAATTTAAAAAAAATATGACTTACACAAATCATTAAAAATTTAAAGAATAATCAGTAGTTTTTACTTACAGAACAAAAATAAATGACTTTAAAGATTAAATGTTAATGAAACTCTTTATTTTTAAGTGTGTTATTTTTGAAACAAAGGACAGAAGTAGTCATTAATAAAAACTGAACATCAAAAAAATGTTTTTTCTTTTAAAAACGACAAAACGGAATACTTTTTAAATAAACTACAAACAGTTAATGACATAATTTTTTAAGTGTAGTTTTAATTAGTAAAGGAAATAATGACCTCGAGCTAAAATAAACCTGCCCAAAATATATATATTTTTTTTTGTAATAAAAATTAGTCAGAATATTGATTAAAAACATTTAAATAACCAAAACCTCGAGCTTGAACATTTAATTCTTTGAATAAATTTAATAAATCAGTAAAATTTTGAAAAAAATTCTTAAAATATCACAATAAATCAGAAAATTCAAAAATTTTCGGAAAAAAAAATAGAAAACTGTACAAAAATCAAGAAAATGTAAAAAAAATATGGAAAACTTAATTAAGATAAAGAAAAAAATTAAGAAGTTAAGGAAAAAATTTTAATTTTCAGAAAAATATTAGAAAAATTCAGAAATAAACGGAATAAATTAATATATAAGAGGAAAATTCCACAAATTTAAAACTCAAAATTCGGCACAACTGTGTACACCTAGAAAAGTTTTACAGTAACTATTTACGGTTATTCAAAAAGTTTTTAGTTAAAGTTGTTTTAAACGTCTTATCGTTTGTTTTTCAATGAAAATAAAATATTGAACGATTAATACAGTTGTTAAAATAATAAACTACAAAAGTTACGGAAAAATATTTTTATCAGTTAAATTATTTGTGACTGATTATACCGTATAATTTTACAGAAGTACGGTTTTTGTAGTTTGTTATTCAAAAAATTTTATTTTTAATTCACAAAATAAAAAATTGTAAACAGTTAAAATAACTGAAATATCGTTTGTTTTTACGGAATGTCTAGTCATTTATTAACGTTTAAAAATAACTGAAAAAGTATGTTTTTTCAACTGAAATATAAGTAGTCCGTTTTTTAAAAGGAAAAACGATTGTTTTAAACGTTTTTTCAGTTGAATTTACTTACAAAATATTTTGAGTGTATGGTATTTTTATTTGGTTAAATATATTATTCATACTTCTTCTTTCAATCTTAATACAAATATTTTTGAAAATGAATATCTCAATCATAAGACAACAATGTGTTGAATACTAAAAATCTTTACTAAATGCTGTAGGAATTTTTGCATATATGGATGAGCATAAGATGGGAAAAACCGCAGATGCATATAAATACACTTTCATAAAAAAAAATTAACACTATGATCACAAAGTAGACAAAAAATTTTAACAATATTTTTAATTAAATTTAAAGTTTGAAAAACATGTTTGTGGAATTTTACACTGAAAATTTTATTTAGCGTTGGAAATATTTTTTTGTTTTTTTTTTTTTTTTTTAATATTTGTCATCGTACTTTTTTACCATAGTTCGTTTTAAACTGCAAGTATAGTAAAATCGTAAAAATATATTTCAGGCACCATAGCTATAAAAAAGTTAAATCATAAAATTGTTTTTAGTGTGAAGATATTTAACAAACAAAAATTGTAAAACTGTAATAAAATATTACTTATAATAAAGCGTAAGAAAAGATACAATCATAAAAATAGTAGTATCTGAAAGTTAAAACCAAAAAAAATATTTTTAAATAAAACTTTAACAAGTATACGGAATATTTATTCCTAAATTATCCCAAAGGAACGGTTCCAAACTATTTGTAGTTTTTTATTTTGAAATCCTAGAATTTAATGAAAATCTAAGAAATTGCCCTAAAAAACCTCCCGGTAATTTTGGTTTAGCTGTAAAACAATAATAAAAAACAACTACACAAAAGTTATAAATTTTGTGATAATAAATTTTGAAGGATTTTGCAATATAATTTCTGTAGCATACATTTTGCCATATATTTTGTAGCATACTTTGTTGAGCTATTGATATATAACTACACACTGCGTATGAGTGATATTTAATTATGTGCGTGTAAATAAATATTACTCATACGTCAAGTAGGATTATTTATTAAAAAAAAATTTAATTTTTTTAGTATGTCATAAATATATTTTTTATTATACATTTATCATTATTTGTGTATTTTAATTAAGACTATTCAATTATAATTGTGTATTTTAAAAATACATCACATTTTAAATCATATATCTGGCTTAAATACTTAAATATGGCATTTCATATTTAATGTCATTTATTATATTAAACCATATAAAAAGTTAATTATTTGTTAGCAGAATATGAAAATAATATGATATCATAATTATTGATTTAAGATATTAAAGTGGGCTGTATATAAATTGATTTTATGGCGAAAAATTTTAAAGGTTTTAATTTTAAATTTCATTAAAAATCTGTGAATAAAGCTGGGTTTCTACTCAGAATTCTTAAATAACCATGAATTTTCAAATTCAAAAAATTCATTATTAAAAATACCTGCCATACCTCTATTGAATTTTCCAATTTTTATTTTTCTATTTCTTTATCCCCATCATTCTTTTTTAATGCTGATCTATTTCTTGTTTTTAATTTCCTGAATTTTTCTGATTTTTCATATTTTTTCTGAAATTTTATTTTTTATTTCATTTTGTGGAAATTTTTCTGAGTTTAAAAAAAAAAATCTTTTCCAGAATTATTTTAAAATTTTAACAATTTTAAAATTTTAAAAGTTTTTCTGAACATTTCCGATTTTTCCTTTTTTTTATAATTTTAAAGATATATTTAATTAAACACTTTGTTTTTAGAGTTTTATTTTGAGTATGTTTATTCTAGCTCGAGGCCATTATTTTCTTAACTAATTAAAATTATGATATTATCATAAAATAATTTTCAAGAAAATTATTTTTTTTTTTAAATTTATTTATTTTGGTAATTTTTTGCAAGACTTAATCGACACGTGTTTCGGAATTTGTCAGATCCCATTTTCAAGATTATTTAGCAAAAATAAAAACCCTATTCTACAAGTAGCAAAAGGTTTTTAATGACAATCGTTAATGATCAAACTAAAGGGTAATCAGTATCTATGTCTGTTTTAATATTTGATTGTTGGTTAGTTGATGATCGTGATCTTACTACGATGATACAATTTTCGTCTTCTAATTCCCAATGAGAGTAGAGTCGAATATGTATTAATATTTTAGTTTGGTCATTAAAGATTGTCATTAAAAACCCTTTGCTACTTGTAGTATAGGGTTTTTATTTTTGCTAAATTATCTTGATAATGGGATCTGACAAATCTCGAAACACATGTCGATTAAGTCTTGCAAAAAATGACAAATATAAATAAATTTAAAACAGAAAAAAAAATATTCTTGAAAATAATTCTCTGAGAATATCATAGTTTTAATTAGTAAAGGAAATAATGACCTCGAGCTAGAATTAACCTACTCAAAATATAATTTATTTTTTTAATTTTACAAGGCTTTGTACTTATTTTCCTGATTATTTATAATTTGTTCTGCAAAAACTGCGCCAGTTTCAGTTTTACCCAATATTCCTTCATTTTGGTTAAATGTAGTTTTCTGAACTTTTTAAAATATTTCCTAATCTTATTTTAAATTTTGTTTTGAGAACGATTTAAACTTTTTAGATTCTTTTTTAAAGTTGTTTACATTTTTCTGAACAATTTTGATTTTCCTCATCCAAAGGTTGTAAGAACTCTGCAATTCTTGAAAGGAACTCTATAGCTTTTCCTTCAAACCGTTAAGCAAAAGTGTGACCTTTAATCTATCACAATTCCTTTTAAAATATCTACAAATCAACAATCCTGACACATTTTATTGTAATCTATTTTATGCAATTTTTTGTCAATAAAAACAGCAATTTCGTAACGTTTTTATTTTTTTATTATTTCTTTATACTTTAAACATCACAATATGGCTTTTAAGAAAATAAAAATTTCTCTATCAACTGCATTTGCATACTCTCTACATTAGAGTGGTATTTATACCCTACACCACACTGTGGTACAGGGTATAATGAGTTTGTGCTGATGTTTGTAACTACCTGAAATATTGGTCCTAGACCCACCTTTAAGTATACCGATCGACTCAGAATCACTTTTTGAGTCGATTTAGCGATGTCCGTCCGTCCGTCCGTCTGTCCGTCTGTCTGTCTGTCCATGTAAACGGTGTAAACACGGTCGCAATTTTTAATCAATTGACTTGAAATTTAAAACTTAAGTCTCTCTTGGCCCAAGGACGAAGCCTATTGAAATTGGAAAAAATCGGTCCATATTTAGACATAGCCCCCATACAAAGGTCCTCTTTAGTTTTGGCTCAAATGACTCTAATAACCGTATTATAGAAGGTATCGTTTTGAAAATTGGAAGGTAAACATGTTATGTCTTCACAAATCATCATTCCGAATTTCAAAGAAATCGGACCAATTCTTCTTGTAGCCCCCATACAAACCACCTTCCCGATTTTCACATTAATGTCCCAAATTTCATGAAAATAGAAAATACTTAATTAAAATTCTGTTTGTGTATATTAACCGCGTACTTTAATAACATTATCAAATCTGATTATCATCGGACCATTTTTGGACTCAGGCCCCATGTATAAGCTTCGCCCGATATTCAGTTAAAGAGGTTTATTATCAACAAAAATAAGCCTATTTCACCCAATTTTGATTTGTGTATGTTTTTTACAGTTATTAAAGAGTTGACAAAATGCAGATCTAGTTGGTCCATGTTTGAACTTGTGACCTATTTTCCGGGAAACTCTGGTGTAGGGTATTATATGGTCGGTCTTGACCGACTATAACTTTCTTACTTGTTTTTCTTTAAATTTCTATTTTCCCAAGTGTTCGAACAAATTTTTATTATTCTAGGCCTAAAAACTATGTGGTAGAAATTTGAGGAAAATCGGATTAAATTGACAAGTGACGATCAAGGATTTGAATATTGAAAAATTTTTAAAAATATTTTGAGGTTGTTTATTCTGACTCGAGGTCATTATTTTCTTTACTAATTAAAACCATGATCTCATAGCATAATTTTCAAGAAAATTATTTTTCTGTTTTAAATTTATTTATGCTGGTCATTTTTGCAAGACTTAATCGACACGTGTTTCGGAATTTGTCAGATTCCATTGTCAAGGTTATTTAGTAAAAATTGATACGATTTACTACAAAGTAGCAAAGTATAGTACAATTTCTTTGTCTTTCTAATTCCCATTGTGGTTAGAGTCGAATATGTAAGGAAAACTGTCATTTTTGAAAATTTCAAATGGTGATATCTCGAAAACCGCTCAGACAATTTGAGAAAATTTTCACATATTCAGCATGTCATATAAATGAGAACAATGCAAATTAATGAAAGCAATGCAAATCATTTTGAAAATTTTTTTGGCAAATCTCGATATCTCGAAAACCGCTCGACCGATTTTAGAAATTTTTTGATATTATTATTAAGCATCCCAAAAATAATAAAAATAATGTATTGCAAGTTGTTTTTTATTTTTTTTTTTTTTTTTATTTTTCAAAAATCCAAAATTTGGTGGAAATTTTCCAAAAAATTATCGGATTTTTCTCAAGTTAAATCTATATGAAAGATTGTCTCTAGCTTTATGAAAGGATCAAGAGAAAGAAATTTTAAGATTTTTCTTAAAAAATTTCTTGATTGTAGATTTTTTTTTTTTTGCAAATTTCAAAAATTGGTCGAAAACCATTCGACCAATTTCAAAATCTGTTTGATATTCGTGTTCAGCGTATAAAAATTTATAAATGTGGAGAACCGAAAGACATATTTTTTATACCCTCTACTCTAGTGATAGAGGGTATATATAAATTCGTCATTCCGTTTGTAACTCATCTAAATATCGGTCTGGGACCCCATAAAGTATATATATTCATGATCCCCGATCGATTTTAAGACATTCAAGCGATGAATGTCCGTCTGTCTGTGGAAATGGTGATCACGGCCAAAATATTACACGGAGATGGCTCAAACTTAACATATTTATTGGTTCTCCCGAGAAGTTTGGTATTGCATTTGAGCGATATCGGTTCATCGGTTCAAAAGTTATGAACGAAAATGTAAGGACACCTTAAAAAGTTTAGTACATTCAACATAACCTAAAAATACAAAATGCTTTAATTCGGCTGCTGGTTGACTGATGTGAACATAATTGAACACCAAATGGTATTTAAACAAGTACAAACATATTTTTTGACAAAAATAAAAGAAAAAATCGCGGATTTTTGTTTTTACAAATTTTTTTTTCAAAAGTAATTTCATTTTAAATAAAGTTTTTGCAATAATCATTTAGAAATTGTGGAAGGTATCACTACATTCGGCAAGGCCGAATTTAACTTTTTTACTTGTTTTAATTCAAATTTTTATTATAAAATTTAAATTGTTTTATTCGGCATTTAAAATATTATATTTTGTGTAGGTTTATTCTACACTCAAAAAAATACGTTAGTAGATTTACTAATTTTTTTTTGCTAACGCTAGTTAGCTAACTTTTAGCAAATTTTTAGTTGAGATTAGCATGTTAGCAAAAAATTCTTGTAAACTTCATTTTGCACATTAGCAATTTTAAACAAACTTTGAACTAATTTCTTTTGTTAAATTTGAAATTGAGTTGACTATATTTTTACAAGATATTTTGCTAATATTAGCAAAATAAATGGTAAATTATTTTTTATTTTCAGAAAACTTAAAATGGCGCTATCTCGGAAACTAAGCCAGATAGAGCAAAATGGAGGCAATTTTTGGTTCTTAGAATCTCCATAGTATCGCCGGTCCTCTTGACATGTGTGGACCCTAATGGGCCCTAACTTTGGATCCAAAAAAGTTAAAATAAAAATTTATAAATGTGGAGAACCGAAAGACATATTTTTTATACCCTCTACTCTAGTGATAGAGGGTATATATAAATTCGTCATTCCGTTTGTAACTCATCTAAATATCGGTCTGGGACCCCATAAAGTATATATATTCATGATCCCCGATCGATTTTAAGACATTCAAGCGATGAATGTCCGTCTGTCTGTGGAAATGGTGATCACGGCCAAAATATTACACGGAGATGGCTCAAACTTAACATATTTATTGGTTCTCCCGAGAAGTTTGGTATTGCATTTGAGCGATATCGGTTCATCGGTTCAAAAGTTATGAACGAAAATGTAAGGACACCTTAAAAAGTTTAGTACATTCAACATAACCTAAAAATACAAAATGCTTTAATTCGGCTGCTGGTTGACTGATGTGAACATAATTGAACACCAAATGGTATTTAAACAAGTACAAACATATTTTTTGACAAAAATAAAAGAAAAAATCGCGGATTTTTGTTTTTACAAATTTTTTTTTCAAAAGTAATTTCATTTTAAATAAAGTTTTTGCAATAATCATTTAGAAATTGTGGAAGGTATCACTACATTCGGCAAGGCCGAATTTAACTTTTTTACTTGTTTTAATTCAAATTTTTATTATAAAATTTAAATTGTTTTATTCGGCATTTAAAATATTATATTTTGTGTAGGTTTATTCTACACTCAAAAAAAATACGTTAGTAGATTTACTAATTTTTTTTTGCTAACGCTAGTTAGCTAACTTTTAGCAAATTTTTAGTTGAGATTAGCATGTTAGCAAAAAATTCTTGTAAACTTCATTTTGCACATTAGCAATTTTAAACAAACTTTGAACTAATTTCTTTTGTTAAATTTGAAATTGAGTTGACTATATTTTTACAAGATATTTTGCTAATATTAGCAAAATAAATGGTAAATTATTTTTTATTTTCAGAAAACTTAAAATGGCGCTATCTCGGAAACTAAGCCAGATAGAGCAAAATGGAGGCAATTTTTGGTTCTTAGAATCTCCATAGTATCGCCGGTCCTCTTGACATGTGTGGACCCTAATGGGCCCTAACTTTGGATCCAAAAAAGTTAACATTCCCGAAAATTTTAAAATGCTCATATCTCGGTAAATATTGCCGACACAACAAAAAGTCCAAAAGCGTTTTTGTAGCTCTCAACACGTAGAACAAGACCGCAAAATAGTCAAAAGCTCTCCGAGTAATATTTTTGAAGTTATCGAGTTTTTTAATTCTCAAGACCCCAGTGGTCCCCTATAATCACGTATCTCAAAAACTAAGCAAGATAGAGCGAAACGGACACAAATTTTGGATCCAAAACTCTGACGATTTTTAAGGAACCCAACTAGGTCTAGGCTCATCGGGGTCTGGACCTATCGGGTCCGAACCCAATGGGGTCCTCAGATGTGTATAAACTAAGTTAAAAAAAATATATATTTAGTTAACTAATTATTGGCAAAACATTTTTGCTAACTTTAGCAAAAAAATTGTTGGTTCAAAATCAGCAAATTTTCTTGTAGGTTTACAAGCTTTTTTTGCTAACATTACAGTTTTTTTTTTTTAGTGTAGCTCGAGGTCATTATTTCCTCTTCTAATTAATACTATGATATTCTCATAGAATTATTTTCAAGAAAAGTGTTATTCTATTTTAAATTTATTAATATTGGTAATTTTTGCAGTTTTTCGAAATTTGTCAGATTTCATTGTCAAGATTATTTAGCAAATATAAAAAGCCTATACTATTAAGTCTTGAAAAAATTACCATCATAAATAAATTGAAAACATTAAAATAATTTTCTTGAAAATTATTCCATGAGAATATCATAGTCTTAGTTAGTAAACGAAATAATGACCTCGAGCTAGAATAAAAATAGTCAAAATATTATTTTTTTTTAATTTTAAAACTTTAAAAATTTCCAATACTTTGATGATTTTTATTCCCCCTAGGGGAATAAAAATTTGCCTGGAGGTTCAAAAATAGGAAAAAAAATATTTGCAGTTTGAACAAATGCCGGTCTAATAAAAAAATTACTCGTTGAGTATAGTCGCATTTTGTTTTTGCTCCGTAATTTCTTTTAAATAACTAAAATTAAAGTTAATTAAAAATATTGAATTGCACAAAAATAAAGTTAAAATTAATTATAACATAAATCTGTTAAAACAGTTTTAAAAGCGTAGTTTTATATTTCTAAAACTTTAAAATAATTTTTGTTTCTATTCTGCAATTTCTGCTGTGCCGTATAACAATATAAAAAATAAAAATTAACAAACATAGCATCAAAAAGAATTTGAAAACAAACTAAAAAAAAAAAAAAAAACAATAACAAAAACAATAAGATAAATAAAGAGATTATACAAAATCTCAGTAAATCATTTTAAAAATAATAATCAACAACAATATTGTCCCCAATGTACAACCTCAGAAATAATAGAAATAACTTTAACTCAAACAACGAAACTATCAATCATAACAACACAAACAAAATATACCAAATCAATACAAACCAAGAGCAAAATATTATGGAAGAATTTAGCATAAAGGCTGGGTTAGCCATAAAACGTAACCGTAGCGTAGACTCTATACAATATTCAGTAAGCAAAAATAGTACAGAACATTTTTATTTATGTTTTGTTTTTTTCCAACGCATGGTATTTTATGTCACGCTAAAACGTAGAGAGAACCTATTCTCAACAGGTTCTCTCTACGTTTTAGCGTGACATAAAATACCATGCGTTGGAAAAAAACAAAACATAAATAAAAATGTTCTGTACTATTTTTGCTTACTGAATATTGTATAGAGTCTACGCTACGGTTACGTTTTATGGCTAACCCGGCCTTAAATGCAATTGAAAGTGCTAGTGTTATAACACCTACTCAAAAACGTTTAAGAGATAGTTTGCAAAACTCTTTTATTGGTAATGCTAGCAAAACCCCGCGCTTAGCTGAGTCCCCCCTTAAGTTTGTAACAATAATGGACAAACGTTTCGAAAAACTCACTGAACAAATAGAGACAATAATTCAAAAAAAGTTTAGTGAATACAAAGAAGATCTCTTAAAAGAACTTGATAAGAGATTTAATACAATTCAAACTGATCTTATAAATGTAACTGAAAGAGTTTCACAACTAGAAACAGTCGCGGTTGATTTTATAAGTCTACAAGAAGAAATTAATACACTAAAAACTAAAATTAAGCGTCAAGAAAATAACACTGTCGCGTGTGATCTACGTTTAAATGAAATTCCATATGTGAAAGATGAAGACTTATTTGAAATTTTCACTAAAATCTGCAGCACTATTGATATAAATGTCCCGGCAATAAAATCTATTTATCGGTTACAAAACCAAAACAATAAAAATAAAACAAATTCTAAAGATGCTGTTATAATTGTTAAAATGTGGTCCCCATATGATAAAAACTTTTTCCTAAAATCACTAGCTACTTTCCGAAAGGCCAATAAAGACTTTAATTTTTGCTTGAGACATATCGGCCAAAATTCTGATAATAAATTTTATGTTAACGAAAATCTAACAGCAACTAACTTTGGAATTTTGCGAGCTGCAATCCGCTTAAGGAAAAATAAATCTATATGCAGTGCTTTTACTTTACGTGGTTTTGTTTACATCAAAATTAATGCAAATGATAATATTATGATAATTGATGATATTAGCCGCTTATACGAGTTATTTCCTGGTTCTGAAAACAACCAGTATGATTCTGATGATCCTCAATCTGCAACTGTTCCATCATAAATGTTTCTTTATTTATTATTTATTATTTTTCATTTATTATTTTTTTATTTTCCTTATATTAATTGTTAATTTATATATTATTTTTAAACAGTTTTTTTACATTATTAATTCAATTATAGTTTCGTCAATGTTTATACTTTTTCATTTTTCGAATTCATTTAAATTTTGGTGCATTACTTTTGCTTTAATGATCTCATATGATTTTGGGAGATAATAATAGAAATATTTCTAGAGACGGCACTGCTAATATGATCAGAATCTTAGGCAATCAGCGTGTTGGTTTTAAAATATGTCACATAAACGCACAAAGCTTAAGAAATAAAATAGATGAATTTAGATACATATTTGAAAATTCTGGAATTGATTTCATTTGCGTATCGGAAACGTGGTTCGATAAAGATGTCACTGATTTATCTGTCCGTCTAAGTGGTTATAATCTTTGTAGGGTTGACAGGGAAAAATATGCTGGTGGTGTTGCTGTTTATGTCAGGAAGGGTATAATGTTTAATGTTGTTTGCTGTTCCGGCGTTGCGGAGGCTAATGAGGTAGTTGAGGATGAAGATGAAAGTGAGAATCTTCCAGTTAACTTGGTTGAATATCTATTCGTTGAAGTAACTAGTAAGGGAGGTAAGTTACTTGTGGGTAGCGTTTATAGGCCAAATAGCAGAATATGTACTAAACGTTTTTTAAGAAAGCTCGAAACACTTACAGCTTCCTATGATAACATTATAATTGCAGGTGATTTCAATTCAGACCTTATATCTGAATGTACCTTTTCCAATACTATGATATCTCTTGGACTTTATACCCCTAACACTTGCACGCCTACACATTTTACATCAACAAATAACTCGTTACTTGATCTGTTTCTTGTCAGCAATCTGTCTGATGTTTTGCTTTATGATCAACTCTCAGCATCTTGTTTTTCCAGACACGATCTTATATTCATTGCATATGATTTTAGATTACAGGTACCTGAGCAATTGATAACATATCGTGACTTCAAACATTTAGACTATCAAATGCTTGAAGACGAATTCATCAAGATAAATTGGAATAGTTTGTATCATATGGCATCAGTTGATGACCAACTTTTCTTTTTGGAGTTCAACCTTACTAGTCTTTTTAATCTAACTGTTCCACTCAGAACGAAATCTTTTGGTAAACGGAAGAAACCATGGTTTTCTTCGGATATTAAACGTGCTATTCATCGTAGGGATTTGTGTTTTTCACGATGGAAACGTTTTAAAACTGACCAATTACATGAAGAATATCGTATTGCCAGAAGGGAAACTAACAGATTGATTAAAAGGGCTAAATCCGAATTCTATTCTGCCAAATTTTCTTCTGCTTTAGGTTCTAGGAGAACATGGCAAACTATTCGTGAAATTGGTATTGGTAAAGTCACTGGTCAGGAACCGATTAATGTAGATGTTGATTTAGTTAATGAGAATTTTCTAAACATACCCATGGTCGAGGCCGACTACAACTACTACCGTGACTATAATGTTGTTCATGAAAGGGAAGAATTTGTGTTTAACGTCGTCGACCAATGTGATGTACTGTCTAGTTGTTTATCTGTTAAGTCCAACGCTGTTGGCGATGATGGTATGCATCCAAGATTCATAAAAATCCTTCTTCCTAGTCTACTTCCTTTTATTACACTTATTTTTAATAATATTCTTACCTCCAGCTCATATCCTACCAAATGGAAAAATGCCAAAATAATTCCTGTTCCTAAAACGAAATCTGAATATCGTCCCATTGCGATTTTGCCATACCTCTCTAAAGTTTTTGAAAGGCTTATTCATACACAAATAAGTACATTTTTGGACAATAATAATTTGTTAACTGATCGACAGTCCGGCTTTCGTAAAAAGAATAGTTGCACAACTGCTCTAGTAGATGTTGCTGAGGAAATTAGAAAAGAGATTGATAGTAAGAATATTTCTCTACTAGTACTTTTGGATCATTCAAAAGCGTTCGATACGGTTGACCATAGCTTGTTATGTTTCAAATTAAGAAGAATGTTTAATTTCTCCCGATCTGCTACGAATTTAATTTCTACGTATCTTGGCGGTAGATCTCAATATGTTGAATCATCCAATGTTAAATCTAACTCCCTCCCGGTGAGTCGGGGTGTGCCACAAGGGTCAATTCTTGGCCCACTTCTGTTCTCAGTCTACTCAAATGACCTTCCGGATACACTTGAGCTATGTAAGTGTAGGATGTATGCGGATGATGTCCAACTTCATGTTAGTTGTAAGGTCACTTCTATTGAGTTATGCGTTAACAATCTAAATCGTGAATTGCATCGAATTTTTATATGGGCCTCGGCAAATGGTCTCAGCATAAATCCAAGGAAATCTAAATGCCTAGTTATTAGAAAGCGTTTAACAATTATTAATGTTGTACCTGCCATAACTCTAGATAATCAACAAATTGAAATTGTTGACTCCGTGAAGAATCTTGGAGTATATTTCAACAATACTCTCACGTGGTCAGACCATATTAATTATGCTTGTGGTCGTAGTTTCTCTATGTTGAGAACACTCTGGCAAACACAGCACTACACACCAATAAACATTAGGAAACTCCTTGCTAAAACATATTTAATACCTATTCTTTTATATGGGTGTGAAATTTTTGCTAGTTGTGACACAGATAGTAAAAGAAAACTTAACGTTGTTTTTAATAATATCGCTCGTTATGTTTATGGTTTGAAACGATTTGATAGGGTTTCGGCGTTTTCAATAAAATTGTATGGTATAAGTTTTGACAGTTTGCTTAAAACTAGAATTTTACTATTTCTACATAAGATTATTTACACTCAACAACCACATCATTTATATGAACGTTTGAGATTTTCAAGATTCACAAGAGGGAAAAGATTAATACTCTTTAGACATCATAGTTTGGTATCTGAATGGCAATTCTTTATTTACGCCACCCGTCTCTGGAATGATCTTCGATATGACTATCAAGTTATAAGTAATGCACTTCAGTTCAAAAATAAAATTATGAGCTAATACTAATGATGAAACTGTATTCACTTTTTTGTTTTTTTTTTTCTATGAAAATTAATTATATGATTTTTTTTATGTATTCAATTTGATTTCATTTTGATAGATATTATAAATTTGTTTCACTATTTTATTTATAATAGTTCATAAGTTTAAATAACAACTTTTGTAATTTTACGAATAATCAGTTCTGTACTGCAATATGAGGCTCTAAGTCTTGTGTGCGGAACTTCAAACAAATAAATACAAATACAAATACAAATAATATTACACATGTGACCATAAATGCAAAAAGAAATTTAAAACCATTAAATAACAAGTGAGAGTGTTACATTCGGCTGTGCCGAATCTTTTATACCCTCCAAAATGTAAAAAAAAAATATTTAAAAAAATCCAGGGGCGTCTTTTTTTTTTTTGGGGGGTGGGGGGTTGGTGAGAGACGTTGAGGGGCACCTTCCCCTTGTGATTTTGAACTTCTTCTGAGATAAGAATGCTGCATTTGCTTACCAAAAGTACAAAAAACTCTGCAAAAAATGCGGTTTTTCTTGGGTTGGTTTAGTTCTCTAAGGAGGAACTTTTTTCCCCTTGGTCCGATTTTGCCCATTTCCGAACTTAACCTGCCTAGGAATATAAGACATATTCGTGCCAAACTTCGGAAGTCTAGCTCTTTTATTTTGGACTGTATCGTGTCCTCTACAGACGGACAGACGGACAGACGGACGGACGGACGGACGGACGGACGGACGGACGGACATCGCTAGAATGTCTTAGAATCGATCACTGATCAATAAAATATATACTTTATGGGGTCCTAGATCGATATTTCGATGCGTTACACACGGAATGACAAAGTGAGTATACCCCCATACTGTGGTTGGAGGGTATAAAAAAAAAGAAAGACAGGAAACAAGAAAAAAACTCACCAATATAAAATCAATGATGGTTCCTTAACAACAAGATGTGTTATATTTTCAACTGACTAACGTTTCCTAAGGAAACTTAAAAATTTAAATTGAACTACAATAAATTATGACATCTGGGTATAAGTGTATGAAATGTTACTAAAAAAATGATATCATAATTTCAGGGTTTAAGAGTTAGATGCCTTACGTTTCCAATTCAATTATAAAAGTTATAATATCAATTGCTTTTTTATTATGGTGGTTTAAGAAAGGTTTATATTATACCACTGATTGGGAGTCGTCGTACTTTCGAGGGGATTTTTGAATAGCTTAATTTTTGTAGCATAATTTTAGGTATTTATTAAATATATAATTCTGAAATTAAAAACTAGCAAAACAATGACATTTATGATATTTTAAAATAAATAAGATTAAGTTTAAATAATTTGTTTTATTTTTATTTTTCTTAATTAAACAAAATTTAGAGTTTTATTCGCTTTTTATATTATAAAAAACATATACTTACTAAATGCCTAAAAGTATGCTTCAATAAAATCTTACTTTTTTATTAAAATCATCGAAAGTAAAGCGACTCTCAATCAGTGGTATAATGTAAATACAACAACATTTACTTTTAAAATGATAAGAATATTGTTAAAAACATTTATATTAATGTTGCCACCATTATTGAAGTAAATACAACACTAATGGTTACAAAACTCAATTGAAAGTTTTTCAATGTTAAGTTGTCATGCGTGTGGAATCCACATTGTGAGTGTTCTTAAGTGTACCTTAAGTTTATGTAATTGTGTTACTTATAATGATGTGAATGATTGTAATAACTGATTAACTTTGAAATGATTTTAAAGATTCAATTTAAGTGATTTGAATGGTTTATGATTTCAATTAAGTTAAATTAAGTTAAATTGTCTTACTCTTCAGATAATAAATTCAAGAGAAAAATTTTAAAATTGCTGGATAAGACAAGATGTTGTTGTTTAATTAAAATTGTTATTGATACAGTTAAACAATTTTTACTTATTCACTTTAAAATTTAACTAGAATATTTTCTAATATAAACCTGCTATTATCTGATCGCATCAGATCTTAAATGATTATATCTGATCAGATATAATTAAAGGTTATATTTGTGCCAACCCGAGTAAAAAAGTTGTGGTAAAATCATATGTTTTTTAATATAATTATATATAAATGTTTTAAATCTCGGATCAGCACTGATCTTTCAAATCTCAAATCAGATGCGATATATAAGAATATATAAAAACATTTTTACTCGGGATGATATAATTATATATTATTATATCTTGTTAGATCTAATTTTTTTATAATATCAAATTAGATAATATTTACCTCCGAGGAAAAAAATTTTGATATAATCATATATTTTGTAATATAATTATATACAAATTGATCTATCATTTGATGCCACAAATGGAGGATCCAAAAATATATGATTTTATCTTATTAGATCAAACTTGATATTATTAGATATAATTATATCCCAAAAATGGAACGGTTAATTTCATCTAATTTTATATTGAAGATCATATTAGATTTAATAAGATATAATTATATCTTATCAGATCTAAATTTTTATAATATCAAATTAGATAATATTTACCTTTTCATTTTTGGCATAATATTATATCTAATTATATAAAATTTGATCTAATAAGATATAATCATATATATTTGGATCCTCCATTTTTGGAATCAAATGATATATGGCGCCGTATTATTTTTTTTTAGTCGGGCCGTTCCATTTTTTGGGATATAATAATAATAATAATTTGATCCAATGATCAGTTTTTATTTATTTTTCCAATTTATATTTACAACTCATTTTTAAATAATTTTAACCTAACCGAGAACTGGTAACAATGACCGTCGTCTCGTTGTAGCGAAATCGACTAAGGGTTTTGGTGGGAATCGAACCCACGATCCCCTGTTTCATAGGTTAGCACGCTACCAACAAGCCTACCGGGGACCCCCATTTTTGGAATATAATTATATCTAATTTTATAAAATTTGATCTAATAAGATATAATCATATATTTTTAGATCCTCCATTTTTTGGATCAAATGATATATGGCGCCATATTATTTTTTTTTAGTCGGGGATGTTGGTAAAATAAAACAGCCGAATGTAACACTCACTTAATTTTATTTTTATACCCTCCAACTAAAGTATGGGGGTATTCTCACTTTGTTATTCCGTGTGTAACGCATCGAAATATCGGTCGGGGACCCCATAATGTATATTATTGATCAGTGATCGATTCCAAGACATTCTAGCGATGTCCGTCTGTCTGTTTGTCCGTCCGTCTGTGGAGGACACGATACAGTCCAAAATAACAGAGCTAGACTCCTGAAATTTGGAAAAAATATGTCTAACGGTCATAGGCTGGTTAAGTTCGGAGATGGGCAAAATCGGCCCACGGGGAAAAAGTTCCCCCCTTAAGAGCTAAACCAACCTCTCAAAAAACGTCATTTTTTATAGTCCTGCAGTTGAATCCAGGAAGTTTGTCTCCCACCGCCAAAACCCCCCCCCCAAAAAAAAGACGCCCCTGTTTATTTTTTAACGTGTTGGAGGGTTTAACAGATTCGGCACGGCCGAATTTAACACTCTCACTTGTTTTTATTTAATTTATTGAAATTCATTTAACTGTTATCTTTATATGGCAGCTTTCAATTTTAATTTAAAGATTTTCATGTCACCTAATAACAAAAGCTCTCACATTTGTAAAGTTAAGGGCCGATTACACAAAATCCAGTTAATTTATTATACAAATAATTTGAAAATTTGAAATTTGTTTGAATTTTTTTATTTAACTTTTTTAATTTAAAGGAAAGTTATTTTGTAATGTATAACATTGAGTAACCAGTTCTTCTAAAATATTAACAAAATTCTGAAGAAAAAGCAATTTCATTTTGATTTTAATCTTTATTAGAAATCACAAAATTATTATGATATTGTATATGTTCATCAAACACGAGTATTAGAGTGTCCCTTATTTTGGAAATGTTGGAAATCTTGAGACGGTACCCGCTCATTTTTTTCCTTTTGACTTAAAAATAACTCAGGAAAAATTTTACGCCCCTAGGACCACGCCTTCCCTACGCGACGGGGCCTTAAAGAGCGGGGCCTAAAAAATCATTTTTCCATACAAACCAAAAAAAATTTTTTTTTATTTTTAATTTTTTTGTTATTAATTATTATATTACTTGGTTTGCTTATTGACGACAAAAAATTTGATTTTGGAGGGATAAGTCTTTCAGCGCTAAAAAATTTTTCGCAAAAAAAAAATTTGGGCGGCCGGGGTCCTACAGTAAAAAATTTTTAAAAAATATTTTTTTTTAGTTTTGACCAGCAACGGTTTTAGTTGCTATGTTGCTTTAAATGATATATATTCCAAAAAAAAAAATTATTCATATCTGTGACATCTTTATCTTTTTCGAAAAAAAAAATTTTGAGCCGTAGGAATCCTACGGTAAAAAATTTTTAAAAAATATTTTTTTTTAGTTTTGAAAAGCAATGGTTTTAGTTTTTATGTTGTTTTTAATGATATATATTCCAAAAAAAATATTATTCATATTTGTGACATTTTTATCGTGTATCGAAAAAAATCATCAATGCATTTTTTACCCTTTTTTAGAACACGATTAAGATGTCACAGATACAAAAAATATTTTTTTATGAATATATATCATTTAAAGCAACATAGCAGCTAAAACCGTTGCTGGTCAAAACTAAAAAAAAATATTTTTTAAAAATTTTTTACTGTAGGACCCCGGCGGCTCAAAATTTTTTTTTGCGAAAAATTTTTTAGCGCTGAAAGACTTATCCCACCAAAATCAAATTTTTTGTTGTGAATAAGCAAACCAAGTAATATAATAAATAATAACAAAAAAATTAAAAATCAAAAAAAAAATTTTTTGGTTTGTATGGAAAAATGATTTTTTAGGCCCCGCTCTTTAAGGGCCCGTCGCGTAGGGAAGGCGTGGTCCTAGGGGCGTAAAATTTTTCCTGAGTTATTTTTAAGTCAAAAGGAAAAAAATGAGCGGGTACCGTCTCAAGATTTCCAACATTTCCAAAATAAGGGACACTCTAACGAGTATATTTCAATTATATTAACAATCATACCTCAATGGCCCTACCCCCAACCCTGAATTTGTTTGGTTTAAGTAAAACGCAATATATGATTATCGTATATTTTATTTATGTTTTTATATGAATTGAATGAAATTCATATTTTAGAAGTAAAGATACCTTTGATTTTTTTTTTATAACAAAAATGTTACAAAATGTATGAAAGTTTGTGGTGAATAATGTTCAAAAGGGCACAGGTGTTGTATGACACACGAAAAAGTCTTCATTTAAAAGAAATTTTAAGTTTAAGTCAAAAAACATACACTGGCTCATACTTTAAGTCGGGCGGTAGATAGGAGATAGGAATTCCTTAAAGAAAGTATATACATTTAATAACAGGTTCATTAATCAAATTTCCATGCAAAATCTAAGACTGAGATTTTTCTATAGGAAAAAAACATGTCAGAGTCTGAGACTTTTTCTACAAATGAAATGTCTCAGAATCTGAAACTTTTTCGTTAGAAAAATTTTTCATAATCTGAGACGTATTCTATAGAAAAAATCTCTTAGAATCTGAAATTTTTTCTATAGGAAAACTTTCTTAGAATCTGAGACTTTTTCTATAGGAAAAATGCCTCAGAATCATTGACTTCCTCTGTAGGAAAATTGTCTCCATCGTAGAAAAATGTCTCAGAATCTCGGATTTTATCTATAAGAAAACTTTTAAGAATCTATGACTTTCTCCATAGGGAAAATGTCTCAGAATTTGAGACTTTTTCTTTAAAAAAATTTCTTATGAAATAATTTCTAAATATGGAGGAGTCAATAAAAATGGCGCCCAAGCATGACATTGATTTAAGAAATCACTACAAACGAGGGAAAACTTTTAAAACATATAAAAAAACATTATTAGAACTTGAAAAGTTAATAAAACCAATTCAATTACTTTAAGCAATTATCAATTATTGACAAATTGTTTTTAAATGTGAAGAATACTATAAAACCGGCGCCCAAGCAGGTACATAATTTAAACAAGTAGAAAAATTAAATTCGACTTGGTCGAATCTATAAATACCCTCCACTATGTTATCTGATAGTAATTTTCTAAAAAAAATTGTATTACAAATTTTTTATTAGAAATATATTATTTTGAGTAAAACTTTTTTTAATCAATCAAATTTTTTTGAGTGTAAAATTTTTTTGACTTTCAACATTTTTTTGAGTGTGACATTTCATTAAAAACGAGTTGAAAAGTTAAATTTGACTTGGCCGAATCTATGAATACCCTCCACAATGTCCTTTTTAAGTGATAGTAAATTTTCTAACGTGAAAAAAAATTTTTGATTAGAAATATTTTATTTTGTGTAAAAACAGTTTGTTTAAACTAATTTTTGAAAAAAAAAAAAATAATTTACTAAATTTTTTTTTGACTGTAAATTTTTTTTTTGAGTGTAAAATTTTTTTCGAGTGTATTTTTTTTTTTTTTAGTGTAAAAATATTTTTGAGTGACAAAAATACGTTGTAAAATATTTTTGTGACTACAATGTTTTTAAAACATTTTTAACGGGTTTTTAACACGTGAATTTAAGGTGAAGCTAATCTGAAATTCACGGTTTTGCTAATAACTTTTTAACCACTAGACCGATTTGGCTGAAATTCGATATGAACCAGGCCAGAGAAACGACAAAAATATGTGCCGGGCTTCAGCATCCTCAGAACTGCTTTTTGAAAGTTATCTTGCCGAAATTCGGTCATTTGCTCATAACTTTTGAACCACTAGACCGATTTCGCTGGATTGCAATACCAACCTGACCAGGTAAATGCCCAACATATATGCCAAACTTCAGGAGCCTCCGTAAAGTCTTTCAAAAGTTAGCGTGTTTTCAACAGACAGACAGACAGACGGACAGACGGACGGACGGACGGACATTGCTAGATCGTCTTAAAATCGATCGAGGATCATGAATATATATACTTTATGGGGTCCTAGACCAATATTTCGAGGTGTTACAAACGGAATGACAAACTTATATATGAGCAATTGTCATTAACTTTTAATATTTAAGAAAAAAAAAATTGCGATTTTTTTTTCGTGGCACATTGATAAGACTTTGTAGGTAAATAACATTATAAATAAGTAATTCAAATCCGTTCGCGTGCATTTATTTGAGCGATCGCACCCAAAACTATGGCGGTTTAAAGTTAAAATTTTTAAAAAAATTGTCAAAATTACATTTTTTATCCGAAGTTAACCAAACGTACCATTTTGTATTATGCTTACCCAGAGCTAAAATATATATTCAAACATGCATAAAATCTTTGCTAAATATCGAGATATTTGCATTTAACCAAGTTTTTTCGGCACATTTTCCAATATTTTGGAAATAAAAATGTTTCCAGCGGTTTAATTTTTTTTAGAAAAATATTACCAACTGCATTAACAAAATCTCAACGAATTCTTAGTTAACACCATTATTCTATCTCTAATAGGTAAGAAACAGCAATGGTTTAAAGGGAACATTTTTGAAAAAAAATTTAATATTTTTTTTTTTTTTAATGTTAAATGTCTGATTTTACAGTGTTGTCCTTCACTGAATATTGAAACTATTCAAAGTATGATTAATAATGACAATATTAAGGTTATTACGAAATATTTAAACGTTATTACTAATTTTATTAAGGTTATAAAAAATTTTAGCGATTTTTCGCGATTTTCGCGACTGCAAAAATCAATGGACTAATTTTAAAATATTATTCGAATAAGACATGTCAAAATCTATCAAAATACATTTCTGTTCTACTTTATTTTAAGTAATGTAAGATTTAATATAACCATTAAATTTAAAAGTATCAAAAATTTAAAACCACCAAAAACCACTAAAACGTCAATTGTTTTTGGGTGCGAATGGATTGAAGATAAAGCATTAAAAATACTACCAAACGCGCTTTTCACTGACCAATTTCGATAAGCGGCCTGGATGTGCCTTACAAAAAACGAAAAACAGAAAAACGCCGCGGAATTCGCCAATATTAACTTTTGATCAATGTTGCTTTCCATGATTTATTATATTTGCACATACCATTGTTTCTACATGTTCAACTTTCAGTCATGCACATTTGGCTGTCAAATAATGCATAACTAAAATATCGAAATTTTGCAAAAAATTTAAAAAGTTCATAAAATTTTTGCAATTGAATATTTTTTGGGTGCGTTTGTAAATCAAGTGGGAAATGGTAAATTATAAAGTTCACAAAGCATTCGGAACCATTCGGAATAAAACTGGGAGTGTGCCTCGCAAAAAACAGACTTTTTAAAAAATTCACGTTTTTTCTTCCTATCTTTGGAGAGCTGCAGCTTCGTAACCATTGCGAGCACATCACTCGAATCAGTCTCAGATTGTGCATATTTACAAGGGCTTTTACCATGTGTATTTGAATTTTAAAATTACAGTTTGCACCAAAAGCTACAATCAAAAAACCTCGAAAAATTGAAAATTGAAAAAAATTGGTATCAAATATTTAGGTCCATGTAACTTTTTTCTTATTAATGGCACATCCACTGAACCTACACCAAATAATTGCCCAAGTCTACTGATTAAACGGTATTAAATTTGGAGCAATAGCTTTAACGCACCCAACAATATGGAACTTTGAACGAAAAATTTCATGAGAGTATCAAGCGATTTTTTTACATTTTTCAACTTTGCACGTTCCATACCATGAGATAATGAGACTATTTGCGCTGTGCCTTTGCAGAATTACTCATTATGGTTCCCTTAATATATCTACATTCACAGGTACCACCTAGTTTACAAATAAAAATGTTATTGCGAAATTAGTAAAATATCACAAGCGTTAAAAGTTAATGACAAAAGTCCATATACCCCCTATCACTAGAGTGGAGGGTATAAAAAAAACTCCCACCAACAGGTGAAAGTCGTCACAAGATAGCGAGAGCAATCTAAATAATTTAACAACACTTACTGAGACATTAGTGACCTGGAGCAGTCAAAACAAAAATGGCGCCCGGGCTAAGACACATAAAATTACAACAACATGTTGAATATTTAAAATATTTTTGTGATATTTTTAGGATGTTTATTCTGGCTCGAGGTCATTATTTTCTTTACTAATTAAAACTATGATATTCTCATAGCATAATTTTCAAGAAAATTATTTTTTTGTTTTAAATTTATTTATGTTGGTCATTTTTGCAAGACTTAATCGACACGTGTTTCGGAATTTGTCAATTAAGTCTTGCGAAAATTACCAACATAAATAAATTTAAAACAATAAATAATTTTCTTAAAAATTATGCTATGAGAATATCATGGTTTTAATTAGTAAAGAAAATAATGACCTCGAGCCAGAATAAACATCCTCAAAATATAATATTTTAAAACAATTTTTATTTTTTAATAAATATTAAGCAGAAATTATTTTTGTGATATTTTTTGACTAAAATTTATTTAAAATCTGGAAATTGAAATTATGGTTGATTTTTTATTCGGTTTCGAGGCTTTGAATGTCCAAATATTGCCCTTTATCTTTAAATATTAAATGACAGCTTAAAGGTACGACATATGTATAAACTAAAATATATTGCCTACTTTTAGGTGTTAAACTTAAATATTTTTATTTACAAATCTCTGCTATAAATTTTCTTTTTAAATATTTCAAAATGGTCAATAAATTTCCAAGTATCATCTCTCAAATCAGTGTCATCATTTATTTAAACAATATCATACAACTTGTGTCCCCTAGGCTTATTTCTTCTTCATTTTTCTTTAAACACGTTATATTACACAAAATATCGAAGAAAGTAAACTGAAAGCCACAAATTGATTTTTCTTGTAAGTCTATCATTTCAATTAGAAAACTATAAAAGACATCATTGAAATTGTTCAAGTGACTTGTGTTAAGATTTTAGATTTATGTTGAAATGATGACTGGTAGTATGATAGGGCAATAAAACAAGAACAACAAAAAAACGACAACATAAAATGGAAGCCTAAAAGTAGACTGTATTAAAAAATGATTTTTTTTGCTTAAGGATCGATCTTACATTTCAAATGCAATGTTTCTAGGTCATTATTTTAAGAGATCAAAAAAGTACAAAGCAAAATTTTTTATAACTAGAATTGAGATTTGCTTGCAAATGCATGTTTTTTGTCGATAGTCTAAAAACGATATCGACCAATTATCTTTCCGAATCAAGAAATTTGCGTTAAAATGGCATCGATTTGTTTTTGCATATATTTGCATATTTTGGTGAAAATGCATATTTTTGTTTTAAATGCTTATTTTGTGCATATTTCCAACTTTTAATTGCATATTTTTGCATATTTTCGCATAAATGAGCAAAAACACAAATTAAAATTTATATGTTTCAAAAACTATTTTAAATTTTAAAAATTTATTTTGAAAATAATAAAAAAAAAAAATTTCTTAAAAATTTTTTTTTTATAGATATAAAGTTTAAAATGTTACTATTTAAACCCGGCATTACTTTTTTGCTTTTTAAGAAGTTTTTTTCTATGAAAACAAGATTTTTATTGCATACATTTTATTTTTTAGTGCATATTTATATGTTTTTTAGTGCATATTTTTAATTTTTAAGCGCATATTTTTAGCGCATATTTTCGATTTTTTAGTGCATGAAAATCTCATCCCTATTTATAACTTTTCCTCTTAAGAATCAACATTTCCAAAAAGTAAATTTTTTAAATGTTTTTTCCAGTGTTTGATTCCATATTCCAAATTTTAAGTTTCTTGGACCAATATTTCAGAAAATATAAAAAGTACTTAAGTACTCTTTTTTACTATTTTTGGTCTTAGAAGACCAAAAAAGTACCAAAGTACTTATTTTTACCCTTGCAGAATTTAAGCATTCTTAAATGAAAATTTTTCTGAACACTTTTTTTAAAAAATTTTAAATGGAAAAGTATGAAAGCACAATTTTTACCCCATTTAAATTACAATTTCTAAAAAGTACTTTTTAAGAATGTTTTTTTGTTGGGCCATTAGTACCAAAAGAAATTATTTTTTACATTTTTTCCCTTCTTCGCACAAAAAATTATTGGCTAAAAATTTTCAATTAAATCTATTGATCAACAAAATTTAAGTGAGTCAATCAATGTTTTGATTGAATTTTTTTTTCAACATACCAATTTTTTTTCTGTTTTATTTATTTGAATAGATTAATTGAAAAATATACAAAATAATCGGGTTTTACTTTTTTATTTATTGTTTGCAACATATTGGAAAGCAAAAAAATGCATTTTTTTGATAATTTTGTCATAAGCTTACAATTCATTTGTTAAATCAATCATTATTTTGATTGACTTTAAATAAAAAATTTATAAAATTTTTGATCAAAATCGAAAAAAAATTTTATTGAAAAAATTTTCAATCAATTACCTAGAATTTGATGATTGGTATAACAATTTTCTTAATTGGAGGAATTTCAATAAAAAAATTGATTGAATCCGCGTTTTTGTTGATTGAAATTCGTTTCAAGTTTTTTCTGTGTTAGAATCTGTTTTAAGCTGGAGGATATTACTTTTAAACGTTTTTAGGATTTCAGATTGTATCACTCCAAATATCAAGTTCTGATGATCATTATTTCAGAAGATCGAAAAAAGTTCCAAAGTTCACTTTTTTTACCCTCTTAGAATCGAAACATTCATAAAAACCCTTTTTATACTTTCCACTCTAGAGATAGAGGGATATATTCCATAGGTTTTCATTTCGTTTGTAAAATAGGTCGTGGACCCCATAAAGTATATATTTCAGAGCCTTGTCCGCCAGTTTGTCCGTCAGTCTGACTGTTTAAAACACGCTAACTTTTGAAATATAACTCTGAGGCTGCTGCAGCTTAGAATAAATATTAGCTGTTTCCTGGTCAATTTGGTATTGAATATCAGCAAAACCGATCCAATGGTTCAGAAGTTATGAGCAAAACCGTGAATTTAAGATTGTTTTCCTTGATTTCACCTGTTAAAAAAACGCTACCGAATTTTAGAAGATTTTGGTATCCGTCATTACCGAAAATTTCGATAGCAAAAACGATATCTCACTATCATATCGAAACTATATCGTTATTGTTAAGAATAACGATAGTTTTTCGATAAATTCTGGAAAATGACGATTTTACTATCGTTATGACTGGAATTATCGATAGCGAAAACGATATCGTATTTTGATTGAAAATCAGAAAGAGTTTTTATTTACAAAAAAATTTCAGGTTGTGAAATACAGTTTTTTTCCGTGACATTTTTTCTAAAACACATCGCAGATTGAAAGATAATTTTCTTATAAATAAAGCATCAGTCACAATCTTTCTAAAAAAAAAATACTAGGATTTATATTTGAAAATAAATTGTTAAAAAAGTTTCTTCGAAAAAAAATTTCAGAATTTTTACAAAAGTTCGAAGTTGCGTATATCAGATCAATAACTCTGAAATTAACTACACCGTCCGACAGCCAATATTAAATATAAACCAGATGATATACGTCTGAAAGTAGAGATTAAATGTGGTAAATCTGCATTTACAGTTATTCATTTCGTGATCCTGTTTCCTTTAAAATGACTTCAAAGTTTAAAAAGATACATTTTCTGAAATATTTGTACTTGTCCTAGTGTGTCCTGGTGATGGCAAAAGAAAGAGGAGGATCTCCCCTAATTTCTACATTTCTGTATTTTGCCATATCAGGATAAAGGGATGTGAACAAAGTCCTTTGAAAACTTGATAAAAATATTTTATTGAAAATTTTTAATGATATTGAAGGATAAAGTTTTGAAAGGCTGTAACTTAGCTCCTTTTTCCTGATATGTTAAAATAATAAAATACGAAAATTAGGGCAGATCTTCCTCTTTATTGCTACCATAAGTGCCAACCTAGGACAAGCATAAATATTGAAAAATTTAAAAAAAATTAATGCTCTAAAACTTTAAAGTCCTTTTAAAAGGAAACAGGACCACGAAATGAAAATCTGTAAATGCAGTTTTACTACATTTAGTCACTAGTTTCAAACGTATATTATTCAGTTCGTGTTTAACGTCTTTTTTTTCATTTTTGTAGGATGGTGTTACAATTTAAAAATTTTGTAGTTTCAAAGAAAAGTTGCGGTGGCAAATGTGTCCTACTGGTTCTTATTAACTAAAATTTAAAATTTGGTTTTAAATATTTTTTTATCAAGTTTGTTTAAATATTTATTGTATTTTCGTTTTTATTTTTTTCTCATATTTATTTTTTGTACCCAACTTATGAATTTTAATAAGTTGAACTCTCAGACCGTAAGTAAATTAAAATCAATATGTTACATTGACTTTCACCTGCTGTTACCTGGTTGGTGTTTATGACCATTGGCTTTTGTCAAAGTTTTTTTAACACAAACAAAGGAAGAATATTGAAAAGAGAAAAAAACTTTTTTTTTAATATATGCAGAAATAAAAAAGTTTTTTTTTTCACATAAACAAAAAATATATTTAAATGACAAAAACAACAAAATTATTTAGTAAATTTAAAAACAAATTTAGTATAAAAAATATTTTGGAAGGTAAAAAAATCTAAGAATTTTTCTAAGAAAGACATTATTTAAAGCAGCGACAGGCAAACACATACTATCATATTTTTTCTTTGTGTGTGTAACAAGTATCACTCTCATACTCAATGCACTTAAAGAAACTTATAGTAAAAATAATAACACATTTAACCATTTAAAAAATAAAAAAGATAATAAATGACATTGGTTAAAATGTCTAGCAATGTAATATTTAGTGAATAGGGACAAACTAAGCATTCTGGTTTACCAAAAAATGTTCCTTAAACACGAGTTTGACATTAAAATTCTTTATTGATTATTTCTCTAAGTATATTTTAAACAAGAAGAGAGGAGAAAATTGTGTTTTTTTTTGATTTTGTTTAATGAGTGAGAGCATGTAGGTGTGAGAGTAAAAACGACGCGTAGTGCTTTTGCCTGTCGCTGATTTAAAGACTACATTAAGAGGTAAGATTTAATTGCCTACTTTAAGGCGACAAGTATTTCAAAAAGGTTTAATTGCCTTCTTTAAGGCAAAAAGTATTTAAAGTATGTTTTTTCAATACATTTTAAAATTTTATAGAATGCGTTTATTTTTTTGAAATATTTTAAAAATTATTTATTTTTATTAAAAACTTTTTTTTTATATTTTCCATGTAAAAACATATTTACCAATAAATTATTTTTTCTTCCAACTTCATTAAAAACAAATTCTATACCATTTTTTTCTCTCTCTCGAACAGTAAATAACTTTCAAATAGTTGTCTTTATTGTTAGTAACTTTATTAGTAATAATTCTTTCTAAAGTAACAAAAGACTAAATAGAGATTATATGACACAGGTGTGCCAACAAACCATTGATAAAACCAGCCATAAACTACAGAAAGGAGTTTGTTATTTAAACATTAGTTAGCAGAGTTTAACAAAGTTAGACTAAAGAAATGATAAAATTATTTTAAAAACAAAAGCAAGTAAAGAATGTTAAATTTGAGAGCCAAAACATTTTTCTAATGATTTTAGTTTTTTAGTTTTATCAACATTTTTTCAAATTTACCCAATTTATAGAAGGAAACTGAACTCTTACAGTAAACTGGCTAATTTTACTCTGTTTGTGTAAATTAAAATATAAAAGGTCAATTAAAAAAAGAATGGTGAATATAACAATTAATGAGGTGAATAAAAAATATGAAATAACAAAACAAAAACAAGTAGAAAAGTTAAATTCGAATAGGCCCAATCTATTAATACCCTCCACAATGGCCTTTTTAATTGAAAGAAAAATTTTCTAACGTGAAAAAAATTAACAATTTTGATTAGATATATTTTGATTTCAGTAAAAAAAAAAATTTTGTTAAGTCATCTTTGTAAAGAAAAAAAAACTGTTTTTTTTATTTAAAATATTGTAGTAAAACTGCTTTTACAGTTTTTCATTTCGTGATCGGAAAAAGACTTCAATGTTTTACAGGATTAAATTTTGTAAAATATTTTCTAAATATTTGTACTTGGCCCAGGATACCACTAGTGATGGCAAATAAAAGAGGAGAATCTCCCCTAATTTTCCCTTTTTTATTATTTGGACATTTATCCTAAAAAAATTAAATTTCTTTTTTCTCTAAAATTTTTTTTTTGTTTGGAAATTTGTTGGTAATTTCAAGTTTATTAAACCATTTTCAAGAAATCCAAAAAGTATCAATGAAAAATTTGTTATCCCTTTAAATATTCTTAGTAACAGAAATTCTTAAAAGTATTTTTTCAGAATGGATGATCCCACAATCTAAAATTCGAGTTTTTATGACAATTTTTCATAAGATCGAAAAAGAACATTATAACACTATTTACTCTTTTATCATTAAAACTTTCTAAAAAGTACTTTTGTCAGAATGTTTTTTATTTAAAGTACAACTTTTTAAGTTTTCTTTTACCTTTAGAATCCGAATTTCCAAAAAGTACTTTTTTCACAATTTTTTTTCGTTGAAAAAATACACTTTTTAAACATATATTTTCCCATTGAAACCAAATTTCCAAAAAGTACTTTTTAAGATTTTTTTGCTGAATTATCCAAATGTTATATATTTAAATGTTTAAAATGTTAATGACAATTTTTCAAGACATCGAAAAAGTACCTAATAACACTTTTTTACCCCCTTAACATTAAAACTTTCTAAAAAGTACTTTTGTCAGAATGTTTTTTATTTAAAGTACAACTTTTTAAGTTTTCTTTTAAATCCGAATTTCCAAAAAGTACTTTTTTCACAACTTTTTTTCGTTGAAGGGCCTTACTTTACAAAGTTCAAGTTTGAGCAATCCTTATTTTAAGAATTATAAAAAGTACCAAAATACACTTTTTAACCATTATTTCCCCATTGAATCCAAATTTCCAAAAAGTACTTTTTAAGTTTTTTTTTTGCTGAATAATCCAAATGTTATTTTTTTTTTTGGAAATTGGTTGGAAATTTCATGTTTATTTAACAATTTTCAGGAAATCCAAAAATTAACAAACTGAGATTTTTACCCTTTTAACATTCTTAGTTTTAGAAATTCTTAAAAGTCTTTTTTCAGAATGGATGATCAATACCACACTCTAAAACTCAAGTTTTTATGACAATTTTTCGTGACATCGAAAAAGTACCTAATAACAATTTTTTACCCTCTTAGCATTGAAACTTTCCAAAAGGAACTTTTGTCAGAATGTTTTATTATTTAAAGTAGAAATTTTTAAAACTTTCTTTTCCCATTAGAATACGAATTTCCAAAATGTATTTTTTTTCAGAACTTTCTTTTTCGTTAAAGGATGCTTCTTTTCAAAGTTCAAGTTTGTTCAACCGTAATTTAAAAAAAATATATAAAGTACCAAAATATACTTTTTTAACCTTTATTTTTCTATAGAATCCAAATTTCCAAAAAGTACTTTTTAAGACGAAATTTCCAAAAAGTACTTTTTCCAAAATGTTTTTTCACCGAAGAAACTTACATAACAAATTTCAATAGTCATGATAACACCGCTCAACAAATCAAAGGTTTTTGACTCCGGTTTGAAGTTTGATACAAAATTTTTAAAGATTTTGACTCGCTGATTCCAAATCTGTGCTCCAAATTTTTCCATCATGCGAAAAAACGCGATTTTTGCATTTTTTGAAAGCCTGCACAGCAGCCACTGGGTGGAATAAAATCTGATATAAAGCGTTAGAGTAGAATTGAACTATGATCTCAAATATATGATCAAAAAATTTGAAGTTGTTGCACTATTATTGGCCAAACATGTATTTTAAAAAAACACTGTGAAAAAAATTAGAAAAAGCATCATTTTTAAAAGGCTCTAAGACAAAAACTAGATGATCAATCTGTACGTAGCTTTAAAAAAAGTAGCTTTAAAAAAGTAGCTTTAAAAAAATCTTTTGAAATTTATATTTTAGAACGTATTTTTTTGAAAAAAAAAACTATTATATTTAAGAAATAAAATTAAATACTTTTGAACTTTTCCAGTAGAAATAATTCGAGATTTTGGCAATTTTTTGTTAAGATTTTTTTTTTTTAAACTTATTATTAAACTTTTTTGTTAGTAAAATTTCACACATTCTCTAATTTTTGACATCTTAAACAGTTTTTAAATGATCAAAAAGATTTTTTTAGAAAATACAAGATTTTCTTACATCTTTATCGCGCTTAAATAAACTCTACAAAGAGGGCTTCAATCAGCGCTGAAAAGATACACGATTTTACTGGGTCTAAATAGCTCTTTATCTTTGCTACTACAGCTATGTTTACACCATAAAACTGAGTCGTATGATTTTTATGAAAAAGCAAGATTTTGTATAGCATAATTTTAGGCATGTAATAAATATATTATTGTTATTTAAAAACGACAAAAAACACTTCATGTTGCTAAATTAATAAATAAATATAACAATTTATTTAAACTTCAGTCGATTTATTAAAAAAATCATATATGTCAATGTTTTTTCTGGAATTTAGTTTTCGGATCATATATTTACAAAATGCCTAAAATTATGCTAGAGCAAAATCTTACTTTTCATCAAAATCGTCGAAAATAAAATGACTCGGTGGTATGATGTATACACAGCTTAAAGAGTAAATGTCACAGTTTAGAGTATTTTTGTTTAAAGTAAACTGTGAATTTGACAAAAAAAAAATGTACTCTAAACTGTGACTAATTTTGATTCGCTCTTTGGATTATGATTCTTTCCAAAAGAAGCTTCCAGTTTACAAAAATTTCTTCGGGGTTGTGTCGGAATACCTGCCGATGGCCAGTAAAGAGCTAATTGTGAGGAAATTTATTTGAACAATTTACAAGGCATCATTATCGGTCAAAGTATGAATAAATTACGTTTTTTGACAAAATTTCATGTCCAACTTTTTTGACCAAAACATTTTGAGTATATTTTAAAAACAAAACTTTTTAAAATTTACTCTGATCATTTTAAAAATTTAAATTTTACTTTAAATTCGAATGACTTTTACGAGAAAAGGAAAGAAAAATTGCAAACAAGTTAAATGAATCATGGGCCAGGCCAACCCATTAAAATTTTCCGTTCTACTTAACATTCCAGAATCAATGATTTTTATTTGAAATTGTCCCGAAAGTAATCGTTTTTCAGACTAATTTAGTTTTTTTGACAAATAATTTTAATAGAAACTTCAAAATGCGTTTCAAAAAATTTGGGAACTGATTTAAATTCGTTATAAAAACAGTGTATTTCATAGAAAATTTTTAATCGTAATCACATGATTTTTTTGTCGATTACGATTACGATTAATTCGTGCGATTAATCGCGATTACGATTACGATTTTAATCGTTTTGCAAACTCTATTTTAAACCCATTAAAGATATCTTCCGGTTTAAACGAAAAATAGCACAGAAAACTTAAATTTGTAAAATATTTATTTTTTTAAGTTTTTCTTTTTACAAAAATGATAATTTTAGCAGAGTCATTTTAAAACGCAATTGTAACCCAACCAAACGCAATAATTAGAAAAAAAAAAAAGTTTTCTATGTTGGAGACCAAAGACAAATTTTACTTTTGCGCTTATACCAGATTTGTATTCCACTCAATGGCTGCTGTGCAGGCTTTCCAATAATGCAAAAATCGTAATTTTCGCATTTTCAACCATGAATAACTAAAAATCTGGACGTGATGGAAAAAATTTGGAGAACAGATTTGGAATCAGGAGATCAAAGTCTACTAAAATTGATCACCAGAATTTAAACCGAGAAATGAGTGTTGAGCGGTGTAATTATTTCAGGAAATATAAAGAGAAGCAAAATTTCACTTTTTTACCCATTTTAAATCCCTTAGAAACGGAGTTTCCAAAAAGTACTTTTTTCTGATTTTTTTTCACAAATTGTTCTGCATTCCCAATTTCAAGTTTCTGGTTCCAGGAAAAAGAAAAAAGGGCAAATAAATATTTTAACCATTTTTGCCCCCTTAGAATCGGAATTTCAAAAATGTTTTTTTCCACTGGAGGGTTCTACATTTAAAATTTCAAGTTTCTAGGATCATTATATCAGAAAATATAAAAAAGTACCACAATTAAACTTTTTCACCCACTTAGAAACGGAGTTTTCAAAAAGAATTTTTTCCAGAATGTTGTTTTCTCCGAAGGATCCTAAATCCCAAATTTTAAGTTTCTGGGTCCATTATTTCTGGAAATTAAAAGATTACGAAAAAGGCACTTTTAAATCCTCTTCAAAGCAGCTGATACATTTAACTATTTTATTGTTTATTTTACTTCTATTCAATTTCATTTCATTTCTTTAATTATTAGTTATGTTTTCATTCTTTTAAATTTCTGTAACACTATAGAATTTTCAATGCTCATTTGATTTAAATATTTTTTGATTTTATTTGTTTGGACTTTGTAAACAAAATAATTGTATAGAAGGAGAAATGTTTTCAAAATTATTTCAATTAGCTTTCTGACTCCAAATAAGAAACTTTGATCGGTCTTCGGATACGAACGGGTTTTCTAAATAAAAAGTCCTTAAAGCAATTATTTAAAAGTGTTTTATTTAAATTCGATGACAACATACAACCTTCGGAATAAGGTTGTTTCACCCTTAGAAAAAAAGTTCTTTTCCAGAATGTTAATTTTACCAAAGAATCTTACGTTCCAAATATTAAGTTTCTAGGACCATTATTATAGGAACAAGTACCAAAATACATTGTTTTCATTCTTATCATCCCCATAGAATCGGAATTTCCGAAAAAGCACTTTTTTCAATATTTTTTTTGCACCAAATGATGTTGCATTCTAAATTTCATTTGTCTAGGATCATTATTTAAGGAAATATAAAAAGGACCAAAGTAGAGTTTTCTTCCTTTTTACTCCCCTAAGAAACGGAATTTCCAAAAATAACTTTTTTGGAATTTTATCTTAAAAAAAGATCCTACATTCCAATTTTCAGGAAATGTAAAAAGTACCAAAAGTACACTTTTTACGCCTTTTAACCAGTTAAGAAACAGAATTATCAAAAAGTACTTTTTTATAATGTTTTTTTTCACTTAAGGATCCTACTTTCCAAATTTCGAGTTTCTACGACCATTATTCAGAAAATATTAAAAGTATACTTTTTACCCTTTTAGACCGCTTAGCAACGAATTTTCAAATTTATTTTTTTTTTAATTTTTTTTTTCACCTAATGATACTACATTCCAAATTTCAATTTTCTAAGACTTTTATTTCAGGATATATGTATAAAAAGTACCAAATGTACACTCTTTTTACCCCTTTTAAACAATTTTTTTTTTTGTTTTTTGCAATCATCTTTTTTACATTGTGAAGGTATCAATACATTCGGTATGGCCGAATTTACCTTATACTGTATACAGACTAGCGTGATTTTAAAATCACTATGTGATTTTCCTTTGAACAAAATCACATAGTGATTTACAAAATCATCTCAGATTGTACTAGCATAAAGAAAAATTGCAAAATCATCTCAACTTACCATGGTAAGTTCTTGTAGTGTGAACATGGCTTTATTTACTTGTTTTCTATAGGGAAAAGAAAGATTAGGTTAGGTTGAAACGTAAAGGAATAAGAAAAAAAAAACGATTAAAATAAACTTGGCAGCACTTTTTTTATTTTGTCTACAACCTGCTGCAATAACAATGTGTGAGAAAAACTTTATTATCAATTATCTTCTCCTTTTTATGCTTTATGTGACAGTTTGTGTTCGGCTATTAAAGCGTGAGTGTGCAAAATTTTACGATCATTTAGAAATATTACAAAATAATATTAATTGTTTAAAAATGTAACTAAAAATATAAAAAATAATTTAAAAGTAAAATTTAAAGTTTTTTCTTAAAGAATTTGTTCAAAAATAAGTGGAAAAATATAAAGAAAGTGTAAAAAAATTATATATAAATTAAAAATGATTGTGAAATTCATTATGCAGCGCTGCCACCAAAAAAAAAAACGATCAAAATAATTTTGGCAACACTTTTTTTGTTTTATATATACAATGTGCAGCATTAACAAAGTGTGAGACAAAATTTTTTTTATCAACTCACTTCTCTCTTTTGTGATTTATGTGTCAGTTCGTGTTCGGTTATTAAAGCGTGAGTTTGTAAAATTAAACGACCATTAAAAAAAAGTGAAAAAATAATATTAACTGTTCAAAAATATAAATAAAAATTTTAAATAATAATTTAAAAAGTGAAATTTAAATTTTTTTCCTAAAAAATGTGTTAAAAATATAGTGAAAAATGTAAAAAAGTGTAACCCCAGCCAAAAATAAAAATTATTGTGAAATTCATTACGCAGCGCTGCCAGCAGCACTGTGTATCGTATATTCCCTTCGTGTTTGATAATGTTGTTTGACTCGTGTTTTTGCAATAATATTGTTTTTGTGTTATAGTAAGACAAAAATCAAAAACAACAACAATAAGCAAATAGACCAAGACAATGTATTTAGAAGTATAATGTGAAGGATAGATAAACAAAAATGTCAAAAATATATTTTAAAGTTCCGTAATATTTTTGAACAGTTTTATTATACCCTACACTTTGATAGTACACTACACTTTGATACACCCTACACTTTGATAGTAAGGATATTTATGACTTTATTCTTTCGTATGTAACACTTATCAAAAATTAAAAAAATTTATTGATTCTTAATCGATTTTAGGTCTAATAATGTCCGTCCATTTATCTAATTTTTGACCAAAAGCAAACAGATTAAGATTTGGCAGTTTGCACAAAAAAAATAAATGTAGAATTACATAGACATTTTTAGGACACACATTGGAATAAGTCCATAACTTTAGAACTAATAGTAATTTTTTTAATAATTGCCACCTAAGGCTTTGAAACTCCTTCTTAAAGTTTTTTTTTTTTTTTAAATTTTGTAATACTTGCTGACTCTTCTAGTTTTTCCGAATTTTTTTAAGTATTTATATTAAGGGTATTCACTTCAGAATTTTTGCTCTTGCGAAATTGCGGAATTGCGGTTTCGCACTATTGGTGTCGTGAACACCCAGCTTTAAACGTTTTTAAATTTCAATTTCGAATTATTACGAACTGTCAAAAAATAAAAAAAAACACACACACAATTGTTATTGAATGCAAAAAACCATTGCTGTTTATTCGTTCAAGATGCCGAAGCAAAGTTTTAAGAAATTTTTGGTAAATCATTTAATTAATGAATCTTTTGTTGAAATTGAAAATATCTATGATGAAATGGGTAAGTACAGATCTATATTATTAAATATACCACATTAAAATTTGTAATTAAACTTTTCAGAAAATAATTTTACAATTGAAGATATTTTGGATGACGAATTCGTAGAAGAGGAATTAACCACACTTTATGAGGATTTATCTTCAGTTTTGTCAGCACGCCGAGGAATTGAATATTCAATACCAAAATCAAAAGTATGGTGTGAAGATGTTCTTACCGAGTTGGACGATGATCGTTTCCGCCAAATGTTGAGATGCAGCAGGGAACAATTTCAACTACTTGCTTCCCTAATATGTACAAGCGCTGAATTCAAAGGGAAAAACTCGTGTAAACAGTTAAGTGTTCACCAACAATTAGCCATAGTTCTGTTTAGACTAGGGTCATATGGAGATGGCTGTAGCATTCGAAAAATAGCTACAATTTTCGGAATTGGTGATGGTGGCACAATTCAAAAAATAAGTGTAAGAGTTTTTCGTGCGTTTCTTGAACTTCAAGATAAATATATTTATTGGCCCGGCAAGGAAGAAAGGGACTATATTGTTCGAGAAACGTTTAATGAATTGCCCTTTTGTATTGGGTATGTGGACGGCACAGAGTTCAAATTGGCCGAAACACCAATCGAAAACCCGGTATCTCACTTCTCACGTAAACATATCTACTCTGTAAAAGCACAGATAACATGCGACTATAAACTACGTATTCGCCATGTATCTATCGGATCATCTGGAAGTGTTCACGATGCCCGCATATATTCTTCATGTCCTTTAGCATTGAACTCATCATCCTTTTTCAGTTCAAACCAATGGATTGCCGGAGACTCAGCATATTCATTGTCCAGCACAGTAATTACTCCTTACAGAATAAATTCCACGGCCATGACCGCTTCCAAGCGTAAAGAATTTAATTTAAGACACAGTAGATATCGTGTCAGAGCGGAACACTGCATTGGTCTCTTAAAGGAAAGATTTGGCAGTTTAAAAGAAATGCGTCACCGTTTTGCAGACAAAAAAAATAAAAAATTGTGCTGCTTGTGGATATTAGTAACTTGTATAATACATAACATTCTATTAACAGAAAATGATACAAATAATTTTTCTTTTAATGAGGTTGATGGAGAAGTGTCTGAAGCATTACCCGACGAAGTTGAACAAAATCATTTTGACATAAAAAGACAAGCAATTCATAAAATTATGTTTAATAATTAATTTTATTTTATATGTATATTTATTTTGTTTAAAAAAAAACTTATAATTCATGAAATACAAAACTCAAATATACATACATACATAACTTAAAATCAAACGATTATTGGTTTTTATATTTTAAGTCTAATTCATATTTAGCGATACGCTCATTTTATTCAATTTCTAATAATTTTATTTTTTCGTTCTTTTCCATTTCAACTTTTTTTAAGTCTAGTTCCTGTTTTCGTATTTCTAGTTCAGCTTGAAACTTTACTTTTTGAAACTCATGTTCTTTTTGAAATTTTTCTTCTTCAAATTTAATTTTTAATCTTTGAGTATCGTTGCGTTCAGTTTGACATTTTGCCAACTGAGAAAGGGAATCCTTTGGAGCAGATTTTTTTTAATTTTTCGGCAAATGCTGTTACTTTTTCTACAGTTCCAGATTGGCGTGGATTAGCAGCAATTTCTGGTTGACTTATTTCTGGTTGATTTATTTCTTGTTGACTTATTTCTGGCTGACTGGTTTCATTTTCAAAATTTTCGGTGAAAAACAATGGAGCAGCGTCTTCATTTTGTACCTGTATTTCATCGTCTATGTCAATAAACCCAAAAAAGTCTCCTGAGGTAATCGAAGAATCAAACACCTCTGCTTCTACGGCTCTCTTCTCACCAAATATATCCTTAAGTCTTTCATAATGTGGACACATTTTTCGCAATTTTTCTAGACAGATACAAAAATTAGATTGGGCACAGTAATTATTTTTTTTATTTTACCATTTACGCTATTAACACCATTTTCAACGTCTTCTGCCAAAATTCCAGCACCAGTGTTATTTCTCCATGCCTCAGCCTTTGCAAAACATGTTTTCAAATAACGAACTTTCCACTTAACTAAATTCCACGTGGCTTCCACTTTAGACTCTTCCAAAAATTTTCTGTAATAAGCTTGTGCAGTTGGTATCTAAAGAACAAAAATTGTTAAATAATTTCCAAGAAATAACACTTTTAAGATTTACCTCAAAATTTCGATTGTCGGCCAAATAATCAATTATTTTCAGAATTTCGAAATCCATCCATTTTTTTGCCACAGTTTCTTTTTTTTTTGCTAAGCTTTTTGCTTCTTTTTTAATATTTTTTATTGAAGTCATTTTTTCTGTTTGAATTTTCGTTTATTTCGGAGAACTACTTATGATGGAGTTTAAAAAAAAAACAGTGTTGGACACGGAGTTTTGTCATTAAGGGTTGTAATTTTAGGTACTTTTTACATATTACTATGTACTTTTTAAAAATGTGGCAACGATACCAATATTGAAGTTTATCAGCTGATTTGTGCAACTTTTACCCGTGCGATTCCGCTCCATCAAAAAGGTTGTGCAAAATATAAAATGTAGTGCGAAATTATTTTCATGTGTTTGTTGTAGTGAAAAATAAAAAATATTGCAATTTCGCAATTCCGCAAGAGTAAAAATTCTGAAGTGAATACCTTTATTATTTTTCTTTAAATTTTTCTCAGCTTTTTCTGTTTTTTTTTTTTTTTTTTTTATTTTAAAAATGTCCAGCTTTTTCTGAATTATATTTTAATTTGTTAATTTTTATTTTTTTTTTTGAATTTACATAAATTTTTCAATTTTTTTTTTTACAAAAATATAAATTTTCATAAAATATTTTAATGGGCCTATTTGTTAGAGTATAAAAAAATTGAATTCTCGCCTCCCATTTTATATAGGGTGACCGTGTCTAAGTTCGGCATGTACCAGTAGTCGGCACTTTTTGAATTTAAAAGTAAATAACACTGCGTGACAAAACTAACCACTATTTTAGATAACAAGAGGTACGACCATCATTTCAATATATTTCGGACATGCTGAATCGAATGGAGTACTCCGTTTTTCGATGTATGGTACAGTTTTCTTGTAAAATGTCATTAAAGATTGGCTGATTTTCAGCTGCTTTTTGAACAAAAAAAATTCCAAAGCTAATGATTTTAAAATTGTATGGCATGGAAAACAAAGATATAACTTGTAGCAATATTTCTAATATAAATTTGGTTTAAAGCTTTTCATCTTAAGCCCTTAAATTCGCGGATTTCTTCATTTTTTTAAGTTTTCGCGAAATTAACCGCTAAATTGGTCTCTGATAAAAAACTTGCATTTTGTGGATCATAAAGGCGTCCATGACACTACGAATAGTATACAAAAAACATCTATGTTATATGGACCATCATGATGAAAATCGCGAAAAACCGTTTTTTTTTGTATATGGAAGCATCACTTTAGGAGATGATTTGAGGCTTCATCTTTTAGTATATAATGTGGGAACCTTAAACAATAAACTGACCCAAAATTTGTCCAAAAAAGTTTTCATTTGCAAAAGTTATCTTAACAAAAACTATAATTATTGTATCGCAAACACTGAAATAATAGTTTTTGTTAAGATAACTTTTGAAAATGAAAACTTTTTTGGCCGAATTTTTAGTCAGTTAGTTGTTTAAGGTTCCCACATTATATACTAAAAGATGAAGCCTCAAATCATCTCCTAAAGTGATGCTGCCATATACAAAAAAACGGTTTTTCGCGATTTTCATCATGATGGTCCATATAACATAGATGTTTTTTGTCCACTATTCGTAGTGTCATGGACGCCTTTATGATCCACAAAATGCAAGTTTTTTATCAGAGACCAATTTGGCTGTTAATTTCGCGAAAACCTTTAAAAATTAAGAAATTCGCGAAGTTAAGGGCTTAAATTTAAAATCTTTAAACTGAAAAATGGCCTTGTCTTCCCCCTTCCTTTTTACCCCCTAAATATGAATTTGGGCCGCTGAAAAAAAATACGTGTACCTTTATTTTTTCTGCTCTACAAATTAAAACCAATTCCTTAAAGACCCGCGGGTGACACTAGGGAGACTTCCCTTGTTAGAAATAGTTTTAAAATATATCTGTAAATAATTAATTTTCCATTGCGAATCTCGTATCTCATTTAATATTCGTTCAATCTGGACGCTATCAAGCTTTAATTTAAGCTTGATAAATTTCCAATATAGCAATTTCTACAAAAATAGTCGATTGATAACACCGTCCTACAGCTAATATTATACATAAACCGGATGATATACGTCTGAAAGTATATATCAAATGGAGAAAAACAACATTTAAAGTTTTTCATTTTGTGATCCTGTTTCTTTTAAAAGGATTTCAAGTCTAAAACGATATATTTTGTAAAATATTTTTGAAGTATTTGTACTAGTCCTGGGATGCCACTGGTGATGGCAAACGATAGAGGAGAATCTCACTAATTTTCCCATTTTTTATTTTGACATATCAGTATAAAAGAATATGAAGAAAGTCATTTGAAATCTTTATCAAAATATTTTGTTGAACATTTTGAATGATATTGAAGGATACATTTTTAAAAGGACGTAACTTATCCCTTTTCCTGGTATGTAAAAATAATAAAATAGGAAAATTATGGGAGATATTATTCTTTCATTTGTTATCACTAGTGGCATCCTAGGACAAGTACAAATATTAAAAAAATATTTTATAAAATTTAATCCTATAAAACTTTGAAGTCCTTTTCAAAGGAAACGGGATCACGAAATGAAAAACTGTAAATGCAGTTTTACTACATTTAGTCTCTAGTTTAAGTATTTATAACTTTTCATTTAAAGAACTATTGACAAGTATATGTTGTTTCATTATTAGTTTGAGTCACTGTAAGTCTTTTTTTTCAGAATGTTTTCTTTCAATAAAGGATCCTCCAAAAATCCATTGTTTTAGCCATTATTTCAGAAGATCGAAAAAGTTCCAAAGTACTCTTTTTTACGCTCTAAAAATTCCAATTTTTGAAAAAGTACTTTTGTCAATTTTTTTTCATCCGAATCGTTCTACTTAGAACCATTATTTTAGAAGATAAAAAAAACGTACCAAAATATACGACATTTCTCTTTACTGGTACATTTTACTTAATTTTTCTAAACCATTTCTTTCACTTAAAAATGATGCTTATTTTACTTGACAACTGCATTTGTTTTACAAGTTCTTTCATGTCCTATTTTTTATATAATTTTTTGAAAATATTAGGATGACCACTTTATAGATTTGGACAAAACTTATTTCAGATGAAATCGAAAAATTAATTGGTTAAAAATAAATTTATTCCAATTTTTTTTATTCTAATAAAATAATTTATTCTAATAAAATAATTTATCTTTAAATTATGTTTGTTTAGCTGTTCTTATATACACTCAAAAAATTATGTCGTTAACTGTTTGTAGTTTATTTAAAAAGTTTTCCGTTTAGTCGTTTTTAAAAGAAAAAACATTTGTTTGATGTTCAGTTTTTATTAATGACTACTTCAGTCCTTTGTTTCAAAAATAACACACTAAAAAATAAAGACTTTCATTAACATTTAATTTTTAAAGTCATTTATTTTTGTTCTGTAAATAAAAACTACTGATTATTCTTTTGATTTTTAATGATTTGTGTAAGTATTTTTTTTTAAATTGTTGGTATTTTTTAATGAATTATCATTAGTTTTTAACTGCACAAATCAGTTATTTTTTTGTAGAAAAAAAAATCAAAAATTATTTATAGAAATATAAAAACATGTTTGTATCAAGTGACTTTGGCACGATGGGTAGAGTGTCTGGCCGGAATGTACTTGATTGCGGGATCGATTCCCCAAAAATTTTATTAAAAAATTTAAAAAAAACATTTCAATAAAAAATTGTAAAAAACTACCTACGAAATCATTAATTTTTATTGTTTTCGTAGGTTATTTTTTTGAAATTTGTTGGTAAAAATAACAGAACTATCATTAATTTTTAATGTTTTCGTTGGTTATTTTTTTCGAATTTGTTGGTAAAAAAGAGTGAAAAAAACGTATTTTTTTAATGTTATTTATTTTATAAAATTTTGTCAACAGTAAAAAATAAATGTTGATCTTTGTTAAAACAAATGAATAATTACTGGAATGGTTTTCAATTGTTTATTCACTGGTTTTAAGTGTGTTTTTCATTTGTTTTTGCCTACAAAATATTTTGAGTGTATTTTCCTAATATCCTATTATTTTGTGATTTTTTTTCTTTCTTAATTTTTGGAATTATATATTCTAATTATTCTTACTTTAACTTATTTTTATTGAAATTTACGGTTTTCTGATTTATTTTGGAATTTTCTTGAAATTTTGGATTTTTTTTTTTCTAAATTTCTTATGAATTTTAAAAAAAAAAAAATTAAAATTTGTTAATTAAATTTTTCTTAATTAAACGTTTTTGGTGTGTGGAAACAAACAATTTTGTTAAATTCTCCAATAAGACCTACCCTAATAAACACAAAATAAATGTAGTCGCATTGACATAAGTTGTCAAATGGACTTTGAAAATTGTATACAACTAAAGTTTAATGTTGGATAACCCATCATTTGGTAGAAAAAATCTTTCAAAAGAAAATCTTTTTGTTGTTATAGCTACTTGTAATGTGGGCCAAGAAATTGTGCAATAAAACTTCTCTGGTAGATGTCAACAAAATATTGTGTTTTTATGCAAGTTGAGCTAACTTAAGAAAATGTGAATAAACAAGTGAAGAAAGGAAAAACAAGTGAGAGTGTTAAATTCGGCTGTGCCGAATCTTTTATTCCCTCCAAAATGTAAAAAAATTGTCAGGGGCGTTTGTTTTTGGGGGGGGGGGGGTGATGTGGGTCAGTGGGGGACGTTGAGAGCACCTTCCCAATAAATATAACAAATGTTTCATTTATTTAACAAAAATACAAAAAAACATGTAAAAAAAGTGTATTTTTTCAGAGGTTGGTTCAGTTCTTAAAGGGGGAACTTTTTTCCCCCTAAGCCGATTTTGCCCATTTACGAACTTAACCTGCCTAGGACCATAAGACATATTCATGCCAAATTGCAGGAGGCTAGCTCTTTTATTTGGACTTTATCGTGCCATCTACAGACGGACGGACGGACATTCACAGAATGTCTTAGAATCGATCATGGATCAATAATATATTGTATACTTTATGGAGTCCCCGACCGATATTTCGATGCGTTACAAACGGAATGACAAAGTGAGTATACCCCCATACTGTGGTTGGAGGGTATAAAAATATATAACATTTATTTGTCATATAAAGCGTATGAGAGATTTTTTTTAAATGTTCAAAGAAATTTATATTAATCATACGTCTTTTTTTGTTTATACAACAAAATATCAATCATACGCCTTAGGGGGTTTAACTTAAAATTTTCGCAAAACTATAGAAAAATAATATTTTTTTGAAGTAAGAATTTTGTTTTTTTTTTTTTCTTGTTACTTTTATTTAATAAATTGTTTAAAATAAATTTTCTAATAATTTTGTTCACAATTTTACTTTTTATTATTTTCAACACGTTTTTTTTATAAGCTGATATTTTATACTGTCCTTTGGGGGGTTTAAAGCACCTGCGTTCAGTTTAGCTTTAGTTTTTTTATATTAATTTTATTCCGTGGTCTGTGGTTTATTGTAGACACTCAAAAATAAAAGTTAGCAAAATAAGCACAAAAATAGCTCAAAATAGCAAAAAAGCTAAAAATTAGTTTCCCCTTAAATTCACGTGTTGAAAACCCGTTATGCATGTTTTAAAAACATTGGTAAGTCCGGCATAAAATTGCCCAAAGCACAATTTTATAAAAACCAACAATATGCCATAATTAGTAGTCCCTTTTAATAAATGTTTTTGAATATCGTATTTTAAATATATTACGAATAAGGGAAATAAACAGTTTTTTGGGCACTTCTAAAAATTCGGCTTTATGTGATAGAGGGTTTTGAATATATATATAAAGTAAAAAACTTAATTTATTTAAAAAAATTATTTTAAAATTAAATTTAAACGCGTTTTACCAATTTTTTTTACTAACATATTTTTTGAGTGTATAGTATAACTCTGCTGGTAACATATGCTGGAATGTTATATACATATAATAACAATTTGCGTACAGTAAACAAATAAATTTAAAATGATTAATGTGTGAAGTCTTTTTTGTGCAATATTTTTTAAAGCACACAATAAAATTAGAGTATAATATCTAAACTGAGAGAAAAATAAAATTAATTCAGTATTTTATATAAAAAACAATGTGTAATCAATAAAAAAAGTACTAAATTAGTATTTTCATAATAAAGAATACCTAAAAATTACCCTTTATTAAAAAGTACCAAAAAGTAGTACTTTTTTTATTAATAGTAACAAAGAAGAACATATTCGAAAAATTACAAATAAAAGTAATTTTTGAAAAAAGTACCAAAAAAGTACTTTTTGAAAAAGTACCAACAACGTACTTTTTGAAAAAAGTACCAAAATATTACTTTAAAAAAAAGTACTAAACTAATACTTGTTGATAAAAAAAGTACCAAAAGACCTACCAAAACAGTACTTTTTGATAGTTAGTACCATCTGATAAAAAGTACCAAAATAGTACTTTTTCATAAGCTATTATCAAAATATTCCAATGTAGAAAAGTTTGTAATCGGTTACATAGCGATTATAAAAAATGTGTAAGCAGTAATAAGTAACAATAACTTTTTTGATATAAAAGTACTAAAGTATTTCATTTCGAAATAAAAAGCCTCAAAACATTACTTTTTATGAAAAAGTCACAAAATAGGACTTTACATGAAAAAGTTCCCAAATAGGACTTTTAATGAAAAAGCCAGAAAAAAATTTTTCTAAATTACAAGTATGTACTTAACAAAAAAAATACTTTTGATAAGGGTAAACAAAAAAGTACCAAAATAGTATTTTTTATAAAAAGTATTATTGCTAACATTCTTTATAAAAAGTACTAAAATAGTACTTTTTGATAAAACTTACCAAAATAACACATTTCGAAATAAAAAGCCTCAAAACATTACTTCATATGAAAATGTCCAAAAATAGGACTTTTAATAAAAAAGTCCCAAAATAGGACTTTTAATGAAAAAGTCAGAAAAAAGTTCTTCTAAATCACATGTATGTACTTCTTTTTAAGTTAACAAAAAAGTAATTTTGATAAGGGTAACCAAAAAAAGTGCCAAAGTAGTATTTTTTTATAAAAAGTACCAAAATAGTATTTTTTTATAAAAAGTACCAAAGTAGTATTTTTTTATAAAAATCACTAATAAATACTAAAATAGTACTTTTTGATAAAACTTACCAAAATAGTACACCTTACTATAAACTACCATATAGTACTATTTAATATAAAAAAAGTACCAAAATGTTGTTGATAGAAAGCACCATAAATTTTTTTTTTGTTGTAAAAAAATTTGGCGAAATATTACTAACATTAGCAAAATTATAAACAATAATAACTTTGTTATAGACAACATGTGTAATCGATATTCGCGATATTCGCGACTTAACATTTTGATGCTCAATAGGGATATAACCATTTGCTTTTTTTTTGCAAATATCAAAAAGGACCTATCATATTTAGAAAGTACATGAAAAATCAAGAAGAAATGTGTGTTCTTTTTTTCGCGAATGTTAAAAAAGGTTCGGCACCGATCGCGATGAAGTTTTCGCTAATATTTTTTTTTATTATTCGGAAAACCCGTATTTCTAGTGTCGAAAACCATTTTATAAATTTGTTATTGTTTTATATTTGTTGTAAAACGACAAAAAGCCAAAAAACGGTGGATGGGAAGGAATCCCACCATAAAACATAAAAAAATTTAAATTTATGGTGTTTTAGAAATTGCAATCGGTGCCGAAGGTTTTTGGACCAAAATGTCCCCGGATAACGTTTTTTGTTATCAGTATAAAATTGCCAATACGATTATAATAGGTTCCTATTTTGGTTATATCCCTAATGCTCAAGTACAATAAAAAATATATTTTAAAATTTTTGCGATAATTTTTAAATTAATACCATTCAAGTCTGTTATATTAACATTAACCATATTACCGCGACTTTTTTTTTTCGCGAAAAATATTTTTTCGTTAAATTGGTTCAATACAAATATTTTTTGTTTGATTTAAATTTACGACAGCTATCTGGTAAAGCTAGTTCGTGTACACTAAATCCCATTATAATATCAGTTTTTTTAAAGTAAGCGTATGTTAGCGATATTCGCGATTAATTTTTTTCTTTTACTTTTAAAAAATATTTTTTGATATTATTTAGACAACTGCTGAATTTTTATCATCTAAACTCTTTTGAATATACAAAAAAAATTTAGTCGCGGAAATTTTTTTGTCTCAAAATTTTTTTCCCAAAATTTTTTTTCAATTTTTTTTATTTTGCTATTAATTTATGAAAATGTGTAGAGACCAACACATTATAGAGAGACAATTTTTCGAACAAATTTTTTTTCGCGGATTTTTTTTTTTTTGCGGAACATTTTTATTTCGCGAAAAAAAACAATGCATTTTCTAAATTTATATTTAAAAACTATACCAAAATCATAAAAATTTAATTTTTGTAGGGAAGTACCAAAATAATACTTTTTGATAAACAGAAAAGTACCAAAATAGAACCTTTTTTGATTAAAAGTACCAAAATATGTAGTTCTTTTTCTTAATTTTTTTTTCGGAACGATTGAGAATATTTGATTTTCGAACGATATTCGTATAAAGATTTAGTAAAAATTACTATAATTCTTAAAAAAAGTACCAAATTAGCACTTTTTGACAAAAAGTACCAAAATAGTACTTTTAACTAAAAATAGTATTTTTTATAAAATTTGGCGGAATATCACTTGTATGATAAAAACTACTAAAATAGTAATAATTATTTTTTTTATATAATATAAAATCTATTTTGATAAAAAAAGTACCAAAATAGTCCTCTTCTTAATAAAAAGTATCCAAAAATTACCATTTATTAAAAAGAACCATAACAGTACTTTTAAATACAAAGTTTGTACCAGGATAATACTTAGAGTTTGCAAATAATCGAGATATGCCATAATCGCGATTACGATTAAAAAAATCGCCGTTAATCGCGATTATCGATTAATCGAATTTTTAAATAAATTGAATTGCAATAAGGGTTCAAGTTGAAAAAATGCAGAAGAAAAATTGAATTTCTAAAAATTATAGACATTTCTGGTATTTCCTATACCGGTTTCAAACACCCCAGTTAGTGTCATCTTCAGTAGGATTTTAAATGTCGGTTTGTCTTGTTAATGAAAACTGTTTTTTATATATGTGAATATTTATAGTTTCTTCAGAATAAATATTGACAGTTTCCAACACTACAATTCTATTTCTAGCAATCTCAACCTCACTTCATACTTTCTTTCAACTTTTTTGTCTCTTACATTATTTTGCAATAGATTTATTAAAAAAATCTTTTAAATTTTAAATTTCCAAACGTATTAAAATTCAAAAATTAATATTTTTAACATATAAAGTGCTCGATTTGGGAGTACTTTTTCACCATTCACCTAATTTTTAAAAATTTTTTATTCTTTCGAATTTTAATATGTTCAATAATTACACGATAAAAATTTAAAAATCTTTAAATTCGAAATTTGATATCCAAAAAATTAGGTGAATGGTGAAAGAGTGCTCCTAAATCGAACACAATATATTTATGTATGTGGTACAAATTTAAGGTCAATCGAATTTAGTTAACCCGTAGCGGCGATCAAAGTTTTAGATTTTTGAAAATAGCGAGACGTATACTTATAAGAAAAAAATATGAATGTAAAAAAAAAAAAATTTGGTCAAGCGGGTTTCGAAATATAATTTGCAAAAAATGCCGGTTTTCCAAAGTCCAAATAATCTCAACATTTTTTCCCCTTAAGCTTGAAACGAACTTTCATTTTAATTTAACTTGAATCCGATTATTTAAACTTTCGAAAAATAAAAAAAATATCGAAAAGCTGCACGGTTTTAAATAATCCGATTTGGCTCAAATCAAGTTTAAATAACAGTTTTTTTTTTCAAGTTTTATAAAAGGATCCGTGAAAAAAAAATGTTAAATTTCTTGAATGTCACTTTTGGATATTTTTTGGCAAGTTTTAAATAGCGATATCTCGAAAACCGTGCGATCGATTTCAGAAAATTTGATATTCGTTTTCAGCATTCCAAAATCAATAAAATACTTATATCGCAAATTATTTATATTTTTAAACTTTTTTCAGAATTACAAATTTTTTTGGAGGAAATTTTCCATATTATGTATAAAATTTGCTAACAATAAATTTGATAGAAAATGATTAATCGTAATCGCATGATTTTTTTGCCGATTACGGTTACGATTAATTGGTGCGATTAATCGCGATTACGATTACGATTTTAATCGTTTTGCAAACTCTTATAATACTATTTATTTAAAAAAATAGTACCAGAATGGGAAATTAAAAAAAAAAATTAGAAAAAAAAAACTTTTTGATAAAAATGTACCAAAATAATGCATTTTTGATAAAAAGAAAAGTACCAAAATAGTACCTTTTTTGATAAAAAGTACCAAAATAGTACCTTTTGATAAAAAGTACCAAAATATGTAGTTATTTTTCTTATTTTTTTTCTTCTGAACTATTAAAAACTTGCTTTAGAAACAATTTGTAATAGAATAATAATTTGTAATGTAATAGCTTCTCTAAGCTTCTCTATCTAATAAAGGAATTCCTAATGTTGTGAATGACCTTTATTTCTTTTAATCTTGTGTTACATATCAATCACTTTCTTTTAACCAGGCGTTTCTTTTAGTACAAGTAATTTGTCTTATTTTTCTATTTGAAGTTGTTTCTACCCCTGCAAACAATAAGGCGATATATCGCCCAAATGATAATGCGGCAATAGAGAAATTTATCATTTCAATAAAAAAAAATCAAAGTATTATTTTGATTGTATCGCCGTTTTTACATGTAGGAAATAATTATGACACACTTTAATATATTTCCATATTCAATTTATTTATTTATTAAAAGTAAATTAAATTAAAGTTAAACATAAAACACAACTTTTACATCTTAAACTAAGCGACAACTACTCCGTACGTCTTCCGCATAGCGAGGCAGTTTAATGACTGTCCTCTTCTACGTTCAAACTTCAACACTCTATTCTTCGTTTGCAAAATACTTTGTCCGTCTGTTTTAATTCCGTCTGTCCGCCAATATCGTCTCATACTGTCTCTGTCTAAAACAATACACCTTAGCCTCAGAATACCATTCCTACATACATACAAAAGATATTTTGGCGATAAACAAAAAAAAATATTGAAAATTTTTATTTCTACGTCAATTTAAAATAAAATATTTTATCGAGCACATTAAAAAATCTTTATTGGAACAATAATTTGGCCGAAAACCACAAATTTACTTTTAAAGAAAAATTTTAAAGTTCAGCGAATTTTGCGGATGTATTTTTTTAGGTGAATGCAAATGTTTTAGTCCGTTTAATATGATCTAAATGTGAATGAAAAATGTCTTATTTCACCCTTAGGGAATCGAAATAGCTGTATCACCGGATTATTATTTTAGTGATATTCCAGCGATACATATAATATAATTTTTCTATTATTTATCGTTTATACGATTATCTGGCGATATTGCCCTTTTATCGCCAAGAAGATTCGTTTTCGTATCGCCGGGATGTATTGCCTTCGGGTAAAAGTTTCTCCCAAAAGGTGTATCGCCGGTGATACGAATTTGATAATTGCCGTCTCGTCAAAATCGATGTCGTATCGTTTTGTTTGCAGGGATGTATATTAAATATATATATATATTTTTTTTCCTTGCACGACATTTTAATCTTGAATATCTTTGGTAAATTACTTTGACTTTTTTTATAATATTTTGTTGCTGTTAAATTTGTATAGTAGTTTTCAAAAAACAGTAAATTAAGACACAGACTTGCTGTGACCTTTTCAAAAGAATAAAGTGACTTCAATGACATTTGACAGAAAAATGTTTAAGTTTTTCTTTTGCTAATGACTCTGAGCTAGTATGACAAATAACAGGCAGAAAAGTTAAAGCGCAATAAAGTCATCATATTTTAAATGGGGTATGAATATAAAGTGGCACATACGAATTAATATATGTATAAATATAAAAAGATGTTTTATTAAAGTTTAAAGAAAATAAATATTTTTAACGATTTAGGGCGGATTACTCAATGCAAAGTTAGCTGCTAACGGTCGATTTAACGGACCCTTATATTTATTATTTTATAACGGAGAGTTTAGTAATCGAGCCTTAAAGTATTTTTGCAAAATTTAATTTAAGCTTGATAGTGTCCAGATTAAGTAGTAATAAATATGATACGAGGGTCGAATTGAAAAATGAAATTTTCAAATTTAAATATTTTTAAAATAATATAAAAATTGTCTATAATTTTATTTTCCAGTTCGATTCTGGTAACAATTTTATTATTAGCTCAATCTGCATGCTATCAAGCTTAAATTAATCTCCATAAACTACCACCACAGCATTTTTGTAAATAGTACTTACATTTTTGTTAATATGAAGGTTTGGTATTATGAATTTTGTCATAAATGAATTTCTAAATATTATCAACTGGAACATTTAAGATGTGAGCCACTGTAAAACTACCATTTCATTTTTTTTAAACCCTTATCTTACCTTATTTAAAACTCTGTCATTTAACAAACAAAAATTTTTTAAACTTTTATTTAACTTTATCTTCTTGTCTAGTGGTTTTAATGTTGTTTAACGTTTGGCTGGCTATTTAGACAACCATAATTGTTTTGGCCACATATTTTGTTTGACTTACTTTTTTTGTAAATAAAAAACCAAGCTAACAATAAGTTGGCCGAATCATTGAATGCCCTACAAAAATAGAACTAAGCGAAACATTATTTAAAACTTATTTTTCGCCAGCTGGTAAGAAAACAGAAGTACAAAAAAAAAAAAAAAAAACTTTGTCAAATTACTAGGAAAAGTCTCGTAATCCCATTTTACCAATATTTAACAGTTGTCCTTGTTTTTTAACAAATAAAAATTTAAATTTTTTTTTTTTGTAATTTTACAATTTTTTTTTGTAATTTTACATTTTTTTTTTGCAATTTTACAATTTTTTATTTTTAATTTTACAAATTTCCAAGATAATTTTACAAAAAAGATCTAGTAAATTCACGAGAATTCCTTGTAATTTTAATTGCGCCAAAAAACTGTAAATTTACAATTTTATTGGTAAAAAGCTTGTAGAATTACAAAATTATTGGTAAAAAGCTTGTAAAACTACTAGGAATTCTCGTAAAATAGGAGGTAGCAAAAAATCTAGTAAAATTACGAAACCTCTTTGTAAATTTATTCGTGTCAAAAAATTTGTAAATTTACAATTTTATTGGTAAAAGCCTTGTACAACTACAAAATTATTGGTAAAAATCTTGTAAAATTAGTAGGAAGTTTTGTCAAATAGGAAGTAGCAAACAAAAACAAGTGAGAGTGTTAAATTCGGCTGTGCCGAATCTATGATACCCTCCAACATGTTAAAATATATTAAAAAAAATCAGAGGCGTTTTTTCTTTTAGGGTGGGGGCTATGTGGGGGTGGTTTGGGATACCTTCCCCATCGCGATAAATGTTAACTAATTTATTTGTTATGCTTTTTTAACTTTAGTAATACCATTTACTCATAATTTTTATGATTTTTTTAAATCCACGCCCACAAAAGGGGGCGGACCAAAAAAACTTAATTTTGTAGCCCCCGGGGTCTAAGTGCAGTCCTTTGAACACCTTCTGACATAAAAATATTTCATTTGTTTAACAAAAATGCAAAAAAAGCTTTAAAAAAGTGCGTTTTCTGAGACTTTTTTTAAGTTCTTTAAGGGGGAACTTTTTTCCCCCTGATCCGATTTTACCCATTTCCGAACTTAACCGGCCTATGACCAAGAGACACATTCGTGCCAATTTTCAGGAGTCTAGCTCTCTTATTTTGGACTGAATCGTGTTTTATACAGACGGACGGACGGACGGACGGACGGACGGACGGACATTCATAGAATGACTTAAAATCGATCATAGATCAATAATATATATACTTTATGGGGTGCCCGATCGATATTTTTATGCGTTACAAACGGAATGACAAAGTGAGTATACCCCCATACTGTGGTTGGAGGGTATAAAAAGTTACAAGTTTTTCTTGTAATTTCATAAGGTTTTTTTTTGTGTATAACATAAGTATTTTTCATCAAACAACTTTTTTTTCTTTTTTTTTTTTTTTTTGTTTGATTTTTTTCTGTAAGTACAGATCGAGCACGGGCTCTAATTATATTTGTTATAAGGGTTCAAGTTGAAAAAATGCAGAAGAAAAATTGAATTTCTAAAAATTATAGACATTTCTGGTATTTCCTATACCGGTTTCAAACACCCCAGTTAGTGTCATCTTCAGTAGGAATTTAAATGTCGGTTTGTCTTGTTAATGAAAACTGTTTTTTATATATGTGAATATTTATAGTTTCTACAGAATAAATTTTGACAGTTTCCAACACTACAATTCTATTTCTAGCAATCTCAACCTCACCTCATACTTTCTTTCAACTTTTTTGTCTCTTACATTATTTCGCAAGGGTTACCAACATGATCTGGAATTTTTTTTCCTTAAACATTTATTTTTTATTATTTGGTTTTTTTTTTTTTCATAAAATTGTTATTGTCAATTTTTTTTTCAAAATTTAAAAAAAAAAAAATTTCATCAAAAAAAAATTTTTTTTTAACATAATTTGACGAGAATTTCTAGTAAAAATTACGTGCTTTTTGGTAATTTTACAAACTTTTTACAAATAAAATGGTAAATTTACTACTTTTTTGAAGCGAAAAAACTTACAAGAAATCCTAGTCACTTTACTAGATTTTTTTGTAAAATTACCTTTAAAATTTGCACATTTACGAAAAAATTTGTAAAATTACAAAAAAAAATTAAAATTTTGGTCGAAATTTTTGTTAAAAAACAAGGAAAAATGTCAAATTTAGCTAGAACTGGGATTACAAGACTTTTTTTAGTAATTTAACAAGGTTTTTTATTTTGAGTGTAGAGGTTTTTTAATGTAAGATCTCGATAATGCAAGATGGATAGACATTGCTATATCAATTTAAAATCGGTTAAGTATTATGAATATGTATAATTTATATTGTTCTAGACCAACATATCGTCGTGCTACAAACGGAATGATAAACTTATTTATTACCTCTACAAATAACATTAAGTGTAGGGTACAAAAAAACTTTATGGTAAATGGCCTTAAGCAGAATTTTACAATGTGTCAGAAAAAGTTTTCTTGGAAGAGTTAATTAAAAAAGTAAGAGTTTTTTAAAAAAATGCTTGTCAAGTGCAGCAAAAATTTATTATACCCTACACCACTCTGTTGTACAGGGTGTAATGAGTTTGGTATGATGTTTGTAAGTACCCGAAATATTGTTTCTAAACCCACATTTAGGAATACCAATCAACTCGGGAGCATTCCTTAAGTTGATTTAACAATGACCGTCCGTACGTCTGTCCATAGCAATATTTAATCAATTGACATGAAATTTTAAACTTAATATTAGTTTGCCCCAAGGACAAAAAGCCTTTTAAAATTGGAAAGATCGGTCAGTGTTAAGACAAATTTTTTATAAAAAAATTTTTAGTTTTATTTTTTTATAGAAAATTTTGTAATCGATTACATATTTTTAATAAAAGTTTTGGCTTCTAATAAAAATATATTTTATAGAAAATATTTTATAGAAAATTTTGTAATCGATTTCATATTTTTAATAAAAATTTGGCCTTCTATTAAAAATATGTAGTCGCTTACAAAATTTTCTATAAAAAAGTTGAATTAAAAACTTTTTTATAAGAAAATTGTAATCGATTACAAAATTTTCTGTAAAAAATTGTAATCGATTACAAACTTTTTTACAAAATTTTTTTTATCAATTACAAACTTTTCTGTTAACAAATTGTAACCAATTACAAACTTTCTATAAAAAAAATGTAATCGATAAAAAACTTTTCTTTAAAACACTTGTAATAATTTACAAAATTTTCTATAAAAAAATTGTAATTGATGACAAACTTTACAAAAAATTTCCTTTTAATACAAACAATTTTGTTAACAAATTGTAATCAATTACAAACTTTTCTATAAACAAAGTGTAATCGAAAATTGTAATCGATTACAAACTTTAAAAAAAAAATTCTTTTAATACAAACAATCTTGTTAACAAATTATAATCAATTATAAACTTTTCTATAAAAAAAATTTAATCAATTACAAACTTTTCATTAAAAATTGGTAATCGATTACAAACTTTTCTTTAAAAAATTTATAATCTATGAGAAACTTTTCTATAAAAAATTTGTAATTGATTACAAAATTTTGTAAGCACAATTTTCAATCGATTAAAAAATTTGTAATAGATTTAAAACGTTTATATTACAAACTTGTAATCGTTTCAAACTTTTCTATGAAAAATTTTTAATCGATTTCAAACTTTTTTTAAAAAAATTGTAGTTGATTACAAACTTTAGAAAAAATTTGTAATCGATAACAAACCTTTTTTAAAAAAAACTTTGTAATCGATTACAAAAAAAAACTATAATCGATTTCAAACTTTCCTTCAATTAAAATAAAAATCTATTAGAAACTTTTCTTTAATCCATTATAATCTTTTCTTTAAAAATTTTTTAATCGATTACAAACTTATCTATAAAAATTTGTAATCGATTACAAATTTTCTGCAAAAATTTTAATTTATTACAAACTTCAATTTATTCTATTATAAATTTGTATATAAAAAAAATTTTGTAATCGATTTAAAACTTTTCTATAAAAACAGTTACAAACTGTTCTTTGAAAATTTCTAAACGATTACAAATTTTCTATAAAAATTGGAAATCGACTACAAGCTTTTTTATAAAAAAATTGTAATCGATTACAAACTTTTCTTTAAACATTTGTTAACGATTACAAAAGTTTGTATAAAATATTTGTAATCGACTACAATCTTTTCTATAAAAAAAATGTAATCGATTACAAACTTTTCTATACGAAATCTATAATTAATTAGAAACTTTTCCACAAAAAAATTTTAATCGATTATAAACTTTGCTATAAAAAATTGTAATCGACTAAAAACTTCTTAATAAAAATTTGTAATCGATAAAAACTTCTTAATAAAAATGAGTAATCGATTACAAACTTTTCTATACAACATTTGTTATCGATTACAAAATGTTTTACAAAAAATTTGCAATCGATTACAAATTTTGTAATCGATTTAAAACTTTTCTATTTAAAATTTATAATCGATTACAAACTTTTCTGTCAAAATTTTGAATCGATTAAAAACTTTGCTATCAGAAACTTATAATCAATTATAAACTTTCTGTAAAAAAAATTAAAATCGATTAAAAACTTTTCTATAAAAAATTATTAATCGATTACAAACTCTCTATAAAAAATTAGTAATTGATTACAAGTTTTTCTATAAAAAAAATTATAACCGATTACAAACTTATCTATTAAAAATTTGTAATCGATTACAAATTTTTCTATTAAAAATTTATAATCGATTACAAACTTTATGTAGAAAAGTATAATCGATTACAAACGTTTCTATTAAAAATTTGTAATCGATTACAAATCTTTCTATAAAAAGTTTGTAAGCGATTAAATTTTTTTTTATACATTCATTTTTTTATATTCTATAAAAAAAAAAATTAGAAATCGATTACAAAATTTTCTATAAAAAAATTTCTAGTCGATTACAAACTTTTCTTTCAAAATTTTGTAATCGATTATAATTTTTTGGTACAAAAATTTTATCGATTACAAACTTTTCTTTAAAAAAAATTGTAATCGATTACAAACTTTTTTATTAAAAGTTAGTTTTCGTTAAAAAAAAATTTGTGATTGGTATTTAAATTTTCTTTGTGAAATCTGTCATAGGAATTAACCTATCCATTGGAAATTTTAAGCGATTTCTATTTATTTCGGAAATTAGGTACTTAATATTTTTTTTTTTGCTAAAACAATTTTTTTCCATTACATTAATCACTTGAAAAATAAAGAGGCCAAGTACTTAAATTAAGTTCTTAATTTCCGTTGATCATAAAAAATTGCTCAAATTCAATAATTTTATTTTGCAAAAAACACAAAAAAAATCTTAACAACAGCAAAAGCAGCTCAATTGTTAACAATAATGGTCTGTGGAAAAAAAATACTACTCACATAGTAATAGTATAAATGCCCACAATTTTCAATGTTTTTTCACTTATTGTTAGTGATGGGAAAATAACATTCTACTCTATTGACAATACAAAATACAGATAAAAATAAGAAAATGTAATTTAATGTTAAAGCAAAACATTGGAGAAAGGGCCTAATGTACCCGTTTCTACTTTACGGTTGTATTATAAGTATGACATTTAAGTCGAATTTTTACTTACATGAAAATTGAAATATATAAATGAAACTTAAAATATTTATTTATTTATTGAATTTTTAACATATAATTACAAATCATATACTAAATTAACCTAACCGAGATGGGTGACAAAGACCATTATCTCGTTGTAGCGAAACAGACCAAGGCCTCTGGTGGGAATCGAACCCACGACCCCCAGACTCATAGACTAGCACGCTACCAACTAGCCTACAAATAACTCATCCATAAAAAAAATTAAAAATTGAAAATAAAATATTTTGGGATTTTTTTTTTTCTTAATTTTCTTATTTTTTTTATTGGTAAAATTTTTTCTTAATTCTTTCATAATTTTTTTTAATTTTTTAAAGTTTTAATATAATTTTTTCGCTGTAAAATCTCAATTTTATGAGATGCGCAACTGTTGGATACAACCAACTCCCGCAAAAAACACCTGACACCCTTTCATTTTGGCCTATGTAAGAAACGCCAAGACGCCAAGACGCCAAACTTATTTTGGCGTCAGAACATTGAATATCCTCTTACATATATTGTTCTTGCTCATACTGTGGTTGTGAGGTGTAAATAGACCAATAACAAGAATAAGGGGGAAATCCTTCACTGGCCTGCAAGAATGCTTAAAAAAATCTTGGTGGGCATTTATATGTATATATGGAATATGGAATATAAGAGTAAAATGGCATATTACAAAATTATGAAAAGTCTTGCATATGAAATACATCGAAAAAAGTACGTTTTGATAAAAAAATAAACAAAAAAGTACGTTTTGTTACACACCAATTTTTAAGGAATCCATTTTCTTGATGAAAAACAAAAATAATTCACGCTATGATCAATTTTCTGATAGATTTCGAACCAAATAATATAAAAAGAACAAAAAATCAATTTGTCAAAAAATGCGAAAAAGTACGTTTTGTTCTGCGACTCCTCATATGTTAGTTCGGGAGTTATTTAAATTTTCCTGAAGGTCCACTTTGTTTTAAAAGGAGACAACGAATTTTTTTAAACACTGATATGGCCGATACAGCCGCAACCTTAGAATCTTCTCTTCTATATATATTTTAAGTTTCAGGCAAATCGGTACATAAGGGTTGATGTACTTTCTTGTAAAAAATATTGCAGTTAAACTTTCATAGATTTTTCGTATTTTATAAGGCTCAATGACAATTTGTATAGACTATAGATGACTGTGTGTGAGATATTGTATATCGAGGGCCTATATTCAAAACCCTCTATCTTAAAAAACACAACTTTTCAGGAGAGCCAAAAAACTGTTTATTTCGCGTATTTTAAGAGTAATTAAAATTCGATATTCTACAATATTTTTTTAAATCAACTACTGAATCTCACATATAATTAGTTTTTAAAATTTCGCACTATTGGGGATATTATGAAAGATAGAGGGTTTTGTTTCTCAAAAATATTAAGTATATGAATTAAAATGATCAGATAGAGGGTTTTGCATTTTAATAATAATGAATTATTATGATTTCATTTACGACATCGGTAAATTTTTAACGTGATTTATTAATGATAACGGCTTATAAAGAATTCCGAAGTCGCGGTTTTGGTCCACAGGTGCGGATTTTTGAGACAAAAAATATTTTTTTACCGAATTCATCTTAAAAGATGACAAACTGTTGAGTATGTTATGTAAAAAATAGTCAAAAATTAAAAACGCGATTTTGGTCCACAGATGCTGATCAGCATCTCGATTTTTAAGATTAAAATTTTTGTTTCATAATGTACACAAGACATCAAAATTTTGAGCAATATTTTTTAAAAAAGTCAAACAAGAATTTTGGGAAAAAATAATCATCAGTGGACCAAAATCTTGATTCGCGAATTTTTTTGACAAATTCATGTTCAGCATGCAAAAATTAGTATTAAAACATGTAATTTATAATGAAATTATTAAAAAAAAATATTTATAAATCAATTATTTGAAAAGATAGAGGGTTTTGCATTCAGAAAAATTAATTGTGTAAGAGATAGAGATAACCAAAAATGCAAATAAAATAGCAAAAAAAATATTTTTGTTCTGAATTTTACACCATAGATAAGGGCCGTTTTACTGAATATTTTGCCATCAAAAAGTCATTTTCGTGAAAATGGAAGATAGAGGGTTTTGAATATAGGCCCTCGATATACTTGATTGGTTAAATAACCCATCAAACATTTGAAGAAAAATTGCAAAATTGCTTTCATATGTCAAAGACATCTACTGCACGAATTATGGTTAAATTCACTCTAAACTTTGTATGTGCCTTTGCTTATTAATATATTTTTTTTTTTGTAAAACTCAACAACCTTTTTCCCCTATTTTGCATCATAAATTAAATTGATTTTTGTGTGAATTTTAAAATAAGAAATTTTAATTTTTTTTCTACAAACGACAAAAATTTTTAAAAATACAAATATTTCTCATTGAAATTCCAAAAGTGATTTGTTGTAAGGATTACATATTTATTGACTGTATAAAGAATCGTAAAAGAAAATAAGAAAAAGCAAGTGAAATATTGATAGATTTAAGCCACAAGAAAAAATTTAATGAAAATGGGAAATGTAGTGTGGGGACATCCCACTCAACAAAATTTCAATTTCAAAACAATCAAGTTTCATTTGATTTTTATTTGGGTGAAATCAAAAAATGTCAACTAAACCATGTAATCGTGTAATATCTCATACATGGGTTAAAGTATTCGCATATTTTTTAATGTACAACGTCGCATAGATTGGCGTTCTACATAACTGACAACAATCCGGATACTAGTAAGCTATTTTAAACAAGTTATTTTCATTTTTGTAGGCCAAATGTAAACTCCGTCGCCAGTAACATTTTCAATTTTTAAACTTTAACCGGTTATATCTTAAAAACCAATAACCCAAACTCTTAATAATTGACTACATTTTTAAAGAGGGCATGTTGACGTTCTTAAAAAATATTTTTGTATAGTCATAACTATCTCTTTTACCCATAAAAACACGGCTTCAATTGTGTAACGATTTTTCGACACTTTTTTTAGACATTATGGAACCTGACAATTTTGTTGTTTTTGACGTATTGTGTTTAGAAAAATAATAGGTTATTGCCCCATTTATTAAACGCGAGGCTATAAAGTATCATTTTGTATCATTGGTTTCAAGTTTGCTCCCTGCATATTAATTTCCCTGTATGAAAAGCTAAATCATAAATGAAAAATCGGAAAATGCTGTAAACTCCGTCTCCACGTTTACAACAAAACTACTTAGCGTGCATCTGAAATATCGTCATATTTTGACGTATCTAGTTGACATCTAATGATTTTTTTTCGGAAACCAATTTCCGACAAATAGTTTTCGAAAAAAAGGGCAAAAAGTGACGAAATGTAAACTCCGTCTCTGTAAACTCCGTCAACTTTTTTTTTTTTTTGCAGATTGCATTAAAAAACCTTATGAAGTTGTTAAAACCGACGCAAATATTAACACTAGTCATTCAAAAAAGTAAAAAAACTTATTTTAACAGAAATAATAATAAATTTATTTTACATTTCCTTAGAAAAATCCTATTAAAATAAAAAATAATTGTAAAATCTTTAATAACAAAAACCAGAAAAAAATCCTAATTACAAAGATTGTTAGCAATTACATAAATAAGTGTTTTAAATTACAATAAAATGTTTTCAAAGAAAATTCAAAAAATTTAATGTATTTTTCTAAGGTGAATGTAAACTCCGTCACCAAAAAAATCATAAAAATGTCGATAAAATTTGTTTGAAACAGTTTGTAGAAGAGATCTTTTATAGTTATATTAGTAGTGATGTAACATATCGATTTTAATAAAAAAAACTTAACAAAAATTAAAATTTTTTGTTTGTACAATTTTGGCTCAAAAACACTGACATTTTTTGATTTCACCCATTTATTTTTAAGTTTCAAAATTTCAATAAAATTTTCATTCGTTATCTAAACTTTTAATATATTTAAATTTACTCCTCTATAATTGGTGACTCCGGAATCCTCAGGATGTGTATAAAGGACACACCTGAAGGACACGTAAAAAGTTATTCGGATTAGTGGTACCGCGCATTGACAAATCATATTCGTTAACGCAAAACCGTTGGACTTCATACCTAATGGCACAGCAACGTTGAAATTATCAAGACTCCATCAGTTAATCAAGATTGTCTTCATTTAACTCTTGCTGCCATTACATTTGGAACGAATCATCTTTACTCAACGTAACAACACAAATTTTGGATTATTTTTCTTCAATTCTGTCGCAACGACAAGCAAAATATTGGCAGTCATGAACTTGTTGTCAGCTGCCCAATATTTTTTCAACATTGGAACACAATATCAAGAACTCAATTTCTTGCTCCCATGTAATCGATTTTACATCGAATTTTAGACAGATAACTTATAATTTAAATGAAGTTACTACAATCATATGGTCGGATTGGAGGCATCAACGCCACAACGACAACGATTTTCAGACAGTCCTGTTTTATTTTCGCAACAGCTGTACATCAACACTCAACTTCACCAAACTTCTCCAGAAATATTTTGTTCCAGTGCAATCGCTTTGGAGGCCTTTCGGCCACAACGATTTATCAATTACATGCAGACTTGTTTCAACTTAATAACAGCTGTCGCAATTTTTCCTGACGTTATCCTGGACAATACTTTTGAAAACCTCAATTTTTCTAATGTCATTCGTCTACAAAATTAGATTCGTATCAATATCGTTATTCCTAACGTCATAACTGGAAGGGGAGTAATGTGGGGACATCCCACTCAACAAAATTTCAATTTCAAAATAATCAAGTTTCATTTGATTTTTATTTATTTTTAAGTTTCAAAATTTCAATAAAATTTTCATTCGTTATCTAAACTTTTAATATAATAAAGGACTTTAAATTTACTCCTCTATAGTAGTATTTGTTTAAATCTATAATGAAAAAGTGCTAAGAAAAAAATAATGAAAACTGATAATGATTTATGAAAAAAAATCAGATTATTTTGCAATTTTTATTTTGCATTTTAAGCAAACGAAAATTAATTGAAACTAAAGTAGGTACTATTTATTTTTTCTATAATTCATCAGTTAATTAGGAATTTTAATTTCAATTTCAATTTACATATATTTTCTTTGGTAAAAAAATTAATTACTTTCTTATAAAGCCAACACTCTAAAAAAGTATACTAAATTTAAAGAAAGTTGAATTTAATTTAAAGAAATTCTGGTGAGTGCTCTAAAAAAAATATTTATTTTTCCAAGTAAATTATTGCATAAAACACAGTATAACACTTTCTTAATTATAACACAAAAGCAAATATTTTTTTTTAATATATGTTTATTTTTTTATTCAGATGCAAAATATTTTAAATTTTATTTTTTTTAAAACAACTCTACCAAATACACCCTCTATCTATAAAAATAAACTTTGTATTTAGTTTTGTTTTACCCTAAAGTTATTAATTTACACTCCCAAACTCATAATGATCTAACAAAATTTCCTACAATTACAAATATTTAACTTTATATGTACATTTACATTGGACATTTAGCCTATTATGAATAATAGTTGTATGTAGTTGTAATATACTTCATATTTGATTAAATTTTACATAAAAACATTTCATAGTCCAAGTACATTACATATTTATGTAATTTGCATTTATACCCTGGAATTGTTAAATAAGGAAAAAATAGTTCTCAATCTTGAAATTGAATTTTTTTGGAACTAAAAAATAATTTGAAAATTCATAAAAAATGGGATTTCGAACTGAAAAAAATAATCTAGAAAATTAAGTATACAGGAATGTGATTTCACATGGACGAATATCATTATCCTTTAACTTGTTAAAACAAAATTTTTAATTTTTTTAGCCTTTTACATAAATCTAATAGTAAAAATCGTTTTATTCATTTTTTAAGAATTTGTCTTTTTACTGGAAAAACGCAGAGTATGCCAACTAAATTTAAAACTATGTATAACACTGATCGACATAAAACATATTCTGAGATGACATTCACCACTCTTTACTTTTAAAAAGGTATATCCTACTGAAAATTAATAACACTGTTGTCAATTTAGCGATTTTATATTATAAAACGAAATTTTTTTAAACTGTTTTTTGTCGTCCTGTGTATAACATAAATGTGCATACATGACTGATATGTACACATAACTGGAACACACATAACTGCTACTTAGTTTCAAACTATGTATTTTACAGTAATTTACTGCTATACTCCATTTAATATTTTGCAAAAGTTATATTTCCAGTCTACTGCATACATTATAATGAAAAATATTTACTTTTTGCATACGTAAGAGATGTTTTTTTTTAAAGGTTTTAGAATTCTAAAACTTTGTTTGGTTTGGTTACCATAAATTTAAGTTGTGCTTTCACAAAGAGCAGACAATTTGTTGGACTGCTCAACAAAATGCCCTTAAAATAAATAAAAATCTGAATATTTGCATCAACTTTTTTGTAACTAAAAAAAAATTGAAACAAATAAGTTGGGAAAAAAAAATTGTAAAATAAAATAATTGATGGGCCATTCCAGAAAATTTAGCTCAAATTTTAGTCATTTTTGGAAATGGTGTCTCAGATTAATTTGAACCTTGACACATAGATAGCCCTCATAAATATGATATATGTACCATATATCGTTTTTTTACATTTGGTGTATTTAACGAATTATGGCGGGTCAAAGATTGACTTTTTAAGCAAAAGTAAGAAAAATACATCACGTTTAAAGAGCTGTAACTTCTTAACCAATGACCCGATTTTCACAAATTTAGGCTCATGTGAAAGCTGGGGTTCTTCTTTTAGAAAATATTTTTAAAATAACACAGTTTTTTTACAGAAATTATGCAAAAATGCAAAAACATTTTTTCTTTTCGAATATTTTAAAAAACACATCTTCGATTTTATTTAAAAAAATTCTGGTGAAAAATAACAATGTTTTGTATAACATATTCAAAATTCAGAGTGGGATCTCCATGGGATCAAAAAACATTCTGTTTTAAGTACGAGGTTCTCATATTTTTCCCTTAGAAAATTTAAATTTCTAATGTCTTGAATGTTTTTCAAAATTTTAATAGTATAATTTTCTTTGAAAATTTAAAATTTTATATTGAAGAAACATAAAATTTTAATTTTCTAAGCAAGGTTGGCAATCGATGCCCGCCCAGAATAACGGTATTTGGTTATTGTACGGCAACCAATAAAGATATGGACATTTTTAAAAGCGGTTATGAAAGTAGATGAAATTTCAAGTATTTTTGATGTGTTACTTCGTGTTTGTACCGGTTCATTTTCGTTATATAGGCCAATACCTTTAAAATACCGTTTCAAACGCTATTATAAAGGTTGTAGCATATAACCCTAAATTGGATTTAGCAATATTATGGTCACAGTTAGGCAATGCATGCATTGGTTCCGGCTCTGGCTCGTCGGCAAACGGGATGGGTTCTTGCCTAACTAATGTTTCTAGCATAAAGCTACAATTGACAGAATTATTAACTGCATGCATAAAAAAAAATATTTGAAATAAACTGAATAAAAAAAAATTTGAAAAATAAAAAATAACGACCTGAAACTATAATTTAAATGAGGGCTTGCATCTTGCCATTCTGGTGCTGCTAGATGGTAAATGAGCACTCTTTATCCCACCCTACCTTGATCATTAAAATTCCCAAAGAGAAAATACTTTGGGGAGATCCCATTAAAATGCCACGTCACTACTCTGCGCCTAATTTGCACCGGAAATCAAAAACAACGAAAACTTAGAAATTCATGATTTCACAAACTTTATTCATTAGAAGAAATAAAAAAAAATGTTTGACTTAAAATTAACATAAAAAAAAGGATTAATTTAACTTTAATGTTAAATTGGAAACTAATACTAAAAATGAAATAAAATTCAATTTAAGAATTCTCCATTCAATTTAAAATTAATAAAAATAAATAAAAAAAAATATTTAACTATCGTAAAAAAAAAATAAATCACACGCGCTTATGCAAAAATCAAAAACCAAAAGCTGAAAACAAAATTAAAGGACATATCCAGTTCGGATATCAGGGTAACAAAAAAATAAATAAAAATTAAAAAAAGTAAATAGTTTTTCAAAATGTTCATTTTTAATAACCGAAAAAAAAAATTAAGTGCTGTCTAAACGCGGTATTTACTAATACAAACTCATGGCACAAAAAAGTATGTTTGTATTTTAAACTTTCTTCAAAACTATTATAACATTAATTTTTGAGGCAATCTAAACGCGGCAAAAGCAAAAAGCATTCCGAGTAAAAAAAAAAAAAAAAATAATTAACCCGAAAAAAAATTTACTTGTAAAAATCATCATAAAAAAAATAAAAAAAAAATAAATTTATCACCGAAATTTCCGGGGCTCGAACCCACGACCTCAAACTTCCGAGCCGGGCGCTCTACCACTATGCCACGATGTGTCTTGACGATTATGTAGTTATAGAGGACTACTAGCCGTATGAGTAATATTAATTACATATATAATGCGTGATAAGACATGCATTTAAAATGCAATTACAATGTAAACAATTCTAACGATATTTTTAGATTTTTTTTTTTTAACCACGTGAAATTACCGAACATTAAATAATTAAACACTTTTTCTTAAATTTCAAATAAACGGAAAATAATTCATACGGAGTGTTTGGTATTAAAATTTACGATTTTTAATTTCCAACAACATCCAAACATTTTTAAAACCGAAAAATTATCATTTACCGACTGAATAAATATAAAACGCTTTTCCTTAACATAGACTGTTAACCCACTGTTAGCTAATATTTTAACAGTGTCTTAGTAAATTTAACATACACTGAAAATGTTAATTTAACATTATAATTTAAAAATTAAATTAAACTGTTAACAAGTGTTTTTAACAGAAAAAGGGTTTTATATTTATGTTTAATTGGAAAAAAATGTAAAATATATAAAAATGTTAAATAAATGACTTACAGCTTCATTGGTCCCATGATGAAAGATCTTCCACGCTGGATCACTGATGTTGATGTTGAAAACGATGAATTTTAATATTTCGCTTATAAAATTTGATTATTTAAATATTATTATATATAAAAAAAATGTAAAAAAAATTAATTTAATTATTTAAACCAAAAAAAAAAATAATTTTTTTCCCAGAGCCATCTGGTAAAAAATAGCAAAACCATGAATATTTTTAGAACTTTTTATTTTATTCGTATGCACTTTTGACGTTTCTATTTGAGTCTTGTTATATGTTTTTATTGGCCCTTTTAGAACATTTTGACATAAAATTATTTTTACTTTAGTTTACATTCGCGAATGGCCCTATGTTCCAACAAGGAATTTTAAAGGACTAAATATATACATTCGCGAGTACATAATTCTTATATCAAAAGCGATTTTTTTAATTAATTTTAATAATTTTTCTAAATAAATTAGTACTTTTGTACTAATAAAAATCGCGTAAAAATACCGGGAAAAATGCGTTTTAGGGCGGTTTTGATTTTTGCATGGTAAGTATGCGGGATTCAACAAAAGGAAAAAATCAAGGTAAGTAAATCATATGAAAATAAAATTAACAAAAGAAAAATTGAACTAATAAAAATTTTCTTCTAAACTTTAGATTTTACATTAATGGAAATTTCTTGATTTGACTTGGAGTTTTTGGAAACATATAAAAATTAGTTAAAGTTAAGAAATTTTGTGATTTTTCTTGTTCTTTGTAAAATTAATGTTTTGATATATTTTTTTTTTTTAATAAATCACTTATAAAATTTGTTTTTGCTTTCTCTGTTTTTATGGACAAAAAGGTTTGTATATGAAAATTTTATGGCTTTCTTGTGAAGATTTTCGATGTGGGAAAAATTTTAAGGATTGTCTTTGAGAACACTACTTTAGCACTTTTGAGGTTTTTAGTATCACTTTAAGGTGAACGATTTTAAAAGACACTTTATCACAATTTTGAACACTTTCACTTATTATTTTGTTGTTGGTGTTTTTGGTGGTTTATGTGATTTGATGATGAAGATTTTGGAGAGATGAAAATGATGTTCGGGTTTGTCGATGAGGGTTTCCCGTTCCCAGAAAGAAATATAAAGATGTGATTGGGGACTTTTGTTGGCCAAAAGATTCCCCTCTGTCCCCTCGAAAAATGCGTACGTGTGTGTGCTGTAAACAAAAATTTTATTAAGAAATGTATATGTGTGTGTTTTGTATGCGCGGTTGAATTTTACCTTTTGTAAAGCTAACAGCAAGGTGTATGAAGAAAACTCCTTTTGCTGGCTCTTTTAAAGTGAGAAAAAAAAATCTTCCGGTTAAGGGATGAAATTAGAATTTTCCTTTCAGACAAGTTGGAAAGAAAATTTAATGAATGATTTCGGATGAAATCAGAAGATTTAAAAAAAAATTATTCCGCAAAAGTTATCCCTATAGAAAATATTTAATAAAATAATTTTCAATTAATTTTGAGCAACGTTTTTTTTTTTTTCTAATTTTTATTTGGAAAAATTACCAGCCAATTAAACAAATTTAATTGAATAAAATAAAATGAAAAATCAACTTGAATTTTCTGGCAATATGTTTTCCCCAAAAATTGGAGAAAAATTTAATGAAATTTATAAAAAAAAACTTTAGAGATTCTCAAAAAAAAAATAAATTTTAAATTTTTAACTTACTCGTGAATAGCAAAATTTTCCGTGTCGCAGATTAAAAAATACTCAAAGGTGATGATCAGCAAAATAGGCCGAATCACCATCTTGAAATCCTTTTTATACCCATAAGAAATTGGAAAACTTTTGGGAATCCTGGGAAATTGGAAAATCCCGCTTATTCAGCTATATATAAACACATACATATACACAACCATATAATAATCTTAACATAAAATGTCATTTGTTTCTGAAACATACGGCATTATCCTTTTTGACAGATACATGTCCTTTTGACATTAAAAAGGAGCCCTTTACACCATATAAAATTTTAAAAAAACCGTTACGGTTTAAAAATATTTAAATTTGAAAATTCAAAATAAAACAAAGATTTTGAGCTACAAGCGCTACTACAAGGTATTGGCCTATATTTCGAACAGCAACCGGTACAAACACGAAGTAACACATCAAAAATACTATAAATTTAACCGACTTTCAAAATTGCTTATAAAAATGTCCATATCTTTATTGGTTTTGGTACAATAGCCAACTACCGTTATTCTGGGTGGGTATCGATTGCCAACCTTGTTTCTAAGGTAAAATTTAAGAACTTCGTACTAAAACCAGAATATTTTTTGATCCCATTGGGATCCCACTCTGAATTTTGGATATGTTGTACAAAACAGTATTGTTTATCACCAAGCTTTTTTTTTTTAAATCGAAGATGTGTTTTTTTAAACTAGCTTACCATCCCGGTACTTCGTTACCGGTTGTATTGAATACCGGATAATAGAAGGATCAGAATTACTCTACCGATTTCAAGAAAATGCCCCTACGTAGTCTTTGTTGTATTTACTTGTGCATGTTTAAGTCTTTCATAAAATAATATTTCAATGAATAATTTAGACAATAAAATTGCATTATTTCGAGCCGTTTTATCGGGATTTTGGATTTTGAGTGAATATATATCTCAATGAATAAGGAAATAGGAATAAAAATAAGTTGGAATGAAAAAACATATAGAGAAAAAAATATGGAGTCAAAAAAGTTAAATACGAACAATTTGAGTAAAAGGTATCATTTCATATTGTTCCCTGCTCTATTCCATTTCGTTCCCGTTCTAAAATTTTAAATTTTATAATATGTTCTTCACTTGGGGGTTATTTCTAGGGCTTTTAGTTTAATAGTTCTATAGGTAAAAATAATGGTTATTTTTCCCCTTAAAATTATATTTTCCAAAAATTGTTTTTTTGTTTTAGGTGATCCTTTATTTAAAATATCAACTTTCAGAACCATTAAATAAGAATAACTAAAATTGAAATATAAGAATAACCAAAATTTACACTTTTTCATTATTATAGGAACAAAAAAAAAAGTACCAAAAGTACACTTTCTTACCGCCCGTTAGAAACGGAATTTCAAAAAATAACCTCTTCCAGAATGTTTTTTTCTTCACCGACGGATCCTTTTTTCCATTTTTCAATTTTCTTGGATCATTAAAAGTACAAAAAGGATTTTACATTCCTAATTTTAAGTTTCTAGAACCATTACGTCATAAAATACAAAGGTACCGAAAATAAACTTGTTTAGCCATTTTACGCTACTAAACTACTAACTACCTTTTTTACGGAATTCTCCTACATTACAATTTTAAGGTTCTAGGAAATATAAAAAGTTTCTATAAATATAATTTCAGGAAATAAAAAAGTTCCAAAATAATATACTTCCGGTACTTTTAATAAAAGGTACTTTTTATAAAAGGTACTTGTTATAAAAGGTACTTTTTATAAAAGGTACTTTTTATTAAAGGTACTTTTTATAAAAGGTACTTTTTATAAAAGGTACTTTTTATAAAAAGCACTTTTCATAAAAGGCACTTTTTATAAAAGGTACTTTTTATAAAAGGTACTCTTTATAAAAGTTATTTTTTTTAAAAGGTACTTTTTTTAAATGTACTTTTTATAAAAGGTACTTTTTATGAAAGGTACTTTTTATAAAAGGTACTTTTTATAAAAGATACTTTTTGTAAAAGGTACTTTTTATAAAAGGTACTTTTTATAAAAAATACTTTTAATGAAAGGTACTTTTTATAAAAGGTACTTTTTATAAAAGGTACTTTTGCAAAAGGTACTTTTTATAAAAGGTACTTTTTTTAAAAGGTACTTTTTATAAAAGGTACTTTTCATAAAAGGTACTTTTTATAAAAGGTACTTTTTATAAAAGGTACTTTTTATAAAAGGTACTTTTTATAAAAGGTACTTTTTATAAAAGGTACTTTTTATAAAAGGTACTTTTTATAAAAGGTACTTTTTATAAAAGGTACTTTTTATAAAAGGTACTTTTTATAAAAGGTACTTTTTATAAAAGGTACTTTTTATAAAAGGTACTTTTTATAAAAGGTACTTTTTATAAAAGGTACTTTTTATAAAAGGTACTTTTTATAAAAGGTACTTTTTATAAAAGGTACTTTTTATAAAAGGTACTTTTTATAAAAGGTACTTTTTATAAAAGGTACTTTTTATAAAAGGTACTTTTTATAAAAGGTACTTTTTATAAAAGGTACTTTTTATAAAAGGTGCTTTTTATAAAAGGTACTTTTTATAAAAGGTACTTTTTATAAAAGGTACTTTTTATAAAAGGTACTTTTTATAAAAGGTACTTTTTATAAAAGGTACTTTTTATAAAAGGTACTTTTTATAAAAGGTACTTTTTATAAAAGGTACTTTTTATAAAAGGTACTTTTTATAAAAGGTACTTTTAATAAAAGGTACTTTTTATAAAAGGTACTTTTTATAAAAGGTACTTTTTATAAAATGTACTTTTTATAAAAGGTACTTTTTATAAAAGCTACTTTTAATAAAAGGTACTTTTTATAAAAGGTACTTTTTATAGAAGGTACTTTTTATAAAAGGTACTTTTTATAAAAGGTACTTTTTATAAAAGGTACTTTTTATAAAAGGTACTTTTTATAAAAGGTACTTTTTATAAAAGGTACTTTTTATAAAAGGTACTTTTTATAAAAGGTACTTTTTATAAAAGGTACTTTTTATAAAAGGTACTTTTTATAAAAGGTACTTTTTATAAAAGGTACTTTTTATAAAAGGTACTTTTTATAAAAGGTACTTTTTATAAAAGGTACTTTTTATAAAAGGTACTTTTTATAAAAGGTACTTTTTATAAAAGGTACTTTTTAAAAAAGGTACTTTTTATAAAAGGTACTTTTTATAAAAGGTACTTTTTATAAAAGGTACTTTTTATAAAAGGTACTTTTTATAAAAGGTACTTTTTATAAAAGGTACTTTTTATAAAAGGTACTTTTTATAAAAGGTACTTTTTATAAAAGGTACTTTTTATAAAAGGTACTTTTTATAAAAGGTACTTTTTATAAAAGGTACTTTTTATAAAAGGTACTTTTTAAAAATGGTACATCTTTTCGAAAAGTACTTGTTCCAGAATGTTTCATTTCACTAAAGGATACTACATTCCAAATTTTAAGTTTGAATGACCATTATTTCAGTAAATAAAAAAAAGTACCAAAAGTACACTTTTTTACCCATTTTACTCCGTAGAATCAACATTGGCAAAAACCCAGCCTTAGTGAATCTTTTTTCCGGGAAGTGAACCGACATTGCAAATTTCAAGTTTCTGGTACCATTATTTAAGGAAATATAAAATGTACCAAAAGTACAGATTTTTACCCTTTTTACCCCCTTAGAATCATCATTGGCAAAAATCCAGCCTTAGGGGATCTATATTCCGGGAGGTGAACATGCAGTCCAAATTTCAAGTCTCTGTGACAATTTTTTAAGGAAATATAAAAGGTACCAAAAGTACAGATTTTTACCCTTTTACCCCCTTAGAATCAACATTGGCAAAAATCCAGCCTTACTGGATCTATATTCCAGGATGTGAACATACAGTCCAAATTTCAAGTCTCTATGACCATTATTTCAGTAGATATAAAAAGTACCAAAAGTACAGTTTTGTACCCCTTTTACCCCCTTAGAATCAACACTGGCAAAAATCCAGCCTAAGTGGATCTTTATTCCGGGAGGTGAACATACAGTCCAAATTTCAAGTCTCTGTGACCATTATTTCAGGAGATATAAAAAGTACCAAAAGTACAGTTTTTTACCCTTTTTACCCCCTTAGAATCAACACTGGCAAAAATCCAGCCTTAGTGGATCTATATTCCGGGAGGTGCACCTACAGTCCAAATTTCAAGTCTCTAGCTTCAGCGGTTTGGGCTGGGCGATGATGAATCAGTCAATAAGTCAGTCAGTCAGTCAGTCAGTCAGTCAGTCAGTCACATTACTCTTTTTTATATATATAGATATTCGCAAAAAAAAAAGTTTTTGCAACACTTCTGAAAAAAACCGTATGCTTTTGAAAATATTTCCTAAAAGAAGAAGAATTAAGCTTTCATATGAGCCATTACTTGTGATAATTGGATTACTAGTTAAAAAGTTAGAGCGCGTTAAACGTCATGTATTTTTCTGACTTTTGCTAAAAAAGTAGAACTTTGACCCGCGATAATTTGAAAACTACAGCAAATTTTGAAAATCCAAAAATGAAACATATCTCATATAATCTTGGATATCTATGAGCCAAATTCTCAGTGGCGTCCAAAGGCATGTTTCCGAACAGTGGGGCGAAAATTTTTGGAATTACCCTGATAGTAAAGACACAGAAAAAGATAAAAATGGGGTATTATAATAATAAAAGAATTAAATAATTTAAATATAGTATTTAACAAATAATGAAATTTCTCAGGTCACTTAATTCGATATAGCGACAAGTTTACATTTAGTCTATTAAAAAAGTTGTAATACTGATTAAAATTTTAATTAATTTAAATTATTCAAATATTTATATTTATGCCATAAGTTGTGCTGATGTTTGTTACTATTCGAAATTTTGGTCCTAGACCCTTCTTAAAATATACCGATCGATTCGTAATCAGTCGATTATATTATGACCGCTTAAATATCGTTAAAATTGATTTTTTTTTATCTATCAAGAAATATGTAACATTGATTAAAATTTTAGTTAATTAAAATAAGTCTTTTTCTATTTTTTTTAATTAATAAGTTTGTCAACAAAATATTTATTTTGATAACGAAAGCTTAATATTTTTTTTTTTTATTTTTAGGTTAATGTAACATCAACACATTTAACGGTAAGTTTTAGTATTAAGTCTTAAATTTATCAAAAAGAAACTCCGTTTATGATTCTGAATAATACTCGCGACATTTATTCAACGAATAAAAAATTAGTAGTAATTGCGAAATTATGTTTAAACTAATTAAAAAAGTAATTGATTTAAAATGTAACAAGTTTTGGGTCAACCCTACACCTCAGATGTAAAGAAAACATAGTTTTATATACCGATATGCTACAAGAACAGGCATAAGCTGGGAAACTTTAACTACCTCTAAAATTAAATTCCGAAGTGATCTTTAAAAACGTCGACACACACTTATATTTTTTTTGTCTCCTCTACCAGAATCAATTGTTGGAACCCCCTAGTTTTCGAAAAAGTTTAAAATTCCGACGTGATCTTTCAAAACGCCGACACACGTAAATTTTTTTTCTCCTCTACCAGAATCAATTGTCGGAACCCCATAATTTTTGAAAAAGTTTGAAATTGTTGTACAGTGATATCAGTAGAACATTTTAACCTTTTAACTGCGTTTGTTTACCAACTTCTATGTATTTCATCATAAAATTTTATAAAACACATCAGAATGTAATTTTTTTCTCAGAAGTATATTTACACTATTTTTCGAGTTTTTATACCCTCCAACTACAGTATGGGGGTATACTCACTTTGTCATTCCGTGTGTAACGCATCGAAATATCAGTCTAGGACCCCATAAAGTATATATATTATTGATCAGTGATCGATTCTAAGACATTCTAGCGATGTCCGTCTGTCCGTCCGTCCGTCCGTCCGTCCGTCTGTCCGTCCGTCCGTCTGTGGAAGACACGATACAGTCCAAAATAAAAGTGATAGACTCCTGAAATTTGGCACATATATGTCTTATGTTCATAGGCTGGTTAAGTTCGGAGATGGGCGAAATCGGACCAGGGGGGAAAAAGTTCCCCCTTGACGAACTAAACCAACCCATGAAAAAAGGTAACTTTTTATAGTTTTTTTTGTATTTTTGTTAAACAAATGAAACATTTTTATGCTTGAAAAAGTTCAAAGTCTTGGAATTTGACCCAGGGGATTTGAAAATAACTTTTTTTTTTTGGTCCGCCCCCTTTTGTGGGCGTGGATATTAGCAAATAATTTATATAATGATGAAATTGTATACCTTTTGTACAAAAAGCATAGTAATTAAATTTGTAAAAATTTTTGACCAGAAAGAAGGTGTCTCCAAGGACCGCCGACAAGCCCCCCCGCAAAAAAAACGCCCCTGCAATTTTTTTTTTAACGTTGGAGGGTATACAAGATTCGGCACAGCCGAATTTAACACTCTCACTTGTTTAGCATTGCTTTGGTAAAAAAATTACAATAAAAATATAATTCTTTATACTTTTCCTTTTTTAAGCATTTTTCGCACGTCGCATGAACTTCCAACCTTTGATAACCCCTACACTCAAAAAAATATGACATTAACTGTTTGTAGTTTATTTAAAAAGTTTTACGTTTTGTCGTTTTTAAAAGAAAAAGCATTTGTTCAATGTTCAGTTTTTTTTTTTTAATTTCTGTTCTTTGTTTCAAAAATAACAACATAAAAAATAAAGACTTTTATTAGCATTCAATTTTAAAAGTCATCTATTTTTGTTCTGTAAGTAAAAATAAGTGATTCTTCTTTAATTTTTAATGATTTGTGACCGTTATTTTTTTTTTTTAGTTGTTGGCATTTTTTAAAGGAAAGTCATTAGTTTTTACCTACTTGTGTGGGTTATTTTTTAGTACGCAAAAAATTCAAAAAATCATTTATAGAAATATAAAAACATGTTTGTATCAAGTGACTTTGGCACGATGGGTGGAGTGTCTGGCCAGAATGTAGTTGATTACAGGATCGATTTCCCAAACATTTCATTAATAATTTTTTAAAATAAAATTCAATAGAAAAATTGTAAAAATAACATACGAAATCATTAATTTTTAATGTTTTCGTAGGTTATTTTTTTTGGAATTTGTTGATAAAATAACAGAACTACATTAGTTTTAAATGTTTTCGTAGGTTATTTTTTTCAAATTTGTTGGTAAAAAAATTAAAGTGACGTTATTTTTTAATATTCAATGTTTTTTATTTTGGAAAATTCCGTTAGCAGTAAAAAATAAATGTTTATGTTTGTTAAAACAAATAAATACTTACTGGGATGGTTTTCAAATGTTTTATCATTTGTTTTAAATATGTTTTTCATTTGTTTTTGCCTACAAAATAATTTGAGTGTAATAAAACGTTATGATGAAAATATTTGTAAAACAATTTAACCTTTAAATGGACGTTTTATTAGACTTCTGTGTTAAATTTGTAAAAAAGGACTAAAATGACCCATTTAAATGAAAGTAAGAGGTTCAATATGTTTAAGGAAAAGAACCTTCCTATAATTTCATTGAAGAGATCTAACCATTTTTATACCCTCCACTCTAGTGATAGAGGGTATATATAATTGTGTCATTCCATTGGTAACACCTCGAAATATTGGTCTTGGGCCCATAAAGTATATATATTCATGATCCTCGATCGATTTTAAGACGATCTAGCGATGTCCGTCCGTCCGTTCATCTGTCTGTCTGTTGAAAAACACTAACTTTTGAAAGACTTTATGGAGGCATCTGAAGTTTGGCGTATATGTTGGGCATTTATCTGGTCAGGTTGGTATTGCAAGCCAGCGAAATCGGTCTAGTAGTTCAAAAGTTATGAGCAAAAGACTGAATTTCGGCAAGGGTTTTTCGTGAATTTATGAGATAAAAACACGCTAACTTTCGAAACGCAATTCTGAGGAGGCTGAAGCTTGGCATATATATTTTTCGTTCCCCTGGCCTAGTTCGTGTTGAATTTCAGTCAAATCGGTTCAGTTGTTCAAAAGTTATTAGCAAAACCGTGAATTTCAGATTAGTTTCACCTTAAATTCACGTGTTGAAAACCCGTTAAACATGTTTTAAAAACATTGCTAAGTCACAAAAATATATTACAACGTATTTTTGTCACTCAAAAATATTTTTAAAACTAAAAACAAAAAACTACACTCGAAAAAAATTTTACACTCAAAAAAAATTTACACTCAAAAAAAATTTAGTAAATTATTTTTTTTTTTTTTTCAAAAATTATTAAAAAAAAGTTGTTTTGCACAAAATAAAATATTTCTAATCAAAAATTTTATTTTTTTCACGTTAGAAAATTTACTATCCTTTAAAAAGGATATTGTGGAGGGTAATCATAGATTCAGCCAAGTCGAATTTATTATAGTTTTTTTGACGTTTTCCAAATGCCTTTGATAAAAAGTGTAAAACTTACACACCAGATAAGAGCTTTCAACTCACAGAAAAGAATTTTCTGTTTTTTTAAATCCCTGATGATGGTCAACGATGATTGACCGAAATATCGGAAAATCACTAAAATTATTAGTTGAAAATTGAGAAATGAAAACTGCGTTTTTATTTAACAATATTTTTTTTTATATTCATGACCTTTAGCCAAACAAAATCAGCCACAAACATTATCACAGGTCAACTGTGTAATTCTTTTAACATTTTAAACAAAAAGTTAAAAAAATAAATTCGTTCTAACTTTGCAAAACCCTTTGGTGAGTTTTGCGAAGTCATTTGTCGTTGTACCCATTGAGCATAGTTTTTCTTGATGCACAGTGTAATTGAAATTTCAAAAAAGGTCCATCGATTCAATGTTTTTTTTTTAAGGATTCTACAATTTAAGGAATCCAAATTTTTTTAGTGAATTTAACATGTTAAATCTCAATTTCAGTTCGGAAAGAAAAAAAGTAACAAAATACCTTTTCCTTTTCGGTTCCATTAAAATTGAATTTTCCATAAATTTACTTGAATGCAATTCAGTTCAGTAGAAAAGTAGCAAAGTACGCTTTCCCCTTCTCATCCCTAATAATAAATTTCAATGGGGTCAAAAACTACTTGCAAAATATTTAATTTCTACGATAACCATTTTTACAAATTTTTAACTGCATAAAATGTGGAAATTTTTCGCATGTCGGGATCTTATTTTATAGGCGCTCAAAAAAGGCCACAATGGGCCTTTTTCGACACTTTAACCGCGATTTTCTCAAAATTGTGACGTGATAGAAAAACCTATAATTTGTTTTGGTTTCATTCAAAACGCAAAAACAAACCTCAGATTTGTAGAGCGGTGTTATTCAAACTCTTATTAATTTTTATTAAAAAAATAAAAATGTTTTTTTTCGACTTTTAAAATATTATATTTTGAGTAGATTTATTAAAGCTCGAGGTCGTTATTTACTTTACAAATTAAAACTAGTCTAGGCAATGGAATCTGATGAAATCCGAAACACTTGTCGATTAAGTCTTGCAAAAATAACCAACATAAATAAATTTAAAACAGAAAAATAATTTTCTTGAAAAATATTCTATGAAGATATCATGGTTTTAATTAATAAAGCAAATAATGACCTCGAGCTTAAATAAAACTATTCAAAATATTATATTTTAAAGGTCGAATAAAATATTTTTTTTTTTTTTTAAATAAAAATGTCTCATATATTTGAGCATTTGCACAACAATCTGCATGATGTCTTGTCTAATGGATAATCATATCGCTCATTTACTTGTATAGTGTCATAACTCAAAAAATTAGATTTTTGAGTTAATGATACAGAATTTTTCGTTATATCATGCTTTATATTGTGTCAAGAATTCATATGAATATCTTTTAAACTCGCCGTTTGAGAAGAGAACACGCCAATATTAAATTTTCTTTGTACCGGCCATTTTCAATGGACAACCAGTTTTAATTGTAAACTTTAAACGCGTTTTCTGCTAAATCAAATATTTTGCGTTATGACACTATACAAGTAAATGAGCGATATGTTAATTTGTTTTAAATAGTTTTTTGTTGGTTATTTGATGATCGTGATCTTACTAAGAGATTGTTGAATCTTCTTCTAATTCTCAATGAATGTAGAGTTGAATATGTATTAATATTTTTGTTTGAACATTAGCGATTTGTCATTTAAATTCCCTTTGCTACTTGTAGTATAGGGTCTGTATATATCACTCCTTTACTTGTATAGTGTCATAACTCAAAATATTTGATTTTGCAGAAAACACGTTTAAAGTTTACTATTGAAATTGGGTTTTAATTGAAAAAGGCCGGTACATAGAAAATGTAATAATTGCGTGTACTCTTCTCAAACGGTGAGTTTAAAAGATATTAATACGAATTTTTGACACAATATAAAGCATGATATAACGAATAATTCTGCATTATTAACTCAAAAAACGCATTTTTTGAGTTATGACACTATACAAGTAAAGGAGCGATATGCTAAATAGTCTTGACTATTCAACAAATTCCAAAACACCTCTCGACTTAGTCTTGCAAAAATTACCAACATAAATAAATTTAAAACAGAAAAATAATTTTCTTGAAAATTATTCTATAAGAATATCAAAGTTTTAATTAGTAAAAGAAAAAGTGACCTCGAGCTAGAACAAACCTACTTAAAACACAGTACCAAAGTATCTTTAATACTCCTTTTTAACCCCTTTGGAAGGAAATTTTACAAAATATGCATTTTTAAAAAGTTTTTTCTATTGTAGGATCTACAAAATATTAAATTTCTAGAAACATTTGATCCGTAGCTATAAAAAGAGTAACAAAGTACCATTTTTGCACATTTTTACAGCCCTTTCTGTTCCTTTAAGTTGGGAATTTTCAAAAATGCAATTCCATACCAAACGAAACTGTCAAAGTATATTTTGTAGAAACTATAAATATTTAAAAACAATTTCCATTAACAAGACAAACCGACATTTAAAATCTTGCTGATGATAACACTAACTGAAGTGTTTGAAAGCTGTATGGAAATACAGGAAATGTTTATAAATTTTAGAAATTAAATTTTTCATTTGCATTTTTTCGGCTTAAAATCTTATAACAAATATAATTTGAGCTCGATCTGTACCTTCAAAAAAAAAAACAAGAAACAAAAATATTTTTTACCAAAACTTTTCGTTGCTGACCATTAACTTCACATTTTTTCTATAATACCACAATCTGTGCTATTTCTTGACCACATCTGTATATTAAAACTTAAATTTTGTTAAAACTTTTTACAATATACTTCAAGATGTATCCAATTTAAATTGTGGTTACTTATCTAATCTTCCTTCTATCATTTGTTTTTGGTATTTCTATTACTTACCAAATTCAAATTATTTCTTTTTGATAATAAATTTAAAACAATTTGGTAAATTGTGGTTTTCAATCTAATAAATTATTATTATTATTGTAATAAGTAATTAGATAATTAAGTTAAATACAATAATATTTTTAAGAATTTTCTACAAGTCAAGTATTAATAATAGATTAAGGTCACATTGCAAAATTTCTATCTAATACAATTACTAAATTAAAGATATAAAAATTTTCAAAACTTTGTTGTCCTTTAAAATCATATAAACAAACATTGTTTAATTTATATTTTACATAAATTATACAATTTCTTATTTAGTTTAATATAAAGATTTATATGAATAATTTAAAATAATTAAAAACATTTTGATGAGTAAGTGTTTCCTTAACATGAAACAATATTGTTAAGGATTATAAAAATCAACATTTACTTGAAATTCAAAAAAGCTTAATTAATCAAAAAAGCTCAATTAAAACTCATAAAAGCTCAATTGAGCTTTTCTGAGCTGCAACTAAGATTTTATAAATTTTAAGAAGAATCTAAGAAAATTCTTAGATTTTTATGTAAAAATCGCCATTGGTACAATGAAAAGCAATTAAACATATTTCCGTTATGTAAAAGCTTTAAAAAATGTTTAAAAGCTTTATGTAACCCTCATTAATATTTGTACACACAAATTGGAACAATCAATTTGTAAGGCATTATAAAAATTCAAAAAATTCTTATATAAGATCAGAAAGACAAATTGAGCTTTTTTTGTATTTCAGTTAAGCTTTTAATGAATTTTAATTAAAATATATAAATTGCAATTGGGCTTTTTGAATTTTTTGAATTAAATACATATGATATTTTCTAAATTTAAATATTTTCCATTTTCTTAGATTTAGCTTAAGTTAAAATTCATGAAAGCTCAGTTAAGCTTTACTGAGTTTAGACTAAGTTTTTCTAAATATTAAGAGAACCTTTTTATACCCTCCACTCTAGTGATAAAGGGTATATATAAGTATATCCGTTTGTAACACCTCGAAATATTGTTTTAGGACCCCATAAAGTATATATATTCATGATCCTCGATCGATTTTACGACGATCTAGCGATTTCCGTCCGTCTGTCTGTCCGTCTGTCTGTTGAAAACACGCTAACTTTTGAAAGACTTAACGGAGGCTCCTGAAGTTTGGCATATTCATTGGGAATATACCTGGTCAGGTTGGTATTGCAATCCAGTGAAATCGGTCCAGTGGCTCAAAAGTTATGAGTAAAATACTGAACTTCGGCAAGGGTTTTTCGTGAATTTTCGAGATAAAAAACACGCTTACTTTCGAAAGGCAATTCTGAGGATGCAGAAGCATGGCACATATTTTTGTCGTTCCCCTGGCCTGGTTCGTATTGAGTTTTAGCCAAATCGGTAAAGTGGTTCAAAAGTTATTAGCAAAACAGTGAATTTCAATTTTTTTAACACAAAATAAAATATTTGTAATAAATTTTGTTTCACTTTTTTCACTTACAAAGGGCATTGTGGAGGGTATTCATAGATTCGACCAAGTCGAATTTAACTTTTTTACTTGTTATGTCTTAAATATTTATGTAAAAATCGCTATTGCTGTAATATAAAGTTAAAAAACATACATCGGTGCTTTAAAAAGCTTTTAAAATGTTTAAAAGCTTTTTATTACACTAATATAAATGAACATAGAAATTTAGTGTTCAGGCCTTATCAAAATTCAGAAAATAAGACGAGAGAGATTAGTTTAGCTTTTCTGTATTTCAGTTGAGCTTTTTATGAATTTCCATTGATATATATAAATTTCAATTGGTCTTTTATGAATTATATGCGTATAATATTTCCTTAATTTGATTTTTTTCCATTTTCTTAAATTTAAATTCATAAAAGCTCAATTGAGCTACGTTGAGCTTAAACTAAGATTTTCTGAATTTTAAGACGACCTTTCTGATTACTAAATTTGCTATAAAATGTTTTGGCTTTTTATGTTTAAATCGCCATTGGTACAACTGAAAGCTATCAAACATACTTTGGTGCTATAAAAAGCTTTTAAAAATTGTAAAAGCTTTTTTTTATACTAATGAAGTGTTGTACATAAAAATTGAGTGTTCAGAAAAGTATTTTCAAAATTTTGAAAATCCTTTTATAAGATCGGAGATATAAATAAAGCTTTCATGTCTTTTAATTGAGCTTTTTATGAATTTAAATTGAGATATATAAATTTTAATTGGGCATTTATTCAATTATATACATATCATACTTATTTTCTAATGTTTTCCATTTTCTTATATTTTACATAAATTAAATATCATAAAAGCTCAATTGAGTTTTTTGAGCTTAAACAAAGATTTTCTGAGTTCTAAAAGGACCATTCTGATTACTCAATATGCAAAAAAAAAATATTAGCTTTTATGAAAAAATTGAAAGTTATAAAAAGCTTTCAAAAATAGTTAAAAGCTTTTAATTACATTAATAAAGATTTGGACATACAAATGGAGTGTTCAGAAAGGGGTAATTAAAATTAAGAAAATCCTTATATAAGATCAGAGAGGTAAATAAAGCTTTTCTGTATTTTATTGGAGCTTTTTATGAAATTCAATCGAGGTATATAAATTTCAATAGTACTTTTATTGAATTATTTTCTAAATTTAAATGTTTTATATTTTTTTTATATTTGCTTAATCATAATTAAAAGCTTTTTATTTATTATACCAATGGAAATTTGGGTACTAAAAGCTGTATAATTCCTCGCAAAATGAATATTAAGAACGACCCAATTCAATTTTAAAAATACCCTCTAAAAGTTCAGAAAATCTCAAGAAAGCTTTTCTTAATTTCAATTTAGCTTTTCTGGATATCAATTAAGCTTGCTAAATTTAAATATTTTACATTTTCTTATATTTTGCTTAAATTAAAATTCATAAAATCTCAATATCTGAGCTTAAACTACGATTTTCTGAATATTAAGATGAACTTTGTGATTACTTAATTTGTACTAAAATGTCTTAGCAATTTATGTAAAAATGGACATTGTTAAAATTTAAAGCTATCAAAATAGTTCGGTGCTATAAAAAGCTTTTAAAAATTGTAAAAGCTTTTTATTATACTAATAAAGATTTGTACATAAAAATTGAGTGTTCAGAAAGACGTTCTCAAAATTAAGAAAATCTAAATATATATGTGTTTCACTTGAGCTTTTGGTGAAATACAATCGAAGCATATACATTTCAATTCTACTTTTATTGAATCATATAGGATATTTTCTAAGTTAAAATGTTTTCCAATTTCTTATATTTTGCATAATCTTAATTAAAAGCTTTTTTATTTTATATACCAATGAACATTTTTAACTAAAAGCTACGCATTTCCTCAAAAAAAATAATATTCAGAATAACAAAAGAAAATCTCAATTAAGCTTTTCTAAATTTCAGTTGAGCTTTTCTGATTATCATGTATGCTTTCTTGAATTCTAAATGAATTATTAAAATTTAAATTGATATTTTTCAGTTATTTTTATTTGATTCTAAATTTAAATTTAAAAAAGCTTTTTTTAAATATTCTTCCAATTCAAAAGCTTTTCCTGTTCATTATTATTGAAAATATTTCTTGTGTTGAATTAAAACATATATGTTTTCAACTTAGTTTCAATGCATTGCTGTTATTTTGGTTACTGTCTGTTGACTTTGATGTGTGGTTTCTATTACAATTATAGAAAAGTGTAAATGTTTTAAGAGTCTTCATTACATATTGTATATTTTACAAATTCAAAAAAACATTTTAGTTGACATTTTGAGTAATGAACATGTAATACATACGACATATTTAAACATAAATATTTTATTTAATGTCGAGAGTATGATTTTCATAAATTTCTTAAATTTGAACATAAAATGACATAAAGAAAAGTGATGCGAGTGAACATGGTATTTCGAATAAAAAAATTAATAATTTAACAAAATCTGATAAAACATTGAGAATATTTTGATTAAGATGTTAATTAATATTATTCTGATTTCTCATAGAATTGACCATATATGCAAATTTATGGCAAAATATGCAAAATTATGATTGTTAAATTAACAAAAATGCACTTTAAATCTAAATATGCATTTAAAATCAAAATATGCATTTAAAATTCAAATATGCATTTGTATATCAAAAATATGTATTTTAAATCAATTTATGTATTTTCATCAAAAAACAAAATCGATGCATTTTTTTATGCAAAATTACTGATTTTGAGAGAAATTTGTTACATACGCGCATCGTTTTTAGATCGTTGACAAAAAATATGCATTTGCATGAAAATCGATGCATATTCAACATGCATTATATAGACTATCCCCATTTAGTTAAGTTTAATTAAACTAAAATATGGATTTTAAAAATCTAAATAAAAATAAAACTGCCAAAAAAATATCTTTTTATTTTAGACAAATTAACAGTACGAACTGTTCTGAAAAACGTATAAAATTCATAAATTTAAGAATTTCTCTTCAATTTTGTTTTGTTTTTATTTATCAATTATTTTACAGTTCTTGCACCATTTGCTTAAAAATTTAACCATTTTTATATAACTGTCTCATATCTTTATATAGAAAGTGCCCATAAAGCGAACCATAAAAGTAGGCTACAATAAACCATAAAATATATTCAAATCATTCAAAAAACTAGTTTTTGTTACTTTTTCCAAAACCATTCATCAATCATTTTGTGGGAAGTCTGTAATATACAGTGAACGTCAAAAGAAAGTGTACAGGTCTAAAGTAGATGTAATTCTTAATCGACAAAGTTCACAATAAAAACCCTAATTATTATCAATCGACTATTATTGATAAAAAGCTATATAGAAAATTTTCCAAGCTTTGATTTAAGCTTGATAGCGTCCATATTAAGCAAATATTAAATGAGATACCAGGGTAGCGCTGGAAAATTAAATTTTTTGTAGACATTTTTTTAGAAAATTTTTAAAAAATATTTCTAAGCGGATTTTTTTCAACTTCAAACATTAAAAATTTAAAAAATAGTACAACAGTTGAAATTCAGTTACCAACTGATTTTTCCATTTTGACCTTCAATTCTTTTGACCACCAATTTTTTGTAAACAAAGAAAATGTTTAATTACACTGTGCTACACCAAAAATATGCAGGGGTTCTCATATAAAAATTCGGGTTGGTTGGAGTCCATAGAGTACTGATATACTCATAGTTTTTCTGGATCACTTCGTTAAGTACGTTTTTTATTGGCAAATGTGTTGGAAAACGGAAATTCTTAAATTACAATTTTAAAGAATTATTACTTTGTTAGTTTGCAACCGATTTTCGATTTTATGGATTTGTTTTAAAGGCATAGGTCTTACCTTTTAAACAAAATAAAAATAATAAAAATCGATCAAGAGTTGACTGACCTACGATCGTTTCAGTTAAAAAAAATCCAATTTTTTGAAAAATTTGTCATGTTCTTTATACTCTAAGTTGAAAGTGCATCATTAAACAATTTTTTTTTATTTTTGTATAAAAGTGTGGTAAAGTAGCTTTCCAAAACACCAAAAAACATAACAATCGGTTAAAAAATGAATGAGTTATGCTAAGTTTTGTGATAGGACATTTTTAATTTTTTTCAGAAACGCTTGTAATTCAAGCATTATTCATAAATCTTGTTACTAGTAGTAATTTTATGCGCATATGCATATAAACTAGAGATGGGAACGTAATTTGATTTGTACGTGATTCACACATGATCAGAAGTGAGCGTGATTGAAAATTAATTTTACTCACGTGGTTGTTAGTGAGTGTCAGTGTGAGTGGAATAAAAAAATGGGCGTGTCAGTTACTTCCAAATCCTATTTATAATTTTTTGGGTTTGTTTAAAAATATCAGTGTTACTTCTCAAACAAAAAAATATTGAGAATAGGTTAAAAACAGGCTAAGGTGCTCTTGTTTAAGTAAAAAACCTTTTTTGAAGAGTTATACCTGCAACATTTTTATGACAGAAAAAGCTGTGCGCTTGCAAACATGTTTTTTTAAAACGAAATTGCTAAAATTGTGGGATCATTTGATGGAAATTTTACCTGTTTATAAATATACATGTGAGGCATTCCACACCAAATGTTCAGTAAGAAAAAATTGTGTTCCAAAATTTTTCAATGGGTCCCGGGTAAAAAAGTTTTTTATATAACTAGGGTGAGATTTCCATGCAAATGCATGTTTTTTGTCGAAAGCCTAAAAACGATATCGACCAGTTATCTTTCCGAATCAAGAGATTTGCATTAAATGGCATCGATTTGTTTTCGCATATTTTGCATATTTTGGTGAAAATACATATTTTTGCATATTTTGATTTTAAATGCATATATTGTGCATATTTCGAACTTTTAAGTGCATATTATTGCATATTTTGGCATAAATTAGCAAAAACACAAATTGAAATTAATTTTTTTCAAAAACTATTTTAAATTTTTAAAATTTATTTTGAAAATCAGAAAAATTACTTTTTTTTCTTCTTAACTTTTTTTTTATAGATTTTCTTAATTTTTAAAAAAATCTTGCTAGACAAACATTTAATCTTTAAAAAAAAAAAATTACAAAAAAAACAAAAGTGGCCGGATTTTTTATAAATTGACTTTTTTAAAAAATGGAAAATTTCAGAACGGGTTCTGAAAATTTTCCAACAAAATTTTAATCGATAGCCGATACAAAACTATACAAGAATGTAAATTTTTGAGATTTTGGTGCATTTCGTTTTTATTTGATATATATTTAAACAAGGCAACTTGACACAAACTTTTTCCAATATTTGACCACGCCTCCTAAGCCCAGTTTTTGAAAAATTGAACAACCAAAAACGTAATTTTCTTAGCTCCATATATGAGGCATTCCACACCAAATGTTCAGCAAAAAAAAAAAAGTTGTGTCGTGTCAATATGAAATCATTTTCAAAGTATTCGCTCTTAGGGTACAATTAAATAACAAAAATAAAATTTAAGTTTTTTCAAAAAGTGGGCCTTGTAGGCGTGGTCAAAAATTGAAAATATCTAACTTTTTTGCCTGAGCATCTTTACTTCAATATTTATGCAAATTAAATGAAACACAGTAAAGTCTTAAAGACAAAAGCTGTTTATAGATTTTTGAATGGGCTATCAATTAAATGGGCTATCAATAAAAGCTGAATGGGCTATCAATAAAAGCTAAGAAAATGAAAATTGGAACATTTTCAGAAGAAGTTCTGAATTTTTTAAATTTAAACTTAAACTTTATTTATCAAAAAACATGCAGCAATTTTATTTGTTTTTTATTTTTTTAAAAAAAGTTAAAGGAATTTTCTATCTGATCTGAAATTTTTAGAGATGTGTTTTGCCTTGTTTTCGAAAAATCAAAATTCAAAAATTGCAACACGCTTATTTTATACAATAATGGTATTTAAAAAGTGTGCGTATGAGTAATATCAATACTTAAAAAATATTTTAAGAGGCGATGGTAGCGCGAGTGAGTTTTTAATTACGATTACGCACGCTTATGAAAGAAAAAATTTAGTCACGCACGATATTTTATTTTGCTCACGCTCATTCACGCACACGTGAGTAGAAAAAAATAAGTTACGGTCACGATGTTCACGTGAGCGTGAGTAAAATTAAATATCGTGCTTGAATATTTTTTTTCTTTCATTAGCGTGCGTGATCGTGAATAAATACTCAGGCAAAAAAGTTTGATATTTTTAATATTTGACCACGCCTACAAGGCCCACTTTTTGAAAAAAAAATAAATTTTATTTTTGTTATTTATTAGTACCCTAAGAGCGAATACTTTGCAAATGATATCCCATTGAAACCACTATGGTTTTTCTGTAGTGGAACAGTTGGTGTGGATTGCCTCACATGGCTATCCATACAACCCATTTAAAAATTTACGGTTCACATGTTTTTTTTTCGCTGAACATTTGGTGTGGAATGCCTCATACGTATATTTATAAACAGGTAAAATTTCCATCAAATGATCCCACAATTTTACCAATTTCGTTTCAAAAATGTCAAATGTTTTTTGTCATAAAAATGTTGCAGGTATAACTATTCAAAAAAGGTTTTTTACTTAAACAAGCGCACCTTAGCCAGTTTTCAACCGATTCACAATATTTTTTTGTTTAAGAAGTAACACTGATATTTTTTAAACAAACCCAAAAAATTATAAATAGGATTTGGAAGTAACTGACACGCCCATTTTTTTATTCCACTCACACTGACACTCACTAACAACCACGTGAGTAAAATTAATTTTCAATCACGCTCACTTCTGATCATGTGTAAATCACGCACAAATCTTATTACGTTCCCATCTCTAGTTTATATGCATATGCGCATAAAATTACTACTAGTAACAAGATTTATGAATAATGCTTGAATTACAAGCGTTTCTGAAAAAATTTAAAAATGCCCTATCACAAAACTTAGCACAACTCATTCATTTTTAAACCGATTGTTATGTTTTTTGGTGTTTTGGAAAGCTACTTTACTATACTTTTTTACAAAAAATTCAAAAAATTGTTTAATGATGCACTTTCAACTTAGAGTGTAAAGAATATGACAAATTTTTCAAAAAATACGTTTGTTTTTTTACTTAAGCGATCGTAGCTCAGCCAATTCTTGATCGATTTTTAATATTTTTGTTTTGTTTGAAAGGTAAGACCTATACCTTTAAAACAAATCCATAAAATCGAAAATCGGTTGCAAACTAACAAAGTAATAATTTTTTAAAATTGTAATTTAAGAATTTCCGTTTTTCAACACATTTGCCAATAAAAAACGTATTTAACGAAGTGATCCAGAAAAACTATGAGTATATCAGTACTCTATGGACTCCAACCAACCCGAATTATCATATGAGAACCCCTGCATAAATTATTTTTGGTCTTTTGTAGCACAGTGTTATTTTCATTACTACTGGGGATGAGACTTCCATGTTTTTTGTCGATAGTCTAAAAACGATATTTTTGAAAATTTTGGTGAAAATGCATATTTTGCATTTAAATGCAAATTTTCTGCATATTTTGGCATAAATTATCTAAATTATTTGTTAAAACACTATTTAAAAACTTAAAATTTTTTTTGAAAATGAGAAAAATTATTTTTTTACTACTTAAACTCGGTGTAACTTTTTGCCTATTTCACACATTTTATTTTTCAATGCATATTTTTAGGTTTTTTAGTGCATATTTTGTATTTTTTATCGCATATTTTCGATTTTTTTAGTGCATGAAAATCTCATCCCTACTCATTATTATACACGTAGGTGTACTAAAATTAATAAATAGGCAAAAAATTAAAAAAAATACAAAACATGTCGCCATTAGGCACGTCTCCGAAGCAGAAAATGCAAATTCCGTCATTTGTGTCTGCAATTCCAGATCATGTTGGTAACCCTTGCGAAATAATGTAAGAGACAAAAAAGTTGAAAGAAAGTATGAAGTGAGGTTGATATTGCTAGAAATAGAATTGTAGTGTTGGAAACTGTCAAAATTTATTCTGTAGAAACTAACAAGACAAACCGACATTTAAAATCCTACTCAGGGCTGTCAGATGTGGCAATTTCTCGCCAAACGTGGCGATTTTGAAATGTGTTTGGCGACGAGTTTTTCGATTTGGCGACGTGGCGATGTTTTGGCGATTTACAAAATGATTGGCGATTTCTTTGGCGATTTGGTCAAATTATTTCCTGGATATTTTCAAAAGATTAGTAGAGCCATTATTTCAAATTATCAAATTTTATTTACTTTTGCTGCGCTTAGAAAGTTCAAACTTTTTTTTAACATTTTCGACAGACTTTCTACAAGTCTGCTCGTCTAAGTGGCTCTTTATGAATTAAAACAAAAACATTTGGGAAATTTGTGCAGTGTCCAGGAGAGTCAAAAACTATAATACGAGAATCACAAAAAATTAATTACTTTTTTTCTCCAACTTTACACTGCTGTAAACTGTTGTTGAGTAAAAATAGCGATAAGAAAATTAAGAAATATTCAAGACTGATTATCATGGATCGATTAGGGTTTTTGCATTAGTGCAGAAAAGCGGCATAAATAAATTTTGAGTGAATTTATTGCCTTTAGTCAGATTTTAAAAGTAATTATCAAAATTTTTAAATATAGTAATTTATAAATTACCGATTGAAGTAAAAAAATACAAAAACTAAAAAAAATACTTTTGGCGATTTTTATGTATTTTTCTAGGATTTTGGCGATTTTTTAGTATTATTATTTTCTGGGCATTAAAAACAAAACAAAATATATTTTTTTTAAATAAAAAAATTAATTTTTTTAACAAAAACTGAAAAAATTTGAGTTTTGGCGATTTCTGGCGATTTTTGACATCCGATTTGGCGATGAGCGTAAAAAAAATCTGACAACCCTGATCCTACTGATGATAACACTAACTGGGGTGTTTGAAACCGGTATAGGAAATACCAGAAATGTCTATAATTTTTAGAAATTCAATTTTTCTTCTTCATTTTTTCAACTTGAACCCTTATAAAAAATACATATGATTTCTGACTTATTTTACGATTTTGTTGTTGCATACTGTAAGGGCTTAAATTTAATTAATAAATGCATAATTTTGGTTTGCCTATTAATAAACAACAAAATCTTTTCTTTGTTTACAAAAAATCGGTCAAATAAAGTAAAGGTTAAAAAATGCATATTTCTTACTGCATTTAAATAATTTTGATGTTTGTTTGAGTCGTAAGAAAAATGAGTTGATAACTGAATATAATTTATTGTAAAAGTTTTTAAATTTTCAATGTTTCAACTTGAAAAAAATCAACTTCAAAATATTTTTAAAAATTTTCTAAAAAACGACTACAAATAATTTCAATTTCCTGCTCGACCAACGTATCTCATATAATGTTTGCTTAATCTGGACGCTATCAAGCTTAAATTAAAGCTTGCAAAATTTCCTATATAGCATTTTTTTAAATAAAAGTCGGTTGCTGTTAATAAGGGTTTTTGTTGTCAACTTTGTCGTTTAAAACCTGTACCATTTCTTTTGACGCTCACTGTATATTATGTTTTGCTGGTTTTACAAAAACCAAAAATTTAAAAACAACAAAATTTGCTTAACAAATTGCTATGACATTAGAATAAACATGTGTCTAGTATTTTACAACAAGGGGAGATTGTAGTTTATTTTAGTTTGTTGAACAAAAAAAAAAAACTATTTATAAATATTTAAATAAAATATTTCTTTTATTTTAAACATAACATTTATGTTATGCAAATGAAAATTCTAACATAACACCAATTTTCAAATATTTTAATTTATTTTTTTGAAAAAAAAAATTAATGTTTTTTATATAAAAAAATATTTTTTATTTACATAAAAAAATATTTTTTATTTACATAAAAAAATATTTTTTTTTTAATTTCACAACAAAAATATCATCGTTTTAACACCTATAAGTATGCTATATAATTCAATTTAAAGAAACGCTTATAAGTATGCTTAAAAACTTAATATAAAGAAACACCTAAAAGTATGCTATATTATTATTAAATATTAAGAAAAATTTATTATATTAATTTATATGTTTTTCAATTTTCTTCTTTAGTTTTTTTTTAGTTTTGGTCAAAAGTTTTTATTATTAAAACGAACTTACTTTTTGTCACAACTACTTAAAATTTTGGAAAGTTTTTCCTTCTGTTATAAGCTGCATATTTTCTTAAAAAAAACACACCAACAAAATTAATATTTGCATACAAAAAAGTTTGAACAATTTATTATAAAAACCAAATTGGGTCCCCAATTTTGTTTTTATAAATATGAAACTACTAACACAGTTAAGACAATATGTACAGTGACTTAACCCTTATTTCGTGCAGAAAGAAAGTAATAAAACAAAAAAAAAATTTGATAACTGAATTTGACAAATACAAAATAGTGATTTTAATAAATATTTTGAGTAGGTTTATTCTAGCTCGAGGTTATTATTTTCTTAACTAATTTAAACTATGATATTCTCATATAATAATTTTCAAGAAAATTATTTTTCTGTTTTAAATTTATTTATGTTGGTCATTTTTTGCAAGACTTAATAGACACGTGTTTCGGGATTTGTCAGATTCCATTGTCAAGATTATTTATCAAAAATAAAAACCCTACACTTGGAGTAGCAAAGGGTCTTTAATGACAATCGTTAATAATCAAACTATTTTATTTTTGCTAAATAATTTTGACAATGGAATATGACAAATTCCAAAACAAGTGTCGATTAAGTCTTGCAGAAACTACCAACACAAATAAATTTAAAACAGAAAAATAATTTTCTTGAAAATTATTTTATAAGAATATCATAGTTTTAATTAATAAAGGAAATAATGACCTCGAGCTAGAATAAACCTACTCATAATAAAATATTTTAAAGGTCGAATAAAACAATTTTTAGTTTTTAATAAAAATTAATCAGAATTTGATTTTAAAAAATAAAAAAATTTCTGCTGCACGAAAATATGTGAGAGTCACTGTATATTATTAAAAAAAATTAAAAAAAATACTTATAAACAATACTAAAGATTTGTTAGCTTTTGTTTAACATAATCTTATTAAAAATAAACTCTTAAATATATTATTTATTATGATATCATTTTGTTAAAACGAAACCTTTAAATAAATTATAAAATTTTTAATGTTTAAAAAACAAACCCCTTCATCTTTCCTTATAGTTGATAAGAAAAACCTTAAATTATATGTTTTTGTTTAGGTTTTTGGTAAATTTCATTAAAATTCTAAAAAAAAACAAGGGGGTTCTTACAATTTTATGGCTTAGATACGTGTTTGGGACCCTTTTACTTTCTCCAAAAAATTAATAGCCAAATAACATTATAATAGGTTTTTTTGGTAAAGTAATAATGGTTAAAAAAAGTATTTTTATTTATGATTTTAATGTAAGAATTTTAAAGAGTTCATAGGAATTCTTACATATAATGAAAGTAATAAGAAATATAGCAAAAATTATTATACTTTAAAAACATAAAAAGTCTACTTTTCAAATTTCAGTGCATACTTTTGGGGTAAATATTGATAATATATTGAAGCATACTTTGGGGGGAATTAATTTAAAATTAAGGAGACAACAATCGCCTTAATTTTTTTTTTTTTTCAAATAATATTTTTTTACTTTTTACTTTTACATTTTTTTTTTACATCTGTAAAACAAGCCTTATGTTATGTGAAAATTTTAAAAATTTCATATTCTTGCTATGACAACATTTATTTTGCATAAAACATGTAATTTCAACACGAAAAAAACCATTAACTTTCAACAAATATAAAAGCGCAGCATGCCTCAGCGTGCAACAACCCAAAAAACAAAAACTCCACAATTGGAAATAATTTTACAAGTGCAACTATAAATACCACTAAAAACAATATAACGTAACTAAATAATTGAGAACAAAATGTTTAACAATTAAACGCGTGATTAGCATTTTATAGTTTAAAATATTGTAGCAAATATAAAAATATATTTGGGGAAGAGAAAAGAATGTGACGGAAGGGGATTGAATTAAAAAAATCCTTACCGGAATTATTTGTTTTAGATTAATCTGTTTTAGACTAATTTGTCGAAATTAAAATTTAAGATGCAGAATCATTTATTTTTTGAAGATCTTAATTAAAGTTTATACAGATTGTAATTATTAGCACCTTAAGGTATACTTAAAAAATATTTCAAAAATGCAACAAATAGAAAAATTTATTTAAATATTATGGGTTGTAGATTTCTAAATCAGTTTATCTCATTTTTCTTCTCTTAAGACTTAATTTAAGCTTGAAAGCGTTAATTTATTTTTAATTCATATTCAGTTACTAAACTAAAATTGCAAAGACCCCAAAAAATTTTTTAAATTAATACAGTAGAACCCGTATTTTTTGGCCTCCAGCTTTTTGATTAACAGTTTTTCATATCCCAGGTTTTAACACTAGCTTCTTATATAAATCCTCTTCAAAGTTTTGCATTTTAAAATAAGTTCAAAAATTTATTCATACACCCAATATATTAACATTCTCTCACACACTATCACCAAAGTGTCATAAAGTTTATAAAATAACGGTGTCGTTTTATAAAAAGTCATAAAGTTTATTAAAATTTAATTATGCCAACAATTTTTTGCAGCATTTTATTATTACATATTTTTATGATTTCAAAAACTTTATCATAGAAATTTTGAAACGCTGCCCAGCAAATAATTGAAAATAGGGAAAAATTGTCAAAAAACAAGTGAGAGCGGCAAATTTGTTTGTGCCAACATTAGCATGTCCCGAAATCAGGAAATTTTGGAATTTTTTTAGGGCATACTCCTAGAACGATGATTATTGAAGAGCTGATTACTGGAAATAAATTAAAAAAAAAATTTTGAGGTCATCTGTAGGGCGCAACCAGCGCTTAACTTCGACTAAAATTGCTTCATGAAAATTTATAAATATTTTTTCCTCAATGTACTCTACCTAACGAAACAACTTTAAAAATAAAAAAAATATTTTGTTTGACCAAATGCACCACGGATACATACTTTAAGCACAGGTTGCGCCCTGAAGATGACCTCCAAAACTTTTTTAAACTTTTTTCTTGTAATCAGCTCGTTAATTAGCATCTTTCTAGGGGTATGCCCTAAATTTTTTCATTTTCGGGACACAGCCAACATATAGAAAAGCTAAAAAAATAAAAAAAAAAATTTGGCAGGTGCGTCTTTTTTAGTTCGGCGGGAGACGTTAGAGGACAATTTCCCTCGCTATAAATGTTGACAAATAGATAAATTATAATTTTTGCCCTTAATTAATACTATTTTATTATTATTTAAATTATTTATTAAATCCACGCCCCCCAAAAAGGGGTGAGCCGAAAAAATTGACTTTTCTGCTTGCATTGGCCCAAAATCGTGTCGTTGTTTAATTTATTGAACAAATATACAAACAAAAAACAAGTTATAATGTTGTGTTTTTCAGAGGTGGTTTTAGTTCTCAAAGGTTGCACTTTTTCCCCCTGCTTCGATTTTGCCCACTTACGAACTGAATCTGCCTATGACCGTAAGTCACTAGACCGTATTTTTTTAACGGAAAAAAATTGATCCTTCGATTTTGAACGCCCAACAGTGGGATGAAACATATGTAAACTGGGGGTTTATTCAGAAAAGTCCTTTATTATTGATATTTACATTTTTTTTAGACTAACTATTTTTTTTAGACTAACATAAAGTGAAAAAAAAATTTAAAAAAATATATGGGGGTTTTCGTGTCAACTGACACAACTTTTGAAACCGATATCTTCCGATCGGGATGAAATTTGCACCAAGGTTAGTCCAATTGGATAGTAGTTCAGACACAATTTTTCAACGAGATCGGTCAAGAACTCTCTGAGTTAGAGGGGGTCGAAATTTGACATTTTGGCCAAAGAGGTGTTGATTCTCATCCATGTAACTTCTTACCTATTGTTTTTAGCAAAATGTGTCCCAAAGAGTTTAGATAGCTATTTCTTCAGTCTTTCGAAAAAAAAAAATATAAAAAAAATAAAAAAAAAATTTTTGATTTTTTTTCTTAAAAATCCAAAACTTTTTTGACTTTTTCCTCAAATTGGGCCCTTGTTTTTTTTTTTTTTTGATCCAAAAGAAAGCCTAGATGATTTCCTTTAAGAACTGTGGGGTCGCTTAGTGGGATGCGAGTGGGATATCTATGAAAAATTTTTTTTTTTAACTTTGGAACACAAAAAACCGTGGTTCAAGTTGCACTATTAGGCGTGGGATAGCTAACCAGTTTTCGATTTCGATCCGAGATACCCTCTAATTTTTTTAGGTTTGAAAAAGAAAGCACGAGCCAAAAATAGGGGCGGCGGGGAGGGGCCATATGGCCCCTCATTGCGGTCAAAGTTGGGCGTAAAGAGGTAAAAATCCTCAAAAAGCCCCAAAACTCCCCTAGAAACGCCCCTGGAGGGGTGTAATGTGGGACCGACCTCCAATAATTTTCTGCCCCCAACATTTTTCTTGAACATACCTTACCCTTATCTCCACTTCCTAAGGGGGCTCCCCTTAGTGACACGAAAACCCCCATATAGAAAATATTTTTTTCTTAAAAAAGAAGAGATAACCTTTTTATAAAAATTGGCTCCTACCGCTCTAACTTCTCTAAGGGCGCCCCAAGAGATGTCGAATGTGTGACCAACCTCCAATATTTTTTCAACAGCAATATTTTCTTAGAATATACCATCCCTCTATATTTAACCCTTAAGGTGGTCCCCATCCAATTTTTTATTTTATTTTTTAAAAATTTGTTTTATGAAATCAGGTACTACCGCTCCCATGGTGCCTCTTAGAGTGTTAACTAATAAGACCGTCCCCATTATTTTTTACCCTCCAACATTTTCTCTGAACATATTTATACCTTACTCGATAATGGGGCTCCCATACAAAATGCAATTTTAATAAAATCTGTCCCTACTGCTCTAACTGCTCCAAGGGTGCCCCTAGAGATGTCAATGTGTGACGGACCCCTAATATTTTTTAACCCCAACATTTTCTTAGAATATACCTTCCCTCTACAAGCGAAATGAAAAAGTGAGCAGAGTGACTTTACTTAAAAACAACGAAGAGCAGTTTTCTATTTAAATTTGGTAAATTTCAACAAGTTCTAATTATATTCTACTAATAAATCGTGTAAATTTTTACTAATTTCAATGCAAATTACGACTGTTGGTAATTAAGTTAAATAAATTAAATTGTTAAATTTCAAATGATGTGCTACTAAAATGAAAAAAAATTTTAACTAATTTAATGTAGAATTACTGAATTTGTTAAAATCTAAACAATTTTATGGAAAATTACACGATTTTGTGTAGTTCACACAATTTTGTTGAAATTTTAACCATTTATAGAAAAAGAGAGTACATTCTGATCGAAGAACAGTTTTCTACTAAAAATTGGTTAAATTTCAACAAATAATATTGTATTAATAAATCGTGTAAATATCAACTTAATTTAATTAGAATTACACAACTGTGTAAATTTACCAAATTTATAGTAGGAAACGTTTCTCGTTTTAATTTAATTATACAAAATATGAGAGATTAAAAAAAATCCTTTAAATGTATTACATTTTCCAAATGTGTAAATTTCCACTAATATCTCAATTAAAGTAAGAAACTGGTATTCGTCTTAAACGTTAAGCTGGGTTCTAAAATATTTAATTAAATAAATTGGTGAATTTCAAATGACGTGCTACTAAATTGGATAAATTTTAACTAATTGTCTGTTGAATTACACAATTTATTGAAATTTCAAATAACATTCTACTTAAATTGAATAAATTTAAACTAATTTTCTTTAGAATTACACAATTTATTGAAATTCACACAGTTTTGTTTAAATTTACACAATTTTTTTTAATTTCCACAATTTTGTTGAAATTTGCACAATTGATATAATAAGAGAGCACATTTTTATTGATAAACAATTTTCTACTAGAAATTGGATAAATTTAAAAATAATCATATTTTGCGTTTATTTTGTGTAAATTTAAACTTATTTCAATTAGAATCACCCAACTGTGTAAATTTACAAAATTTGTAAAAGAAAACTGTTCTCGTTTTAACTTGATTAAACAAAATATGAGAGATTTGAATGATATAATTTTAATTTATTTTCTAAGCTGCACGGACGACAGATTATAAAATGTGTAAATTTCCACTAATATCACAAATTTGTTAAAATTTAGACAATTATAGTAAGAAACTGATTTTCATGTTAAACATTTTGCTGGGTCCTTAAATATTTATTGTTGCTGTTTTTAAAGTACGTGTTTTATAAGCTATTTCGTTTTCAAAAAAAAAGTTTTTATTGTTGAGTTTTGTTACGCTTGTTCATGGTTTAAAGAGTAACTCTAATTATATTTAGGAGCATGTCACAGACTCAATTCCGTTCGGATTTGAAAAAAGTGGTTTACTCGTAAAACGCATATCGAATATTATTTTTTTCGGAACGAAATCACTTTCAAAAATAAAAGTAAAATTGAATTGCATAAAAGTGGTTTCTTTCCGAAAAAAATATTAGCTTTGCCTTTTACGAGTCTGTGACATGCCCCTTATTATTTAGTTTGATGGTTTGGAATTTATTTAGGTTTTTCCCAGGAAGTCACGTTTATTTCTGTATACACCGACTTTTAACAATTGCACGTAAATTGTGTACACATATATATTATTTAACCCCTTTTTTTGGTTAAATACCTTTTTTGTTTAATACGTGTAAATCAAAATGGTTATTTCAATTAAGCCAGGTATTGTTAAATACAATAAAAACAAACAGAAAAGTTAAATTCGACTTGGCCGAATCTATGAATACCCTCCACAATGCTCTTTTTAAGTGATAGTAAATTTTGTAATATGAAAAAAATAACATTTTTGATTAGAAATATTTTATTTTGTGTAAAAAAACTTTTTTTTTAAGTAATTTTTGAAAAAAAAAAAAATAATTTACTAAATTTTTTTTCCGAGTGTAAATTTTTTTTCGAGTGTATTTTTTAGTGTAAAAATATTTTTGAGTGACAAAAATACGTTCTAAAATATTTTTGTGACTGACTAATGTTTTTAAGATGAAGCTAATCTGAAATTCACGGTTTTGCGAATAACCCAGCAAAACTTTGGTAATGGGTAGTGATTATATAACACATTACAGGTAATGTATACACCTTATTTGTAGCATTATTTTAGGGTGTCTTAACAAACATTTGTTCCACAACGTATTATTTTCAAGTGAAAAATAATGCATTACTAATAATTTGCTACATAATACATGATTATTGGAAAAAATGTATTTCATATTTATTATTTCTAAACATTAAATCATTGATGACTTATATTTGGTTACATTATGTATTATTTGAAAGTACAATCACGTGAGTAATACAAATTTAATACAAAATTACTTTTTCACTACTCGTAACACCTTATATATTATCTTCTGGTATGATATATTATTTCATTTCTCGTAACCTATAAAATATCATATATTTTACACCTTACTCGTATTCTTCGTTATAAATGAATGACTTATTTTATACCTTACTGGTATTCTTTGTGATAATGTGAATGCATTACTTTGAGTCTCATCGCCAGTTAAAATCATCAATGCTGCAATGTATAAAATAAGAAATCCTATACCTTATTTGGTAATCTAAGTTTTGCTGGGAAATTTTGAACCACTGGACCGATTTGGCAGAAATTTAAAACGAACTGGACTAGAGAAACGACAACTATATGTATATGCTACACTTAAGCATCCTCAGAATTGTCGTTCGAAAGTTACCGAGTATTTTATCACGTAAATTCGCGAAAAACCTATGCCGAAATTCACTCATTTGCTTATAACTTTTGAACTTGACCAATTTCGCTGGATTGCGATACCAACCTGAACAGGCAAATGCCCAATATATATGCCAAACTTTGGGAGCCTCCATACAGTCCTTTAAAAGTTAGCGTGTTTTCAGCAGACAGACAGACGGATGGACTCGTCTTAAAATCGATCGAGGGCCATGAATACATGGCCCTTAAAAGTTAGCGTGTTTTCCCATGGCCCCTTAAAAGTTAGCGTGTTTTTAGCAGACAGACAGACGGATGGACTCGTCTTAAAATCGATCGAGGGCCATGAATACATGGGGCATTCCATGTCAAATCGGACACTTTGAAATATTTTTTTTAGATTTTCCCAATTTGTTTACAGTTTTTAGTACCCTTCGAAAACTCCTTCGTGGTAAATTTTCAGATTTTTTTGATGACCCGTTCAAAAGATATCGAATTTTTAAAAATTGGTAGCTTGTTCCTTTACTCAAACTTCTTTTAGTCATAACTTCTTCAATAATGGTCCAAATTTAATTTTTTTTTTCTAAATTTTTGTTTTTTTACGTTCCAAAAAAATTCTTAAAGGGCTCTAGTTTGCGATTTTTTAATTTTAAAATTTAAATCTCATTTTTAAAAATGTTTCTACTCTTCGATTTTTTGGAAATTTTTTTGTGTAAAACTTCTATCAATTCTACAATTTTTTTTTTTCCAGGACGATCGTAGGATAACGATTATTACAATTTTTTAACATTTTTTTAAAAAAATTTATTGTAATTTTCCAATCTTAAAATCATTTCTAATGCTCCAATAGTGCGTCATAGAGGGGTCATTTATAAGACCGACCCCCATTTATTTTAATGTCTTAACATTTCTTTGGAACAAACTAATACCCTATCTCTAATTTCTAAGGGGGCTCCCTCACAAAACGACATTTTTTTAAATTTGCTCCAACCGCTCTAACTGCCCTAATAGTGCCCTTAGAGCAGCAAAATGTATGACCGACCCACAATATTTAATAAAACAAACTTAGAAAAAAGGAATAAAATTGTATGGGGACCGCCTTTACAGTTAAAGATAGAGGGTAGGTGTGTTCAGAGAAAATGTTTGGACTAAAAAAATATTGTGGGTTGGTCATACATTTGACTGCTCTAATGGTGCTTTTAGGGCAGTTAAAGCGGTAGGAGAAAATTTAAAAAAATTTAATCTTGTGTGGTAGCCCCCTTAGAAATTGGAGATAGGGTATTAGTTTGTTCCAAAGAAATGTTAAGACGTAAAAATTAATGGGGTCGCTTTTATAAATGACCCCTCTATGACGCTCTATTGGAGCAGTAGAAATGATTTTAAGATTGGAAAATTACAATAAATTTTTTTAAAAAAAATAAAAACAATAGTAATAGTCGTTATCCCACGATCCTCCTGGGCAAACAAAAATATTTAATTATGCTGTTTTCAAGAAAATGTTCAAAGTTTTTATTTTCAAAAATTTAAATAAAAAATTTGTAAAAAACAGCAAAAAATTAGCACTTAAAAAAAATCAAAAAAATTTTCTTAAAAAAAAAAAAAAAAATTCAGCTGTGCTCTGCAGATTTTTCCGCCTTATTCAGCAGATTTTTTGCTGCCTTAGCAGATTTTCCTTGTTTTTCCGATCATGTGTTCTTTTATTCTTATTATTTTTTACTGTATCATTTTTATCTTAAATTTTGTTTTCTTTTTTTATTTTTTATAAATTCTGTTTCTTCTTTTATAACCCTCTTTAGATTTTTTTTGCTGTTCTTGCAACAATTTTTTTATCTCATTAAAATGTAAATTGTATCAATTTTTCTCCTAATGACACTTAATATTATTACCAAACAATGGCCACTTTTATTATTGGCATTTTATGGATGATTGTATATTACACTGTCCAACAGCCATTATTAAAAATGATCCGGATGATATACGTCTGCCAGTAGAAATCAAATGGAGTAAAACTGCATTTACAGTTTTTCGTTTCGTGATCATGTTTCCTTTTAAAAGGACTTTTAAGTTTTTGTAAAATATTTCTGAAATAATTGTATTTATACTAGGATCCTACTGGTGATGGCAAATGAAAGAGGAGGATCTCTTTTAATTTTTCCATTTTTTTTATTTAGCCATATCCGGATAAAAGAATGTGAATAAAGTCCTTGAAAACTTTATCAAAATATTTTGTTGAAAATTTTGAATGATATCGAAAAATATAATTTTGAAAAGACGTAATTTACCTCATTTTTTTGATATGATATTCGGATAAAAAATAATAAAACAAAAAATTAGGGGACATCCTCCTCTTTCATTTGCTATCACTAGTGGCATCCTCCAACAAGTTCAAATATTAAAAAAATATTTTATTAAATGTAATCCTATAAAACTTTAAAGTCCTTTTAAAAGGAAACAGTATCATGAAATGAATAACTGTATTTTATCCAGTTTCTTTTTAACGATTTCTTTTCTATTTTTGTCGGAAAGTGTTATGTGTCGATTTTTTTTTTTTTTTTTGAAGAGCATTTAAGTGACAAAAGACAAAACATATATGCTAACGAGGCAAAACAATATCAAAAACACAATTGAGCTTTCACATCATATAGGTAACCCAGCAAAAAATGTAGGGAGAAGAATTCTTAAGTGATTTATAAAATCTAGAAGTATGAAATTTTCTAAAGTTACAATCTTTTGAACTGGTGATCAAAAAAATCTAAAAATTAACCACGAAGGAGTTTTTGAAGGGTACTAAAAACTAAGAAAAATAAGTAGGAAAGTTAAATTCGACTTGGCCGAATCTTTAAATACCCTTCTCAATGCCCTTTTTAGGTGATATTAAATTTTCTAACCTGAACAAAATAAAATTTTTGAATAGAAATATTTTATTTTATGTAAAAAACTTTTTTTAGTAATTTTTGAAAAAAAAAAGATTTACGAAATTTTTTTTGAGTGTAAAATTTTTTATGAGTGTAAAATTTTTTTCGAGTTTACTTTTTTTTGACTGTAAAAATTTTTCCAAAAGTACTTTATTTTTTTTAATGTACAAATATTTTTTGAGTGACAAAAATACGTTGTAAAATATTTTTGTGATTTACCAATGTTTTTAAAAGATGTTAAACGGGTTTTCAACACGTGAATTTAATGTGAAACTAATCTGAAATTCACGGTTTTGCTAATAACTTTTGAACCACTGGATTGATTTGGCTGAAAATTAGCGTGTTCTTTATCTTGTAAATTCACGAAAAACCCCTGCCGAAATTCCGTCTTTTGCTCCTAACTTTTAAACAACTGGACCGATTTTCCTGGATTGCAATGCCAACCTGACCTGGTAAATGACCAATATATATGCCAAACTTCAGGAGCCTCCGTAAAGACTTTTAAAAGTTAATGTGTTTTTAACAGACAGAAGGACAGACGGATGGACGGATAATGAATATATATATTATATGGGGTCCTACACCAATATTTCGAGGTGTTAACGGAATGACAAACCTATATATACCCTCTATCACTACAGTGGAGGGTATAACAAAAAGAAAATCTAAAAAAAACATTTTTCCAATTTTCCTCTAGAAAAAGTCTCAGATTCTGAGACATTTTTCCTACTGAAAAAGTCTCAGAATCTGAGAGGTTTTTCCTTAGAAAAAGTCTCAGATTTTGAGGCGTTTTTCTTATAGAAAAAGTCTCAGATTTTGAGGCGTTTTTCTTATAGAAAAAGTCTCAGATTCTGAGACATTTTTCCTATAGAAAAAGTCTCAGATTCTGAGACATTCTTCCTATAAAAAAGTCTCAGATTTTGAGACATTTTTCCTATAAAAAAAGTCTCAGATTCTGAGACATTTTTCCTATAAAAAAAGTCTCAGATTCTGAGACATTTTTCTATAGAAATAATGTCTGATTATGAGACATTTTCCCCATAGAAAAGTTTTAGATTTTGAGGCATTTTTCTTATAGAAAAAGTTTTAGATTCTGGGAAAATTTTTCCTATAGGAAAAGTCTCAGATTGTGAGACATTTTTCCTATAGAAAAAGTCTCAAATTCTGAGACATTTTTCCTAAAGAAAAAGTCTCAGATTCTATGACATTTTTCCTAAAGAAAGGTCTGACATTCTTAGAAATTTGTCACATTGAAAAAGTCTAAGTTTTTAAAACATTTTTCCTATAGAAAAAGTCTCAGATTCTGAGACACTTCTCAGATTCTGAGACATTTTTCCTATAGAAAAAGTCTCAGATTCTGAGACATTTGTCCGATAGAAAAAGTCTCAGATTCTGAGAAAAAAATGTTTAAATTCTGAGACACTTATTTTTTCTATGGAAAAAAGTTTCCGATTTCGAGACATTTTTCCAATAGAAAAAGTCTTAGACTTCTTCAGGAAAAATATCTCAGATTCTGAAAAAATTTCCTAAGAAAATGACTCACAAGGAAAGTCTCCCTAATGTCACCCGCGGATCTTTATGGAATTGGTTTTATTTTGTAGAGCAGAAAAAATAAGGGAACACATATTTTTTTTAGCGGCCCAAATTCATATTTTGGGGGTAAAAAGGAGGGGGGAATACAAGGCGATTTTTCCGTTTTTTTTCGTTTATCTCCTATATTATGCAAAGAAACCTAGTCATGTTACATCCAAATGAAAGATCTTTGGAAAACCTATCTAAGTGTGCTAAGAACGTGTCCAAATATGCAAAACTTTTCGCCTCATTGAGTAAAATATAAAAATTGTAGGACATTTTTGTTAATAAGTCGAAAAATATTACCTTTATCGGCCCGTTGTTAGCACCACGAGATAGGTATTTTTATTACCTTTAATCTGATAGCACACATGCTTATATTAATTTTGTATAAGTAGGCGTAAATCGTAAAAAACGTAAAAAACCTCCATAAAAATCGACCCACCCTAAAAATGAGTTTGGGCCGCTATAAAAAAGTACGTGTCGAATTAATTTTCGTTCTTAACAACATATCCAAATTTCATGAAGATCGGAGGGTGACACCAGGGAGACTTCCCTTGTCAGATTCATGCTAAAAGTTCTAAAAAAGGATTTTTTAATTAATATTCTTCATACGCCATGTTGAACTATATACAAAACAATGTAAATTTAATTATTATTAATCATCCGCAACGTATGACTGTTATTTAAAAATGTGCTCTAGAAAATGTAATTCTCCTTTTATGCGTTCACCAACAAATTTATCTTTAATTAAATTCAAAATTTGTTAAAATTTCAGAGGGTGGGTTACATTATACCTTTCATATAATAAACGTTTTAGTACTTTTCTACACTCAAAATAATTACTCTGTTAAATACTCTGTAAAATGCCTGTAATCTTAATTCGACAGATATTTGACAAAGTTATCTGTCAAAATACAGATTTTAAGAAAATACTTTGTATTTTTTTGTGACCGAAAAACAAAATTTTATCTGTTATTTTACTTTTTCTTTGTAATCTCTATTTTACAGATAATAAACAGAGTTTTTTTTATTAAAATACAGATTTTAGAAAAATACTTTGTTTTTTTTTCCGTAACCAAAATACTAAAATTCATCTGTAATTTTACTATTGCTCTGTAATACAGTTTTCAAATAATCGCTTCAAAAAACTTCCAAATATTTCAACCCGTCTTAAAAAAACGTCTTAAATTACAATAAAAGCTGGTTAATTTTAAGAGGATGTCCTGTAAAATTGGGTACTCGTAAAAAACTCGTAATTTTCAAAAAAAAATAAAAAAAAAGTTAATTTACAATTTGGAAACATTAAAGCGGGCAAATTTACACGATGGCATTTTTCAATTGTCAACACAACTTGTGACTGTTGTGTAAAAGCCATATCAAGTTCATTGAAAAAATATATAAGAAAGTCAAGGTAAAATTCTGGTCGCTTTTTATCCACATTTTACAGATAATTCTGTAAATTTACAGTTTTTTTTAATATAAATTATTTTACAGAGTTTTCTTCGTAAAATAACAAAAAATCTTGCTGGTTGGAAATCTATGGTATTTTCTGCTGGCTCAGCAGAGTATCTCTGTAATTTAACAGAGTGATTATTTTGAGTGTATAGAATGTTCTTTATAACCCATTTATATGTTCGCTGTATAACAGTTTTTATGTGTAATATTGGCAACATAGTTAAAAATAATTGCATTTTTCGACTGCATTTAATTTAACTTTCACTTAGTTGTGCAAAATAATTAAGTTTTTTTTATTGTTACAAAAACTGAAAAACGCATTTCATTTCATTGGCACACAAATGTATATTACATTTCAAAATACCTGATGAGTGCTACTGACAAATTAAAAAAAAAAAGTTAATAAAAGTAGAAAAAGAGTTTAATTTAAAATGTAGTTATGGGGAAATGAAATAAGTACGAGGGATATATTTTGTAGGGAAGAATTAAAAAAATCCTCTCTATAATTTGTGGTGACTTTTTATATTTCTAAAATTTTTCGAAATAGTCCAAAAATGTTTCTAAATTTTTATTTTCTGTTTTTTTTCTATTTTTTAAGGATTATTTCTATTTATTTCTGAATTTTACTTTTTTTGGATTTGTTTAATGACTTTTCGAAATTGTTCTAAAAGTTCCTTAACTTTTCTGAATTTTTCTGATTTTTTTTATATTTTTTTTCAAATTCTGATTATTAAAAAATAAAAATCGTTTTATTCGATCTTGAAAATATTATATTTTGAGTAGGTTTCTTTAGCTCGAGGTCGTTATTTCCGTTTTCTATGTTTTCCATTATTTTCTAGATTATTTATTTTTTTTTTTTTCTTATTTTTTTTAGAATTATTCTTCAATTTTTCTGAATCCTTTACTCTTTTTTTTGAAGATTTGTAATGATGTATCTAAATTTGTTTCTTAATTCCGATTAATTTTTATTAAATAATAAAAATTGTTGTATTCAACCTTCAAAATATTATATTTTGAGTAGGTTTTTTTTCCTAGCTCGAGGTCATTATTTCCTTTACTAATTAAAACTATGATATTTTCATAGAATAATTTTCAAGAAAATTTTTTTTTTGTTTGTTTCTTAATTTTTCAGAATTTCTTTTATCTACATTCTAGCGATGGCTACATTTGTCCGTTTTTTTTAATAAAACTTCTTTGTCAGCTCATAAATTCCCCTCCACTTTAAAAGCTAATAAAAAAAATTTAAATCTTTCGCCTCCTTTTTTAATATTGCCTTATAAATCTTTTTCAAAAATAACTTTAAAATAAGCCCCAATAAAAATCACATGTTTTACCATAAATCTTCTACGACAAAGACTACGACAAAGACTACAACAATGCCAATAAAATTTATAAATCTTAATTTTTTTCTTCCTTATTTATTTGTCTTTTACTTAAAAACCACACACTTAAAATAAGATGTTGCTATAATTTTATTTCTTAAAAAAAAATTATAACTTTGTCACCACCATTTGTATTTTATCTTTTTCACTTTATTTTCAAAACAAAAAAATATGAATTTTTTTGTAAATATTGTCTCATGAATGACACTTTTTGTATCTGTTTCAAACAATAAAAAACAAAAACGACCAAAAATGTAATAAAAAGTGGTCATCAAAAAAAAAACTTGTTAACATAAGTGCGTTTTCCAAAGAAACATCTTCGTATAAGAGATGTGGCGGCCAAAAGAAATTGAAAGCCATAAAAAACAAACGCTTTTGTTGAGTGAAATTATAATAATGATATTTTGAAAAAAAATATGATTAGAAACACGAGTCAACTTCATTTTAAAACAAGGATTTTTTTTATCGATAACTCAAATCAAAAACTGGACAAATTTTTTGAAAAAGAAAATTTTATATACATTTTTTTTGTCGACAACTAGAATTTTTTATTGAAAATTGTTTGTTATCGATATCTTAAGAATTTTCTTTATAACATCTTTTGTTATCGATAACTATAGAATGTTCTATAGATTTTTTTTGTTATATATAACTATAGAATTTTCTATAGAACATTTTTTGTTATCGATAACTATAGAATTTTCTAAAGAAAGTTTTTTGTTATCGATAGCTATAGAATATTCTACAAAAAAATTATTTGTTATCGACAACTATAGAACATTCAATAGAAAATTTTGTTATCGAAAACTTAAGAATTTTCTGTTGAAAATTTGTTGTTATCGATAACTAAAGAATTTTCTATAAACCATTTTTTGCTATCGATAACTGTAGAATATTTTTTTCGTTAACGATAACTACAGAATTTTCCACAGAAAATTTTTCTTTTCGATAACTGCAGAATTTTCCATAGAACATTGTAAGTTATCGATACTGTAAAATATTTTATAGAATTTTTTTTATCAATAACTATAGAATTTTCTAAAAAAAATTTTTGGTAACGAAAACCATAGATTATGCTACTGAAATTTTTTTGTTATCGATAACTATAGAATTTTCTAGGGAAAATGTTTTGTTATCGATCACCATAGACTTTTCGACAGAAATTTTATTGTTTTTGGTAACTGTAAAATTTTTTTACAGAAATTATGTTGTCATCGATAACTTAAGAATTTCCTTCAGATAATTTTTTGTTATCGGTAACTAAAGAATTTCCTTCAGAAATTTTTTTGTTATCGATAACTAAAGAATTTCCTTCAGAAATTTTTTTGTTATCGATAACTTAAAAATTTCCTATAGAAATTATTTTGTAATCGATAACTAAAGAATTTCCTTCAGAAATTTTTTTGTTATCGATAACTCCAGAATTTCCTATAGAAATTTTTTTGTTATCGATAACTAGAAATTTCTATAGAAAATTTTTTGTTATCAATAACTATAGCATTTTCTATAGAGATTTTTTTCTTTCTTCTTCTTCTTCTTCTTCTTCTTCTTCTTCTTCTTCTTCTTCTTCTTCTTCTTCTTTGTTAGTTATCGATAACAAATTTTTTTTTATCGATAACTATAGATTTTTCTATTAAAATTTTTTTGTTATCGATAACTATAGAATTTTATATCAAAAATTTTATGTTATCGATTACTATAGAACTTTTTATAGAAAATTTTTTTTCTATCGATAACAATAGAATTTTCTATAGAACATTTTTCGTTATTTTTTGAATTTTATATCGAAGTTTTTTTGTTACTAAATAGAAAAATTTTTTACGGAAAATGTTTTGTTATCAATAACTGTCGAATTTTCTATAGACATTTTTTTGTAATCGATAACTTTATAATTTTCTTAGAAATTTTTTTATTATCTATAACTATAGAATTTTCTACATTTTTTGTTATCGTTATTTATAGAATTTTCTATCGAAAATTCGTTGTTACTATAAGAGAAGACTTTTCCACAGAAAATGTTTTGTTATCGATAACCATAGAATTTTCTGTAGATTTTTGTTATCGATAACTATAGAGTTTTCTGTAGAAAAAGTTTTGTTAACGATAAGTTTAGAATTTTCTATAGAAAATATGTTGCTATCGATAACTACATAATTTTCTATAGATTTTTTTTTCCTTTAGATAACTGTAAAATTTTCTGTAGAAAAGTTTTGGCTATCAAAATCTAAAGGGTTTACTATAGAACATTTATTAAACATAAAATTTTTCTTTCACACCTTTCTCAATTCAAACCATATATTTTTTGTTATCGATAGTTACAGACTTTTCTATAGAAATTTTTTTCTATCGATAAATATATAATTTTTATAGAAAACTTTATGTAATCGATAACTATAGAATGTGCTGTAGAAATTTTTTTTGTAATCGATAACTATAGAATTTTCTAGATTTTATTTATCGATAACTATAAAATTTTCTAAAGATTTTTTTTATAGAAAATTTTTTGGTATCGAATTTTCTATAGAAAATTTTATGTTATCGAATTTTTTTTATCGAAATTATTTTGTTATCGAATTTTCTACATTTTTTCTAACATTTTTTGTTATCGAATTTTCTATAGAAAATTTTTTGTTATCAAATTTTTTATAAATTTTTTTTTATCGAAATTTTTTGTTATAGAATTTTCTATAGAACATTTTTTGTTATCGAATTTTTATTGAAAATTTTTTCTTACCGAATTTTCTAAAGAAATGTTTTTGTTATCGAATTATAGAAAATTTTTTGCTATCGAGTTTTAATAGAAAAATTGTTATCGAATTTTCTATAGAACGTTTTTTAATCGAATTTTCTATAGAAAATTTTTTGTTATCGAATTTTCTATAGCAATTTTTTGTTATCGAATTTTCTACAGAAAATTTTTTGTTATAGACTTTTATACAGAAAATTTTTTGTTATCCAATTTTCTATAGAAATTTTTTGTTATCGAATTTTCAATAAAAAATTTATTGTTATTGAATTTTTTTATAGAAAATTTTTTGTTATCGAATTTTCTATAGAAAATTTTTTTGTTATCGAATTTTCGATAGAAAATTTTTTTGTTATCGAATTTTCTATAGAAAATTTTTTGTTATCGAATTTTCTATAAAATAATTTTTATAGAGAACTTTTTGTTATCAAATTTTTTATAGAAAATTTTTTGTTATCGAATTATCTATTGAAAATTTGTTGTTATCGAGTTTTGTATACAAAATTTTTTGTTATCGAATTTTCTATAGAAAATATTTTTGTTATCGAATTTTCTATAGAACATTTTTTGTTATCAGATTTTCTATAGAAAATTTTTTTTTGTCGAATTTTCTTTAGAAGATTGTTTGTTATCGAAATTTCCATAGAAAATTTTTTGTTATCGAATTATTTATCAAAAATTTTTTGTAATCGATTTTTTATATAAAATTCTTTGTTATCGAATTTTCTACAGAAATTGTTTTAATCGAATTTTCTATAAAAATTTTTTTGTTATCGAACTTTTAATAGAAATGTTTTTGTTGTCGAATTTTTTATAGAAGATTGTTTGTGATCTTATTTTCTATAGAAAATTTTTTGTTAATGAATTATTTATAGAAAATTTTTTGTTATCGATTTTTTTATATAAAATTCTTTGTCATGGAATTTTTTATATGGAATTTTTTTTTTGTCGAATTTTCTATAGAAAATTTTTTTGTTATCGAACCTTTAATAGAAATGTTTTTGTTGTCGAATTTTTTATAAATTTTGTGTTAACGAATTTTTTATAGAAAATTTTTTGTTATCGAATTTTCTGCAGAAAAGTTTTTGTTATCAAATTTTCGATAGAATATTTTTGTAATTGAATTTTCTATAAAAAATTTTTTGCTATCAAATTTTTTACAGAAAATTGTGTGTTATCGAACTTTCTATAAAAATTTTTTTGTTATCGAATTTTCTTTAGAAAATTTTCTTGTTATCGATTACTATAGAATTTTCTATAGAAAATTTTTTGCTATCGACAAGTAAAAAGTTCTATAATTTATTATTATCGATACTAAAGAAATTTCTATAGAAAACTTTTTGTTATCGATAACAAAAGACAACAAAAGACTAGAGAATTCTATAGTTATCAAGAGAGAATTCTATAGTTATCAATAACAAAAATTTTCTACAGGTAATTCGATAACAAAAAATTTTCTTTAGAAAATTCGATAGTTATCGATAACAAAAAAAATCTTTAGAATATTAGTATAATATTCTACAGTTATCGGTGACAAAAAAAAATCTATTTAAATGATATATTAATAGATAACAAACAAAATTCTAAAGAAAACTCTATATCGATAACAAATTAATGTTGTCGATAAAAAACATTTCTATATAAAATTCTTTAGTTATCGATAACAGAGCATTTTCTTTTTTGTTATCGACAACTATAAAATTTTCTGTAGATCATTGTTTTCTATCGAAAGCTATAGAATTTTCAATAGAATATTTTTTGTTGTCGATAGAATTACCCAAAGAAAATTTTTGTTATCGATAACTATAGAATTCTCCACAAATTTTTTACCGATAATCTAGAATTTTTTATATTTTTTTTTTTTTCGATTATATTATATAATTTTTTGTTATCGTTTTAAATCAATAACTATAGAAATTTCCATAGAAAATGTTTATTTTAATTAAATTATTTTCAAAACAGCTGCGTTTAGTAGTCTCAAATGCTTAACAATGTCTAGTTTTTGTTTGAAGTCTTATTTAAAATCATAATTCTTATTAATTTATTTTGTTTCCAGTATCCTGCTATTCAATGTTCAAAAAGAATCCTTTGTTTTTTTAATTTTTTTGTTCATTTCCTGTTTACAAAACATTATAAATAATAAGATTTAATCATATTATGAAATATGTATACCTCACATCATAAATCTTGTTAGTCCTTGTTATACATTTGCAAAGTGACCTACATGAACATGCTGTCGTCGTTTAAAATGGTAAAACAAAAAAAATCCTTTACTTACATACTTTTTTATATTCTGAGCTAAGTAATTTAGAGTTTCTATAAGTTGGTCATTCCGTTTGTAACACCTTGAAATATTAGTTTAGGAACCCATATAGCGATGTCCGTCTTAAGAGAATTTTATAGTTATCGATAACAAAAAGTTTTCTATAGAAAATTCTTAAGTTATCGATAACAAAAAAATTTCTATAGAAAATTTTATAGTTATCGATAGCAAAAAATTTTCTTCTAACAAAAAATATTCTATAGAAAATTCTATAGTTATCGATAATAAAAAATGTTCTATATAAAATTCTTAAGTTATCGAAAAAAAAAATTTCTGTAGAAAATTCTGCAGTTATCGATAACAAAAAAAATCTCTATAGAAAATTTTATGGTTATTTATAACAAAAAAATTTTCATAGAACATTCTATAGTTATCGATAACAAACAAATTTCTACAGAAAATTCTACAGTTGTCGATAACAAAAAAAATCTATAGTTATCGATAGCAAAAAATCTTCTATAGAAAAATCTATAGTTATCGATAATAACAAATGTTCTATTTAAAATTCTATAATTTCGATGTCAAAAAAAATCTAAAGAAAATACAATAGAAAATTCTATAGTTATCGATGACAAAAATGTTTCTTTAGAAACTTCTAAAGGTATCGATAACAAAAAATTTTCTATAGAAAATTCTACAGTTATCGATAACAAAATTTTTTTTATAGAAAATTCTATAGTTATCGATAACAAAAAATCGATAAATATAGAATTTTCTATAAAACTTTTTTTTATCGATAACAAAAAATGTTCTTTAGAAAATTCTGTAGTTATCGATACCAAAAAATGTTCCATAGAAAATGCTGTTGTAATCGATAACAAAAAATTTTCCATAGGAAATTCTATAATTATCGGTAACAAAATATTTTCCATAAAAAATTCTATAATTATCGATAACAAAACATTTTCTATAGAAAATTCTATAGTTATCGATAGCAAAACATTTTTTATAGAAAATTCTATAGTTATCGATACCAAAAAATTTTCTATAGAAAGTTCTATAGTTGTCGAGAGCAAAAAATTTTTTATAAAAATTTCTATAGTTATCGATAACAAAAAAACTCTATAGAAAATTCTTTAGTTATCGATAACAAAAAATTTTCTTTAGAAAATTGTATGGTTATCGATAGCAAAAAATTTTATATAGAAAATTTATAGTTATCGATAACAAAAAAATTTCTGTAGAAAATTTTATAGTTATCGATAACAAAAAATTGTTGATAGAAAATTTTATAGTATCGATAACAAAAATTTTTTTATAGAAAATTTTTAAGTTATTGATAGCAAAAAATTTTCTGTAGAAAATTCTATAGTTATCGATAACAAAAAATTTTCTATAGAAAATTCTATATCGATATAAAAAAAATTTTCTATAGAAAATTCTATAATTATCGTTAGCAAAAAATGTTCTATAGAAAATTCTATAGTTATCGATAACAAAAAATGTTTTATAGGAAATTCTATAGTTATCGAAACAAAAAAAAATCCATAGAAAATTCTATAGTTATCGATAATAACAAATTTTCTATAGAAATTTCTATTGGTATCGATAACAAACAATTTTCCATAGAAAATTCTATAGTTATCGATAGCAAAAAATTTTTTATAGAAAATTCTATAGTTATCGAAAACAAAAAGTTTTCTTTAGAAAGTTGTATGGTTATCGATAACAAACAATTTTCTATAGAAAATTTTATAGTTATGGAAAACAAAATATTTTTGATAGAAACTTCTATATTTATCGAATAAAAAAAATGTCTATAGAAAATTCTATAATTATTGATAACAAAAAATTTTCTATAGAAAATACTATGGTTATCGATAGCAAAAAATTTTCTATAGAAAATTCTATAGTTATCGATAACAAAAAATTTTTTACAGAAAATTCTATAGTTATCGATAAAAAAAATTTCTAAAGAAAATTCCATAGTTATCGATAAAAAAAATTTCTAAAGAAAATTCTATAGTTATCGATAACAAAAAATTTTCTATAGAAAATTCTATAGTTATCGACAACAATAAAAATGTCTATAGAAAACTATAGTTATCGATAGCAAAAACAATTATATAGAAAATTTATAGTTATCGATAACAAAAAAGTTCTATAGAACATTCTATAGTTATCGATAATAAAAAATGTGCTATAAAAAATTCTATGATTATCGATAAAAAAATTTTCTATAGAAAATTCTACAGTTATCGATAAAAAAAGTTCTATGGAAAAATTGCTATCGTTAAAAAAAATTTTTCTATAGAAAATTCTATAGTTATCGATAACAAAAAATTTTCTATAGAAAATTCTATACCAAGTTATCGAAAACAACAAATTTTCGATAGAAAACTCTATAGTTACCTATAACAAAAAATTTCCGATAGAAAATTTTATAGTTATCGATACCAAAAAATTTTCAATAGAAAATTCTATAGTTATCGATAACAAAAAAATTTCTATAGAAAATTCAAAAGCAAAAAAAAAATTTTATATATTTATCGATTACAAAAAATAGTCTATGCAAAATCTATAGTTATCGATAACAAAAAATGTTCTATAGAAAAATCTTAAGTTATCGATAACAAAAAAATTTCTTTAGAAAATTCTATAGTTATTTTAAGTTTAAGTTAAATTTTCTGCTATCGATAACTATAAAATTTTCTATAGAACATAAAAATAACAAATAATATTCTATAGAAAATTCTATAGTCATCGATACCAACAAAATTTCTATAGAAAATTCTATAGTTATCGATACCAAAAAATTTTCAATAAAAACTCTATAGTTATCGATAACAAAAAATGTTCTATACAAAATGCTATAGACATCGATAGCAAAAAATTGTCTATAGAAAACTCTATAGTTATCGATAGCAAAAAATGTTTCTATAGAAAATTCAAATGTTATCGATAACAAAAAATTTTCCATAGCTATCGATAACAAAAAATTTTCTATAGAAAATTCTATAGTTGTCGATAATAAAAAAATTTCTATAGTTAAATTTTTAGTCGAATTTTAAATAAAATAAAATTTTTTTAAAATGTTTTATATTGTGGAGGGAATTTGCGAATTCGTTTAGTGGACTTGTAATTTTTATACCCTCCTCTCTAGTGATAGAGGGTATATAAGTATAAGTTTGTCATTCCGTTTGTAACACCTTGAAATATTGGTCTAGGACCCCATATATATTCATGATCCTCGATCGATTTTAAGACGATCTAGCAATGTCCGTCCGTCCGTCTGTCCGTCTGTCTATTGAAAACACGCTAACTTTTGAAAGACTTTACAGAGGCTCCTGAAGTTTGGCATATATGTTGGGCATTTACCTGGTCATGTTGGTATTGCAATCCAGCGAAATCGGTCAAGTGGTTCAAAAGTTATGAACAAAAGACTGAATTTCGGCAAGGGTTTTTCGTGAATTTATGAGATAAAATGCACTATAACTTTCGAAAATCAATTCTGAGGATGCTGAAGCTTGGCATATATATTTTTCGTTCTTCCAGCCTAGTTCGCATTGCCTAGTTCGTATTTTACACTCAAAAAAAAATTTACACTCAAAAAAAATTAGTAAATTTTTTTTTGAATGTAAAATTCGAAAAAATTAGTATTTTTTTTTTCAAAAATTAAAATTTTTTTACACAAAATAAAATATTTCTAGTCATAACTGTTATTTTTTTTCACGTTAGAAAATTTACTATCACTTAAAATGGGCATTATGGAGGGTATTCATAGATTCGGCCAAGTCGAATTTAACTTTTCTACTTGTTATTTTTAAAATTTTCCATGGAATTCTTTTTTTAGGTTCTTGTTACTCTGTGTGTCACAAACTTGACTGTAATAACTTACCATTTCTTGTATGTTGTTGATATATTTATGTAGAGAAGAAAACATTTTACCATACACAAAAAAAAATAGTAAATACAAAAGCAAAGTTTTTGTTGAAAAATCATAGAAAGAAAATAAAACGAAAATTTCCAGTTTATTTAACAAATGTCCATAAGTCATTTAACAATAGAGATAATATTGTTTTGTTATGATGTCCAGGTATTATGTTTTACTACCAATATCCATTGTACCTGCATACTATATAAACTCCACTTGCAGTCGACATACCTTCGTCTTCGTCCATTATAATTCTTTTGGATTGCTTTTTGAGAAAGGAGAGTGATATTAACAAAATAAAGCTTAACCAAATTGTATTATATTATGTAGATGAAAAGAAATAAAGTTTATTGAAAAATATTAAATTAATAAAAATTTCACTTTTATGCAATTTAAATGGAGCTTTCGAACAACAAGTAAATTCATCGAATTAAAAATGGAAATCTTTGAATTTATTTTAAAATCTTCAAATTACAACTCTTTCTATTAGAACTCTTTCGTTTACAATTATTCTAAGATTCTGAGAAATTTTTGAGTATTAAACAAGGAATTTTTATATTAAAGCACCAAGGCGTATGATTAATTTTTACTATAATGTGTATTAAGTATACGCTAGGGTAGTCCTATTTATCATATTTGTTGAATTATAAGTGAAAATGAAAAGCACGTAGCCAAGGGGGACTAGCGGGCCGGCATCCTTTGGAATGTTTCCTATGGAAAACGTCTCTGATTTTAAAACACTTTGTTTAGGTAAAGTCTTAAATTCTGAGAATTTTTTCATACGAAAAAATCTTACAACTGGAGGGTAATTTTTAGAATCTAACTTATTTTCCCTTCAGAAAAAGTTTCAGAAATTCTGATTTTTTTTTTCCCTTGTTTAAAAAGTCTCAGTCTCATAAATTTTTTCTAAAATAAAAATTTTCTGATTGTAAGACGTTTTTTCTATGAAAAAAGTCTCCAATTCCGAGACCATTTTCCCATAAAACTATTATCAGATTCTGAGAACTTTATCTAATAGAAAAAGTCTCAGATTCTGAGATTTCTAGGAAACTTTTTTAAATCTTTAAGTTGCTTCAAATCTTCTGAGACATTTGTCGAATAAAAAAAGTCCCAGATTCCTACATATTTTTCGTATAGAAAAAGTCTCAGATTCTGAGACATTTTTCGAATAGACAAAGTATCCGAATGGCAGATATTTCTCGTATGGAAAAATTCTCATATTCTGAGACATTTTTGGTATAGAAAAATGTATGGAACTTAAAATATATATAAAAGAGACAATTCTAAGCCATATCGGGGATTTAAGGGTTCGAAAAATGGGTCAAAAAATTACGAAAAAATCGTGTTTTTGGACTTTTCATCCATTTCTTTTTAAGAAACTGTATGATGTTTTCATATGCGAAAAAAGCTTTCTTTGATGAATATCTAATGGTGACATAATCTTGAAAAAAGTCGGCTTCGTTTAATATTTTTTCATGGATGTGTAAATTTTGGGGGTATTTATGGGAAGACATAAACCTATGATATCCATATAAACACGAAATAATCTTTATTAAATTTAAGGCGACACGTTTTTTTCCCCCCCAAGATGATATTTCTGTTAGTTTCGTAGTTATCGAAATTTTCCTGAAGGTCCACATTGTTTCATAAGGGGACAACGAAATTTTGAAACACTTATATGGCCGATTACACTGCACAACAAAATCAAATTTTTTCCAAAATTACAAGGTCAGACCAAAAAATTTTGATAGAAGAGACAAAAAAAAAATACACGTGTATCGGCGTTTTGAAAGTTTACATCTGGGTTTCATTTTAGGGGGAGGTGAAGTTTCCCCCAAACGCAAATGTTGTATTGTAAATCGTCATTGAATATCGAGTGAAGCTTACGTTTAAAGTATATGGTGTGTTTAGCAAATTTATGTAAAATGTTACGGAGAACATTTTTGTGGAATATATTAACCCTCTAGCTCCTCACGGTAAGGGTCTTTTTTTGTCCTTCTTTTCAAAAAGAGCAAAAAACACCATTAAAAAAGGGATTTAAGGGGTTTAAATGTTCCGAAAAAATATTCGTCGTAAAATTTTACTATAAGTCCTTGAATACACCAAAACGGAAAACTCAACCAGAAGGTCAGAAATAAGACACAACAAAAGAGATCTTAGGGTTAATTTCGCATTTATTAAGAAAATCGTTTAAAGCTTACGTTTAAAGTATATGGTGTGTTCAGCAAATTTATGTAAAATGTTACGTAGAACATTTTTGTAGAATATGTTAACCCTCTAACTCCTCAAGATAAGGGTCTTTTTTGTCCTTCTTTTCAAAAAGAGCAAAAAACACCATTAAAACAGGGATTTAAGGGGTTTTAATGTTCCGCAAAAATATCCGCCGTGAAATTTTACCATAAGTCCCTGAACACACCAAAACAGAAAACTCAACAAGAAAGTCAGATATAAGACACAACAAAAGAGAGCTTAGGGTTAATTTCGCATTTATTAAGAAAATCGAGTAAAGCTTACGTTTAAAGTATATGGTGTGTTCAGCAAATTTATGTAAAATATTACGGAGAACATTTTTGTAGAATATGTTAACCCTCTAACTCCTCAAGATAAGGGTCTTTTTTGTCCTTCTTTTGAAAAAGAGCAAAGAACGCCACTAAAACAGGGATTTAAGGGGTTAAAATGTTCCGCAAAAATATTCGTCGTGAAATTTTACTATAAGTCCCTTTCACGGCAAATATTTTTGCGGACCATTTTAACCCTTAAATATCTGTTTTAATGGTGTTTTTGCTCTTTTTCAAAAGAAGGACAAAAAAGACCCTTACCTTGAGGAGCTAGAGGGTTAACATATTCTACAAAAATGTTTTCCGTAACATTGTACATAAAATTGCTTCACACACCATATACTTTAAACGTAAGCTTAACTCGATTTTCTTAATAAATGCGAAATTAACCCTAAGCTCTCTTTTGTTGTGTCTTATTTCTGACTTTCTTGTTAAGTTTTCCGTTTTGGTGTATTCAGGGACTTATAGTAAAATTTCACGGCGGATATTTTTGCGGAACATTCAAACCCCTTAAATCCCTGTTTTAATGTTGTTTTTTTCTTTTTGAAAAGAAGGACAAAAAAGACCCTTATCTTGAGGAGTTAGAGGGTTAATATATTCCACAAAAATGTTCTCCGTAACATTTTACATAAATTTGCTTAACACACCATATACTTTAAACGTAAGCTTCACTCGATATTCAATGACGATTTACAATACAACATTTGCATTTGGGGGAAACTTCACCTCCCCCTAAAATGAAACCCAGATGTAAACTTTCAAAACGCCGATACACGTGTATTTTTTTTTTGTCTCTTCTATCAAAATTTTTTGGTCTGACCTTGTAATTTTTTTTTGTGTTGTACAGTGTTATAGATTTTGTGGCCGATATATATTTTAAGTTTCAGGCAAATCGGTTCATCAGGGTTGAGATACTTCCCTTGTCAGTTCTGAGACATTTTTCGTAAAGAAAAGTACCAGATTTTAAACATTTGTCGTATAGAAAAACTCTCAGAATTTGAAAAATTTTTTGGTATAGAAAATTCTTCAGATTCTAAGAGATTTTTCTGATACAAATATGTAGTCTGATTCTAAAAGTCTCAGATTCTGCGGCATTTTTTATATACATAGCAAAAGTTTCAGATGCTGAGACATTTTCTCAGATTCTGAGACATTTTTCGTATAGAAAAAGTTTCAGATGCTGAGACATTTTTCGTATAGAACAAGTTTCAGATGCTGAGACATTTTTCGTATAGAAAAAGTCTGAAATTCTGACACAGTTTTTCGTATAGAAAAATTCTCAGATTCCGAGACATTTTTCGTATAGAAAAAGTCTCAGATTCTGAAACATTTTTCTTATATAAAAAATCTAAGATTCTGAGAAATTTTTCTTCCGACATTTTTTGTTTAGAAAAATTCTCAGATTCCGATACATTTTTCGTATAGGAAAAGTTTCAGCTTCGGGACATTTTTCGTATAGAAAAATTGTCAGATTCTGAGACATTTTTCGTATAGAAAAAGTCTCAGAACCTGAGACATTTTTTCTATAGAAAAGGTCTGAAACAGTTTTCGTATAGAAAAATTGTCAGATTCTAAGAATTTTTTGTTTATAAAAATTTTCAGATTCTGCGACATTTTTCATATAGAAAAATTGTCAAATTCTGAGACATTTTTCGTATAAAAAAATTCTCAGATTCCAAGATTTTTTTCGTATAGAAAAATTCTCAGATTTTGAGAAATTTTTCGTATAGAAAATGTTTCAGAATCTGATAGTTGTTCAATATGAAAAATGTTCATATTCTGATACATTTTTCGTATAAAAAAATCCTCAGATTCTAAGATATTTTTCGTATAGAAAAATTATCAGATTCTGAAAAATTTTTCGTATAGAAAATATTTCAGATTAAGAGACATTTTTACACAGAAAATCTCAGATTTTGAAAAAAAAATCCTATAGAAAAAGTCTTTGATAATTTTTTTGTTTTTCATTAAATCCTAAATTTGTATTCGGATTATTTAACTTTACCATATTTATTAGACAAAACCTTAAAAAATAACCATATTTATTAGTGTTCTTTTATTTTCCCCCTTAAGTGTTTTAAAATCACGTTTATTACTTTGTGTTGAAATTATTTTTTATTTTGTTATCTCTTGCTAAATAAATTGTTGCACATTTGAGTTGCAAGATAATAAAGTTTTTGCATACCTTAACTGGTTACCTTACTCTGTTAAGACTTAATTTGTTTTACTAATTACCTAAGAGCAACAAATATGGTACAGATACAATCATATATGAATAAGGTTCGTAACACTAAGTTAAAAAAGTTGACAGGAAAGGGAAGAAAATTCTAAAAAGTCAATTCATAGTTTTACAAAAAGATTTGGCAAAAAAAAATAGTTTGGGCTAAAGATTTCACTCGATAGGATAATTTTTTAAATTTCAAATTGAAGAGTATGAACTTAGATTTCTCTTTAGATTTTATAGATTCTATTAATTCTAGAATAAAAATTATTTTGATTGTCCTAAAACTTGCTTAGCATACTTGAAATTATGGAACCAGACTAAAGTTAGAAATTGAAATTATTTAAACCTCAGTATAACGTCTCCACTCTCTTCAAAAGATACATAAATTTTATTTTTAAAATATTGCCTACTTTTCCATCATAGTGTTTACCTTAAAAATGCAATCAACAAACCACCATCTAAATCTTAATACATTGCTCATATGTATTCAGGCCATGTACATTTTGTTTAAACAATTATTTCGTATTTTTAACTAACGCAGCCTTATGTTGCAAAAAGTTTTTCTTAACAGTTTTGCTGAAAATCTACAAGGTTGTAACTCAATTAAGCAACCAAGGATAGTAAGCAAATTGTTTGTTAACTAAATTTGTTCGTAAAAATGTATAATGGAATATTTTGTATCAAAAACACCGTATGATTATTGTTGCAAAATAATTGATATTAAGTATACGCTATGTTGCACTTACTAATGAAGAATAGTTTGTGGTAATACAAAAATTCAATTTTCAAATAGAAAAATTTTGAGGATTTGATGAATTTTGTAAGCCAAACAATTCTCCGATCAGGAAATACTTGGATTTAGAAATATTTCGTCTAAACCCGGCTAAAAATAAATGTGTATGTTCATATATGCTTATATATAGATCTTTATATGATCATATATGAAATATATGGAAACATATATGTGACCATATATGCAAGAAACGATCCCATATATGTGGCCGTATATAAAATATGTGCCATATATGATATCATATATGGAAACATATATGTTATCATAAAATGTTAAATTTTAGTGCATGTGTATGAAAATATCAACCGGAATTACAAAATAAAAGTTTTGTACGATTGAAATTATATTTTATTACCATATTTATATCTTAATACCGATTCGTATCAACAATTTAAAAAATATTGTTTCCTAGTTGCAAAATATTCTGATTAAAAATGTTACTTTTACATAAAGAAAATGGAAAAGGTAAGTTTTTATGAGAATTTGAAATGAATTTAGAATTTTAAAAGCATATATATTATTTTTTCCAGTTCATCGTCATAACAAGTATAAGCCTGGACATTTTATTCCAAAACAAGATCATATTCAAAATGAGTAAATGAACATATGTCGCAAATACAATAATATAGAGTGCTTTGATGTTGAAGAAAATTAAACTACGCAGCTTCGTTAATCTCGTGCAACTTCGTGGAGAGGGCATATGCACCACCATTATGTTTTCACTGCGATTGCAATACTGCAAACTATTTTGAAATCCCTTAATGTCGCCATAACAAATTGGAATGATAGATCGTATAAGCAGTTTTGAGGCCGAGTAACGTTAAGCTCACTCAACTTGGAGAAGAGGACATATGCACCACCAGAAATGTTATCACTACGATTCCAACACTATAAATTATTTTGAAATCCCTTACTGTAGCAAATTGGAAATGGAAAGAACGTATGTATAAGAAGTTTGAAGACCGAGTTACTAGAAAATTTAACCATGCGGAGGTACGTTAAGCTCGCTTAACTTGGAGAAGAGGGCATATGAACGACCATAACGTTATCACTACGGTTCCAACACTACAAACTATTTTGAAATCGCTTACTATCGCCATAGCAAATCGAAATGAAAAGAACGATCAGTTTTAAGGTTGAGTAACGATTTAGGAAGGACAACGTTTTTATACAATTACAAGAAAGCTGTCTATAAGCGAAAGTGACATTCTGGCACATTGTCACCATGATGTAAGTAGAAATAGTTTTTATCCCAGTCCTTCAAATATCCTTACAAACATGATGTAAGTAGAAATAGTTTTTATCCCTATCCTTCAAATATTCTTACAAACATAACCCAGCAAGATAAAATACATACTACTGAATATTTATTTATTTATTTATTAAGTCTATGGAATTTTATATCCTTACAGACCATTTATATATATTGCTTTTAATCGAAGTCTTAAGCAATTATTTGCGTTATCATTAACCTATTAGCACCAAATGATATCGTTGGTAATACTTTAATACAATAAAAATTCTAGAAATATCTCAAATATTAATATTATTTTATATCCTTTTTTAGATTTTGACTATAAATATTGTAAAAAAGAGGCTTATACCATAACAAAAACGCTAAGTCTGAAGATAATCGGAATTAACACTAAAACAAGAAACACAAAGGAAATCAACGATCCTTTAATAAGCCCTTTGTTCGCATCTTTCGATATCAATTGAAAAACTTGATATATAAGATCTTTTATGTTTAATTTATTTTGTTGACTATTAAAATGTATTCTCATATCTATAAGTTAAATTATTTATTTTTATATGTTCACCAAAAATGCAAACGATAGTAACTAAAAAATGAAAATCATAAAATTAAAGGGTTATGAAAACACCAAAATTAATAAAAAAAATATTTTTAATTTTAAATTATACCTATGTACACCGTTTGCAATTCTGGTGAATATATACATAATAATCTATTACATATAGTTTAAAATGAAAAAAAAAAATAAAAAAAAAATATGAAAAAGAATGTAAAACAAATTTAAAACAACATCATATATGATCCCATATATGATTCAATATATTATCCAATATATGATTCAATATATGATCTAATATATGATCACATATATTGGATCATATATGACCGTGTCTTATATAAGCGCCAATTTTGGAATATGTTCATATATGAGACCATATTTGATACTATATATGATACTGTATATGGTCTCATATATGATATCATATATGATTATATACAACATTTTTAGCCGGGAAGCAAAAAAAAATTCGGATACATTTTTCAAAAATGAATTCTCAGATTCTGTTACATTTTTTGGTATAAAAACTCTTTTCAGACTCTGAGACAATTTTCAGATTCTGTGAAAATTTTTTATGGCACTTTTTATATAAAACAAGTCATTTTTTAAATGGAAAAATTTTCTATGGAACAAATATCTTAAAATATGAAAATTTTTGTATAGAAAAATGTCGCAAAATCTCGGAACTTTTCTATAGCAAAATTTTCAGAACGTTTCTATAACAAAATTCTCAGATTCTGACACAGATTTTTGTGACATTTTTTCTTCTGGTACATTTTTTAGAAAAATTGTTAAATTTTCTTTCATTTTTTATATAAAATAAGTTATTTGTTTTAGATGGAACAATTTTTGTATAAAACAAATATTTCAAAATATGATCATTTTGGTATAGAAAAGTGTCTCAGAATTTGGTAACTTTTCTATAGCAAAATTTTCAGAACTCTTCAATAGCAAAATTCTCAGATTCTGAGACATGTTTTGAGACAATTTTTCTAAAAAAAAAAAATCTTAGATTCTCAGACGCTTAATCAATAGAATGCCCAAAATGCTGCAGAATGCCCAAATCAATTTAAATGCAAATGAATTTTAGTAAAAATAACATTTTTTCTAGTGATTGTAATTTTGTTTAAGAAAAAAAAATTTAAATACAAATGAATTTTAGTAAAAAAAAACATTTTTGTTAGTGATTGTAAGTTTACGATCATTTTTAAAGAATACCAAAAAAAAATTTGTTTAATTTTTTTTAGTGTAAAAATTTTTTATTAACATGAAATTTTTTTTAAACAAAAATTTTTTGTAAAAATTTTGTATAGAAAAATTTTTTGAATAGAAAAATTCTTAGATTTTGAAAAAGTTTGTGTGTAAGAAAATTCTTATATTCTGGAATCTTTTTCTTTAAAAAGAGAAATTATTATATTTAAAATACATCAAGGCGTATGATTAACTTTTAAAGAAATGTTTATTAACTTCTAAAGCAGTGGTCGGCAGAAAGAGGCATATGAATGTATTAGTTGATTAATATAAATATGCATGTGTTGGTGTATTTCTTAAAAAAAGCGACATTAACCTGATTGTTGTTGTATTTTTATACTATGTTTAGACCAAACAAAAACTAACTTGTTTTTGGCAAAAAAGCATTTTGGAAAGCCAAACTGTTTATACCGAATAAAAAGTGTTTTTGTTTGTCAAATCAAATTAATTATCTTCTAAATTCACTAAAAAACACAAAATTACAATAGCCACACGTTATTAAAAAAATTAATTACACATTTATTTACTTTTTTTAAAGATTTGAATATTAATTTCACAAAAAAACAAATATTTTTATTTTGACATTCGTTTTAACCAAAAGAAAATTGAAAAAAATATTCACACTGAATTAATAGTAGCATAGACCACAACCTAAATTCTAGTTTTTGTTCAGTTTTAGTTGGCAATGCAGCTTTTAAATTGTATGGAAAATACATGTAGTTTTTGCCAAAAACCAAAAAAATATTCAAAAACAAGTTGTTTTCGTTGGTGTAAATATCGTATTATGCTCTTTGCTATGAGTTTTGTTGATATTCGTGTTGAATACAAGTAAATAGCCGAAGGTGTTCGGGATCCATGTGCAATGGATGCCGACCACTGTTCTAAAGAAATGTTTGTTAAAGAAATGTCTATAGAAATATTCTCAGATTTTTAAATAAATTTTCACTCAAAATATTTTGTAGGCAAAAACAAATGAAAAACATATTTAAAACAAGTAATAAAACATTTAAAAACCATCCCAGTAATTATTCATTTGTTTTAACAAACGTCAACATTTATTTTTTACTGTTAAAAAAATTTTCTAAAATAAATAACATTAAACATTAAAAAATAACGTCACTTTTATTTTTTTTTACCAACAAATTCGAAAAAAATAACCTAGGAAAACATTAAAAATTAATGATTGTTGTGTTATTTTTACCAACAATTTAAAAAAAAAAAAAAAACAAGTAGAAAAGTTAAATTCGACTTTGCCGAATATATGAATACCCTCCACAATGCCTTTCTTAAAGGATAGCAAATTTTTTAACGTGAAAAAAATTAACAATTTTGATTAGAAATATTTTATTTTCAGTAAAAAAAATCTTTTTTTGTCATTTAAAAAAAAAAATGCATTTTTTTTTTTGAGTGTAAAACTTTTTTCGAGTGTAATGTTTCTTTTTACTGTAAAAATATTTCTGAGTGAATGCACGTACGTATGTACACAAAATATTGTAATTTTTTTTTAAGAAAAACAAAATTTTTTTTGAGTGTAAAATTTTTTTTTAATGTAACATGTTTTTTTAGTGCAAATTTTTTTTTTGAGTGTAATTTTTAAGCTACCAATGCTTTTAAAACTAAACAAGTTTAAGAAGCAATGCTTTAAAACTAAACAAGTTGGAAAAGCATTGTTAAGTTACCACCAATGCATTTAAAACTTGTTTAACACGTGGCATTTAAGATGAAACCAATCTGAAATTCAGGGTTTTGCTAATAACTTTTGAACCACCGAACCACTTGAGCTGAAATTCAGCACCAGATAGACCTAGGGAACGGCAAAGATATATGCCAAGCTTCAGTATCCTCAGAATTGCTTTTCGAAAGTTAGCGTGTTTTTTATCTCGTAAATTCACGAAAACCCCTTGCCAAAATTCAGTCTTTTGCTCATAACTTTTGAACCACTCGACCGATTTCACTGGATTGTAATACCAACCTGACCAGGTAAATGCCCAATAAATATGCCAAACTTCAGGAGTCTCCGTAAAGTCCTTCAAAATTTAGCGAGTTTTCAACAGACAGACAGACAGTCAGTCAGACGTACGCACGGACGGACGGACATCGCTAGATCGTCTTAAAATCGATCGAGGATCATGAATATATATACTTTATGGGGTATTAGACCAATATTTCGGGGTGATACAAATTTATATATACCCTCTATCACTAGAGTGGAGGGTATAAAAATTTGATTCTATGGTATTTTTCGCATAGAAGAAATTCTCAGATTTAAAAAAAATATATATATAGATTTTTTTTATTTATTTTCCATGAAAAAAATTTAGATTCTGATAAAAACTTTCGACAAAAATATTCTGAAACATTTTTGCACTGAAAAAGGTTGATATTTTGGAACTTTTTTATACCCTCCACTTAGTGATAGAGGGTATATATAAGTTTGTCATTCCGTTTGTAACTCTGTCCGACTGTCTGTCTGTGGAAAATGCTGTCGCGGACAAAATATTGCACAGAGATGACCGAAACTTAACATATTTATTGGAAGTTCTCCCGAGAAGTTTGGTATTGCATTTGAGCGATATCGGTTCAGCGTTTCAAAAGTTATGAACGAAAATGTAAGCACACCTCAAAAATTTCAGTACATTCAACATAACCTAAAAATACAAAATGCTTTAATTCGGCTTCTTGTTGACATACGTGAACATAATTGAACACCAAATGGTATTTAAACAAGTACGAACATATTTTTTGACAAAAAAAGAAAAAAATCGCGGATTTTTTTTTTACTAAAATTTTTTCGCGGAAATTTTTTTTAAATTTTTTTTTTTAAGTAATTTCCTTTTAAATAAAGTTTTTTGCAATAATCTTTTTGAAATTGTGGAGGGTATCACTATATTCGGCATGGCCGAATTTAACTTTTTTACTTGTTTTTGTATAAGACCCTTTTTGTATAGAAAAATTCTCAGATTCTGTTGTTTTTCGTATAATAAACAAAGAATATTTTATGTTAAAACACCAATGCGTATGATTAATTAATAAAATAATGTGAATTAAGTATACGCTCAGGTAGTTATGAAAAAAAATTTAAAAATGTTTTTTATATAAAAAGTCTCGGATTCTGAAAACAAATAATATTTATGTTAAAACACCAATGCGTATGATTAATTTTTAAAATTATGTGTATTAAAAATATGTATATAAAATTTTGAATTTCAGAATATGTACTTCTCTTGGATGTTATTTCTGCTGTATAATCATTCCAGAACGTTTTTTACATTAAAAATTTCGGATATACAAAAAATACCAAAGATACATTTTTTTTACCTATTTGGAAACGGAATTCCCAAAACGTACATTTTCCAGAATGATTTTTTTAACCGAAGAATCCTACATTCCAAATTGCAAGTGTCTAGGATCATTATTTCGGGAAATATTAAAAGTACCAAAAGCACAATTTTTTTCAAAAAGTACCTTTTCCAGAATTTTTTCACTAAAGGATCCTACATTCAAAAAATTTGAAGTTTATAGAACCATTATTTCAGGGAATAAAAAAAGTACCAAAAGTACACCTTTTTAAACCAATATTTTAGAATTTATGACACTTTATTATAAAAAAAATCTCAGACTGAAAACATTTTTTCTTCAAAAAAATTCGTAGATTTTTAAAAAAATTTTCCCTGGATTTTTTTTTATACCCTCCAACCACAGTATGGGGGTATACTCACTTTGTCACTCCATTTGTAACGCATCGAAATATCGGTCCGGGACCCCATAAAGTTATATATTATTGATCCATGATCGATTCTAAGTAAGACATTCTATGAATGTCCGTCTGTCTGTAGATAACACAATGCAGTTCAAAATAAAACAGCTAGACACCTGAAGTTTGGCACAAATATGTCTCATGTTCATAGGCAGTTTATGTTCGTGAATGGGCAAAATCGGTCCAGGGGGAAAAAAGTTCCCCCTTAAAGAACTGAACCAACCTCTGAAAAAATACACTTTTTTTACATGTTTTTTTTTTGTATTTTTGTAAAATAAATGAAACATTTGGTGTATTTATCGCGATGAAAAGGTGCTCTGAACGTCCCCACTGACCCCATCAACCCCCCCCCCCCCCCCCAAAAAAAAACGCCCCTGACAATTTTTTATTTTTTAAGTTTGTTTGATATTATTAATGTTACATATTTCTTTTTAATCTATTATTATCTTTATTTAAATTTTTATGTATTTCAGATTCTGATTAATATTTTTGACAAAAATATTTTAAAATTTTTCTGAAAACATTTTTGGACAGAAAAGTCTCAGATTTTGAGATATTTTTTGTATAAAACCATATTTATACAGAAACATTCTCAGGTTTTATATTTTAACACCAATGCGTATGATTAACTTCTAAAAGAATGTTAATTAAGTACACGTGCTGGTAGTTATGATTAAAATTGCAAAAGTGTTTTTTTATATAAAAAGTCTCAGATTCTTAAAAAAATTTTTTTGAATTCAAAAATTCTCAGATTCAGAAACATTTTTCTTCAAAAAAAAAAAATCTTTAAAAAATATCAGATTTTGAAAAAAAAATCTTTAAAAAAATTTTATTTCAAATACGACAGGTTCGTTTGATATATTTACTGTCCCTATCATTTTTTTTTTTTGAAATTTTAAATCTTATATTAAATTAAAAAAAAATATATTTTAATTCTAGTTAAAAAACTATTTCCCACAAAAACAATTGTATTTTATGCCCAACACAAATCCCCAACAATTAAAGTCATTTGTATGTTACATCCTTTTGTGTTTAGAAAATTCATGAACTAGACTTTATTAAAAGAACATGTATATTTTTCCATTTACTGCCTACCTACTCAATGTTGAACAGCTCCCCAAAAAATGTTTTTTTTTTTTTGTTTTCAAACGTTTGTAGACTTCATAACATATCCAAGGACTAACTGACCTGTATAAGTACATGTTGGTATCACTTGAAATATATTTTGTGTGTGCTACCAGGCTTAAATAGTTGTTTAGAGTTGGTTGAGAGAGATAGAAAAGGATGTGTTATGCATGGTTAAAAAACATTTCGTTTATATTCAATTGAAAATGGATTTTTGTACTTTTCTACTTACATATTTTTTTTTTAGAATCTTTTTCCAATGGGTTTTATGTAAAAAAAAATTTATGGTGATTTTTATTTGGTTTTTCATTTTTTTCGCCTCTGTCTTTTGAAAAAGGGTAACCAATTAAAAATGTAAGAATTTTCTTGTATAAAAATCCTTTGCATACTCTAAGGCTTTAAGTACATGCACGTACACATTAAATGTCCTTACAAGTTTCTTCTCCTTACTGTCTTTTTGTAAAACGCAAAAGGCGTATGAATTTAATGAATTCTTAAGGGATTCATAAATGTTTTATACATATTATAATTTTAATCTTGTTTTTTTTTGGCTTTTATATTGATTTTATAGGGAGTGAACTAAATATCTATTACGCCGCGTAATTTTTTTTGCAATTATTTTTTTGGAAATTTTTTTAAAAAAAGCATACCTTAAGGGGCTGACGATAACTAATCCCATCACATGATTTGAGGCCTAAAACTATGCAACAACATATTTAAAACAGTAGTCAGAAATCAAAAATTTTTTTATTGAAATTTGATTTAAAACAATAAAGAATTATATAGGATTGTCCTAATTTTCTCCTCTTGAAGATTTAAGGATGTATTGCTTCAATTTAAAACATTTGCTTTCATTTATTTTATTTTACTGTACACTGATTTTGTATAGCATAGTTTTAGGCCTTAAAATATATACATAAATGCCAGTTTTCTGTTGCCCTACACATGATATAACAAGTAATAGTGCCATCTTTTGTTTTTTATTTGAAGCTTTTGCTAAAGATATTTTGAAGCATTTTAAAATATCTTTAATATTCAAAAATGTACTTAATAAATCCAAACAATTAAAAAATACAACATTTAATATATTTTTTAAATATAATTTTTATTTTATAACTTTTTAATGCCTACTTTTATGCATGTTCCTTTAACTTAAACTTTGTTGCCTAATTTTATTTTCTTCGTTTACCCTAAAAGTATGCCTTATAATTTTTTTAATTTCAACTATTGCACCGAATTAACTTTTTGCCTATGCAGCATTAGAGTGACATTTTTTCTATAACTTTTAATTTTCTCAAGGGTTTTGGAAAACTTTTATTCTGCTAGACCAAAAATTATTTGGAAGAAATTTGAGATCAATCGGATAAAATTAACCCGTGGAGCACTGCCATCAAATTTTTTTTTTTTCTGAAAATTTAAAAAAGAAAATCAAAAAATTGTCTGTTACTAATTGTGTAACTAAAAGTATGCTACAAAATTTTTATTATTAATAATGCCCAAAAGTATGCAACAAAATGTTTTTATTAATAAAGTCACAAAAGTATGCTACACACCGGCATTTTTTACAAAAAAGTTTTTCTTCCGATTTTGAACACAGATATAAAATTTAAGTGATACGAATTTTAGGCCAATCAGATTAAATTAACCCATTAAGACCGGTGATCAAAGTTTTGGAATTTAAAAAATTTAAAACAATAAAAAATAATTATTTCTTGCGATACATATGTATTTTTATTAACTGTAATCATATTTATAAGAAGATCCTCGTAATCGTCGTGAGAGACAGACGTATTTCTTTACTCGTCCTGTGAATTTGAATTAATTTCCTGTGAAAGTGCTTTAAATTAATTAAAAAAAAATAAAAAAATAAACAGAAAAAAATATATGCGACTAGACGCTTTTATAAAACAACAAAAAAAGTTTTAAGAAATACAATTTCTTTCTATAATTCTGTGTAAAAAAATCTTTAAAATCATAAATTAAGGAAAAATAGAAAAAAAAAAACAACACTACAAAGACTTCTTCTTTGTTTTGTTTTCTGCCTTTGCTTAATTTTCGCAAAGAGTTTTATGAGTGATTATAATGCACAAAAAAATGAGCCTAGACTCAGTATAAACGGAAGAAATTCCTACATCTCCTTATTTGAGGAGAGCAGTGTCCAAAAAAATATTTATAATCCCCAAAACAACAAAAATTATTTAACTGCTAAACCAATTGAAAGAGCTCGATCATGCTCACCAGCTTTACTCAAAAGTGATAAACTAAATAACCCGCCAAATTTAGACACAACAGAAAGAACTTTGAAACCAACACAGTCAAACACATCTAGAAGCATGAATATCGATAATGCAGCAATAAATAATAACAACAACATCATTAGTGAGCACATTAACTCTCCCACTCTCACCATACCTAATGAGAGTTCTGTAAGTATGTTACACACACACGTAAGTACATCCAATACGATTGAAAAACCAGGAACAAGTAAACAAGCGGCAATACAGACTGGTATAGATCGCTACTTTAAATTTAAAAGAGTTCGTAGCCCACAAAAAAATAATAATAACAGTGAATCAAAAAAACAGAAAGTTAATAATAACAATGATAACACTAATCCCTTGAACAACAATCGTTTTGCAGTTCTAGGCGAACTAGATACTGATACTCCGAGTAGTACCCGTAAAGAGGCTAAGCCTCCACCAATATTTCTTCGTGAGCGTAGCTCCAACCAATTGGTGTCTAATTTTACAAAACTAATTGGAAATAATACATTTCATATTATTCCGATTAGAAAGGGTAATATACACGAGACGAAAATACAGGTCTACACTGAGAAAAATTATCGGGAGATAACCAAGTTCTTGCACGATAATAATAAAAGTTATTATACATATCAGTTAAAAAGTAGCAAAGGCTTAGTTGTGGTATTTAAGGGTATCGAATCCAGTGTAGAACCTAGTGAAATTAAGGAGGCCCTTGAACAAAAGGGCTATAAAGTGAAAGTTGTTGTTAACATTTTTAACAGGGCAAAAGTTCCTCAACCAATGTTTCGAGTTGAGCTTGAACCTGAAGCCACACGGCTAAAGAAAAATGAAATTCATCCTATCTACTCGGAACGATATCTTCTTCATCGTAGAGTTTCAGTAGAAGAACCGCATAAACGAAGTGGTCCAGTTCAATGCTCAAACTGCTTAGAGTATGGACACACAAAAACCTATTGTACCTTAAACACAGTTTGTCCTGTATGTGGTGATTTACATTCCTCATCCGAGTGTTCCGTGATAAAAAATGGTGAAGGCATGAAAAAATGTAGCAACTGCGGAGATAATCACTCTGCGAAATATCGAGGTTGCCCAATTTATAAAGAATTGAGAACAAAACTAAAACAAAAACAACTACAATCAAGAGGTCAAATACTATCATTTGAACCAGCACATGCAGCGAGAAATACGGTAATCCCACAAGTCGTACCAAGTGCGCCGCCTTTAACTCCTATATACCAAGGCTCAGTTCCACCCGCGGTAAATGCTTCTGAGACACATACTTCTTCAGCTAGTGCTAGTAATACATATGCTAACGCTTTGATAACAGGCTCTCAGCTACCCTGCAATCCCCCTAATAAAGGAGGGGTGGAATCAATGTTTTTCACCCTTATGCAGTCAATGACTAACTTCATGTCTACTATGCAAAGCACAATGAATGCTTTTATGGCATCTATGCAAGATACAATAGAGGAGCTAAAAGCGCAAAACAATAATTTGCAGGCTCTCCTATCAAAAAAATAATGCGTGTGTTTAAAATATGTTTCTGGAATGCAAACGGCGTAAACCAGCATAAGGCTGAGATATCTAATTTTCTGCACAACAATAACATCGATGTGTTATTGTTATCGGAAACCCACCTCACGAATAGATATAATTTTCAAATTCCCGGATATACATTCCACAAAACAAATCACCCTGACGGAAAGGCGCACGGTGGAACAGGTATTTTGATAAGAAGTAGAATTAAGCATCATGCTATGGAAACTTTTTCAACAACTTACCTTCAAGCAACCTCAATACATCTTGAGTGTACAGGAGGAGGACTAACTCTAACGGCAGTTTACTGCCCCCCACGATTTTCCGTTTCTAAGATACAGTTCGAATATTTTTTCAGTACTCTTGGTAATCGTTTCCTAGCTTGTGGAGACTACAATGCGAAACACACCTATTGGGGTTCACGTCTCACGAACCCTAGGGGAAGACAGCTTTACTGTGCTCTAATTGATAGGAAAAATAGTTTGGATGTTATATCGTCTGGACAACCAACATACTGGCCTTCGGATCCTAAAAAAATTCCCGATATTATCGATTTTGGAGTAACGAAACATATTGATAGGAGTAAGTTATCTGTTGAATCATCCTTTGATCTTAGTTCAGATCATTCTCCAGTAATTTTATCGTATTACGATGAACCAATTTCGGTTAAAACACCCTTTGGAATCACTTCGTCAAAGACGAATTAGTTGAAGTATAAAAAGTATATAAGTAGCCACATCCACATTGACCCATCTTTGGAATGTGAGGGGGATATTGGAGAATGTGTTCAGGAATTTACATCCATTCTGAGATCTGCAGCAGAGTACTCTTCGACGTCTTCGACCGTTACTTCTAATCGTAATTTTCATGTTTCAAACTCAGAAATTGAGCAACTATTGGCCATCAAGAGAAGGCTAAGAAGGGAATGGCAAAACAGTAGATCTCCTGCCGCAAAGCAGAGGCTGTCTGAAGCTACAAGAAACCTTAGAAATGCCCTTCATTTGGAAGAGGATCGCATAAATAGCGTTTATGTGGAAAGTCTTTCGCATTCAAGTTCAGCAAACTACTCATTGTGGAAAGCTGCTAAAATTAAACCAGCGGTAGAGGGCGAACCACCGCTGAGAAAGCAATGTGGCAATTGGGCACGCAGTGAAGAGGAGAAAGCATACTCATTTGCAGAACATTTAAGAACAGTCTTTGAGCCAAACTTGGCGGAGAATAACTTTACACTCCCAGAACTGCCTCTGCACATGGATCATAGTAATATATTGTTTGACGCCCAAGATGTTGAGACAATTATTCGAACGCAGATAAGCCCAAAGAAAGCGCCTGGGTATGACTTAGTCACACCAAACATGATAAAAAACCTACCATTTGTAGCGGTTACTGTTCTTACAAAATTATTTAATGCGATCTTGCAACAAGGATACTTCCCAGACATATGGAAAATTTCGCAGATCAAAATGATTCCCAAGCCTGGAAAAGATTTAACTTTAACTTCATCATACAGACCTATAAGTTTGCTTCCGTGCCTATCAAAATTATTTGAAAAAGTTCTTCTTCAAAAGATTCTACCAATTATGGAAAATAGTAATAGCATTCCTGCTCATCAGTTCGGCTTTCGCGAAAAACATGGAACCATTGAGCAAGTTAACCGCATAACTTGCGTGATAAGGAAAGCCTTTGAAGAAAAGAAATATTGCTCAGCAGTTTTTCTGGATGTCGCTCAGGCATTCGATAAAGTATGGCACGAGGGTCTTTTATACAAAGTAAAATGTCACTTACCAATGATTACACACAAGCTCTTAGAGTCTTACCTCCTCAACCGCTACTTTAGGGTGAAATATAAGGAAGCTACAACTTCTGATTATATAATGAATGCAGGTGTTCCCCAGGGAAGTGTGCTCTGCCCTGTTCTATACCTTATATTCACGTCGGACTTGCCGACGTGTGAACATATTACAACGTCAACATTTGCAGATGACACTGCCTTGTTAAGCACTCACTCAGATCCACATGTTGCCTCCTTGAGGCTAAACAATCACCTTACAGCTGTGGAGACGTGGTTCAGGAACTGGCGAATTAAAGTTAATGAGCTTAAGAGCAAGCACGTTACGTTTACACTTAGAACGGGCACTTGTGCTCCGGTTTCTTTAAATGGTATAAGTATCCCACAGTCTGAGAGTGTTACATACCTTGGTATTCACTTGGACAGACGTCTAACATGGCGAAAGCACTTAGAAGCCAAGAGGCTTCATTTGAAGCTAAAAGCCATCCAATTACATTGGTTAATTAACAAGCATTCTAAACTTAGCCTTGACTCGAAAGTCACCCTGTATAATTGTATTTTAAAACCAATATGGACTTATGGTATCCAACTATGGGGTACAGCCAGTATGTCTAATATTGAGCTTATACAGAGGGCACAATCAAAAATTTTGAGAACCATTACGGGTGCACCCTGGTATATCAGAAATGTGAACATTCATAAGGACTTAAATATTCCGCTAGTTAGAGAAGAGTTTATGACCATCAGACTGAAATACGAGGAAAAGCTCGACAACCACCCAAATCCATTGGCGAGAGCCCTCACTCGGACCCGAGCGCACACCAGACTGCAACGTGCAGATTTACCGCCCATTTAATTATGAGGCCCGTCCTTCAAAATGGCTCTTAAGGAGTAACTAGTATTTAAGTTAGATTGTAAGATTTATTTACTTATTGTTAGGCCAAGAAAGGGCAGATTCAATAATCTGGATAATAAAGTATTTGAAAAAAAAAAAAAAAATATTTATAATCATATTTATTAACTTTAATGTGCTCAACACGAATATTGAAAAATTTTCTGATATCTTTCAAACGGTTTTTAAGATATCGCTATTTCAAGACGTCAAAAAATGGCGGGTTTTAGCTACGTTCAAGAAATTTTAACTTAAATTTTTCAATTTAACTTAATTTGCAAAATTTTCACCAAAATTTTGGTGAAATTTTTTTAAAAATCCAAAACTTTGCTCAAAGGGTGCCACGAGTTAAAATGATCTGATTTGGCCAAAATTAAAATAAATTTATAAAGAGAAAGGGAAAGGGAAAGAAATTTTAAAGTTTTTTTTTTAATCTTTTGAACGTGGGAACACCCCACTATTTTTTGCGATATCTCGAAATCGTGTTCAACACATCAAAATTAAAAATATCGTGTGTTGCAAGACACAGATTTTTATCTTTTTTTTATCTTAAACTAATTTGAGCCATATCCGATCATTTTACCCCCGGCACCCTTCGATCAAAGTTTTGGTTTTTAGAAAATTTTTATCAAAAACTCTAAAATTTGGTCGAAGTTCGCCATGAGTTTAAATGACCTGATTTGCTTCAAATTAATTTTAAATGAATGCTTGTCTCAAGCTCTATAAAGATAGTCGATATAAACAAAATTGAGTATTTTAGAAAACAAAAACGATATTTTTAGAAATTTTTGAAATGGCGATATCTCAAAAACCGATCGACCAATTTTAGAAATTTTTTTAATACTCGTATTTAGCATGCAAAATTATTAAAATGCATGCTAAAAATGTCTTATTTTTTTATTTTTAATTTTTTCAAAGTTCAAAACTTCGAATTTTCCAAAAATCAAAAACTGTCATTAAAAGGCGCTACGGGTTAAAATTATCGGATTGGGCTCAACTTACAAGGGAAGTATCTCAACCCTTATGAACCGATTTACCTGAAACCTTAAATATGTATTTAAGAGACGATTGGGGTGTCTCGGCTTATCGGCCATATCGGGGATTTAGAAGTTCAAAACATGGGTAAAAAAATGGTGAAAACCCCTTTTTTTGATTTTTCAGCCATTTCTTTCTAAGAAACTATATGTTGTTTACATATGAGAAGAAAGAAAAACATTTTAGCTTTTAATTTTATTATTTTTTTATTTTCGAAAATCCAAAACTTTTATTGCCGGACGTAACGGGTTAATTTAATCCAATTGGTGTTAAATTTGCACCACCTAAATTTAAGGTCTAGAAAAATAAAAAAATTCTTGCAAGAATCCCTTTTTTGCCATACACAAAAAATGCCGCTCTAATGTAGCATACTTTTGTGACTTTATTAATAATGAAATTTTGTTGCATACTTTTGGGCTTTATTAATAATAAAAATTTTGTAGCATACTTTTAGTTACACAATATGCATTTTATTTTATTTTTTGTTAATTTTGTGGTTGCTTTCTTATAAAACTTTTGTTTTTGTAGATCTTTTGTACTTCAGTAGTTAATGAAGCATAAAGTTTTCGGTCTGGAAACTTATTATAATGGCCATTGATAAAATTTTTTTGCAAAAAATAAAATAACAACAAATACTAGATATTAATTAACCCCCTTAGTTTATAAAAAACGCAATGATTTTATTATTGTAGCTATAACAATTTGTGTAGACAATTTTATAAAGAAAAGGGCTGAATTAAAAAAAAACAAGTAAGAGTGTTATATTCGGCCGGGCCGAATCTTGGATACCCTCCAACCATGTAATAAAAACTCCTTTTTGATTACTTTAAAACTCAATATTTATTAATTTTTCTTTCTAATGTATGTGTGTGAAACGCAATACATATTTTTAATGTAGGATATAAAAGGTAGTGTCAATTATGGTTATAATAATCGACAAAATCTTCCAATATTAGCGCAATTCCACTATATGATGTTTATGCAATTATTGTTATAACCACCGACGAATCTTCCAATATGAAGGTATTGGATCAATTCCACTAGATGATGAAAATACTGTATAGCAGAATTGTTGAGCAAGTTATGGAATGTAACCTCTGAAAACAGAGGCCAGAATTCAGGCATATCTGGTTGATTGGGGGTTGTGACTTCGATAAACGTGTTTTTAGCTTACTCCAATTGGAGCATTGGTCGCCAAAAGTTCATGAAAATAAACCAAAAAGAAAATGTGTTAGTATAATTGTTTTTTTTTTTAAATATGTTAAGCAACAACAAATTATTAAATTAAAACAAATTTTACAAAATGCCCTATCTTACGTAATTGTTAATAATTGTAAGAAAATTGATCCTAACTTTATTAATGTAAAATAATTAATTAATTTTTAATTCCTATTACTATTCCGTCATGATGGCTATGAATTATTGTATAAGTCTTGGCAAATACAGATTCGTCCGAAATATTTGTAAATACCCAATCAATATGGGTTCCATGGTTTGTTGTTGGCAAAGTCTTATCTAAGAGAGAGTAAAACCCATTTTGATTTAATATAGATTCCGCATGCTGATCTACAGTTCTGCGACATAAATTAAAATCTCCAATTATAAAAATTTTACTATTATTAATGGAAAAACGAGTATTTATATCGTCTATTACTTCGATTAATAATGTTTGAAACATATCTACAGGAAACCCTATATTTTTATATAAAACCATGTAGAAGTAGTCCTTGCAGCGTATTACAATATACTGAAATGTATGAGTTCCATGTCTGTGGTCTCTTTTAAAGAGAAACTCAGTTTCTGTTAGTTTGCTATTGTTTACGTAAATCATAATACCTTTTCTATTTCTGGAAGTGTCTACATTAGCCTGAGTACTGATTGAATCGAGACTGCTAATTGTTGAAAAGTTAGGTAGTGCGTGTTCCTCCATCGGGAGAGTCCAAGTTTCAACAAAGCATACTAAGTCAGCATTTAAAATTGTTGCATCAGTTGATATATCTTCGTAATGAGCATGCAGGCTTTGAATATTTTGGTAAAATATTTTTAGGTGAAATTCATCACTAAGCATTGACTGGTGTTGTAGACGCAGACCTTTCTGTAATCGCAGCCGGTCAAGCTCTAACTTAACTGGATCTGATGCCTCAAACGGGTTGGGTGGGTTAAACCTACCAATAATATATAATCCAGAAGCACTTGTCGCTCTACTACATGCAACGTATAGAGATGATCTTTGCATTCTACCCCGTGTATGAACACCTACTTTGGAATAAGTAGCACCTTGGCTTTTGTGAATAGTAATGCCTTCAGCAATTACCAATGGAAACTGCCTTCTTTCAATTGTTATTTGCATGTTGTTTTTAAATTGAAATGATCGGGCACATTTCTCTACTGGTGTCCAAAGCGGTTCCGTTGTGTGAGGGTTTTGTCGGCGAGCTTCTTCACCAACATTCTCATCTGAGAAAAGAACCCAAAGAGTTTTAGGACATCTTGAATTTCTTTGTAAATCAATTGCCATCAAAACTCCTGAAGCTCCATTAACTAGACCATCACTGGTGTTTACATTAACAGTCATCATATACTTTGCAGAAGTTTTTAATACCAACTTACTGCACAGTCCCTGAGTCTCAGAAGTTTTCATTTTTCTGAAACTTACAGAAGTTAAGATGTTTCTTCTTTGCTCAATTGATGATGAATCCGATTTTATGACGTCAAAAGAATTTGAGGTAAATTCTTCTGTTGAAATTTGAGCCAACCTTAATTTATTATGTTCTTCAGCTTCAGCATTAGACACAAATAGGTGAATGGCATCTGAAGGTACATCACTATTTAAGTTGACTACTCTCGATTCTATAAGTCGAATATTTTCGTCCGTCATTTGTCCAACAGCCATATTATTAAGAGCTTGAGCAAAGCTCAGATCATCCCTTTGTCTCATTATATCAGTCAACTCATAAAAGTTGAACAGATCCCAAAGCCCTTCCCCTACAATAACGCCGTACGGATTTGCTGAATTTGACTTAAATATCCATTTGTCACCAACCGGAGGAAGTTGTTTTAGGTCCCCAAACACCAAGACCGACATCCCGCCAAAAGGATCGGTGCTCTTAAATATTTGCCTAAGTCTAGCATCTAAAAATCCCAACATTCTAGATCCAACCATTGATATTTCGTCAATAATAATGAGCTTTAGTTCAATAAATTTGGCAACTAAAGAATTGACGTTATCATTGCTCAGAGGGCGAATTTCGCCAGAATATTGGTTAATTGGCAAAGAAAATAACGCATGCAAAGTTGAACCTCCTATACCAAATGCAGCTTTCCCTGTTGGTGCACTCAGCAAAACTTTTGGAAGTTCAGGGTTAGAACCCGGAATAGAATTAAATCTTTGTGTAATAGATTGATAAATAGTCTTTATTAATCTACTTTTGCCTACGCCAGCGCCACCACCAACATATTCGTAGAATTTTGTATTTTCCACAACATTTTGCAACAAATGTTGCAGGTACAAACGCTGCTTAACATTCAGACTTCTTATTGATATCAGCAAATCGCATTCGCTTACTAAAACAGGAAGTCTTATTAGTCGAACACCATCGCTAGATTCATTAGTGATATTGTCATTAGTGGCAATATTTAAAATGTTTGTATTTGGGTCAATTTCTGGTATAGCCAAAGCCCTGAATTCATCGTCAAGTATTTGGGTTAAAACTGCATTATCTTGCTGATTGTTCTCACTTTCATTGTTTTCCTCTCTTACTTGTTGAAGGATCTCCTCGAGCTCACCTTCCTTAAACATTTCAAATTGCAACCGGTTAGCTTCGATTATGTCTTTATGTCTATTACATATAGGTTCGATATCAACTTCTAGAAGCTCCTCTTGTTCATTTCTCCAAGGCAAGTATAGCATAGCTAAAGCTCGAAAGTAATCTCCTCTTGTGACATCTGCATTAAATGATGGAAAACGAATTATTGCCGGATTCCTTCTTTCGTAAACAAATCCCGCATTGTTTCTTAAAGGATAAGCACTATCATTTTCATCTAAATCAAAGTCTTCGTCTTCCACATAGTCGTCTTCTTGCTCTTCATGTTGATTTCTTCGCAGTACCCTTTTCTTTTTAGAGAAAGTGTAGTACGCTGCAAATTTAGCAAGACACGTATCGTTGAGTCTATCAGGACGGCTTATATAATGATCAAGTAAATTTGATTTAAAAATATCAGTTGAACTTGAGGGCATATTTTGTAGTTCCTGTCTTGATTTTAACATCCGGACCCGTTTTTCTGGAGGAAAAGTATTTATAAAAACTTCAGCATTACTGCACTGAGAAAGATGCATACCAAGTATATTGTAAGAAGCTTCTTGCGCAGAAACTTCTGATGCTGAAATGAATTTGTTTCCAATATGCTGCAATCTTTCCTTGACTGAAAAATTTCCTGCTCTTATTTCGTCCATTGCTTCCTGAAGTAAACGTGAAACACCCCGATTTGATTTATTTATGTAGTTTACTATGTATGAAACACATGCGTAAGCATCCATAACAAATTGAATGTCCATATTTGCTCGCTGCATTGCTAAAATATTGGGATTAAAGGCGTTAATGGATTTGTTTTTAAAACTCCTTTTCAAAAAAATTTGCGGTTTTTTTAACGATGATCTCAATGCCAGAACATACTCCTCACTTGTCAGATTTATTCTCTCATTAGCTAGAAACTGTTCAAAATTTCCAACACGATCTACTTCCTCACTAGACAATCTGGCATTTAAAAAAGTGTGAATGTTTTCAAAATTTTCCTTGTACTTTTTTAAATCATCTGGATTTGTATCTTCTTGAAGGGGTAAAAGAATTTCCGTATTTGGCATTGGAGGATATGGAATCCGGAATCTACAAAATTTTTTGCCACGAATTTCGCGCTGACAAGATCGGCTGTGGTTATGTTCCTGATATGATATGTAATTTTGAACCATTTCAATTGTAGAATCTGTAGATATAAATCTGTCGATAAATCTGATTACTTCTGGAAAAGAAGTTTGGTCTGTTATATCAAGTATAGGGGCATTTTTCAACCAATATATTCCGTGAACATGTGGCGAACCTCTTTGTTGAAATTCAATTCTCCAATAATACTTCACCACTGTGTGTTCACCGAAAATACCACCATTTGCCTTAAAATGTTTGAAAAGATGTCGAATCCGTTGGTCAAAATATCGTGAACATGTAATAGGGTCTGTTCTCACCAAGTTATATTTTTCCTGTGTGGTATAGTTCATTGCCACTTCTTCCGTTATGTCTTTATTTTGTACAACTTTGGCTAAAATTACTATTAATTCTGGCCACTGAGATTCTGCTGCGGATAAGGTAATGAAGAATGTAGGCAATCCAAATTGTCGAATCATTGCCAAAACTTTCTTTTTTTCTCCTTCCCAATGAGCAGGCGAGGATCGAATTCCTTTCAATATATGATATCCCTCATCATGTTGTATTAAATTTTGAACAAAATTATCATCTAATACCTGTCCCGCTAAATATGTGTTTCCTCCAATCTTTTTTCGCAAACAAGTTGATATACTGCTTTTGATCCTAGATAATTCCAGTTTTTTATAAGAGTACAGAACTATATCCACACGAGCACATCTTCTGTCGAAACGTCTGGCTTTTGATTTAATCGCCTTGCCTATTGTGGCTGTAGTTGTTTTTTTAACGCCGCAATATATTGATGGATAGGAAAGTTCTTCCGAGTCTTCATCTAAAATTAAATCTAAAGGTCTTTGACCTTCGCCAGGTGCTATTGAAATTCTATCTAAAGGAAGATTTTCAACAGGGTTGTTTTCTATGAGTGTTTCTTGAGGATTAGTATCGTTAACTATATCTTCTTCCGAAACTTCATTAAACAATCTATGAACTAATTCCTGATCGTCTTGGTTGGAAATGAATGGGACTTCCGCATTTGACCCAACGTTGTTTAACCAATCGTCTGATATAACAATGTTATACGATCTGTATAAATCAGTATTTACCAAATACCGTGCAGCTTCATAAATTTTTCCCGGCCTAATTGTCTCTGTCATAAAACTATGGTTGTATTCTAATCTTCTTTTAAGATGAACCTGAATAACTTCAGTTTGGTCAAATGTTCTTGGAAGGACATCCACAGTTCGGCTTAGTGAAATTGGCACATTTACTACTGCCCCTCTTACTGCACATTGGCGATTATAACCTAAAGAAACTATTCTCATAAAAGGAATTCTTGGAGCTACAAATCTTTCCTCTAAAGCTGTTAAGCCCTTTAGTTCGTCAGGAATTGTAGGAAAATGCAAACCTTTAGAAAGGCAAATAGTTGGGACTCTACCTCCTTTAATAATTTTATGACAGGTATTGCAAAATTTATAAATATTATTTTCGGATGGAAATATTTCGGAGAGAAAAAAAGTTTCGGACAAGTCGGGAAACTGATTTAAAATAAGATTCTTATTAAGTTTTTTAATTTGATTAGGAAACCAAAGACCCCCACAGCATACACAAATTTCGGTAGGTCCGTTTTTAATGCATTCATTAAATTCTGACAACATTTGATCAACATGTCTTTGGGAGTCTGAAATTAAGAATTGATGCCGGGAATCGGGAGATAGATTACGCCTACTCTGCCTGTTTCTCTCAGCTTGTCTTATGTTTTCTCTTTCCCTGTTATCCGGATTAACTCGGTGGATTCGTACACGAACATTCATCATGCGATTAATATCATGTATGCGAGTTCTAGCTTGCTGACGAGTTTCTCTACGTTGACTTGTATTCCTTACTTGTTCAAAAGCACGAGTATGCGGATTTGATCTACGAGTAGAATGTGATATAGCATTTTGCTCCCTTTCAATTTCCTGATATTCGGGGTTCGAACGACGCAGAGAATGTTCCTGTGTGTTTCGATTTTGTTCAATAGCTCTATGTGTAGGATTCTCACGACGCTGAGAATGCTCCAGGGTATTGCGCTCTTGTTCTATAGCATGTTGGGTTGGATTTTCACGACGCGCAGAATGTTCCTGAGTGTTACGGTGCTGTTCAATAGCTCGATCTATTGGATTCTCACGACGCAGAGAATGCGCCTGGGTATCGCGCTGTTGTTCTATAGCACGTAGAATTTGATTCTCGCGGCGCTGAGAATGTTCCTGAGTATTACGATGTTGTTCAATAGCTCGATCTATTGGATTCTCGCGACGCTGAGAATGCTCCTGAGTATTGAGCTGTTGCTCTATAGCACGTAGAATTGGATTCTCGCGGCGCTGAGAATGTTCCTGAGTATTACGATGTTGTTCAATAGCTCGATCTATTGGATTCTCGCGACGCTGAGAATGCTCCTGAGTATTACGATGTTGTTCAATAGCTCGATCTATTGGATTCTCGCGACGCTGAGAATGCTCCTGAGTATTGAGCTGTTGCTCTATAGCACGTAGAATTGGATTCTCGCGGCGCTGAGAATGTTCCTGAGTATTACGATGTTGTTCAATAGCTCGATCTATTGGATTATCGCGACGCTGAGAATGTTCCTGGGTATTGCGTTGTTGCTCCGTGGATCGTTGCGTAGGATCTGATCTTCTATTAAAATGTGATGCAGAATTATGTACACGCTCAATTGTTCTTGCTGCTGGATTTTGTCTTCTTGTTGCACGCGTAAGTCGATCTCTTTGGCGTTCATTCTCACGATACTCCGCGTTTTGTCGTACTCTAGCTGAATTCTGAGAATTTCTAGTTCTGTACAAGTCGTTGTTTTGTTCGCGAAAATTTCTAATTTGTCGGATTTGATTTTGTCTACGCTGTTGAACTGATTGCTTACGTAATCTAGGCATTTTAAGTTACCTTAAATTAGATATAAATATATAAAATGTTACTTACAAAAAATTTAAAGCTGCGAAGTTGCGCTATTTTTAGTATCGCCTTAGGTTAAGAGCAGCAAAGTTGGGAAAGCAGCATAGATGTGATAAATTTCAGAATAGTAGCTTGTTTTGTAAACCAATTAGTTGAAAACGTTCGTTAAATTTATGTTTTTTATTTAATTTTTTTTTTTTAAATATTATTTATTAATATTGTTTAACCAGTTTTTAATATTAAATCACACGAGTTGTAAATTAAAATATATTTTTTATAGACTACTTTTTGTATATAATTTAATTTCGATATAATTTTATATTTTTTGATTTGGACTTAAATTCGTTATTTTTAAATTCTTTGAGGCACTTTGGAATTTAGTAATATTTTCTTTAACCAAATATTTTTTTAATAAAATATATTTTTTTATTGTGTACAAAATGTATAAATTTTATTTTCACTTTAATTTGATATTTCAATTTGTATACAATTCCTATATATTTTTTTTTAACTTTAAGCCTTTATTTTTAAGTTGAAAGTCACTTTGAATTTTATATTTCCTTTAACGTACATATGTATTTTTTACTTTTGTTTAATTTAATTTGTTTTTTTTTTACTTTTTTGACTTAATCTGATCAAGGTAGATTTATGAATGAGTTTTCGAGAAAAATTGTGAATGTAAAATATTAGCTTGGTAAAAAATATTGTACCTGTTCCAAGGGACTTCGCATAAATTGATACCTGCATCATAGTTAAGGGAAAGTAAGGAAAAAAACACAAAACATAAATTTACCGAAAATGTATGAAATCCCACAATTTTTACAAATTCGTTAGAAAAATAAGAGGAAAAACACAAAATAATTATTGAATGAACCACATACGTGTGTTTAAAAAACAGGTCAAATTTTCAACAAATTTAAAAATAAGTAAGAATTATGTTTATATGATAACACCTGCAAACAATTTTTACAATTTCTAAGAATAGTCATTAAACATAAATATCATTGAAAAATTCGGGCGGGATATTTCGTAGGAACTGCGGGGACACATTTACCCTAGCGGTAAATGTTAATATATTCATTTATTACTATATTTACGTTTTAACACGCGTAAATATCATAATAAAATTAGTTGAAGGGTATAAACAAATTTATGGGCATTTTTTATTGGAAACTTATTGCCCTTCGCGGTAAATGTTTAAAAGTACATTTTATTTTACTTTTTCACTCCTTGCCCCTAGCTGTATATGTTTACAAATTCATTTTATTTTGCTTTGTCCACAAAAGTATTAAAATGTTTATTATTTAAATTATTTATTTATCCACCCCCACAAAGGGAGCGGGTCATATTTTAATCCCCTAGGTTCAAACGCAAGACTTTGAACTTCTGCGAACTTAAAAATATTTCATTTGTTTAACAAAAATGCAAAAAAACTTTTAAAAAATTGGCGTTTTTCAAAGGTTGGTTTAGTTCTTCAAGAGAAAACTTTTTCGCCCCGATTTTGCTCGTTTCCGAACTTGACCTGCCTAGGACCATAAGACATATTTGTGCCAAACTTAAAAAGTGCATGAGACATATTCGTGCCAAACTTGAGGATTCTAGCTCATTTGTTTTAGACTGCACCGTGTTAACTACAGACAGATGGACAGACAGACGTAAGGATATCACTAGAATAAACATATAAGTACTTTATGGGGTCCCCGACAGATATTTCGGTGCTTTACACACGCAATGACAAAGTGAATAAAACACCATACTGTAGTTGGAGGGCATAAAAAAATTTACAGGGGCATTTTGGGGGGGGGGGGGCAGTGAGTTGTAGGACTCCTTGCCACTTGCGGTATATTTTTACTAGTTCATTTTAATCTAATTTGTGCACTTAACCCTTTCACTACCGACTTTTTTTGGCTAGTAATTTCTTGACCAAAATTTGTTTAAATGTAGATCTATGCAAAGTAAAAACTTTTTGTTGATTTCGTTGGTCTACCGCGCCCTCTAGCGGAGATATATCCAACCAAACTTCAAGCTTTCACATGCAATATCTCCCGAACGAGTAAACATTTTTCCAAAATTCGAATTTTGTATTTTTCGTATCGAAAAGTTCTACAAAATCCGCTTTTAAGAAAGCTTATACGATTATTATTCGATTTTTGAGAACTTTTTAACGTTTATTTTGTTTTGCAATTTTTTTACGTTATTTGAAAAATTTCCAGTTTGCCACCAAATATTGCGTGTAGAGTCCACCTGAATGCGAATTTATTTTTCCGAGCACATCTATCGTAAAGATAACCCTTCAATGATCAATCTTGACAAAACAAAACACAAAAATGTTGTACGGTTAATTTTTAATGAATTTTTAAAGATGTGTACACTGTAGTGTACAAGGGGAGTGAAAGGGTTAAGTATTATAATTTTATTATTATTTAAATTTTTTTTTTTCCACGCCCTAAAAAGGGGGCGGGCGGAAAAGAGCGGAATTTTTTAGTTCCCTGGGTCCAAACGCAGGCCTTTGAACTTCTGCAAATATAAAAATGTTGCTTTGGCTTAACAAAATTACAAAAAAACGTCTTAAAACTTGGTGTTTTTCAGAGGTTGGTTTAGTTCTTCAAGGGGGAACTTTTTTCCCCCTGGTCCGATTTGGCCAATTTCCGAACTTAACCTGCCTAGGAACACAAGACATATTTGTGCCAAACTTGAAGGGTCTAGCTATTTTACTTTGGACTGCATCGTGTTAACTACAGACGGACGGACGGACGGACGGACGGACGGACGGACAGACGGACGGACGGACGGACGGACATCGCTAAAATGTCTTAGAATCGATCACTGATCAATAATATATATACTTTATGGGGTCCCCGACCGATATTTTGATGCGTTACACACGGAATGACAAAGTGAGTATACCCCCATACTGTAGTTGGAGGGTATAAAAACAAGTGAGAGTGTTAAATTCGGCTGTGACGAATTTTTTATACCCTCCAAAATGTAAAAAAAAAAATAAAAAAAATGTCAGGGGTGTTTGTTTTTTGGAGGGGGGTGATTGAGAGCACCTTCCCATCCCGATAAATATAACAAATGTTTCGTTTATTTAACAAAAACACAAAAAAACATGTAAAAAAGTGTATTTTTTCAGAGGTTGGTTCAGTTCTTCAAGGGTGAACTTTTTTCCCCCTGAGCCGATTTTGCCCATTTACGAACTTAACCTGCCTAGGACCATAAGACATATTCATGCCAAATTGCAGGAGGCTAGCTCTTATATTTTGGACTGTATCGTGCCATCTACAGACGGACGGACAGACGGATTGACGGACGGACGGACATTCACAGAATATCTTAGAATCGATCCTGGATCAATTATATATGTACTTTACCGATATTTCGATGCGTTACAAACGGAATGACAAAGTGAGTATACCCCCATACTGTGGTTGGAGGGTATAAAAAAAAGTAGAAAATCCCCTTTTTAAGAGATAGTAAATTTTCTAACGTGAAAAAAAAAACATTTTTGGTTAAAAATATTTTATTTTGTGTAAACAACTTTTTTAGTAATTTTTGGAAAAGAAAAAAATAGAGTGTATTTTTTTTTTTTTTTTTAGTGTAAAAATATTTTTGAGTAACAAAAATAATTTGTAAAATATTTTTGTGACTTACCAATGTTTTTAAAACATGTTTAACGGGTTTTCATCACGTGAATTTAAGGTGAAACTAATCTGAAATTCACGGTTTTGTGAATAACTTTTGAACGACTGTACCGATTTGGCTGAAATTTAAAATGAACCGGACCAGAGGAACGGCAAATATATATGCCAAGCTTCAGCATCCTCAGAATTATGTTTCGAAAGTTAGCGTGTTTTGTAGCTCATAAATTCACGAAAAAGCCTTACCGAAATTCACTCATTTGCTTATAACTTTTGAACCCTGGACTGGTTTCGCCGGATTGCAATACCAACCTGATCAGATAAATTTTAAACATATATGCCAAACTTCAGGAGCCTTCGTAAAGTCTTTCAAATGTTAGCGTATTTTCAACAGACAGGCAGACATTAATATATGTACTTTATGGGGCCTATACCAATATTTCGAGGTGTTACAAACGGAATGACAAACTTATATATACCTTTAATCACTAGAGTGGAGTATAAAAACACGATTTTGGTCAGCAAATGCTGATCAGCATCTGTGGACCAAAATCGCAGATCAGCATTTTTGAACCAAACCCGAGTTTTTATATTTTTTAGATAACACACTCAACATTTTCCAACTTTAGAGACCAATATGGATAAAAAAATAATTTTCTTGTTTAAAAATCAGCATCTGTGGACCAAAATCGCCGGATTTGGTCAAAAAATTCGGACATGAATTTTTGTTGCAATACGTAATTTTTTTAAACTTTGACTACTGGTTGCCGACCTTGCGAAATTTGTCCATAAATTTTCCTACAATCAGCTCTAACGTGGCCATCGTTTGGCAGGTATTACGAACCTAAAATTTAACCTAAAAATAGAAAAGGCTTTAATTCGGTTGCTAGTTCCAAATAGCTATATAATTTTCTTTAACATTAAAACATTTTCTTGTGTTTGCCACAAAACATTTGTTAAAAAATTTAAATTTTTCCTTGAACTTCTTATTAAGTTCATGTATTATTAAATGTCACGCCATAAGGTATGCTACAAAAAAAATTTGAATTGCAAAAGAAAGCACCACTTTTCATAATTACATTTTGCTTTGATTGTGCCACAAACTAATTTTCTATTAACATAACTGTAGACTGTTGTACAAAGTTTGTCTGCATTTATTTAATTGAGGCATATTTTGAGGAGCACTTATATTTATGACATGTGTTGGAAAGGCATGCATAAAAAAAGAAATTTTTCATTTATACAATTTGTTTGAATTAGTTATTTAATTAAGACTAGATTTTAAATTAAATTAAAAGAAAAAAATTATAATTTCAAGAACATGCGTTGAAAAAGAATTTTAAAGTTTTCTTTTAAATTTTATGGCATACTTTTAGGTAATGTGTGTTAAATTATTAAGCTAAATAAAGCTGTGTTTACACCATACCACCAGGGCTGCCATATTTGCCGATTTATCGTCATTTTGCCGATTTTTTGCCTCAAAATTATCAAAGTGCCGATTTGCCGATTTTTGCTCCAAAAATGCCGATTTTTTGATCAACTCAAAAACACGGTCACTTTTTATACTTTTTTTTTGTTTCCTGCTATACATTGGGTAAATTTACGAAAATTGCGCAGTTATATATAAAATTATTGGAAATCTACACAATTTATAGAAGTATATTATTTGAATTTGTAGAAATTTACCCAATTTATAGTAAGAAACTGGACTATTTTTTTAAGTATATGTGTATAAGTTTGTCATTCCGTTTGTAATACCTCGAAATATAGGTCTAGAACCCAATAAAGTATATATATTCATGGTCCTAAATCGATTTTAAGTCAACCTATCGATATCCGTCCAACTGTCTGTAGAAATCACAGTTTTTTCGCTTATCGTTGGGGTAAAAAAATTTGCCTGTGGGTCTCTTTTTTATCTTCCCACCAGAGGCCTTGGTCTGTTTCGCTAACACGAGACGAAGGTCATTGTTATCAGTTCTCGGTTAGGTAAAATTAGTATGTAATTTGTAATTATATGGTAATTCTTAATAAAATAAAAATAAAAATATCTTAAACAAGTAAAAAAGTTAAATTCGGCCTTGCCGAATGTAGCGATACCCTCCACAATTTCAAAAAGATTATTGCAAACAACTTTATTTAAAATAAAATTACTTTTGAAAAAAAAAAAATTTGAAAAAAAATTTCCGCGAAAAAAAAATTTGGTAAAAAAAAATCCGCGATTTTTTTCTTTTTTTGTCAAAAATATGTTCGTACTTGTTTAAATACCATTTGGTGTTCAATTATGTTCACATATGTCAACCAGAAGCCGAATTAGAGCATTTTGTATTTTTAGGTTATGTTGAATGTACTGAAATTTTTGAGGTGTGCTTACATTTTCGTTCATAACTTTTGAACCGCTTAACCGATATCGCTCAAATGCAATACCAAATTTCTCGGGAGAACTTCCAATATATATTTTAAGTTTTAGTCATCTCTGTGCAATATTTTGTCCGCGAGAGCATTTTCCACAGACAGACGGACATCGCTAGAATGTCTTAAAATCGATCGGGCATCATGAATATATATACTTTATGGGGTCCCAGACCGATATTTCGATGAGTTACAAACGGAATGACAAACTTATATATACCCTCTATCACTAAGTGGAGGGTATAAAAAAGAGCTGAATTTAAAAAATATATGCAGCCTTACCATAGAATGTTTTTGTTTTTTAAAGTCGACTTTTAGCTAAAATAAAACTTTATTTTAGCCGTACCCTTAAAAAAAAAATATTTAAAATAAAGTTTTCGAAACACGATTTTGGTCAGAAAATGCTGATCAGCATCTCTGGACCAAAATCGCAGATCAGCATTTTTGAACCAAACCCGCATTTTTATATTTTTCAATATTTTTTAAATAACACACTCAACATTTTCCAACTTTTGAGACCAATTTGGATAAAAAAAAATTTTCATGTTTAAACATGAAATGAATGAATGGAAAATCCGCATCTGTGGACCAAAATCGCGGTTTTGAATTTTTTTAAATATTTTTCCAATGAAGTACGCTAAATTTCCAAATTTCTGAGCCAGATTTGGTCAAAAAATTCGGCAATCAATTTTGGTCGAAATACGAAATTTTTTCAAAATTTGACCACTGGCCGACTGAAGATGACCTTGCGAAATTTTTTCAAAAATTTTTCCACAATCAACTCTAACGTGTCCATCGTTTGGCAGGTATTACGACATGAAATTCGAAAATTTTAATTTGATGGGACGCCCTAATATGTATGCTATGCAATTTGTTAAAAAAAAATATTTTTTCTTAAACTTCTCAATCAGTTCATGTATTATTAAATGTCACTCTATAAGGTATGCTACATTTTATAACACACCAAAGAAAATTAAAATTGCAAAAAATTAGAATTGCATTCGAACGCATTCTCAGAAATTTTTCTGTAGAACAATTTTCAGAATATGATAATTTTTTGTTTTTAAAGCCGATCTAGGATGCTAACTGTTAAAATGACTTTAACTAAGGCAACAGAAAACTAGCAGTTATGAATTTATTTTGAGGCCTAAAACTATGCAATAACATATTTGAAACAGTGATCAGAAATTATATATATTTTTATTGATTTTTGATTTAAAACAATAAAGAATTATACAGGATTGTCCTGATTTCCTCCTCCCGAAGGTTTTATGATGTGTTACTTTAACTAAAAACATTTTCTTTCATTTATTTATTTTACGAAACACTTATTTTGTATAGCATAGTTTTAATCCTTAAAATAAATCCATAAATGCTAGTTTTCTGTTGCCCTAACTATAACGGTCAAAACATTTAGATGATTTGATAAATTTTATATTTCATTTGAGCGATATCGCTGTAGCAGTTCAAAAATTCAAAAGTTCTGAATAAAAAAGGAAAAAATACCTCAAAAATTCGACATAACCTAAAATTTAACATAACCTAAAATATAAAAGGCTTTAATTCGGTTGCTGGTTCCAAATAGCTATATAATTTTTTTTGAAATTAAAAAATTTTCTTGTGTTTGCCACAAAACATTTGTTAAGAAATTTCAATTTTTCCTTGAACTTCTTAATAAGTTCATGTATTATTAAATGTCATGCCATAAGGTATGCTACAAAAAAATTTGAATTGCAAAAAAAGCACCACTTTTCATAATTACATTTTGCTTTGATTGTGCCACAAAATAATTTTCTATTAACATAACTGTAGACTGTTGTACAAAGTTTTGTCTGCATTTATTTAATTGAAGCATATTTTGAGGAGCTCTTAAAATTATGACATGTGTTAGAAAAGCATAAATAAAAAGAGGAAATTTTTCATTTATACAATTTGTTTGAATTAGTTATTTAATTAAGACTAGATTTTAATTAAAATATACAGAAAAAAAATTATAATTTCAAGAATAGGCGTTAAAAAAAAAGAATTTTAAAGTTTTCTATTAAATTTTATGGCATATTTTTAGGTGGTGTGTGTTTAATTATTAAGCTAAGTAAGTTTTAATTTACAAATAAATTGTGTTCTTTTAGTAAATAATTATATACTTTTTTCTTGTTTTTTATAAATAATTATAAAGAAAAAAACTTCATTTTATTTATTCCTTACAAATACTCCATTAGTGTCCACCTTAATACACGTAGAGCTCTAAAGTAATTTAACTCCTCCATAAATATCAGAAACATGCTGTTTTTATTTCTTACTAATTCTTGGATTTTTTTATACATTTCTTCTTTAGTTTTCTAAGGAAAACATCTATAGTTTTGTAAATATTTACAACTATTTAGTATTTTTTCGTTGCAAAGCAAAAAACATAAAATAAAATTACAACATTAATTGCTTAGCAAACTGAGATGGTTTGAAGAAAAATTGCACTGCCACCAAAATTTCTCTAGCTCCTTTTAACTCTTAGTTTAGCTGCTCTACGGCTAAAGCAAATCTACTGTAAAGTAATTTCAAAGTAAGCAGCAAGTCTTATAAACAGGGACAGGATCTTAAGGCACTAAAAAACTATGTTTTAAGCGCCTAAAATATGCATTTAAAATCTTGAAATATGCACTAAAAACTACAAAAATATGCACTTAAAACTACAAAAATATGCACTTAAAATTATAAAAATTGCGCGATTTTAAATTTTTGTAAAAATTTAAAGAATTTTTTTTTTAAATAATTTTTTACTTTGCTAGCTTATGGACCAAAAAAAATCATTTCGGTCGGACAAGTATTTGACCTCTAAAAACAAAAATTGTAAGACCTGCCCAACAGGCAAATTAATGATGTTTATAAAAAAATATCATAAAGATGGAAAAAAATAGTTTTAGCTTAAACTATTTTTTTTCGAAATATGACACAAAAATATGCACTTAAAGCAAAATACTAGCAAAATATGCAAAAATATGCATTTTTATTAAAATATGCTAAAATATGCACTAACAAATCGATGTTATTTTAAAGAAAATTCTTTGATTTGCAAAGATGTTTGGTAAATATGCAAAAATATGCACCCAAAAATATACATTTATAGCAAAATACTAGCAAAATATGCATTTTTATCAAAATATGAAAAAAAAAATATTTACTAACGAATCGATAACATTTTAAAGAATATTCTTTGATTTTTTTATACAAAATATGATTTTATACAAAATATGACCCAAAAATATGCATTTAACGTAAAATACTAACAAAATATGCAAAAATATGCACCCAAAAATATGCATTTAAAAATAATTATTAAAGAAAAAAAACATTTCGGTCAGACAAGTATTTGACCTCGATAAAAGAAATTACGGGCTGCCCAACAGGCAAATTAATAATGTTTATAAAAAAAATATCATAAAGATGGAAAAATAAACTAAAACTAAAATTTTATACGAAATATGATCCAAAAATATGCACTTAAAGCTAAATACTAGCAAAATATGCAAAAGTATGCACCCAAAAATATGCATTTATAGCAAAATACTAGCAAAATATGCAAAAAATATGCATTTTTATTAAAATATGCAAAAGTATCCACTAACGAATCAATGCACTTTTAAAGCAAATTCTTTGATTTGCAAAGATATTAGACTAAAAAGAAAAAAACATGCATTTGCATTAAAGTCCTCTCCTTGCTAAAAACATTAAAAAGTTTTAAGAAACAAAAAAAAAATTCCAAAAAAATATAAAAACAAGATACAAGTGTAAGACAGCAACTTAAACTATAAATTTTATTTTCATTTTATAGAATAGCAAAAATACTTGTACTTGTAAATGTTATTTACAATATAGAAAATTTTACGAAAAATACTTACAAGGGAAGTATCTCAACCCTTATGAACCGATTTGCATGAAACGTAAAATATATATAAAAGAGACAATTCTAAGGTTGGGGTGTCTCGGCTTATCGGCCATATCGGGGATTTAGGGGTTCAAAACATGGGTCAAAAAATGGCGAAAAAATCGTTTTTTGGATTTTTCAGCAATTTCTTTCTAAGAAACTATATGATGTTTACATATGAGAAAAAAGGTTTTTTTAATGCCTATCCAATGGTGGCATAACCTTGTAAAATTTTGGCTTCGTTAAATACTTTTTTCATGAAAATGTGAAAATTTTGGGTGGTATTTATATGAAGACATAGAGCTACGATGTCCATATGAATACGAAATAATCTTTATTAAATTTAAGTCGACACGTATTTTTGCTCTAGAGGATATTCCTGTTAGTTCGTGAGTTATCGAAATTTTCCCGGAGGTCCATATGGTTTCATAAGGGGACAACAAAATTTTGAAACACTGATATGGCCGAAAAGCCGAGACACCCCAACCTTAAAATCGTCTCATTTACATATATTTTAAGTTTCAGGCAAATCGGTTTATAAGGGTTGAGATACTTCCCTTGTTAGTATTTACAAAACACTTAACCTTTGAAAGACATAAGAGACAAGGCGACGTAATGGAGAAGAAAGAATTATGGTTATTTTTCATTTTTTTTTTTGTTGCTACTAACAACTTGTTTAACTTTTTTGTTTATTTGTTTGATAAGAAGTGGAAAAATAATGTAAATAAAAACAAATTTAAAAATCGTTAATGATAAAGAAAAATAGCAAAATAAATAAAACAATTAGATAGTTTAAATTTATGAAATTAAGAAAAATTATAGCATGCATTAAGGCTGTTAAGATGTTATAATTTTAGTGTATACTTTTAGGATAGGGTTTTTAAAGACAATATTATTTAAAATGCTACATAGAGAGTGTGAAGTAGAGAATTAATCACACACAAAATGTTTTAGTATAATACAGAAATCGTCCTTATAACTTCATGACGTCATTAAATATATAAAAAAGCTAAATTCGACTTTCCCGACTGTATTTATACCCTCCACAATTCAAAACAAGTAGAGAAGTTAAATTAGACTTGGCCGAATCTATGAATACCCACCACAATGTCCTTTTAAGTGATAGTAAATTTTCTAATGTGAAAAAAATAACATTTTTGATTTGAAATATTTTATTTTGTAAAAAAAAACTTTTTTTTACTAATTTTTGAAAAAAAAAATAATTTACTAATTTTTTTTTTGAGTGTAAAATTTTTTTTTAATGTGAAATTTTTTTCGAGTGTATTTTTTCTTTTTTTTTTTTTGTACAAATATTTTTGAGTGACAAAAATGTGTTGTAAAATATTTTTGTGACTTTCCAATGTTTTTAAAACATGTTTAACGGGTTTTCAACACGTGATTTAAGGTGAAGCTAATCTGAAATTTACGGTTTTGCTCATAACTTTTGAACCACAGGACTGATTTAGCTGGATTACAATACCAATCTGACCAGGTAAATGCCCAACATTTATGCCAAACTTCAGGAGCCTCCGTAAAGTCTTTCAAAAGTTAGCGTGTTTTCAACAGACAGACGGACAGTCGGACGGACGGACGTCGCTAGATCGTCATAAAATCGATCGTGGATCATGAATATATATATACTTTATGGGGTCTTAGACCAATATTTCAAGGTGTTACAAACGGAATGACAAACTTATATATACCCTCTATCACTAGAGTGGAGGGTATAAAAAATGTTCAAGAATTTCAAAATTTTTCTATCGGAAAAATGTTTTTGAATCTTTGAATTTTTTTTTAAGGAATTTTTTCTAAATATTCTTCATTAAAAATTTTTTGAATTTTTCTATAGAAAAAAAGTATTAGAATATGACACTTTTTCTGTATTAAAAATTACACAGAATATGCTACATTTTTTTACAGGAAAAATGTCTCGGAATCTAAGATTATTTCTATTTAAAAAAATACTCAATATGAGTCTTTTTTGTTAAGAAAAAATGTTTTAGAATCTGAAATTATTTCTGTTTGAAAAATGTCTCAGAATGTTTCAGAATTTTAGAGTTTTTATTTAGAGAAAATGTTTTAAAGTCTGAGACTTTTTCTATATGAAAAATCACTCAGAAACTGAGACTTTTTCTGTGTAGGAGATGCCTTAGACTTCTGAGGCTTTGAGGAAAAATATCCCAGAATCTGGGAAAATGTCTTAGATTCCTAGATTTTTCTTTTTGAAAAATGTCTTAGAATCTAAGACTTTTTCTGTAGGAAAAAAAAATTTCAGTAAAAAAAACATATTTCAATCGAAAAAAGGTGTGTTTTTGGAAAAAAAATATTTTAAGCTCACAAAAAATATTCAAATGTGAATCATTTTGGTCTCCAAAATATGTGGGCTCTAAAAACATTCCTTTAATGAAGTCGTTTAGAAGTCAAACGTTTGGAGTGTTCCGAATTTTGTTAGCTGGGAGTTTATACTTTTAATTTAGACTACCTATCATTACCCTAATATTTTGTCAGAATTATACTTAAATCGGACAACATTTGTTTTTGGTGTGGACCGTTGAAGCGTTTCGCCCCATATAAATAACAGTTGGAGCAAATTTTATAAAAATGTAATTTTGTATGGGAGCCTACTTAGGGAGTGGAGATAGGGCGAAGGTATGTTTTAAAAAAATGTTGTGGAGTAAAAATAAATGGGGGTCGGTCTCACTAATGACCCCCCTCGGACGCACCATTGGACCGGTAGAAGCTGATTAAATAAAACAAATTTACAAAAAATAAAAAAATTGTATGGGGACTGCCTTAACAATTAGATATAGAGGGTAGGTGTGTTCAGAGAAAATGCTTGGACTGAAAAAATATACATTTTGTTGCTCTAAGGGCACTATTAGGGCAGTTAGAGCGGTTGGAGCAAATTTTAAAAAATGTCGTTTTGTGTGGGAGCCCCCTTGGAAATTAGAGATAGGGTACTAGTTTGTTCCGAAGAAATGTTTAGACGTTAAAAATAATGGGGGTTGGTCTTATAAAGGACCCCTCTGTTACGCACCATTGGAGCAGTAGAAATGATTTTAAGATTGAAAAATTACAATAAAATTTTTTAAAAAAATTTTAAAAAATAGTAATTATCAGGGACAGGACCTTCATGCACTAAAAAACTATGTTTTAGGCGCCTAAAATATGCACTAAAAAGTCTCGAAATATGCACTAAAAATCTTAAAATATGCACTAAAAATCATTAATATCCACTTGTTTTTTACTTTTAGTAAAAAATAACATAACGTTTGAATTCAGTCTGGCATTGTAAGCTCAGATATACATATATATAGGTGTATAAAATGTTATTAAAAAAATAAAAATGATCTAAAAATATTTAACAATTGCTTTAAAACGAAAAATGAAAAAAAAATCATAAAAAAAATAAAAAAAAATCATAAAAAAAATTTAAAATAGCTAAACATACTAAAAAAAACTAAAATTTATACAAAATATGACCTAAAAATATGCATTAATAGCGAAATAATAGCAAAATATGCAAAAATATGCATTTTAAGCAAAATATGCAAAAATATGCACTAACGAATCGATGCCATTTTAAAGCAAATTCTTTGATTCGCAAAGATATTTTGTTTATGCTGTTCTATGACCAAAGGGAAAAAACATGCATTTGCATGAAAGTCCTCTCCTTGGTAATTATCGTTATCGCACGATCCTCCTGGGCAAAAAATTTGTGGAATCAATAGAAGTTTAACACAAAAAAATTTCAAAAAAATCGAAGTGTACAAACATTTTCAAAAATGAGATTTAAGTTTTAAAACTTAAAAATCGCATACTAGAGCGCTTTTAAGAATTTTTTTTTTTTTTTTTAAAGTACGTAAAAAACAAAAAGTTTGAAAAAAAAAATTGAAATTTGGACCATTATTGAAGAAGTTATGAGCAAAAGAAGTTTGAGTAAAGGAACAAACTACCAATTTTTAAAAATTCGATATCTTTTGAACGGGTCATCAAAAAAATCTGAAAATTTACCACGAAGGAGTTGTCGAAGGGTACTAAAAACTGTAAACAAATTGGGAAATCTAAAAAGTTGTTCAAAGTGTCCGATTTGATATGGAATGCCCTATATATAAATGCTATGTAAGACACATCTTTGCACGATGGTATGTTTGATTTTAAATGGAGATGGTATGGTTGGGCATTTCGGTTTAAATTAAGAGCTGTATTATGTTGTATATTTACTAGTACATAAATTTTCATTACATTCGAATATACACAGAAAAAAATATGGAGGAAACAAATTTGAGTGATCACTTGTTTAAATTTAAAACCAGAAATTAAGTAATTTTTTAATTTACGCAATTAAAAATTTACTAAAATTTTTTTTTTTTTTTTTTCTGTGTAAGACTTTATGTTTTGTCACTAACGATTGTCAATTTGCTAAATACTCTTGACAATGGAGTCTGACAAATTTCGAGACACGTGTCAAGTAAGTCTTGCAACATGACCATAAAAACAAACTCTGTAAATAGTTTCTTGAAAATTGTTACTTTGATAATATCATCGTAATAATTAGTAAAGAAACGTGACCTCGAACAGAAGTAATCTTTCTCAATAGAAATTATTGTTCGAAAATAAACAATTTTTATTGATTTAAAAATTTAAACAGAATGTAATTTAAAAAAGAAAAAAATTCTGTTACTTCAGTGCAAACAAAAAATAATTATTCTACATTTATCACGAGGGAGAAGAAATTTGTTGCACATCGTTGGGATCTGCTTTTTATAATTATTTCTCCTTGAAATATGCAATAATTTTAGTTTATGACTTCTATTGTCGCTTCTTAAATCTCTTTATTCTCTTTCAATATCAAAGAAAAAAATATTATATTTATGTCAAAGAACTTTCACAATCTAGTAGGCTTTAAACCAGTTGTAAAATTTTATTTGTGCATATAAAAGTTTTTTTTTCATAAACAAAAATTCTGCAGTCTGTTTAGAAATGATGGAAAATATTTCTAGTCACTTTTTTTTGCACACCCAGTTGGCAAAAAAAAATCACCGCTGATATACTGCTCATACTCCCCTAAAATGTCTGACATCTGTTTACAATTCTTTTAAATGTGCCCTAGGGCAAGTCAGTAGTTGGTCAGCAGTGCCCACCAGCTAAGCTGGTCACCAACAAATTGCTTAGACATCCAATGACCCACTGAAGACATCCAATTTCCACTTGCAAAATTTGCATGAAGATATCAGCAATTTTATAAAGGGAGTGTTTGCAGCATATCCGCGCTGATTTTTTTTTTTTTGCCAACTGGGCAGTTTTATAAATATTTTATATTTGTATAATAAAACTTCCGGCCAAGTTTTTTGTTTGTTCCCTTGTTGTCATTCAAAAAATTGAAAAGTTTCGTGGTCTTTGCTTTTCAAATGCATATTTTGTGGCACCACCACTACAGCAAAAAAAATATAAATAAAACTTTGATAGACAGTAATATTAAGTCAGCAATTAAGTTTATGGAAAGAAAAACAAAAAAAAATATTTAAAAATTATAAGAAAGGTTATTTGAAATAAAAGCATTTTAAATAAATTCTAATAATTGTTTAGAAAACTCTTTTTACATCAGGAAAACAATATTTAAAGGCTCTTAAAATTGGAGAGAACTAATGATTTTTAGGAACTTTTCATTTGGAAACAATTAAAGATGCTGAGGAAAGTTTTCTCTAGAAAATATTTAAAATTCTAAGTTTTTCGTTTTTGAAAAATAAGAGGGGCTGAGCGTGATTTTTTTTATTTGTTTTTGATGCCTGAAATTATGCTTTAATAAATACAAAGCTATACTTTTCCAATCACAATTTTAAGCATACAGAAAAATTTTAAAATTGCACATTCGAGTTGAATTTCGATCACTATAGTTTGCGAGAATTAGCCCCACACTTCTTTTTAACAATTTTCTTTTAAAGAAAATTAAAAAAAATGTTCAGCCTACTTTTAGGAGCGTAAACAGTATAAAGAAAAAAATACGCAATTAAAAATTAAATTAGTACTTTTAAAATATGCAACAAAAACACTAAAATCTAATATAATAAATATATTTTATAGTGTGTTGTATTGAAGATGTGTTATTTTTTTGTTGCATACTTCAGGGCTTTAGTAGTGATTTTTAGAAAGTTTTCATTTGGAAACAATTATGGATTCTGAGGAAAGATTTCCCTGAAAATATTAAAAAAGTTAAAAATATATGTTTGCTTTTTTTAATCTAACAGGGGGCTAATTCTTGGATTCCAAAGCGATCAAAATTCTACTCGAAAGTGCGATTTTAAAATTTTTCTAAATGCCTGAAATTATATTTTAATAAATAGAAAGCTATACGTATCAAAGCATAATTTTAGGCTTACAGAAAAATTGAAAATTGCACTTTCGATGAGAATTTCGATTGCTATCGATTACGAGAAGCAGCGCCCAGACTTTTTTTCAATAATTTTATGTTAAAAAAATTTAAATTAAATGTTTAGTCTACTTTTAGGAGCATAGTTACTTAAAAGAAAATAAAATACACATTTAAAAATTAAAAAATTTATTTTAAAATATGCAACAAAAATACTAAAATTTTATAAAATAAATACCTTTTATAGTATTTTGTATTTAGGATGTGATATTTTTTGTTGCATATTTTAAGGGGTCTTATTAAATTCTTAAACGCATGTTATTTGGTTTCTCTGCTTTAAATTGGTGTTAACAGAACTGCTAGGAACAATGTTTACAAACATACAAAATCATTGCCTACCTTAAGGAAATTTTTCAAATAAAATACAAAAAAAAGTTATTTAAGTGTTGAACACAATTATGTCTGCGCGTCTAAATATATGCAACAAAACTCTGAGATCTATAATAAGAGTTGCCTTTTATAGTATTTTGTGTTTAAGTTTTTTTCTTTTTCCTACTTTAAGGGATTTCGATTAATTCTCAATTGCATGATTTTTGGTTTCTCACTTTAAGAAAATTTTTCAAATGAAAAAAAATAAAAAAAAACAAGTGAGAGTCCGAATTTTTAATACCCTCCAACATGTTACATATAAAAAATGTAAGAGGCGTTTTTGGGGAGAGGGCTCTGTGGGGGTGCTGGGGGATACCTTCCCCAACGCGATAAATGTTTACTAAATTATATATTATGCTTTTTGAACTTTAGTTATACCATTTTATCAAAATTTTTACGTTTTTTTTAATCCACGCCCACAAAAGGGGGCAGGGGAAAAAACAATATTGTGTAGCCCCCCGGGATCTAAGCGTATGATCTTTAACTCTTTCTGACATAAAAAGGTTTCATTTGTTTAACAAAAATGCAAAAAAAGCTGCAAAAAATGGCGCTTTTATAGAGGTTTTTTTAAGTTCTTTAAGGGGGAACTTTTTTGCCCCTTATCCGATTTTACCCATTTTCGAACTTAACTGGCATATGACTATGAGACACATTCGTGCTAATTTTCAGGAGTCTAGCTCTATTGTTTTGGACTGAATCGTGCTTTATACAGACGGACGGACGGACGGACATTCATAGAATGACTTATAATCGATCATAGATCAATAATATATATACTTTATGGGGTCCCCGACCGATATTTCTATGCGTTACAAACGGAATGACAAAGTGAGTATACCCCCATACTGTGGTTGGAGGGTATAAAAAGATATTTAAGTGTTGAACACAATGGTGTCTGCGCGCCTAAATACATGCAACAAAACACTAAGATCTAAAATAAGAATTGCCTTTTACAGTACTTTGTGTTTAAGTTCTTTTTTTTCTTTTGCCTACTTTCAGGGATTTCGCTTAATTCTTAAATGCATGTTTTTTGGTTTCTCATTGTAAGAAAATTTTTTCGAATGAAATAAAAATTAAATAAAAAAAATATAAAAGTTTCAAACACAATTATGTTTGCATGATATGCAACAAGAAACTAAGATGTAAAATAAAAATTACCTTTTATAGTATTTTGTGTTTAAGTTGTGTTTCTTTTGCATACTTTTAGGGTTTTTATTTAATTCTTAAATACATGTTTTTTGGTTTCTCTGCTTTCAATTTACATTAACACAAATGTTAGCAACAATGTATACAAACATACAAAATAATTGCCTACTTTAAGGAGAGAAAAATATCATTACCTACTTTAAGGAGAGAAAAAAAATATATAAAGTCTTGTTAAAGTGTAAAACACGATTTTGTTATCGAACACAATAACATTGCCTACTTTCAGGAGTTCTTTTTTTTTTTTGAAAATTTATGTTTCTTTTTGTTTAAGGTTTTTATTTAACGTTGGTTGCAGCAATGTATTATAAAAAAAATCATGGCCTACCTTTAGGATGCTAACTATTTATTTAGCCATTTCTATACAATGTATGGCTAGTGAACTTGTATGTAAATCTCGTTATCTCTCGTTATCTGCTTAAAAAAAATTAATTGCCTACCAATGCAATTTTTAAAAAATCATACTTTTGCTTTACCCTAAAATAAAACACATCAATTTTAGATTGGCTAAATCTCGTATGCTTTTTAAAAATGTCAGCAAAAAATTACTGTCTATAGTATTTTGTGTTTAAGATGTGTTGCTCTTGCATACTTTTAGGGCTCTTATTTAATTCGTAAATGCATGTGTTTTTGTTCAACTACTTTAAATTTATGGTAAAATAAATCTTAGCAACAATGTCTGCAAACATACAAAATCATTGCATACTTTAAAGCGATTTTTTACAAAAATATATAAAACAGAGTGTTATTTAAGTAGTTCACACAATTTTTTGGCGAACGTAACAACATTTTTTACTCACAGAATTTGTTTTTTTTTTTTTTCAAAAATATATAGTATGTTTCCTTATGTTAAAGGTTCTTTTTTTAATGCTGGTCAGCAGCAATGTATTCAAATAAAAAAATCATGGAATACCTTGAGGATGCTAAATATGTATTTAGCATTTTCTATACAATGTATGGCTAGTGAACTTGTATGTTAAGCGCAGAAAAATGTACTAACATTAAAAAAGTTGTCTGGCTTGCGGAGATTAAAAGAAAATAAAATTTCCATCTTGCGGCAATTTTTGAAAAAAATGCATTGCCTAGCTTAAGGCAATTTTTGAAAACGTATTTTTGCTTTACTCTTAAACGATCGCTTATCAATTTAAGGTTGGCTAAATCTCATATTATATAAATTTTTTGCAATGTCAGCAAAATAAAAAACGCATTTATCTAAAAAAAAATCTCCATAAGTTAGGCTATAAAGATTTTTTATAAGTACTATCTACCTTTTTCTTTACAATAATAAACATTATTTTTTGATTTCATAATTCCATGCCTATTTTTCAAGCTGTTTTAACATTTATTTACCAAAATGTGTACTAAAACTAAAAACAAAAAATCGTTGCCTACTTTGAAGCAATTTAGTCTTAAAAATTCATGGCCTACCTCTAGGAGTTTAGTTTTGCAAAAATTAAAAAACACTATATACAAAAAATATTGTTGCTTTATTTATTTATATTTTTTGTGTGTTTAAACATCTGTTTGCTATACAAAAAAAATTGCCTACTTTTAGGTGATTGTTTTGATAAATGTGTTTTGCCTATTTTTAGGATATTCTTTTTTTTTTGAGAAATTTTATAGGTGTCATTAACTTTGTATGGTTCAGCACATATTGAAATATGTTATTCTCTTATTTTATGTTCAAAATTTACAAATATAGGGATTTTTTCACCATCCACAAATATCTCTTGGTTTACTTTTTACGCTGTACTCTTAGTTTAGGTGTATGAAAATTTTAAACTCTTAGCAGTATTCATTTTATAATTATAATAACTTAGCAATTTGGGATCATTTCAGTTACAGAGAAATTCACATTGTGTATATAATTCTCTTTACAAGAATTAATTTTGTTCATTCGTTATCTTTACATCTCTTTTTCTCCCTCTTTTCTTTACCACTTTTACTGCTTTAGTTTATTTGTATGCTTAAACATCTATTTGTTTTACAAAAAAAAAATATTGCCTACTGTTAGGTGATTATTTTTATAATTGTGTTTTGCATATTTTTAGGACACTCGTTTTTTTTTTCAAAGAAATTTTAAGGGAGTTATAAGTTTGTATGGTAAAGCACATAACAAAATCTGTTTTCTTCTTTTTTTGTCATTAAAAATTTAGAAATATTGGGATTTTTTTTACTATCTACAAATATCTCTTACAAGGAAAGTATCTCAACTCTAATCAACCGATTTGCCTGAAACTTAAAATATATATAAAGGAGACAATTCTAAGGTTGGGGTATCTCGGCTTATCGGCCGTATCACTGTTTAAAAATTTCGTTTTTCCCTAATGAAACAATGTGGAACTTCGGGAAAATTTCGATAACTACCGAACTAAGAGGAATATCGTCTAGGGCAAAAATACGTTTCAACTTAAATTTAAAAGGATTATTTCGTATTCAAAGGGATATCGTAGTTCTTTGTCTTAACATAAATAAAAAGATTTTTTTACAAGGTTATGCCACTGTTGGAAGGCATTGAAGAAACCTTTCTTCTCATATGGAAACATGTAGTTTCTTAAAAGGAAAAAGCTGAAAAATCCGAAAAAAGCCGAGACACCCCAACCTTACAATTGTCTCTTTTATATATATATTTTAAATTTCATGCAAATCGGTTTATAAGGTCGAGATACTTCCCTTGTAAGAAATACTTCCCTTGTTAGTTTACTATTGACATTGTGGGAGAATGAAAATTATAGACTCTTGGCAATATTCAATTTATAAATATGATAATTTTATGATTTGGGTTCAATTGAATTACAGAGAAATCAGGGGGTATTTGTGTCGCTCACGAGAAAAAACTTTAACAGGTGGGATTAAAAGAATGATGGTTGAAAGAGGAATTGAATAAAAAGTCATTTTTGATTTCTTTAAAATAAACACTTTTGTATTGTTTTAAACAAAAAAAAATTATGTGTTTCACATTTTTAAGATGTTAATGATTCAATATATTTTATAAAAAATTATTAAAATTGCAAATAAAGTACAAATTTCATGATTTTAAAAAAACCCCAAAAAAAACATTTAATCTCATCCAGACTTCATTTGAGAGGAAAAATTGAGAGATGAGAGACACGCAATCTCTTATCTTTTTTTCTCTTTGGAGAAATTCACAATGTGCATATAATTCTCTTCGCGAGCATGCATTTTGTCTATTTGTTATATTTATTTCTCTTTCCCTCTCTCTCTTTTCTCTTCCACTTCTACAACGTCAATTTTTGAATATTGAGAATTTTATTTTCACCATCCACAATTTTATTTATAACTAATTGGAAGATAACTTAATTATTTGGGTTCATTTGAATAACAGAGAAATTCACCATGCGTATATAATTCTCTTCGCAGGCATTTATTTTGTTGATTCATTATCTTTATATCTGTTTCTCTTTTTTAATGATGTACTCAGATCAGGGTTACCACTTTTACAAGACCAATTTCTATATATTGGGATTTTTAGTTCCATCATCCACAAATATCTCTTTGTTTACTTTTAAGCTAGTACTCTTGTTTTCGATATATGCAAATACTAGACTCTTGGCAGTATTCATTTTATAACAAAAATAACTTAATTATTTGGGTTCATTTGAATTACAGAGAAATTTGTAGAGAAATTTACAAAAATTCATTTTGTTCATTCATTTTTATTATATCTCTTTTTCTCTCTCTCTTTCTTGGGTTACCCTCAGGTGGTAACTTTTACAGGGTCAACTTTCAAATATTGGGAGTTGAATTTTTACCATCTGCAAATATCTCTTTGTTTACTTTTATGTTTGTACTCTTATTTTCGATGAATATAAATACTAGACTCTTGGCAGTAACCAAGATAATTTACTTATTTGGGGTCATTTGAATCACAGAGAAATTCGCAAGCATTCGTTTTGTTCATTCATTTTCTTTATATATTTTTTTCTCTCTTTCTCTTTCTTCGATGTTGTAAACCACTGCTGTGTATTTCATAGAACAATTGTACCCACTTTCAATTGTAGCTCTGTGTACATACATTTTCTCTTGCACAGCAATGTTGTAAACCCATCAGGGCTACCACTTTTGCAAGGTAAATTTCCAAATATTGGGAGTTTTATTTCCACCATCCACAAATATCTCTTTTTTTATTTTTATGCTCCTTCGGTGAATGTTAAGACTTGACTCTTGGCATTATTTATTTTATAGCTAATGGCGTTTTCTTTTCTGGAAAAAAATGTTGCACTTTCTGCACTTTTTTTTCTTTAATGACTCTTTGTGGACAGTAATAAACAGTAAGTATAGACATATTTGATACCAAAGGAAAGGTATTTTCGAGTTTTATCTAACTGTTCACAATAAAATGTCGAAACAAGCTTATTTTATTGAAAAAAAATTCAAAAACCCATAAATTTTTACATTTATCGGATCAGCTCAAAAACTGAGTATTGTTTTCAAATGCTTGATATAGCATTTTATAGTCCTTATAAATACCTTTCTTTTGGTACCAAATACGTCTATATTTACTGTACATAACTGTGCACAAAGAGTCATTAAAGAAAAAAAAGTGCAGAAAGTGCAACATTTTTTTCCAGAAAAGAAAACGCCATAAGATATCTTAATTATTTGGGTTCATTTGAAATACAGAGAAATTCGCCAGCATTCATTTTGTACATTCATTCTCATTGTATCTCTTTCTCTCTTTTGTATACCTATTAGTGTTACCACTTTTACATTCTGAAATAAGAGCGACTTTGGGAAAAACACAATTATTTGGGTTCATTTGAATTACAGAGAAATTCGATAACATTCATTTTGTACATTCATTCTCATTATATCTCTTTGTCTATCTCTTTTGTACAAACATTAGTATTACCACTTTCACATTGTCAAATAAGAGCAAATTTCGGAAAAAATTTCCTTTTTTCGTATGAGAGAGTCTAGTAAAATAAAATAAATTAGTTAATACAAAAATAAAAAATCACAAAACAACGACCTATTTCGAATATTTGTGAATTTTTCATGGATGCAGTGGTAAACCAACTGCCGGTTAGTAAAGCAAATGCTTATGCTGTGAAAATTGTAATTCATAGGAATAAACCAAATTCAATTAAGTATATTAAATTTTTAAAAAAAACTTTAACAGAAATTATTTAAAATATACAAAATCAGACTCAAAACGGCTATTTTTGTTTTTTGTTTAATCCTAAAAATATGCAACAAACATTTAATTAAGTTCTCTATATTGACACCTTAATTAGGGTGACCATTTTTTTCTGTGCTCAAATCAGTACGGCCAAGATTTTACGTTTTTTTTTTCTAGAAATAACTCTCTAAAATGTTTTTCTATTAGAAAACAATGATGTTTCTTCAATACTAAAAAAAAAATGTTAAACTAACCTGACCCCAATTACTTTGAGTAAAAACAACTGTTAAAAAAACAATTGCAAAAAAACAGCTGATAAAAAACAACGGTTGTAGTAATTTTGCGGGCAATTTAGTTGACTTTAAAAGACTTCATTTGAATGTTTTGATCGTTTCAGCGCAGAAAATATAACAAATTTTGAGAATATTTTAAAAATCCATAAACTTTTCGTTATAGAAAAACTCAAAGATTCTGTGCGCATTTTCATTTTAGGAAGATCAAAATAACTTTATGCTCAGATACATTTTTGCGTTAAGGAACCTTTTGATCCACGAACTCTAATCTCCTTAGAATAAATTCATTATAAATTATCTCATTGTCTGACTTAAGTTATAAAAAAAAACTGACGACTTATATTATGGAAATTCAAGTTGATGTATAGAATTTTTGAATAAAATAATTTCTTATGTTGAAATGTTCAAAAATCAGTACAATCAGTACATATTTTAAAAAATCAGTACAAATCAGTAGAACGTATTTTGATCAGTACACGTGATCAAAAATCAGTACATGTACTGATCAAATCAGTACGAATGGTCAGCCTAACCTTAATTAACTTTTATTTCCAAAACAAGCCTGAAATTTTGCTTCATTAGTTCTTATAAATTACTCCCGAAAAGTAGGCAATATAATTTTTCTATAATTGATCATTAAAATTAAATTTGTAACAACTTTTACAGAAATCAGTCAATATACTTAAAATTACCGCCTCAGTTTGACTAAATAAGCTAACGACTAAAAAAATATGAATACTGTTTTATTTTTTTTTTTTTTAATCAAAATAGGAGAATAATAATTCACCTGCTAATATTCGCTTGCATGTTCCCTTGAAGACAATTACAGGCAACATTAAAAAAAATAATGATACAAAAACACTTAAATGAACTTTTAATCCCAAAAACAGCCTGAAAATTTGCTTCATTCGCTATTTCAATAAATTCCCAAAAGTAGGCAATATTGTTTTTTATAATTTCTCATTAAAAAAATAAAATTTTCTTATATGTCTGTTTTCGTTTAAAATCAAACATGTTACTATTAAACTTTTAACACCCTTAAAATAGCCTACAATATATTTTTATATTTTTATATACATTTTCAAATCTCTTTCAAATCTCTTTCAAAATCTTAACATAGCAAATTAGTTTAGCTTTATTTCCTTAATATATATGCTTCAATTTATTAAGCCATAAATAATTTTAACACTTCATTTATAATCTCTTAAGTTCCTTTTCTCACAAACAGCCTAAAATTATGCTTTTGAAAAAAATTATATAGGAAAACATTAAAATGATATATTTTCTAGTTAATAAACAACGCATGTAAAAACAGCAAGCATAATAATTGGCATATAAAAAAAATATAGACCTAGTCCTATGTGGGTTTAAAAATATATTTACAAGTTATAAATCTTATTAAGAGCATATGTTAAGGCATAGAGTTTATAAAAAAAAATCTTATGGTATATTTTTAAACCAATCTCTTTTTAACTTTTTAACATATTTGTTACTTCTATATCATTTAATTTTTTTTTTCTATTATATTTCAACACTTTTATTTTTTTAGCATACTTTTAGGCTTAATGCCAAAACATCAATCAGTGTTATGAGCACCAAAAAAAAATAGACAATTTAAGCAAGAAAATTCATTTTAGACGCGTCACGTTTTTATAGTTAACATAAATTAAAATATTTTTTTTCTTGATTCTTTTTTTTAAAGAATTTTTAGCGTAATTGTGTTCTTTTTTTTCTTTAATATTGCAGACCTTTTTTATAAATAAAAAGTAATTAAACATTCTTTTACGGCGTTGCACAGTGGTTCCAAGTCCAAATCTAGCTGGACAAAATTATTTTATCACTGTTTTATATGTTTATGGGATTGCTGAGTTCAAAAAACATGTTTAAATTTTTCTAAGTCGATTACACTAATCGACAACTTTTTATTTTTTTTCTAATTTCAGTAATTCATTCATTCATCATGACAAAAATGGTTTTTATGCAGAACAGAAATATGAAATGCAAAAACTTATTTTTTGAAAGTTTTGTAATCTCTAAAAAAAAAAATTTTTTTTTGTCGAGAAGTGTAATTGAAAAAAACAAGTGAGAGTGTTAAATTCGGCTATGCCGAATCTTTTATGCCCTCCAAAATATAAAAAAAAAATAAAAAACCAGTGAGAGTGTTACATTTGGCTGTGCCGAATCGTTTATACCCTCCAAAATGTAAAAAAAAACAATAAAAAAAATCCAGGGGCGTTTTTTTTGGGGGGGGGTTGGTGGGAGACGTTAGGGAGCAACTTCCCCTTGCGATTTCGAACTTCATTTAAAAGAAGAATGTTGCATTTGCTTAGCAAAAGTACAAAAAACCCTGCAAAAATGCGATTTTTATTTGGTTGGTTTAGTTCTCCAAGGGGGAACTTTTTTCCCCTTGGTCCGATTTTATCCATTTCCGAACTTAACCTGCCTAGGAATATAAGACATATTCGTGCCAAACTTCGCAAGTCTAGCTCTTTTATTTTGGACTGTATCGCGTCCTCTACAGACGGACAGACGGACGGACATTTTTGAATTAAGTCGAATTGTGTAATTGGCCGCGGTTTAATAGGAAACATCACATTTAATGCTTTATTTAAGCTAAGCATAATTATAATACTTAAAAGTTATCAAAAACTTACAAAAATTCGATTCTTTATTTAGAAAAAAAATTTTAGGCGAAATTCTATTTTCATATAAACTGTGATTAATTTTGAACCTGCAAAAACCTGCAAGAAATGTCTGCATGACAACGTTCAGTAATAAATTACCTATAAGTTGTATGTAGTAATTCGACATGATATGCCTGGATTCGGTTTTGGCAAGCTGCGGAAGTTTCATAAGTCCTCAAAAATATTGTTATTATTGACCATACTTCAAAGTACAAAAAATGTAAGAAGAAGATCGATAATAAATTTCTTATTAATGTCCAGAATAAGTATAAATATGTAGCTTTCTTGTACATAAACCGTTTTGAAACCATTGATGTAACATGGATAATATGATGTTATTAGTTAAACACTTATATATATATTATTTTTTTTTTAAATATTGGATACCAAAAATGTTATTTCATTCGCATATTTAACAAAGTTAAAGACCTAATTCCAAAAAATGGTTATTAGTTTGATCAGAACACACCCTTAGCTTGCCCCTAGCACTATTAATTCCCAATTTTAAGGACACTAATTTTTGGACTTTTGTCCAGCTAGATTTTGATTTGGAACCAATGTGCGTTGTCCCAAAAAAAAATGTCTAGAAAAATAATTACCTCTTCATGAAATATAAAAAAAAAAAAATTTAAATAAAAAAAAATTAATTCTTTAAGAAAACATTTACATTTTTTTAAAAACTATTTTGATGAGCTGAACACAAATATAAAAAAACAAATAAAAACGTTAAAATGGTTTTCAAAATATCGCTAGTTAAAATTTTCAAAAAATTCCGTGTTTTTTCTTTCTTCAAATTTTTTTTTTAAAAAAGTCTCAACATTTTTTTCTCTTGATCCTTTCATAGAGCTTGAGACAGTCATTCAGTTAAACCTAATTTAAGCCCAATGCGATCATTTTAACCCGTGACACCCTTCGATCAAATTCTTGGATTTTTGGAAAATTTCCACTAATATTTAAAACTAGCTATACCCGGTCCGCGTTGCTGGCCCTAAGAAAAAAAAAACTGTTTTATATTGCATCTTAATTTAAATGTAGTGTCGGACAAAATTAAAGCACGGGTCCGGGTCCAGCTATTCACCTTTGGTTCCACCCTCGGTTAGCACTATCTATAGGAAATCTGAAGAAAATCGGTTCAGCCGTTTTTGCGTGATTTTGAAACAGACAGACATAACGTTAAGTATAGCACAAAGGGGCGTGTTATTTAACGCATTTTTATCGAATCATGATAGTCTAAAGTTTCATGCTGCATCCTCGATTAGTACTATCTGTGCTGCAAATTTCATTGACATCAGTTTTGCCGTTTTTGTGTAATTACGAAAGAGGAGGAAATAACTTTTTATTTATGAAAAATGGGAGTGACATTTTATACACTTTTGCTGAATCGCGCTCTACACATGACCTACTGTTCCCGCTCGGTTAGTAGTGACAGATTCGGCTTATCCGTTTTTACGTGATTTCAAAGCAGGCAGATATAATGGTTAGTATAAAACAAAGGGGCGTGGCAATTTACACCTCTTTGTTCAATCGTGGTCAGTATAGTACAAAGGGCGTTTCGATTTTGATCCCTTTTTCCAATAACGATCTTATATGGCCTACATATGCACTTGATTAGCACTGTATGTATTTAAAATGTCAAGAGAATCGGGTCAGCTATTTTTGCGTGATTGCGAAACAGGCAGGCAACGTCCAGTATAGTGCAAAGGGGCGTGGCATTTTACGCCCCATTTTCCAATCGTAGTATAACATGGCCTATAGTTCCGCACTCGGTTAATACTATCAGTGCTGAAAATTTCTTTAAAATCAAATCAACAGTTTTTGCGTTATTGCGGATCATGCAGAAATAAAATTCAATACAAAGGGGCATGACATTTTACGCCCATTTGTCCGATCACGCTCTAATTTGGCACACAGTTAGTACTTGGTTAGTTCTATCTTTGGTTTAAATTTCATCAAAATCGGTCCAGCCGTTTTTTATATATAGATGTCATTAGTGGTGCAATGTAAAAATTAGATTTTGCCCACCCCTCCGCCCACTGGCAATAAAGCATGGCATTTTACGCCCATTTGTCCGATCTCGCTCTTATTTGGCATATAGTTAGTACTTGGTTAGTACTATCTTTGGTTTAAATTTCATCAAAATCTTTTCATCCGTTTTTTATATAAAGATGTCATTAGTGGTGCAATGTAAAAATTCGATTTTGCCACGCCCATCCGCCCACACACAAAAACTTAAAAATCTGACTGCACAGTGTTACTCCCTAGGCTATTCTGAATATTCCCTGAAAATTTCATCAAGATCGGTCCAGCCATTTTCGCGTCCATAAGGAGCATACATATAACCGTTTTTTGCATTATTGAAATAACTTTCAATTCAATACAAAGTTGCATGGCATTTTATGCTACTTTGTCCGATAACGCTCAAATTTGGCACATAGTGAGTACTCAGTTAGTACTATCTTTGAAATAAATTTCATCAAAATCGGTTCATCCGTTTTTTACATATAGATGTCATTAATGGTGGGATGCGAAAATTGGATTTTGCCACGCCCCTCCGCCCACAGACGGAAAATCAAAAATCCGACTTACTCGCCAGGCTATTCTGAATATTCCCTGAAAATTTCATCAAGATCGGTCTAGCCGTTTTCGAGTCCATACGGAACATACATACACACACACATACATACATACATACACACATCCATTTTTATATATATAGATTTTTCAAGAATTTTGATTAATTTTTATTAAAAAATAAAAATTGTTTTATTCGACCTTTAAAATATTATATTTTGAGTAGCTTTATTATAGCTCGAGGTCATTATATCCTTTACTAATTAAAATCATGATATTCTCATAGCATAATTTTCAAGAAAATTATTTTTCTGTTGACTTAATCGTCACGTGTTTCGGAATTTGTCAGATTCCATTGTCAAGATTATTTAGCAAAAATATAAACGATTTACTACAAAGTAGCAAACGAGTCTATAAATAATCTTGACAATGGAATCTGACAAATTCCGAAACACGTGTCTTCCAAAAATGACCAACATATATAAATTTAAAACAGAAAAATAATTTTCTTGAAAATTATGCTATGAGAATATCATTGTTTTAATGAGTAAAGAAAATAATGACCTCGAGCCAGAATAAACATCCTCAAAATATAAAAAAACTTAAAAATTAAAAACGTTTTTATTATCCATCGACTATTTAAAAAAAAAAATGCTACATGGGAATTTTTTCAAGCTTAAATTTAAGCTTAATAGTGTCCAGATTGAACAAGTATGAAATGAAATACGAGGGTCGCTCTGGAACAATGAAATTATTTATAGACATTTTTCAGATTTTTTTTTAAATCTTTCTATGTCGATTTTTTCTAAGTTCAAACATTAATTTAATAAATGGTTCAATAGTTTTTATTAAGTAATCAACTAAATTTTCCAACAACCCAAACAAAAAATTAAGAATATCTATAAAAAAAATAATAATTTTTCTTATTTTCAAAATAAATTTTTAAAATTTAGAACAGTTTTTGAAACAAATAAATTTTAATTTGTGTTTTTGCTAATTTATACCAAAATATGCACTTAAAAGTTGGAAATATGCACAAAATATGCTTTTAAAACCAAAATATGCAAAAATATGCATTTTCACCAAAATATACAAAAATATGCAAAAACAAATCGATGCCATTTTAACGCAAGTTTCTTGATTTTGAAAGATAATTGGTTGACATCGTTTTTAGACTATCGGCACAAAACATGCATTAGCATGGAAATCTCATTCCTAGTAATAAGATATTTAAGTTTCAAATAAACCTGTATGTAACGGTTGGGAAATTACCATTCTCACATTCTGAGTCTGAGGAACCCCTTTTAAGGAAATTCTTTAAATTTAATTTAAAATATTTATTTTAATATCGTTTTTTAAATCCCTTGATATTTATTTTAAATATTTTTTCTATATGAAATTGCAAAAATTATTCTTATGTTTTTTTAAAGTTTTACTGCCAAATTGTAATAAAATTTTACGACTATTTTTCTCATCTTTGCAGTAATTAAATTCATTCACGCACATTTTAAAATTTTATTTCCTAAACGTTTTCATTGTTTTATAAAACAAAACGTTTTGTGTAAGTAAAGGGTGGTTAAATTTGAAGGGCCGATGTGGATTTTGAATAAATCACAAATTATTTAGGAAATTATTGTCATTTCTTTTTATTATGATATATTGGTGTGGTTCAATTATGTATGGAACAAAATATCGGACAAAAGGCCGCCGCGACTTCGGTGGCACACCTCCATCCGATTGTCCAAATTTTCGATGACGCTGAGGCATAAAGTTCTATGCCGTTAATGTGCCGAATTGTCTCATCTCAAATTTTCTTTCAAATAACCCCAAAGAAGTCCAACAGTGTCAAATCACATGATCTTGGCGGCCAATTCACATCGCCATCACGTGAGATAACACAGCCATTGAATTTTTCACGCAAAAGAGCCATTGTGTCGTTAGCTGTGTGGCAAGTGGTCCCGTCCTGTTGAAACCACATATCGTCCACATCCATAACTTACACTCAAAATAATAATTCTGTTAAATTACAGAAAAACTCTGCTAATTTAACAGAGTACACCATACTTTTCCAGCTAACAACATTTCTTGGTAATTTTACTAAAATACTCTGTAAAATGATTTTGACAGAAAAAAAAACTGTTAATTTACAGAGTTTATAGTAAAATATTGGTTAAATATGAAAGCTTTTTACAGAGAAAACTCTGTAATTTTACCATAAAACTCTGTAAAATGATTTGGACAAAAAAAAACTGTTAATTTACAGAGTTTCTAGTAAAATATTGGTTAAATAAACCACCATTTAGCAAGGAAAACTATGAAATTTACATATATTTGATGCAAAAAAAAATTTACAGAAAAAAACTCTGTAAATTTACAGAGTTTAGTTAAATGCATGTTATTTTGTAAAATTTTTATAAGATTTCTGAAAAATAAATTTTGATAACTTTTTTTGCTACTTTTTCAACTTTTTTTTAAAAAAAAAAAATTACAGATAAAATTTTGATGTTTGGTAACAAAAACAAAAACTACTCAAAACAGAAAACTTTTTTGGTTATAAAAAAATACGAAGTATTTTGCTTAGATCTGTATTTTAGCAGAAAACTCTGTTAGTTATCTGTAAAATTAAGATTACAAAGTAAAAAGTAATATAACAGAGGAAACTTTGTTTTTTTGTCACAACAAAATACAAAGTTTTTTCTTTAAATCTGTATTTTGACAGAAAACTCTGTCAAATATCTGTTGAATTGAGATTACAGTCATTTTACAGAGTATTTTACAGAGTTATTATTATGAGTGTACAATTCGGGCCATAAAAAGTTCGTTATCATCTCACGATAGCGAACACCATTCACAGTAACTGCCTGACCGGCCTCATTTTGGAAAAAATACGGCCCGATGATGCCGCCAGCCCATAATCCGCACCAAACAGTCACTCTTTGTGGGTGCATTGGTTTTTCGACAATCACTCTTGGATTCGCCCAAATACGGCAATTCTCCTTATTTACGAATATGAAAAAATCACTAGCAACAAGTGCACGATATGCATTTTGATTTGAACGCCCATTTTCGTATAAGCCTGAATAACTTTAACGCGTAGCTCGACTGTGTATCTTCCCATGGTTCAAATTGAGTTAGTCTGAAATAGAGCGATGTCAAATTAAATGCTGAAAAAAGCTTGGCGTTTAGGTGTGGTTCACATTCAACATCGGCCCTTAAAATTTAACCACCCTTTATAATGGTATTCAAAGTTACCCTTATAACAAGAAAAAAAAAATAGCAAATAATATAAAAGTTAACTTCATATTAACTTTTTGACTCCCTTTATAAATTTACAAATGTTTTTTATTTACAAATGATACTATTGTTATATAAAGCGTTTAGACTGACTTTAAATTTGTTGAAAGTGGCAATGAATTCCAAAAGTTCTGTTGATTCTTTGTGAAAGTAATATTTTACTAAAAATATGTCAATAGTAAAGCATGCATTAATGCGCAGTTGAACAAAGTTTGTTGTGCTTTAGAAGCGCCTGAATTTATACTATACTGTTGGTCAGTTTACATTCAAATGCTAACAAAATTTTGTTAATAGAACGATTACTGATATTCAAAATAAAATCACACGATTTTTTCTGTAACTTTAAAGTTTGTTTGATAATTTTTAAGCAGTCTGTCAAATTAAAGCATACTTTTTGGAAATATTTTTATAATAAACTCGTAATAAAATACCCAAAATAAATTTATAACTAGGCCAACCAAAAATAAGCATTTATTTATTAAATTTGAGCCCTAAAAGTATGCAACAACATATTTGAAATATAAGTCAGAAAGCTTAAATAAAAATATTTTTGATTTCTGACTTATATTACGAATTTGTTGTTGCATACTTTTAGGGCTCAAATTTAATTAATAAATGCTTATTTTTAGTTGCTTTAATTATAACATTTGATGCTGTAAATTTTTAAATAAATCCCACTGAAGCTAAATTTGATTAAAAAATCCCTTTTTGAGTAGATTTATTCTAGCTCGAGGTCATTATTTTCTTTACTAATTAAAACTATGAAATTCTCATACAATAATTTTCAAGAAAATTATTTTTCTGTTTTAAATTTATTTATGTTGGTCATTTTTGCAAGACTTAATTGACACGTGTTAAGTCTTGCAAAAAATTACCAATACAAATAAATTTAAAACAGAAAAATAATTTTCTTGAAAGTTATTCTATGATAATATTTTAGTTTTAATTAGTAAAGAAAAAAATGACCTCGAGCTAGAATAAAACTACTAAAAATATAAAATTTTAAAGGTCGAATAAAATATTTTTTATTTTTTAATAAAAATTCCCTTTTCCTCAAAATTTAAGTCATCTAAACAAAGTATTTATGACAAGGCAACATATAATTTTAGCTTAAGTGGCAGATTTTTTTAACTTTTATTTTTAGTTTTGTTTTATAGTACTATTTTTTATTGTTCTTAATGAGCTTGGAAATAGTTTGAGTTGTAAAAATATTTTGTTGTAACATATTACACTGTTCAACACAATTGAGGTGCCTTACTATATTTGGTTTGTAATACTTACCATTTTGATTTTTTTAAATAAATTTACGTACGCCGCACAAACCAAAATTTGTTGACAACCTCTAGTGAATTTGGCGCAGAAAATATTCGTAAACTATTTTAACCCTTTAAATGCACGTTTTCGTATCCTTCTTTGACATTTTTTAAAAAATTAAAATTAGCGATAGAAATGACCCCTTAAAATTTTACTGAAGTGATCTAATCACATTATTAAGCTCAGAATAATATTTACATAATTTTTTTCTTATTACACGTGCTTTGTAACAAAAAAACTTCAGTGGGCCATAAAAAAACTGATTATACGTGATCAAAATCGTTTAAAGGTTCTCGTATAATATTTAATAGAAAAGAAAAATATTTTTCTCCAAAATTATTCTATGAGATGAGGTTTGAGATTTTAATAAGTAAAGAAAAATTACCTCGAGCTAGAATAATCCTACTAAAATTATAATATTTGCAAAGCCTAATAAAACAATTTTTATTTTTAATAGAAATTAATCAGGATAAGTGTACTTTCATTTTTATACCCTCCACTCGAATGGAAAACTCGAGCGAAATGAAATCATTTATTCAAAAACTTAATATAGACGATTTTGAGTATAAGTCATGGGTATATGAAATTTACCTCATATATGCATTTTTGTGCTAAATGGTACAACAACATGTTGATTAATAACATCGAAATATAAGTTGTACGAACTGAAAAATATTTATTATAAGATCTTAAGAGCATTTTTTGAGAAAATTTTGTAAAAGAGAATCTTAAAATTATATCGCAAATAAGGGGGGAATAAACTGACATTTTTAATTTTTATACCCTCCACTCTAGTGATAGAGGGTACATGTATATAAGTTTGTCATTCTGTTTGTAACACCTCGAAATATTGACCTAGGACCCCATAAAGTATATATATTCATGATCCTCGATCGATTTTAAGACGATCTAGCGATGTCCGTCCGTCCGTCTGTTGAAAACACGCTAACTTTTGAAAGACTTTACGGAGGCTCCTGAAGTTTGGCATATACGTTGGGCATTTACCTGGTCAGGTCGGTATTGCAATCCAGCGAAATCGGTTCAGTGGTTCAAAAGTTATGAGCAAAAAACTAAATTTCGGCAAGGGTTTTTCGTGAATTTATGAGATAAAAAACCCTCTAACTTTCGAAAGACAATTCGGAAGCTGCTGAAGCTTAATATATATATTTGACGTTCGTCTGGCCTGGTTCGCATTGAATTTCAGCCAAATCGGTTGAGTGGTTCAAAATTTATTAGCAAAACCATGAATTTCAGATTAGTTTCACCTTAAATTCACGTGTTGAAAACCCGTTAAACATGTTTTAAAAACATTGGTAAGTCACAAAAATATTTTATAACACATTTTTGTCACTCAAAAATATTTCTACAGAATAAAAAAAAAATACAATCGACAAAAATTTTTCACTCAAAACAAAATTTACACTCAAAAAAAAATTTAGTAAATTATTTTTTTTTTTCAAAAAATTATTAAAAAAAAACTTGTTTTACACAAAATGAAATATTTCTAATCAAAAATTTTATTTTTTTCCCTTTAGAAAATTAACTATCACTTAAAAAGGGCATTGTGGAGGGTATTCAAAGATTCGGCCAATCGAATTTAACTTTTCTACTTGTTTTTGGTCTCAAGCCAAATATATTTTCGTGTCGAACAGTGTTAATAAACACCTCACCCTCTCTTGACATTTTAAAGCAGACAAAAGCATACATAAACTGAAAACATTTTGTTCATGATATGTTGGGGTTTTTTGAAATTTCGACTCTTAAAGGGTAAAAAGTGTACTTTGGTACTTTTTCTATCTCCTGAAAAAATAGTTCTTGAAATTTGAAGATTTCGGATACGGATTTCTTTTATGAAAATTGCTGTTTTAAAAAGCAAAAGTTTGGTATCCCCTAAAAAATAGTACAAGAAACTTGAAATGCAGGATTCTTCAGCAGAAATAAAACATTTAAGAAAATTATACTTTCGAAAATTCCGATTAAAATGAGCTAAGAAACCGTGCTTTGGTACTTTTGTGTCTTTCAAAATAAGGGTTGTTAAAACTTTAAATTTAAATTAACATTTTGAGAACAGAAGTAGAAATATGTACTTTGATAGTTTTTCTGTCTAATGATAAAAAGGATTCTTTACATTCAAAAAAGTACTTTCTGAAAAAGTACTTTCTGTAAAAGTACTTTTTAAAAATTTCCGTTGCAAGAGGGGGGGAGGAAAGGGGAAGCAATTAAAAATTGTAGACAACTAATCTATTGTATTTTCTATATCTCCTTAAATAATGCTACAAGAAACTTGAAATGAAGGATCCTTTTGAAAAAATTATCTTTCGAAAAATTTCGATTTAAATTGGTGTAAAATATTTTTCTTCAGGACATTTTCGGTCTTCTGAGACATAGTTCATACAAACTTGAAGCTCAGAATGTAGATCACTAGCGGAAAAACAATTTAACAATAGTACTTTGTGAAAGAGAGCGTTAAAAGGGGTAAAAAATGTACATTGGAATTTTTTCCATATTTGAAATAATGATTAAGGCAACAGAAAACTAGGATTTATGAATTTATTTTGAGGCCTAAAACTATGCTATACAAAATAATTGTATCGTAAAATTAAATAAATGAAAGCAAATGTTTTTAGTTAAAGTAACACATCCTTAAACCTTCAAGAGAAGGAAATCAGAACAATCCATCATAATTTTTTATTGTTTTAAATCAAATTTCAATAAAAATATTTTTGATTTCTGACTACTGCAGTATACTGTTTCAAATTTGTTGTTGCATAGTTTTAGGCCACAAAATAAATTCATAACTGCTAGTTTTCTGTTGCCTTACTCATGTACTAATTATACTAAAAACTTATGATTTGGCTACCTTCAAAATTCGATACTAGCGAAAAAAAATATTCTGAGTTTTTGGTACTTTTTTGATCTCCTTGTACTTTTTCGATCTTCCAAAATAATATTCCTAGAAACTTGCAATTTTGTATCATCTAGTGAGAAACTCCCCATTTATTTAAACACTATTTTTTTTGTTGCCTACTTTTAGAGTCTTCAAAAAATTTACCACTTAGAATTAAAACTTTCAGAAACGTCTTTTTAAAATGTTTTTGGAAATTTAGATTGTAAGGGATACATTTTTTCTGAGTCCCTAAATGTATGCAATAAAAATAAAAAAAATCTGTTTTAATAAAACACTGAATCTTTCAAGAGAGTCTTTGGTGTATCACCTTTAGTAATAATACAAACTTGTTGTCTCTTACTAGACAAAAAATTTATTTGTTACATTTATTAATGTTAACGTTTTCAAAAATGTTGTATGTGTTGCTTGAAAAAAATGTTTTATTTGGGGTAATGTGGCGTGTTAAAGTGCGTATGAAAACTGTTGTGGAGGGGTTGAAAGTAACACAAAATACGTGCTGCAAAGTGTTGAATATAATGTCAACAAATTGTTGACACATTTTTTGGTTTACTTTCTTTTTCATATAAATAAACAGGTCGTTAAACAAAAAAATTAAATTGTTCCACAAATATAAAAGAAATAAGGATTTTCAATTATGGAAACGATTGAAGTTGTTTATTTTTCCAGTTGGTAAATAATATGTATGATATAATAACTGACGAGGAATTCGAAAAAAAATATAACCCAACGAGATTTTTAAAATTTAGGAGAGGAAATTAGTTAATAAGATCTTAAATGTAATAAATTCATAACTTCAAAGTTCTCACAATTCTTCAAATTCTTTAAAACCTGTATATTTTTTATATTATCAAGTTTTCAAAATTATTTAGCCTCCTTAAAATAGGCCACGAATTTATTATATTTTGCTCTTAAAAGCATGCTTCAAAAAATTTATCGCAATTGAAGCCTTGTTGCAAATTTAAATTTTCTCAACTATTAATGTTTTTAAAAACATTTTCCTTTTGCTTTTCCGCAAATTTTTGTCTTTTTGCATTTCCTCCAAAAAGTATGCCTCATAAAATGTCGTTATTTCCTTGCCAACAACTCTTTTTTTTTTGTTATTGTCATTATTAAAATGTTCACACCTTGTCAAATCATGCTTTTTTAAATCTTTTTAACACTTTTTTTTTAACATCTAACAAAATTACACAATTTTTTTACAGTTTAGATAACAAACACTTATAGATTAACACATGAATGATCAAGATAACTTCTGAACAAGAATGTAAATATTAAAAAAAAAATATTTTTTTTAAAAATTTTTAAATTAAGTTCATTGGTTAGAAAAACTGTAGGTTTTTGTTTTAAAATGTGTAAACAGGTTGAATTGGTAGTAAACAAAAAATATTTTCGATATCAAGAGAACCAAAAATATGTATTTATGAATTAGAATCCCAAAAATAGGCAATAAAAATCTTAGACTTCATAATATATAGTTTTATTTTACAACTAGGAAACCCAAAAATAAGCAATTGTTACTTAAATTTGAACCCTTAAACTATGCAACAACATATTTGAAATATTAGTTAGAAAACTTATATATAAGGCAACAGAAAACTAGCAGTTATGAATTTATTTTGAGGCCTAAAACTATGCAACAACATATTTAAAACAGTAGTCAGAAATCAAACATATTTTTATTGAAATTTGATTTAAAACAATAAAGAATTATAAAGGATTATCCTAATTTTCTTCTCCTGAAGTTTTTAGGATGTGTAACTTCAACTAAAAACATTTGCTTTCATTTATTTAATTTTTCGATACACTTATTTTGTATAGCATAGTTTTAGGCTTCAAAATAAATTTATAAATGCTAGTTTTCTGTTTCCCTACTTATATAAAAATATATTTGATTTTCGACTTATATTACGAATGGGTTGTTGCATACTTTTAGGGCGAAAATTTTATTAATAAATGATTATTTTTTGTTGCCTTATTTATAATATTAGTAGCATGCTAACTTAACTGTCAGTGTTTGTATTGTAAAAAAGATTTTTTTACGATTTTGAACGTTCGGACGAATTTTTATTCTCTCACGCCTAAAACTTGTGTGGTAGAAATTTGAGGCCAAAAGGATTAAATTATCCAGTGGCGATCAAAGTTCTGTATATTTGAAAATTCAAAAAAAAAAAAAAAAATAATATTTATTTGGCGTTTCATTATATTTATTAGTTTTTATGCGCTGAACAGGAATGTCAAAAAAATTTTTAAATCGGTCGAACTGTTTTCACGATATCGCCATTTGAAATATGCAAAAATTGTAAATTTTTATGGAATTTTTTTTAAAAAATCTCAAAATTTATTTTCTTCGACCACTTCATAGAACTTAAAACAATCTTTCATTATGACCTAATTTGAGCTTAATCTGATTCGATAAAAGTTTTGAATTTTTGGAAAGTTACCACCAAAATTTTAGAAATTTCAAATATTAAAAATAAAATAAAAACAACTCCACGATACATTAATTTCATTGATTTTGGCATGCTGAATAGGAATATCAAAAAATTTCTAAAATCGGTCGAACAGTTTTTGAGACAACGCCATTTTAAAATTTTCAAAATGGCGGTCTTGTCTGAATGTACTTTTCTAGAAATTTGTTTAAAAAATCTCAAAAATTATTTCTCTTTTTTTTAGAACCCAATACAAACTTTTATATAAACTGTTGATTGGATTTGGATCAAATTATTTTTTAAAGAAAGACTGTCGCAAGCAAGCTCTATGAAAGAGTCAAAAGAAGTAGAAGAAATCTTATAAGAAGGGACACAAGTGTTTTTTGTGAAGTTTTGTTTTATTATTTTTTACACACCCTTGAAGATGGTTAGCGATGCTAACCGAAATATCGGGATAAATAAAAATATTTAAAATAAAAATCAACAGTTTTTTATTTTATTTACGACGACCTGCAGCCAAACAATAACAACTAAGAATGAGTCAAGGAAAAAACGCAATTTTTTGCAAATTTCAAATACCGATATTTCGATAACCCTTCCAACGATTTTAATTTGTTTTTTACATTCGTGTCCAGCGCATCAAAATTAATAAATATGACACATATATTTTTTTGTAAATTTTCTTTTTTTAAACAATTTTCAAGAGTCCAAAATTTTGATCGCCAGACACCACAGATTAATTCAATCCGATTGGCATCAAATTTGTACCACAAAAGTTTTGGATCTTGGAAAATAAAAATTGGCCCTGACGTCCAAAATCAGAAAACAAAGTTTCTTGCCAGTCTAAAGTCTAGACTTTTACACCTTCCTGTAATCAAGTTAAATGTTCTTTAAAATCTCACTTTAAAAATATATATTTTTTTCGATATGAACATTAAAATGTAAAAAAAAAATAATTTCAATTTGTTAATTGCATTATGTATTCCTAGGTAAAAAAATGCATTGTTACCAGTTTTTATTTCGTGTAACAATTCTTTATTCTCTTTTACATGATATTTTTAGTTTTACTATTTTTGGGACCCTAAATATATGCTGTGATTTTTTTCCTTTTATTCCCCTTCACATTATTCTATTAAAAATTACAAATTTTTTTGTTTTAATTTTATAAAATTAATGCAATGTACTTTTTTATATCCTGAGCCTTATTTTACACCTGTGCACAGTGCCACATTTGGCCAATCTAGGACGACAAAAATCCAATTTTAATTATATTGACTTAAAATTCGGTATAAATGTTCGTTTTGACTTCGAAAATAACATTATGAAAAATGTGGGAGGTCGGTTAAGGGCCACGCCCACTTTTTTTAAAATTTGTAATTTTGGTTATAATTTCTTTAAATTTGGTATATATACTCTCAATGACTGTAGAAATATTATCACAAAAAAAGGGGGCGGTCAGACAACTGCCACGCCCACTTTTTTAAAATATCCATAAAAAATAAGTAAAAACAAGGTTTACATATCGCCCCACTGTAGTCGGCGTCGCAGACGGTCGCAAAAGTTAGCCGTTGAAATAAGTACTATGGATATTGGTCAATATATCTGAAAAAGTCCGGCGACCAATACGGACCAAACACAAAAGTTCTATTCCATCAAAAAAAAATAAATATATAATTTTCTTTTCAAAAATTTGTATTTTGTTAAAAATTTAATAAAAAATAGAAAACTTTGTTTAACAAAAAAACAAAAGATATGATTTAAAGCATTTAAATATCCTTTAAAATTACCAAAAAAGAGTGGATAAATATCTCTTTTTGTTCAAAAGTTACAACAGTTTAAACTCGACTTAATTTATGGGAAATAATGTACACTAGTTACAGGATTTTACAAGATCCAACTTTATGCACCCACCTGTTAGTAACGAACAGAATTATCGATCTTATATGATTATTTCCGTGCTATTAGGAATGTTCTATAATACATACAAACATATCATGAAAATCGGGGAACTTTTTTTTTTGATTTTTGTCGTGCTAGATTGGCCAAATGTGGCACTGTGCTGTGTTAGAAAATACAGTAAAATCTAGCTCGGATAGCAAACTTGAGTTTACAAAGTAAATTTTTTGGAATAAATAAATTTAAGTAAAAAGCAATTATCGTGGAGGTTTTGGGGGAACTGTTTAAGCTATGTTTACACCATACCACTGAGTCGTATGATTTTTATGAAAAAGTAATGTTTTTTATTGCATAATTTTAGGCATGGAGTAAATATATGATTGTTATTAAAAAGCGACAAATTTTACTGACAAATTTTTATAAAATGTTTTTTTATACATTAACTAATTAGAAAAAAGGTTGGATGAGCTGATTTTTTTTAAGTATTTTTGAAGTACTTTCATAATCAATGCTTAAATGAAGCATTATTTGCATATAGCAGGGTATTTTTGCAAAATAAGATTGTGTGACGTTACTGACGGATTTTTAATTTTTGGTTTTTTTACTTTTTTGCTTAATAACTTGGTATTTAATTGCATCTTAAACTCTTCTACTATGATTTTTTCGCCGTGTAGGGTCCCTCTATGCTTAAATGAAGCATTATTTGCAAATAGCAGGGTATTTTTGAAAAAAAAGATTGTGTGACGTTACTGACGGATTTTTTTTATTTTTGTTTTTTTACTTTTTTGCTTAATAATTTTGTATTTAATTGCATCTTTAAACTCCTCTACTATGATTTTTTCACTGCGTAGGGTCCCTCTATTAACCCAAAAAAAAAAGACCCGAAAATCGTAACGAAATTCGTACGTGTGACGTTACTGACATTTTGCGTAACGTTACTGACACTGCTTTTATGTCATTTACTTGATTAAAACATAAAATATTAAGCCCACCTTTTGGATAAAAATCATCTTTAATCCTTCCTTTTTTAAAATACTGGGCAATAATAAACATGAACTCTTTCAATTCGCTCATCTATCTATATATATAAAAGAGTTCCCGAGTAAAAATTTTTATATGATGCAATATATAATGATATATAACACAATATATATTTATACGCAATTTAATCCGAATAATGGTGGATGTTTTTGCATTAAAAAAGATCAACTTGTATAAAATATGATTCGATTTCATCCGAGTTTTGACCAGACATTGCCATATTTCTGTGGATCCAATTAGATCTAATTGCATAAAAACATATAAAATCTTGGTGTGTTTTGGTTTGGGTGAGTTACACCACAGGTCAACGATACATTCACCAAACATATTATTTTCTAAAACAAAAAAATTGTTTGGGTACGCTTCGAACCAGATAGGTGATATACATAACCCTAACAAGGAAATGTTTAGGAACATTTTAAAAGCTTCTTATACTTTGCGTAAAAATCTTAGAAAATTTTTGGTTAATTTGAAACATTTATATAGTTATATATGGAACAGAATGAAATATATCTAATTTTATATTAAATTATACAGAAAAACAAATTTTGTATTAACCCTTATATTATTTCATATATTTATATCAACCGTATACCTCTTAATCCGAATCGTGATTAAATTATATATTACTACATATGACTGCATTTAAAAAATTTAGAAAATATCTCACGGATGTATAATTATATATGATTTATTATGCTTGTATCAAGTTATATATTGTTATATATGATTATTTTTACTCGGGTTGGGTGAGTGAGTGACTGTGAGTCAGTCATTCAGACTGAATGACTGACTGACTGATTCATCATCGCCCAGCCCAAACCGCTGAAGCTAGAGACTTGAAATTTGGACTGTAGGTTCACCTCCCGGAATATAGATCCACTAAGGCTGGATTTTTGCCAGTGTTGATTCTAAGGGGGTAAAAAGGGTAAAAAGCTGTACTTTTGGTACTTTTTATATTACATGAAATAATGGTCACAGAGACTTGAAGTTTGGACTGTATGTTTACATCCTGGAATACAGATCCCATAAGGCTGGATTTTTGCCAGTGTTGATCCACTAAGGCTGAAGTTTTGCCAATTATTCTCCCCAAATAATGGTCATAGAGACTTGAAATTTGGACTGTATGTTCACCTCCCGGAATATAGATCCACTAAGGCTGGAGTTTTGCCAATGTTGATTCTAAGGGGGTAAAAAGGGTAAAAAACTATACTTTTGGTACTTTTTATATCATATGAAATAATGGTCACAGAGACTTGAAGTTTGGACTGTATGTTTACATCCTGGAATACAGACCCCATAAGGCTGGATTTTTGCCAGTGTTGATCCACTAAGGCTGAAGTTTTGCCAATGTTGATTCTAAGGGGGTAAAAAGGGTAAAAAACTGTACTTTTGGTACTTTTTATATTTCCTTAAGTAATGGTCCTAGAAACTTGAAATTTGGAATGTAGATTCACCTCCCGAAAAATAGGTCCCTTCTTAGTAGGGTAAAATGGCTAAAAAAGTGTACTACCGGTAATTTTGATATTTTCTGACGTAATGGTTCCATAAACTTAAAATTTTGGATGTAAAATCCTTCGGTGAAAACCAAAATTTTGGAAAAAGTACTTTTTGGAAATTTCGTTTCTTAACGGGATGAAAATGTATACTTTTTGTACTTTTAATATTTGCTGAAATAATATTCCTAGATAATTGCAATTTGTAATGTAGGATCCTTCGGTAAAAAAAAAAAACATACTGGAAAAAGTACTTTTTGGAAATTCCGTTTCTAACGGGGGTAATAAAGTGTAATTTTGGTAATAATTTTTATTTCCTAAGTATAATAATGGTCTTAGAATCTTGAATTTTGGAATGTGGGGTCCTTCAGTAAAAAAAAAAACAATCTGCTCTGCTAAAGTATTTTTAAAAGATTCCGTTTCTAGAGGTATAGAAAAGTGTTTTTTATACTTTTTATATTTCTTGAAATAATGATCCTAGGCAGTGAAAACTTGAATACTGTATTCTTTATTAAAAAAAATAATTTGGGAAAAGTACTTTTTGGAAATTCTGTTTCTAAGAGTCGTAAAGGGCATAAAAAAGTGTAAGTTTGGTATTTCTTATATTTCTTGAAATAACGGTTCAGAAAAAAAGGTTTTTAGAAAATTTTATTTTAAGTGGAAAAGGTTGCAAATGGTTATTTGCACCTATCTAACTATTAAAGCCTAGAAACTCAAAATTTTGACGTGCAGTATCCTCCAGCCGAAATTACACCCAAGAGATGGACAGGGTAAAAAGGGGTACCTAAATTGGTACAAGTGGTGTAAAATGGTATTTTTATATCTATAAGATAAACACAATAGCACTTTTTATTTCTGTAACGCATGTATATATGGAGAGGAATGAAACTTGCATGGAGATTGAATTGGAAATGAAATGGAGTAGAATGGGGAACGAAATGGAAGAGCGGGGAACAATATATGTTGAATGATACTTTTTACTAAAATTTTTCGTATTAAACTTTTTAACTCCATATTTTTTCTGTCTATATGTTTTTTTACCCAAATTTTTTTTTTATTCCAATCTCTTTTTTCACTGAAATATTTATTCACTCAAGATCCAAAATCCCGATATAAGGGCTCGAAAATTGTCAAAATCTTTTTCACCGGAACGTCCATGACAACGTACCACCGAAATTATTCAAATTGTATTGTTTAAGTTATTCAATGAAATATTATTTTATGACAGACTTAAACGTCCACAATTAAATAAAACAAAAACTACATATGAGTAATTTTTTGAAATCGGTAGAGTAATCCTGATCCTTCTATTGTCCGGTATTAACCATAACCGGTAACGAAGTTCCGGCGGGTGAGCTAGTTTTTATATAAACGTTCAGTTACCTCCAAACACACTTCCAAAATCCGGTGACGTTACTGACAGCTTAAAATGGTCATAACTTCACAACAAAACGAGATACAGCAAAATTGTCTGCGTATGAAACAACAGTTATGACGAGAAATTTCAAATGCCGCTCTCAAGTTGGGAGAAATAATTTTATTTTATAAAGATATTGACCAAAATATGTAAGCGAGCGTGACGTTACTGACGGTGGCCTTGCCCATATATGGTTTTGAATTGAGAAAAGTGTGAAAGAAAAATTTTAATTTTTCTAAAAATTTTAAGACATCCTGGTTTGTTTCTTACTAGTTTCATATTATCCAGTTATAATAATCTTCAGAAAAACTTTTAATGTCAAATTTATTTAGTTAATAGTCAATAGAACTCTATATGTGAAAATTATGAACAGATCGCAGCCGACAAGGATTGAACTCATCATTATCTGTAATACTTTGCTATTAACTGCTTGTAACGTACAATCACTCTAGACCGATACGCCAAGTAGGCTGTTAAGCAAGTATCAACTAAATCTGATTTTTTCAATTCGAGTGTGGTTGTTGCTGTTGTTTTTTCTAACAGAAGGGTTGTTATTGTAATTATGTGTAAACAAACTTTTATTTTTAGTAATCATTATTCTTCTTCCTCTCCTTCATCAATTCTTATACTTTTTAGAAAAATATTTTTTTTAACTGTGCATTTATACGAGATTTTATCTGAAATTTCAAAAAAGCTGACATTTTTAATGGGAAAACATAATTTACGATTTCTTATTTTAGGGTGTTACACTTAGATTTATGCTCGGTTTTTATAAATGCGTCTAGGTACTTTTATCTGAACCTGCAAAATGCTGATACGTTTGTGGTGAAATTAAATTATCCAATATTTTCAAGAAACTTTAGCTTTTTTTAATTTCGTAATATTTTTAAAACACACCTAAAGTACTATATTATAAAATAAACTTATTTAATACAAATAATTGAAAACTACAGATTTTTTATTTTTTTTAAACTTTAACTGTGCATTTATTCAAGGTTAATATAAATGCATCTTGGCGGTTTTATATGAAGTTTCCAAAATATATAATGTCCCAATATTTTTTAAAGACAATAAATTTGAATTTATCAGAGACCGTATTCATTTAAACTCGTATATACATCGTATACTGTGTAGACTTACCAAACTCATTTTTTATAAATGGAGTTTGACATAAATTGTATAAACATACCTGGTATAAACGGTATACGAGGTATTTTTTTATAAATGAGTCTTGGCGCTTTTATTAGAAATTTCAAATAAGATGAAACTTTAAGAAAATATATCTTAACATTCTTTTTGTATTTAAATTTATCCGCGCTTTCTATAAATGCGTCAAGTCACTTTTAAACAAACCTTTAAAATAGTAACAATTTTTATGGAAAATTTTAATTTTCCAATATTTTAAAGGTTTTAATTGAATAATTTTCTGAGATTTTTATAAATGCGTCTTGGCGCTTTTAAGCGAAGTTTCAAAAAGCTGACATTTATTGTGGAAAAAATAATAGATAACAAAAATGTAAGGCCATTATGTACACTTATGCTAGTTTTATAAATGCGTTTTGGCGCTTTTATAAGAAGTTTCGAAAATCTGGTATTTTTTTTGGCGCAATTAAAGAAGAATTATTTCTAATATTGTTAATAAGTTTATATATGTAGTTGAAAAGCTCAGCACATTTTTTGTTAAAGTGAGATTTAAAAATTTTACAAAACCTAAAAAAAATATTTTTGATGTAGAACACAAAATATGGCGCTAGTAGGCGCTGCATTCTGCGAGTGTCTTAAAATGCTCACTACAAAAGGTATGCTTTAAAAATATTGTTAAATTGCTATACAAATTTTACGTAAAAACAGAAAAAATCTTTAGTGTATAAAACCTAGATATAATTCGGATTTAGTTTAAGCGAGTGTTAATTGCAGCTTAAGTGTGCTATTAATTTGTCTTTAATTCACACAATTTTTTTCCTCCAAAGAGTTAACCTTTTTTGTTATTTTTTTCCTTTAAAGTATACTATAATTAAAAAAATCCTTACCGAAAATTTATTATATTCGCTTAAATGTCTTCAACCTTATTTAAACTTTTCATTTAATAACTTTAAATTAATTTTTATTCACTTCCCACACATTTTAAATAAATAAATTATAACGTATGGTATCATCTTATCAACTCCTGTACTTAACTCAACAAATTGTATTGATATAAAAACAGCAGATTTCCGTTAACATGCATGAACATGCAAAAAAGTGTATTTACAGACTCTGAAAAAAAGCTTGTTAATTAATTTTGCTTATTCATGCATTCTTATAGTTGATGTTGAACATTTTTCAATTTTTTTAATGTTTTTTTTTTTGGTTTTATTAATGTAATGTAAGCAGTTAATAAATAGCGCATCATTTTTTTGTATGTGTACCTTGTAAGTATTTAACTTGGTTAAAAAGTTTAAAGTTGACTGGAGTGAAGATAGAGTGGAATGAATTTTTAAAAAAATTTCATTTGGAAATGGAGCAACGAACGCAGAGCATAGATTGTAGGTCAATTTGAATAGTTGTTTATTAAGTACATTTGAAAATATTTACCTAAAAGTAGGCTTTAAAAATAATGTAAAACAAACAAAAAGAAGTTTAAAATTAATAACAAAAGATGGCGCTATTACCACTGTACTAGTATACGTCATTTTGAATGAAATATGCAGATTTAAAAATTTAAATTTTCAGAAAAAGCATCGAGAAAAAACAAGTTGTAATTTTTACTGTGCCGGTCACGGTCTGCCAAATCGTTTGGAAAATGTCGTGCCGTACTTTTTTTTACTCTATGCCTTATTCTGCTTATATTTCCTACAAACAAAATCAGCCTTTTGAAACTTCGGATAAATGCGCCAGTGCACATTGTGCATTTTCATTTACTGTCTTTAAAAAAAGTGCAAAAATTATACTTGCCAACATAACTTTTAACATGAATATTGTAAATTTATAAAATATTAATGTGGTTAAAACTAAATAAGTCCATTTTTTGTAAGGTAAATCCTAATCGAAGTCATTGAAAACACAGCCTTAATAAAAAAATATTTCAGGTGTAACAATTTTTTTTAATTTTTTTGGTTATTAAAAAATAAATATATTATACTGGGAAAATTTTATTCATTAGGGTAATAAAAGTTTTATTTTTTCCCCTCAAAAAAAGTTTTAACAAATCTCTACATTATCTCTATCATTCCACTCTACTGAATATGCAGGATGCATTTTCTTTTATTTTCATTAAAGTAATTACAAAAAGGTTTATTCAACACAATATTGCTATACAAGTTAATTAAAAAAAAAACGACGTAATAAATTTTTATTTCATTTTTATTGCATATGGTAATTGTAAATAATATTTATTTATATATAAATTCAATTAATTGAAAAACACACACAACACAATTTTGCAAGAGTCTGCTACTTTTGGTTGATTTTTAATTTTTTACATAATATTTTATATGTTTAAATGAAAAATAAAACATTTTCTCGGATATATAAAAATGGAGCAGTGCAATTTATTCATAACTGCTTGAATTTTGCATATGAATGCAGAACAAAAGTAGGCTGTATTGTATTGCTCATTTTTATAAGCCTTAAGGTATGCAATGCATTTCGTTTATTTTATTGTTTTTATATTAAGCCTTAAAGTATGCAATATTTGTTTGAAATGGTAATTTTTAAATCAAATATAGGGTAAATTTACAAATTTTCTTTTTTATCTTATTAATAAAAAAAGCTTTTGTTAAATTAATTTCTTTGTTACACTTTAGATAAAAACTTTGTAAAAACGTACCTACAAAAAAAAATGTAAAATTTACTAAATTTTTAGTAAAAATTACTGAATAAGTTTTTATTATTTTTTTTGGCTATTTATTGTCAGGAGAATTTGTGTCACATTTAAAGAAAAATGTTAACTTAACAGAACGATAACGGAATTTTATTTTAACCGACGTTTATACAACATACTTATCCAAAACATTCATTAAAGATAATGAACTGAGCCACATTTAAGGTGCAAAACAGAATTTTTGTAAACAAAAAATAATCTCAGAAATTTTTCTGAACAAAAAATAATTACTAAATAAGTGAATGGGAAGAATTCGGCGGTGTTGAGTATTTTAAATGTAAAAAATACACGCCCACAAAAAGGGGCTAGTCGAAAAAAATCCTTTTTCACCCTGGTCCAGTTTGTCCCATGTACCTAACCTCCCTGTAACCACTAAATTTATAAGAGTAGTAGCTGTAGTCCTCACTTAAAATGATCCACAAACAATGCCAGGTTTTTGAAATTTCGGATAAAAACGCCAAGATGCATTTATAAAAATATCAGTTAAATGCACATTTAACGTCTTTAATAAAAATTTAACAAAATACATTTTTCCAAAAACAATGTCAGCTTTTTGAAATTTCTGATAAAAGGTTTAAGATGCATTCGAAAAACCACTGATGAATGTATATTTTTCATAATTGTACATTTTTCCTATTTACGAAATTTGGTAAATTCATTAAAGAAGTAGCTACAGCCCTCACTTAAATTGTTCCACCAAAAATGCCAGGTTAAAAAAAAAAAAAATGTATAAAAGTGCCACTATACATTTATAAAACCTCAGATTAATGCACCTTTTTATCATAATGGATTTATGAACTTAACTACCATTTGACCACTAAATTTATTAAATTAGTAGCTGTTGTTTTAACTTTAGTTGATATAATGTACATTTAACGTCATTAATAAAAATTTAACAAAATAAATTTTCCAAAAACAATGTTAGCATTTTGAAATTTTGGATAAAAGTTCCATTTGAAAAATCTCAAATAAATGTATATTTTTCATAATTGTCCATATTTTCCTATATGCGAACTTAACCACCCTGTGACCCCTTAATTTATTAAAATAGCTATAGTCCTCCCTATTGATCCACAATAATGCCAGGTTTTAAAAAGTCGGATAAAAGTCACGATGCATTTATAAACACCTCGGTTAAATGCACATTTAACGACTTTAATAAAAATTTGCCAAAACAAAATTTTCCACAAACAATGTCGGCTTTTTGAAATTTCGGATAAATGTGACAAGATGCATTTACAAAACCTCAGATTAATGCACATTTTTTCATAATGGTTAAATTTTTTTGTCGATTTATCAACTAACCCACCCTTTGACCACTAAATTTATTATTTGACCACTTAAGTTGATATACAAACAATGTCAGTTTTTTGAAAGTTCAGATAAAAGTGCTAAGATGCATTTATAAAAACCTCGGGTAAATGCACATTTACCGTCTTTAATAAAATTTAACTAATTAAATTTTTTACACAAACAATGACAGCTTTTTAAAATTCGGGATTAAAGCGATTAAAACCTCAGATATATTTACATTTTTTCAAAAGAAATTTAAAATTGCGCATTTACGAACATAACCACCTAGTGATCACCTTGTGACCACTAAATTTATTGAAGAAGTAGCTATAGTCCTAAAAAATCGGATAAAAGTGTCACGATGCATTAATGAAACCTTGGTTAAATGCATTTTTACCGTCTTTAATAAAAATTTACCAAAATAAATTTTTCCACAAACAATGTCAGCTTTTTGAAATTTCGGATAAAAGTGACAAGATGCATTAACCTCAGATTAATGCACATTTTTCATAATGGTTCAATTTTGCGGATTTATGAACTTAATCACTAAATTTATTAAAGTAGTGGCTGTTGTCGTCACTAAAGTTGCTATAAAAACAATCCCAGGTTTTTGAAAGTTCAGATAAAACTGCCAAGATGTAATAATGAAAACCTCGGGTAAATGCACATTTAAAGTCTTTAATAAAAATTTGACTAATAAAATTTTTTCCACACTTTTTGAAATTTCGGATTAAAGCGCCAAGATGCATTTATATATATTTACATTTTTTCCTAAGAAATTTAAAATTGCCCATTTACGAAATTAACGCTTTCAAGGAAGGTCTTTTACACGACACCCAATATAATAAGAGTGCCCAATCTCAAATTTAAAAAAGGGTTGCCACCTTATGAAAAAATAAGGGCTTTCGGGAAAATCTGTATAAAAGCCGAACTAATAGGAATTTCGCCAAACGAAAAAATACGGGTCAGCTTAATTTTGATAAAGATTATTTATATGATTTTGGCGGTCGTACGTACATACATCTCCATATAAACTACCCCAACTATTATACATTTTTGACAAAAATGAACTTAACGAAGCCGAATTTGGACACGACCGATATACTATTGGAAAGGTCTTCAAAAAACCTTTCGCCCTGTATAAAATGTTCATATAGTTTATTTTAAAGAAATGGGAAAAATCCTCAAAAAACCAAAAAAAATACCGTTTTTCCCTCTCCCCTTTGACCCGCTAAATATGAGATTGGGCAGCTATAAAAAAAACAGGTTACTCTTATTTTGCTCCCCTCATTGCTATATGCAAGTTTCAGGGCAATCAGCTAGTGTCCTGCGAAAGACCTTCCTTATTAGTGACCACTAAATTCATTAAATTAGTATTGTAGTCGTCACCTTAATTGATCCACAAACAATGGTAGATTTTTGAAAGTTCGTATAAAAGTGCCAAGATGCATTTAAAAAACCTCGGGTAATGCACATTTATCGTCTTTAATAAAAATTTGACAAATTAAATTTTTTTTCACAAACAATGACAGCTTTTTGAAATTTCGGATTATAGCGCCAAGATGCATTTATAAAAACTCGGATAAATGCTCATTATTTTATAATAGTGCAATTTAACCAGTGACCACTAAATTTATAAACGAAGTATCTGTGGTCCTTACTCAAACAATGTCAGATTATGTAAAGTTCAGATAAAAGCGCCAAGATGCTTTAAAAAAAAACTCAGGTAAAGGCACATTTAAACGCATTTTATAAAAACTTAACTAACTAAATTTTTCCACAAATCATATCAGCTTTTAGAAATTTCGGATAAAAGCGTCAAGATGCATTAATAAAACCTAGGTTTAATTCATATTTTTTCATATCCACCCAGATTGTGGAAAGTTCAGATAAAAGCGCCAAGATGCATTTATAAAAATCTCGGGTAAATGCACTTTTTACGTATTTTATAAAAAACTTTACTCATTAAATTGTTTCCACAAACCATGCCAGCTTTTAGAAATTTAGGATAAAAGCGCCAAAATGCATTTATAAACTTCAGATAAATGCACATGTTTTTATATTTTTTTAAGTTAACACATATATACAAAAAAAATATCAGTTTGAATAAAAGCGCCATGTTGCATTTATAAAAACCTTGGATAAATGCACTTTTAATGTCTTGGACTTATTAAATTTTTCCGCTTTTTTAAATTTCGGATAAAAGCGCCAACATGCATTTATAAAACCTCCGATAAATGCGCATTTTTTATAATTTTTTTGAGTTAACAAAGGTGTATCTATACAAAAAATATCTCAGAATCTCAAAATAAAAAATATTTACGAGAATTTTTTCAGAATCTAAGATTTTTATGTGTAAAAAATCTCTTAGAATTTAAAATTGTTCTACACAAAATCTCTCTCTGACCATTTAAAAAAAAAAATCGTTAATTTTTTTTATATCCTGATATTTTTCTTAATTTTTATTTAACCCTCATTTTATTTACTTTCACTTCTTTCATATTATTTTCATTTAATTTCCAAACAGTTAACTTCTTTTCTTTTTTAAGTTAACAGCGTTTTTAATTAAATTGTAAATTTTTTTATAATTTTTTTCTTCAACAAGATCTTTTAAATGCTGACAAATTGTGACTGTCATAAAATGTAAAAAAAATTTTACTTTAAATAAAAAATAATCACTACATTTATATATATTTTACAAAAAAATACAGCAGAAACATGACATGACAGAAATGCGTTACTTTCAATCTTGTTTTTTTTTTTTTTTTTTTTGAGGACTTTTTACTGAATTCAATGTTGCTTGCCATTTTATAAGAACGTCCTACAAAAACATGAAAATGATTGAATGTTACCCACATGTCACTCGGAAAAAAGCACTTAATTATGGCTCATATCATGTACTTGGTTGGTAGGCAAAAAAATATATGATGCGAGTGTAAAGAGATGACATTAAAAAAAAAAAACAGAGTGTTACTAAAAGCTGAAAATAATGAAGTTGTTTCATATATTTTTTTTAATTTTTTTGTGCCTTCATTTACCTCGTTCATCACTATGTTAAATTGGAATACGATGTGATGTATTTTTTTTGGTTACATGCCTTTTATAGAGTGTTATACGGTGGTTTCTGTATTATAAAGCCTCTGTTATACAGTCTCTGTTATACGTTTGACTAAATGTGTTCATTTTAAACCACCACTCAATTTCACATTAAAACTGTTTGTTAACCTCGTTGTACATTTTACTATTACGTGTTGATATTTCAAAAAGAAAGTTACAACGGCAAAAAATATATTCCATACGGAACATTTTAACCAAAAGTCAGGTGCTGCTTAAAGTTCACTCAATCATGAGTTTTTGTCATATATAATCATTTTATACAACGCAGCCCCGTATAATAAATTTTTCTTTGGAAATAATTTTAATGAAAAATCAACTGCATTAATGAAACCATATAAAAACATATTTTTATAATTAGTGGTTTGTTGCGAAAATTAAACTGATTCAAAGATTTTTTTTTAAAACACTTTTGAATAAGTACACTTTTCTTTTGATATAATCAATGAAATATGTTTAAAAGCACGATCTACTGATTTTAAATTAGTTTAAATAACAAAGTGCAACACAAGGTAAACTCCTTCTCGTGTGGAATTTCTCGAAGTATTTATAGAAACCAACAAAACCCCATTTGGGATTTGAAATGACAATCTTTAGGGTCCAAAACAAACAAAAAATATTTATACATATTTAATTCTACACTCATTGAGCATTAAAAGAAGCAAATTGCACTTACTCTTAGTTTAATCACAATTATCATACAAAAAACAACAAAAACTAAGAGAAGGTAAAACTTTTCTACTTATAATTCTCAATGAGTATAGATTTGAATATGTATTAATATTTTTGTTTCAACATTAACGAATTGTCATTTAAATTCCCTATGTTATTTGAGGTCAATCAAAACCCTATTGATATTTGCTAAATAGTCTTGACAATGGAATCTGACAAATTCCAAAACACATGTCGGCTTATCTGGCAAAATCAAAAAACATCAATAAATTTAAAACAGAAAAATTATTTTCTTGAAAATTTTCCTATGAAAATATCATAGTTTTCATAAGTAAAGGAAACATGACCTCGAGCTAGAATAAACCTCACATAATATATTATTCTTTAAAAATTTGTTTAAAACATTTTATGCTTTAAAATCCATTATAAAGAAATGACGCAAACTAAATGCACATTTTTCTCATTTAATTTTTTTTCCTTCATTATTTTTCTTCCTTTAATAATGTCTTTTATAAAACTTTGTTATAATCACAAAAACAACAAAACCATGATTTTTTAATTCTCCACTCTTCTGGAAAGAAAAATACGCACTTTTTTATAAACGCGACAACTTTATGAACATGATTAACCCATTGGGAGGAGACTATTTAATATACTCTGCCTTAAAAACTAGATAAAGTTTTGTTTTAAATATTTTAACTGTTATAATCAGACGTTTCAGCATTAAAATGATTATGCAATAAACATTTCAATTCCTTAGATTTTATATTTTAACTGTTATACGTAAGTTTATATATAACAAAAAAACTTAAAAGAAAAAAAACTTAAAAATGTTAAGTCAAATTATTTGCAACTTTGACATTCTTAATGCAAAAACATCTGTGCTGTTTAAAATGATTTGATAATCTCAAGAATTATTACATAGTTATAAAATCTGTTATACATACCAGAAAACAATAGATTTTTAACGAAATGTCTAAAGATACTCCTAAAATGTTAGAAAAGGTTTTGTTTAAAATATTTGAACTGTTATACAAATATTATAATAAGACGTTGATACCTTAACACGTTTAAAAATGGTAATAATATAGACTCTAAAAAAACTGTTTCATTATCTTAGATTTAACATTAAAACTGTTATACGTAAGGTTAATTATAAAAATTTAAACTCAAAGTATAAGTATACATAGACTTTTAAAAAGTAAAAATGTTTCAATTTCTTAGGTTTTATAATTTAACTGTTATACGTAACTTTATACATAACAGATTATAGAAAAATATATAAAAATTTTAAATCAAAGTAATTGAAACATTGGCATTCAAAATGCGAAAACAGCTGTGTTGTTTAAAGTGATTTGACATTTTCAAGAATTGTTATATAATTTAAACAATCTGTTATACATGCCAGAAAACAATACATTTTAAACGAAATAACTTAAGATGTTTTTAAAATGTTAAAAAAAGTTTTTTTTTTTTTAAATATGTTGACTGTTATACAACTATTATAATAAGACGTTGATACATTAACATGGTTTAAAATGTCAAAAAGTTAGACTCTGACATTACAAAAAAAAACTGGTTCAATATCCTAGATTTAACATTTAAACTGTTATACGTAAGAAGTAATTGCAACATTTACATTCCAAAATGCGAAAACTATTATACAGTTTAAAGTGATTTGAAATTTTCAAGAATTGGTTAATCATTTATGGAAAACTATTATACATACCAGAAAGCTTTACATTTTAAACGAAATAACAAAAGATGTTACTAAAATTAAAAAAAATAAATTGTTTAAAATATTTTAACATTAAAATGGTTTAACATGTTAAAAACAAAGATTCTGACAAAAAGAAATACGTTTAATATCTAAGATTTAACATTTAAACTGTTATACGTAAATTTATACACAACAAATTATAAAAATTTAACTAAAATTATTATACTGTTGGTTTGATATTTGCAATAATTGTTATTGGTAAACTGTTATACAATCTGTTATAACAAAAAACAATACATTTCTAACGAAATAAGATGATCCTTAAATGTTAATAAAAGTTTTGTTTAAAATATTTGAACTGACTCTGACAATAAAAAATTTGTGTCAATTTCTTAGATTTAATACTTAAACTGTTATACAGATGGTTAAACACAACAAATTATAAATAAAAAAAATTAACTCAAATTAATTACGTTATTGGTATTTGCAATGCATAAACTATTATACTGTCCAAAATGATTTGATATTTTCAATAATTGTTCTACGATTATTGGTAAAGTGTTATACAATCGGTTATACCAAAAAACGATACATTTCAAACGAAATAATTAAAAATATTACTAAAAGGTTTGAAAAAATTTTGTTTTAAATATGTTAACTGTTAAAACGGTTTATAATGTCAAAAGAATAGACTCTGCCATTAAAAATTCTGTTTTAATTTTATAGGTTTAACATTTTAACTGTTATACAGACGATTATACAAAACAAATAATAGACAAACAAAATATAAAAATTTTAACTTAAATTAATTGCATAATTGCAACGCGAAAACTATTACACTGTCCAAAGTAATTTGATATTTGCAATAATAGAAAAAATCATGTATGGTAAACTGTTATACAATCTCTTATAAAAAAAAATACATTTAAAATAAAATAATTAAATATATTCCTAAAATGTTAGAAAAAGTTTTGTTTAAAATATTTAAACTGTTATACAACTGTTATAATAAGACGTTTATATACAACTGTTATAATAAAACTTTTTAAAAACATAGACTCTGACATTAAAAAATTTGTTTTAATTTCTTAGACCTAACATTTAAACTGTTATACAGACGGTTAAACAAAACAAATATTTAAAAAAATATATAAAAATTTTAACTCAAATGAATTATGCAATGCGAAAACTATTACACTGTCCAAAATGATTTGATATTTGTAATAATTGTTATATCATATATGGTAAAATGTTAGACAATCTGTTATACCAAAAAAAAAACGGAATAATTAAATATATTTCTAAAATGTTAGAAACAATTTTGTTTAAAATATTTAAACTGTTATACAACTGTTATAATAAGACGATTATATATTAAATAATGTCAAAAATATAGACTCCGACATTAAAAAATATCTGTTTCAATTTCTTAGATTCAACATTTTTACTGTTATACAGACGGCTATATACATACAAAAATTACATATAAAAATTATTTAAAAAAATTTTAAACAATAAAATAATTGTAATATTGGTATTTGCTGTACGAAAACTGGTATAACTTTATTATTACTTGTGGGAAACTGTTATACAATCTGTTATACAATCTGTTATACGATCTGTTATACAATCTGTTATATATCAAACAAAATAGCTAAAACTATTCCTTAAATACTAGAAATAGTTTTGTTTAAACTATGTAAACTGTTATACAACTGCTATAATAAGACTTTTACACATTAAAATGACTTTTAATGTAAAAACAATAGACTTCAATATAAAAAATATATATTCCAATGTCTTAGATGTTATAGTTAAACTATTATACAAACTGTTATACGTAACAAATTACATGAAACTATTATTTTTATAAAACATTTAAATACACATTTTTTTTAAGTAATTTAATATTTGTGCCACTCTTCAATTTCTTAAATTTAATATTTAAACTGTTATAAAACGGTTATACACAACAAATTATGTATAAAATTTATTTTAAAATTATAAAATAATTGTTATGTTAGTTTTTGCTGCATGAAAACTGTGTAACATGTCTAAAATTTTATAATTAAACTGTTATACAAACTGGTATACGCAACAAATTACAAAAAAATGTTATTTTAATAAAAAAAATACTCTTAAATAAATATTTTTTTAAGTGATTTAATATTTGTACTACAAACTGTTATAAATACTACTACCAGAATTTTTTATATTTGTTTTTTCCTGAAAGTTTTCCCAATTTTGATTTCCTTTCAAAACCTGAAAGTATGTAACTCACTTTCAATTTCTAAAATCTTACTCAAGTAGCTCAAAATGGGTCAATTGCAACGACACACATATATTTCATTTTTTTCAAAAAAAGTGTTATACAACCTTTATTGCTTATACTTGTATGATATTTTGTGACACTACGTTAACAGTAACCGTAGTCATAGTTTTAACTGCATTATGCAGTAACAGCAATATTAAAAGAACAAAATGCACTCTAGTGTAAAAACGCGACAGACAAATGATTTTGTTCTTTTTCTTTTAGCAATATTTAAACATTTTATAGCCTTTTGCCTGCATCATGTGCACATACAAACACATGCATGCATGAGAAATGTATTTTCCATAGCATAGCGTATGTGTATCCATAAAATGTTAATATGTGTGAGTATGGTATGTGTGTATAAGACTGTGTTTTAATTTTTTGTTTGTGTTATTTGAATAAACTTTTTTAACATAGCTACCGAAAACCCCATTTTTACAATTGTACACATGCTGTTTAATTTGTAAGCTCATGCATATGCACGAGCAGGCAGGCGTGTGCATAATGTTCAAGAGTTATTGTTGTTGTTGTTTATAAGTACATTTAAAACAACAACAATAACATTGAGAAATTTGTATATTTCTGGCATAAATGCAAGAATTTCATAAAAAAAATGCACAATATTTAAAATGTAAAAAAAACAACAGTAACAGACTATAAATAATGTTATCATAAAGTAAGTTAATTTGTAGATTTTATACAAACAAAAGTTTTTTGTTTGTAAATTTAAATAAAGCCTTACTTTTAATGTATTTTAAAAACTTTTTAAGAATTTTTTATGATTAAACAAGTTTAATAGGTCGTATAAGAGTTTTAATTTAATATTTTACAATTGCAAATAAAATTTTTTAGTTTTGCTTAATAAATGTAATTGTATATTTTTGATTTTTGCAATTTGTAAAACAGTTTTTTTAACCCATCTTAAAATATTTTTAAAGAATTTTACAAAGTATAACAAGTTTCATAGATCGTATAAGAGTTAAAAATTAATATTTCTAAACTTGTTATACAAGTTTTAAGTTTAAATTCTTAAAATATTTGTAATTGTGTATATTCAGTATAACAGTTTGTATGACAGTTTTGGGCTGTAAGTTTTATTGTTTTTATAAGGGTTTGAGTTGAAAAATGTAAAAGAAAAATTTTAAATTCTAAAAGCTATAGACATTTCTGGTATTCATATACCGGTTTCGGACAGTTCCAGTTAACTGTCTTCATCAGTAGGATTTTTTATAAAATCTTTATTTGCTATTATTTCCTTAAATATAAGAGAGAGAGCAAAATAGACAAAATTTTGCTATCACAAAATTTCAAAAAATCAATTTTTGAATGAAATTGTTTATAAAATATTTATTTGCTATTATTTCCTTAAATATAAGAGATAGATTTTTTATAAAATCTTTATTTGCTATTATTTCCTTAAATATTAGAGATAGAACAAAATAGACGATATTTTGGGATCACTATCAAAAATTTCAAAAAATCTATTTGCTATTATTTCCTTAAATATAAGAGACTAGCTTACCATCCCGGTACTTCGTTACCGGTTGTATTGAATACCGGATAATAAAAGGATCAGGATTACTCTATCGATTTAAAAAAAAAATCCTCTACATAGTTTTTGTTTTATTTACTTGTGGACGTATAAGTCTTTCATAAAATAATATTTTAATGAATAATTTAAACAATAAAATTTGAATAACTTCGCTGGTACGTCATCATGCTCGTTTCGGTGAAAAGATATATTGACAATTTTCGAGCCCTTATATCGGGTTTTAGGATTTTGAGTGAATAAATATTTGAGTAAAAAAAAAATTGGAATAAAAATAAGTTTTAGTGGAAAAACATATAGCGAGAACAAATATGGAGTCAAAAAAGTTAAATATGTAAAATTTAAGTAAAAAGTATCATTCCATATTGTTCCCAGCTCTATTACACTTCGTTCCCCGTTCTATTCCATTTCACTTCCAAGTCCATCTCCTTTCGTTCCATGTAAGTTTCATTCCTCTCCGTATATTATGCGTTAAAAAATTAAAAAGTTTTATTGTCTTTATATTGTAGATATGAAAAGTACCATTTTACACCACTGTTACCAGGTACACCTTTTTACCCTAAAATTTTGAAATATGTCCTTGTCTTGGGTGTTATTTCTGCGGCTTTTAGTTCAATAGTTAGATATCTCAAAATAACCATTTGCCCCCTTTTCCCCGTAAAATTATATTTTCCAAAAACTGTTTTTTTGTGCTAGGTGATCTTTTATTTAAAACATCAAGTTTGTGAACCATTATTTCAAGATATATAAGAATAACCAAATTTGCACTTTTTATACCCTTTACGATCGGTCGCGACCCTTAGAAACAGAATTTCCAAAAAATTAATTTTTAAAGCATTCAAAATTTCAGTGCCTAGGATAATTACTTCATGAAATATGAAATAAGTATCAAATGAAATAAGTATCAAAAAACACTTTTTTACAGCTCTAGAAACAGAATTTTTTGAAAATACTTTAGCAGAATGTTTTTTCACCGAAGTCCCCTACATTCCAAAATTTAAGCTTCAACGGTCATTATTATAGGAACCAATAAAAAGTACCAAAAGTACACTTTCTTACCCCCGTTAGAAACGAAATTTCCAAAAATTACCTCTTTCAAAAGGAAGAGGTAATTTTTTTTATAAAAGGTACTTTTTATAAAAAGTACTTTTTATAAAAGTACTTTTTATAAAAGGTACTTTTTATAAAAGGTACTTTTTATAAAAGGTACTTTTTATAAAAGGTACTTTTTATAAAAGGTACTTTTTATAAAAGGTACTTTTTATAAAAGGTACTTTTTATAAAAGGTACTTTTTATAAAAGGTACTTTTTATAAAAGGTACTTTTTTTAAAAGGTACTTTTTATAAAAGGTACTTTTTATAAAAGGTACTTTTTATAAAAGGTACTTTTTATAAAAGGTACTTTTTATAAAAGGTACTTTTTATAAAAGGTACTTTTTATAAAAGGTACTTTTTATAAAAGGTACTTTTTATAAAAGGTACTTTTTATAAAAGGTACTTTTTATAAAAGGTACTTTTTATAAAAGGTACTTTTTATAAAAGGTACTTTTTATAAAAGGTACTTTTATAAAAGGTACTTTTTACAAAAGGTACTTTTTATAAAAGATACTTTTTATAAAAGGTACTTTTTATAAAAGGTACTTTTTATAAAAGGTACTTTTTATAAAAGGTACTTTTTACAAAAGTTACTTTTTATAAAAGGTACTTTTTATAAAAGGTACTTTTTATAAAAGGTACTTTTTATAAAGATACTTTTTATAAAAGGTACTTTTTATAAAAGGTACTTTTTATAAAAGGAACTTTTTATAAAAGGTACTTTTTATAAAAGGTACTTTTTATAAAAGGTACTTTTTATAAAAGGTACTTTTTATAAAAGGTACTTTTTTACCCTTTTTACCCCCGTAGAATCAACATTGGCAAAAACCCAGCCTTATTAAATCTTTTTTCCGGAAGGTGAACCTATATTACAAATTTCAAGTTTCTAGTACCATTATTTAAGTAAATGTAAAAGGTACCAAAAGTACAGTTTTTTACCCCTTTAGAATCATCATTGGCAAAAAATTCAGCCTAAATGGATCTTTATTCCGAGAGGTGAACATACATTACAATTTTCAAGTCTCTATGACTATTATTTCAGGAGATATAAAAAGTACCAAAAGTACACTTTTTTACCCATTTTACCCCCGTAGAATCAACATTGGCAAAAACCCAGCCTTAGTGATTTTTTTTTCCGGGAGGTAAACCTACATTGCAAATTTCAAGTTTCTAATACCAATATTTAAGGAAATAAAAAAGGTACCAAAAGTACAGTTTTTTACCCCTTTTACCCCCTTAGAATCATCATTGGCGAAAATCCAGCCTTAGTGAATCTATAGTCCGGGAGGTGAACATACAGTCCAAATTTCAAGTCTCTTTGACAATTATTTCAGAAAATATAAAAGGTACCAAAAGTACAATTTTTTACCCTTTTTATCCCCTTAGAATCAACATTGGCAAAAGTCCAGCCTTACGGATCTACATTCCGGGAGGTTAACATACAGTCCAAATTTCAAGTCTCTATGACCATTATTTCATGAGATATAAAAAGTACCAAAAGTACAGTTTTTTACCCTTTTTACCCCCTTAGAATCATAACTGGCAAAAATCCGGCCTTAGTGTATCTATGATCCGGGATGTGAACATACAGTCCAAATTTCAAGTCTCTATTACCATTATTTCAGGAGATATAAAAAGTACCAAAAGTACAGTTTTTTACCCTTTTTACCCCCTTAGAATCAGCACTGGCAAAAATCCAGCCTTAGTGGATCTATATTCCGGGAGGTGAACCTACAGTCCAAATTTCAAGTCTCTAGCTTCAGCGGTTTGGGCTGGGCGATGATGAGTCAGTCAGTCAGTCAGTCAGTCAGTCACGTTACTCTTTTATATATATAGATAGAGCAAAACAGGCGAAATTTTGGGATCACTAAAAAAAAATTTCAAAAAATCTATTTTTGTATGAAATTTTTTATAAAATCTTTATTTGCTATTATTTCCTTAAATATAAGAGATAGAGCAAAATAGACGAAATTTTGCGATCACTATCAAAAATTTCAAAAAATCTATTTTTGTATGAAATTTTTTATAAAATCTTTATTTGCTATTATTTCCTTAAATATAAGAGATAGAGCAAAATAGAAGAAAAATAGGGATCACTAAAAAAAATTTCAAAAAATCTATTTTTGTATGAAATTTTTTATAAAATCCTAATTTTCCATTATTTCCTTAAATATAAGAGATAGAGCAAAATAGACGAAATTTTGGGATCACTATCAAAAATTTCTAAAAATCTATTTTTGTATGAAATTTTTTATAAAACCTTTATTTGCTATTATTTCCTTAAATATTAGAGATAGAGCAAAATAGACGAAATTTGGGGATCACTAAAAAATCTCAAATAACCATTTTTGTATGAAATTTTTTATAAAATCTTTATTTGCCATTATTTCCTTAAATATAAGAGATAGAGCAAAACAGACAAAATTTTGGGATCACTAAAATAAAATTTCAAATTTCAAACCTATTTTTGTATGAAAGATTTATAAAATCTTTATTTGCTATTATTTCCTTAAATATTAGAGATAGAGCAAAATAGACGATATTTTGGGATCACTAAAAAAATTTCAAAAAATCTATTTTTGTATGAAATTTTTTATAAAATCTTTATTCGGCATTATTTCCTTAAATATAAGAGATAGAACAAAATAGACGATATTTTGGGATCACTAAAAAAAAATTTTATAAATCTTATTTGCTATTATTTCCTTAAATATAAGAGATAGAGCAAAATAGACGAAATTTGGGGATCACTAAAAAAAATTTCAAAAAACCTATTTTTGTATGAAATTTTTTATAAAATCTTTATTTGCTATTATTTCCTTAAATATAAGAGATAGATCAAAATAGACGAAATATGGGGATCACTATCAAAAATTTCAAAAAATAAAATTTTGTATGAAATTTTTTATAAAATCATTATTTGCCATTATTTCCTTAAATATAGGAGATAGATCAAAACAGACGAGTCACTATCAAAAATTTCAAAAAACCTATTTTTGTATGAAATTTTTTATAAAATCTTTATTTGCTATTATTTCCTTAAATATAAGAGATAGAGCAAAATAGACAAAATTTCAGGATCACTAAAAAAAAAAATTTCAAAAAATTTATTTTTGTATGAAATTTTTTATAAAATCTTTATTTGCCATTATTTCCTTAAATATAAGAGATAGAGCAAAATAGACGAAATTTCAGGATCACTAATAAAAATTTCACAAAATCTATTTTTGTACGAAATTTTTTATAAAATCTTTATTTGCCATTATTTCCTTAAATATAAGAGATAGAGCAAAACAGACGAAATTTTGGTATCACTAAAAAAAAATCCAAAAAACCTATTTTTGTATGAAATTTTTTATAAAGTCTTTATTTGCTATTATTTCCTTAAATATTAGAGATATAGCAAAATAGACGAAATTTTGGGATCACTAAAAAAAATTTAAAAAAATCTATTTTTGTATGAAATTTTTTATAAAATCTTTATTTACTATTATTTTCTTAAATATAAGAGATAGAGCAAAATAGACGAAATTTTGGGATCACTAAAAAAATTTCAAAAAATCTAAAAATTTTTTGAAATTTTTTATAAACTCTTTATTTGCCATTATTTCTTTAAATATAAGAGATAGAGCAAAATAGACGAAATTTCAGGATCACTAAAAAAAACTTCAAAAAATCTATTTTTGTATGAAATTTTTTATAAAATCTTTAATTGCTATTATTTCCTTAAATATTAGAGATAGAGCAAAATAGACGATATTTTGGGATCACTAAAAAAATTTTCAAAAAATTTATTTTTGTATGAAATTTTTGATAAAATCTTTATTTGCTATTATTTCCTTAAATATAAGAGATAGAGCAAAATAGACGAAATTTTGGGTTCACTAAAAAAAATTAAAAAAACCTATTATTGTATGAAATTTTTTATAAAATCTCTATTTGCCATTATTTCCTTAAATATTAGAGATAGAGCAAGATAAACGAAATTTTGAGATCACTAAAAAAAAATTCAAAAAATTTATTTTTGTATGAAATTTTTTATAAAATCTTTATTTGCTATTATTTCCTTAAATATTAGAAATAGAGCAAAATAGACGAAATTTCAGGATCACTAAAAAAAATTTCAAAAAATCTATTTTTGTATGACATTTTTTTTATAAAATCTTTATTTGCTATTATTTCCTTAAATATAAGAGATAGAGCAAAATAGACGAAATTTCAGGATCACTAAAAAAATTTCAAAAAAAATCACTAAAAAAAATTTCAAAAAATCTATTTTTATATAAAATTTTTTGTATAAAATTTTCAAAAAACCTATTTTTGTATGAAATTTTTTATAAATTCTTTATTTGCTATTATTTCAGGATCACAAATTTCAAAAAATCTATTTTTGTATAAAATTTTAAAATCTTTATTTGCTATTATTTCCTCAAATATTAGAGATAGAGCAAAATAGACGAAATTTTGGGATCACTAAAAAAAATTCAAAAAATCTATTTTTTGTATGAAATTTTTTTTTAAATCTTTATTGGCTATTATTTCCTTAAATATAAGAGATAGAGCAAAATAGACGAAATTTTGGGATCACTATCATAAAGTTCAAAAAACCTATTTTGGTATGACATTTTTTATAAAATCTTTATTTGCTATTATTTCCTTAAATATTAGAGATAGAGCAAAATAGAGATAGAGCATTATAGACGAAATTTTGGGATCACTAAAAAAAATTTCAAAAAACCTATTTGTAGGAAATTTTTTATAAATTCTTTATGAATTTTTTTATATATTATGAAATTTTTTATAAATTCTTTATTTGCAATTATTTCAGGATCACTTAAAAAAAATTTCAAAAAATCTATTTTTGCATGAAATTTTTTATATGATGTCATAAATATAAGAGTCTTAAACAATTCAATTTTAAATATACAAGATTATAGCTTTGTTTCTATAAATGTCTGTATTTTTGTTGAGTATAACAGTTTGTATAACAGTTATGTTTTGCAAATTTTAATAAGTCTTCTCCCAGCACTCTCGAAATTGCTTTGTTGTTTACCTTTTAAGTTCGTTTGCGCAATTTATTAGTATAACACTTTTTGTAACATCTTATTTTCGCAGGTAAAAAATAACAATTAACTATTTGAATTTTGATAATCAGTGATTTGTAAGTTAATATTTTGTAAACCCTTCAGATTTATTTGTTTTTAGTGCTATATTTTTAATGTATAACAGTTTGTATAACTGTTTTATATTTTAAATCTCTTTGTTGCGATTTATTTTTCTATGTGAAAGCTTGTATAACAGTTTTAGTTTAAACTTCAAAAAGAACAATATGTTTTACTTTGATTGTTTCATCATATATTTTTTTGAGAACTTCATGTTATCTTTCAAAAAATTCACCATTATAAAAAAATTTAAAATTTATTTTTAATAAATTAAAAACCGCTCAACTTTCTGCCATTAAAGAATTTTCTTTTAAGCACAATAAAAAAAAATCATTGTCATTTATAAAATATCAATCATAATCTATCTATATAACAGTTCAAATATAAAGTTTTACAAATTAAACAGCTTTCCAAATGTTAAGGGATTTTAGTTTACTTTTGTTACATTTGTGACACTTGGTTGATTTCAAAACTTTTAAGTTTTACAAAAACATTTTGCAAATCAAACGTTTCTTAAGCGTTAAGGGATTTTCTCTAACATTGATTTTTCGTTTTGCAAAACTTTTGACATTAAAAGTAAAATTTTTTGGAAATGCTACAACCTTTTCCCTTTATTTAAACAGCATTTTACACCTTTACAACAGTAACGCGATTTTATATTTTAATGTTTGCCACATTAATTTTAATGGCGCACACATGTGTGGAAATTTTCTATTGTTTTTCGTTTTGCTTTTCTTGTAAAGGAATTTAACCACAACATTTAACTTTTGTGCTACGCGTAATTATGTATATCTTTAAATTTTCTTAGGTATCCAAAAATTAAAACATTTTAAAATTGAAACTACAATTTGATGTTAAATGACATTTTAAAGGTGACAATTAAAAAAGATGTTTAAAGTTTTGCAAGCAAAGGTAGTGAGATTACTAGGAATTTATGCATGCATAAGCTAATAGAAAAATTTAAATTTTATTGGAATAAGTGAGACAGTTTCCATTAATATCACTGCGTGACAAAACTAATCACTATTTTAGAAAACAAGAGGTACGACCATCATTTCAATATATTTCGGACATGCTGAATCGAATGGCGTACTCCGTTTTTCGATGTATGGTACAGTTTTCTTGTAAAATGTCATTAAAGATTGGCTGATTTTCAGCTGCTTTTTTAACAAAAAAAAATCCAAAGCTAATGATTTTTAAATTTTATGGCATGGAAAACATAGATATAACTTGTAGCAATATTTCTAATATAAATTTGGTTTAAAGCTTTTCATCTTAACCCCTTTAATTCGCGGATTTCTTCATTTTTTAAAGTTTTCGCGAAATTAACCGCTAAATTGGTCTCTGATAAAAAACTTGCATTTTGTGGATCATAAAGGCGTTCATGACACTACGAATAGTAGACAAAAAACATCTATGTTATATGGACCATCATGAAGAAAATCGCGAAAAACCGGTTTTTTGTATATGGCAGCATCACTTTAGGAGATGATTTGAGGCTTCATCTTTTAGTATATAATGTGGGAACCTTAAACAATGAACTGACCCAAAATTTGTCCAAAAAAGTTTTCATTTGCAAAAGTTATCTTAACAAAAACTGTTATTTCAGTGTTTGCGATACAATAATTATAGTTTTTGTTAAGATAACTTTTGCAAATGAAAACTTTTTTGGACAAATTTTGGGTCAGTTCATTGTTTAAGGTTCCCACATTATATACTAAAAGATGAAGCCTCAAATCATCTCCTAAAGTGATGCTACCATATACAAAAAACCGGTTTTTCGCGATTTTCTTCATGATGGCCCATATAACATAGATGTTTTTTGTCTACTATTCGTAGTGTCATGAACGCCTTTATGATCCACAAAATGCAAGTTTTTTATCAGAGACCAATTTAGCGGTTAATTTCGCGAAAACTTTAAAAAATGAAGAAATCCGCGAATTAAAGGGGTTAAGATGAAAAGCTTTAAACCAAATTTATATTAGAAATATTGCTACAAGTTATATCTTTGTTTTCCATGCCATAAAATTTAAAAATCATTAGCTTTGGAATTTTTTTTGTTAAAAAAGCAGCTGAAAATCAGCCAATCTTTAATGACATTTTGCAAGAAAACTGTACCATACATCGAAAAACGGAGTACGCTATTCGATTCAGCATGTCCGAAATATATAGAAATGATGGTCGTAACTCTTGTTTATTTTTTAGTGTTCCGCAGTGTATTTATAGATTTGTTGAATGTGTCTTTATATGTTTTGTTGACCTATTTGTATAACAGTTTAAGTTTTAACTGTACATTAAATTAGGCAACATATGAAAAATTACCAATATTGCTTTTTACACCCATTTTTGCTTTTTCAGAACCGAAATTTCTAAAAACTACTTTTTCAGAATTTTTTCTTTTCACTAGAAGATCCTTTATTCAAGATTTCAAGACAATTGTTTTTGGATATCGAATTTCTTAAATCCCTTTTTTCAGTATTTTTTTCCACTTGTGGATCTAACATTTTAAATATCGTGTTTTTATAACCGCTTTTTCAGGAAATAGAAACACTACCAAAGTAAAATTTTTATCCCATTTCAACCCCTTTGATTCGAATTTTCCGAAAAGTAATTTTTTCAAAATGTTTTTTTAGATTGGGGATCTTTTATTCCTTTCCATCACCTTTTTTTCAGGAAATATAAAAAGTAATAAAGTACATATTTTACCCCCTTAAAGTCAGATTTTCTGAAAAGTACTTTGTTAAGATTTTTTTTTTAATTTTCCTAAATTTCATTTTATTTTAGAAGATAGAAAAAGTACCAGAGCGAACTATTTTACCCTATTTTACCCCCATTAGAATAGGATTTGGAAAAAATAACTTTTTTTTTAATGCTGTTGTAGCAGAATCCTTTATTTCAAGCTTCTATGGTTTCATGAAATAAAAAAAGTACCAAAGTACAAATTTTTTACCCCTTTTTACCCTCTTAATCAGATTTTCCAAAAAGTACATTTTTCAGAATGTTTTATAGCTTAGATATTTCCAATTTAAAAGGACCATTTCTTCAGAACATAGAAAAAGTACCAAATAAAGTACCAAATAAAGTACCAAAGTACAAATTTTTTACCCCTTTTTACTCTCTTAATCAGATATTCCAAGATGTACTTTTTTCAGAATGTTTTATAGCTCCGATATTTCAAATTTCAAAGGACCATAATTTCAAAACATAGAAAAAGTACCAAATAACAGTTTTCTCCGGCTCAAAAGGTTAATTTTCAGCATGTTGTTTATTTCTCGTGAACAATAAAAAACATTTCAAATATTATGTTTTAATGAGCATTATTTCAGACATTCGAAAAAGTACCATAATAAAATATTATACACCAATAAAATCAAAAAAGGTACCTTTTCAGAATTGTTTTTCATTGGAGGATCTCACGTTTTAAAAATCATGTTAATTTGACAAATATTTCAGAACATCGAAAAAGTACTAAATTACCCCATTTTCTTCCATTAAAATCAATTTTTCAAAAAAAGTACTTTTTTTAGAATGTTTCTTAGCTTCGAAATATCACATTTTTAAACCCATTATTTGGAACATATAAAAAGTACCAAAAACAGTTTTTCCCCTATTAAAATCGAAACTTTCAAAATTAAATTTTTAGTATGTTTTTATTTCAGGTGATCAAAAAAGTACCAAAAAAAGTAAGTGGGGTACTTCATTTTCTTACCTTTGAAAATCAAATTTTTCAAAAAGTACTTTTTTAAGAATGTTTTTTTAGCTTCGAAATTTAAAATTTCTAGCACCATTATTTCACGACATAGAAAAAAAACCTAGATTTTCCCCCATTAAAATCGAAATTAGCAAAAGCTTAATTTTCAGTATGATTTTATTCAACATGAGGATCTAACATTTTAAATATCATGTTTTTATGTGCATTATTTCAGGGTATCAAAAAAGTACCAAAGTATTAATTTTACCACCTCAAATTCTAAAAATTGTATTCACTCAAAAAATTATTCCATTAACTGTTTGTCGTTTATTTAAAAAGTTTTACGTTTTGTCGTTTTTAAAAGAAAAACCATTTGTTTAATGTTCGGTTTTTTCAAATGACTATTTCTGTTCTTTGTTTCAAAAATAACAACATAAAAAAGAAAGACTTTCATTAGCATTTAATTTTTATAGTCATTTATTTTTGTTCTGTAAGTAAAAATAAGTGATTATTCTTTAATTTTTAATGATTTGTGTACGTTATTTTTTTTTTTAATTGTTGGCAATTTTTAAAGATCATTAGTTTTTATCTACTTGTTTTGGTTATTTTTTTGTAGAAAAAAATTCAAAAAATTATTTATAGAAATATAAAAACATGTTAGTATTAAGTGACTTTGGCACGATGGGTAGAGTGTCTGGCCAGCATGTGGTTGATTGCGGGATCGATTCCCCAAAAATGTTATTAAAAATTTTTTTAAATAAAATTCAATAGAAAAAATTTTAAAAATTACCTACGAAATTATTAATTTTTAATGTTTTCGTAGGTATTTTTTTTGATTTGTTGGTAAAAATAATTTTTTAATGTTTTACTGGGATGGTTTTCAAATGTTTTATAACTTGTTTTAAATATGTTTTTCATTTGGTTTTGCCTACAAAATATTTTGAGTGCATTTATTTTTAATTTGTAAGTAAAAATAAGTGATGCTTCTTTAATTTTTAATGATTTGTGTACGTTATTTTTTTTTTAATTGTTGGCAATTTTTAAAGAGAAATCATAGTTTTTACCTACTTGTGTAGGTTATTTTTTTGCATTTTTTAGTATTCAATTTTTAGAGTCATTTATTTTTGTTCTTTAAGTAAAAATAAGTATTTCTTCTTTATTTTTAATGATTTGTGTACGTTATTTTTTTTTTTTATTGTTGGCAATTTTTAAAGATCATTAGTTTTTATCTACTTGTTTTGGTTATTTTTTTGTAGAAAAAAATTAAAAAAATTATTTATAGAAATATAAAAACATGTTAGTATTAAGTGACTTTGGCACGATGGGTAGAGTGTCTGGCCAGCATGTAGTTGATTGCGGGATCGATTCCCCAAAATTTTATTAAATTTTTTTTTTTAATACAAAATTGTAAAAATAACCTACGAAATCATTAATTTTAAATGTGTTCGTAGGTATTTTTTTGAATTTGTTGGTAAAAATAATTTTTTAATGTTTTCGTAGGTTATTTTTTTCGAATTTGTTGGTAAAAAAAATGAGAGTGACATTATTTCTTAATGTTCAATGTTTGTTAAAACAAATGAATAATTACTGGGATGGTTTTCAATTGTTTTATCACTTGTTTTAAATATGTGTTTTTGCCTACAAAATATTTTGAGTGTATGTTCCACATAACCTAAAAATACAAAATGATTTAATTCGGATTCTGGTTGACATATGCGAACAGAATTGGATACCGAATTGTATGTAAACAAGTAAAAACATATTTTTTTTCTAAATTTTTAATCAATTTATTTTTCTTCATATTTATACCCTACATCACACTGTGGTACAGGGTATAATGAGTTGGTGCTGATGTTTGTAACTACCCGAAATATTGGTCCTAGACCCACATTCAAGTATACCGATCGATTCAGAATCACTTTTTGAGTCGATTTAGCGATGTCCGTCCGTCCGTCTGTATGTCCATGTAAACGGTATAAACACGATACAGGTCGTAATTTTTAACCAATTGAAACTTAAGCCTCTTTTGCACCAAGGACGAAGCCTATTGAAATTGGAAAAAATCGATCCATATTTAGCCCTAGCCCCCATACAAAGGTCCTCTTTAGTTTTGGATTAAATCACTCTAATAACCGTACTATAATAGATTTCGTACTATAATAGATTTGTCCTCACAAATCACCATTCCGAATTTTGAAGGAATCGGATCAGTTCTTTTTGTAGTCCCCATGCAAGCCACCTTCCCGATTTTCACATAAATCTCTCAAAATACATGAAAATAGAAAATATTTTATTAAAATTTTGTTTGTGTATGTTAAACGCGTACTTTAACAACCTTATCAAATCTGATTACCATCGGACCATTTTTGGACTTAGGCCCCATGTGAAAATTTCGCCCGATATTCACTTAAAGCTGTTTATTGGCAACAAATCGAAACCCATTTCACTCAAATTTGATTTGTGAGTGTTTTTTACACTTATTAAATATTTGTCAAAATATAGATCTAATCGGCCCATTTTTGAACTTGGGACCCATTTTTCGGCAATCTTTGGTGTAGGGTATTATATGGTCGGTCTTGACCGACTATAATTTTCGCGGAAATTTTTTTTTTTAATTTTTTAAAATCCGGCTAGGCAGAATTTAACTTTTTTATTTGTTTTAAGACAAAAGGGTCTTGCAATAGAGGATTTCCTTAATACAGGGTATTAATAGAGCATTAATATTGAGTTACTTCCACAAAGAAAACAAGTAAGAAAATTTTATTCGGTCATAACCGACCATATGATGCCCTACACCGCACTGTGGTCAATATTTTGAGATAGCGGCCAAAACTCCTTTTGGTTTTTGTTCTCCGATTTTAAAGTTATTAGACTCATATGAAAGTAGACAGTAGTAAACCTCGGGAGCCAAAAAATTAGGACTCTATTTCAACTATTTCACTGAGAACAGGGTGGTCCAAAATGGGCTTTTCAGAATTTTGTAAATTTATGATATTTTTAGTTAATTTTTAAAGTTTAAATGATCATAACTTTTTTGTTTTTCAAGATTTTTGGACGAAATAAATTTTGTGTTGTAACTTAACTTATTTCCTATTACTGGTAAAAAAATTGAAGCTCTACTGTTTTCAGAACAATTTAAATATTTTTTTTAAAGAAGGTCAAATTTCTCGGAAATTTCCTACTTCATAGAGCACAACTCCTGTGAGTCAAGCTGAGTCAAAACACAAATTTACTACTTTGTAGTCCTAACTCTCCCCTACATTCCTATATACACATGTCCATGCATCGGGACTGCACTTTTTGAGCTACAGCAATTTTTCTGACCCAAGGTAAGATATTCGGTACAAATGCACGTCATATTTTTTGAGAAGTTATTTGTATGTAAAAGTGGCTATTATGCATATATTTTGATGAAATTTTGTACAAGAGTTCTTATTGACCCGAAAAATAATTCTGTTGAAATTAGGAGAAGTTGGCCCATATTTGGACCTACCCGACTAAAAATAAACATACAGGTCCATATATAATTTGAAATTGAGCCATATATAATTTAATATGTCCCAACACGTATTTGGATAAAATAAGATGATGAAATTGGTGGATCAAAATTGCTCAAAATTTGTTATATTAGATTAAATATGATCGTTTTTGATCCGAATATTGGGTTTATCTAATTTGATATAATTGTATATAATTTTATATCATAAGATAAAATATGTAGAATTTTGCATTAAATATTTTTTTATCTCATAATTTTCAAATTTATTCCAAATACTTTTCGGGAAATGCAAAAAAAAAATTTGTGTCCGGGACTTAGAAATTTAAAAAAAAATTCGAAATTTAAAAAAAAATTTCTTAAAACTTTGTTAATAATTTTTTTCTTCAAAACGAAAAAAATGTGCCAAAAATGTTTTTTATCCAGGACTTAGAAAATTCCACAAAACTTTTTCAGGAAATTTGGCTAATTTTTTTTTTTGTTTAAATCATTTTTATTGAAGTTCTTAACTCCAAAACGCAAAAATTATATGTGTCTGGAAATTTTAAAAAATTTTTCGGGACTTAGAAAACTTTTTCCCCCGATTCGGCACCATATATATATGTATATCTCATCTTGTATGAGGTCAGACATGGAGTTGTATATCATATATTTATTCGTTTAATCTTGTATGAGGTCATTCATGGAGTCATATAAAATATTATATGCAATATCTAATTTAATAAAACTTTTTATATTGTATGTGGAGCAACACATGATTCGATATCCTTTTATATGGCACAATATTAAATTTTGGGTGTAAAACTTAATACAAGATACATTTACATATAATTATGTAAAGTATTGTATATGGCCATATATAAATATATTAAATAATATGTTACCATATCTAAACTTTTTTAGTCGGGTAGTCCACATAGAAGGGTGTATCAAAATTTTGACAAAAATGACAATAGAACTCTCAAATTATGTGGTATCTGGCAATTCATTTGGAAAAAGTAAAAAATTATTTTATTGCCATCTAATATTACATAACTTAAATACCTGAAAATTGCAAATAAATTTAAAACCAATGGAAATAACTGGTAAAACCAAGTACCTGTTATATTATTACCAGTACCTGTTAACTCTCAAATTATGTGGTATCTAGCAATTCATTTGGAAAAGGTAAAAAATTATTTTATTGCCATCTAATATTACACAACTTAAATACCTGAAAATTGCAAATAAATTTAAAACCAATGGAAATAACTGGTAAAACCAAGTACCTGTTATATTATGTTTCAAAGAGGTAAAAAATATCATGTTGAAACTTCGAGCAATCGTATATTAATCCATGCATTCATTTTTTTTCTTCATTATTGTTTAAACAATGGCTAAATTCAGTTATAGTGTTATATCTGATATATATTTTGAACGGAAAGATGAAAACGACATTATTTTACATATAATGAATAATCCATTCTTCAAAATATGCGACAAACAAGAAATTAAAATTCATAACTTAAAAATAAAAAACTTTTTAAATACTTTAAGAAAACGGTACAATCAATGTTCCAGAAACAAGAAATTGTTTTACTCGCACAACCAAGAATGGCTAAGAAATAAACTTATTTTTAAAAAGCCATCAGTAACTACCACGGAAACTGGAAAAGGTGGTCGACCAGCAAAGCCAATTGATAATTGTAGTGAAAGATCACGAAGACGCAAGCTTAAACATATCAATGAAGAAGTTTCTTGTAGCATCATAAAGGATTCATTTCTGCATCAAATTCAACCATCGAAAACTAAAAAGAGTAAAATTGCTATCATTGAAAAAATAGTGGAAGCAAGCCCCAGACGCACAAAAAGGATTTTAGAAAGTATGCCGACACCAACTGAAGAAAATAAATTTACTCCAGAAGAAGCATTTGCACTATTTTTGTATTTGAAAATGGCTAAAAACCAATATACAGAATTGCGGAAGCGAACCAATGAAAAAAATTGTGGAATTTTTCCATCATATCGAGATATAGTTTCTGCCAAAAAAGATTGCTTACCTTCACCAACTGCTATTAGTGTAACTTCAAGTTCAGCAGAAATAAAATTGCAGGATCTTCTTGAACACACTGCAGAACGATTATTAAAGACATTTGATGCTGACTATTTAAAGAAGTTTAAAAATTGCAGCATGACTTTAATTTCTAAATGGGGATGTGATGGGTCCTCTGGCCCGTTAGGCGAAACAGTGAGAAACAACAAAGAAAATTTGGAAAAAAGAAAGCAAAAAAAAGATATTGAAGAAAAATACCGTGAGATAGGCCTTATAATTGACCAGCCAAAGCAAGGAGAAGGAAATTCTAATGATGGAAACACAGCAAGGAGAGTTTTTTCCGATCCAGAAACTGCAGCTTCTATAACTGAAGTAGATTATGATTTAATACGACGATTCCAAATCATATTAGAAGTTATAGCATGTAGCAAAAAGATAGATTCAAAAAAATTTGGTCAGTATGCTAATGAGACAGCAACCCTTTATAACCAAAAATATTCTTGGAGACATATGCCAACCACAGTTCACAAAATTTTGTTCCATGGGGAACAAATAATTCAGCACAATATGCTTCCAATTGGAGATCTCTCAGAAGAAGCGCAAGAAAAAAGGAACAAAGACTACAGATTCTTTCGCGAGCACAATACAAGAAAAATTTCCAGATATTGTACTAATGAAGATCTAATTAATATTTTGTTGTGCACATCAGACCCATATATGTGCAGTATTCGACAAAAATGGAAATCAACCTCATTAGAGTTAGATGAAGAAGCTAAACAACTACTGCAAAATGAAAATCAAAGCTATTTGGAAGAAATTTTTACTAATATTGTTTAATTAATACTAGTCTAAAGATTATAATTTGATTCTAATTTTAGTATAAATTTTTATTAATACATTTAAATAAAATATATGTGCACTTTAAATCAATAGTAAAAGTTTACTTAAAATTTTATCGATGTTGTGTTCTGTATATAATATATCCAAATGGTATTGATATTGTTGGGAATTTCAGTGTTATTTTTCAGTTTAATCCTCACAAGAATTAGCTTTCTTCCAAAAAAAACCAACCTTTGGCCCCTGTGAATATTGAGACTAAATAAATGTCAGGGGCCAAATGTTGGCATTTTCTGACTAAAATTATGTTTAGGAATAATAAATAAGTATTGGTTGTAAAATACGATTGAAGAAAATAAGAAATTATAAAAAAATACCTATTTAAAATGTCAAAATATTCAACTTTTACATGGAAACTCAACAAAAAATTAAAATGCATTTTTAACTCCACATTACTTACGTTCCTATCAGTCGATTTTTACGTTTGAACAAGCAAATTGAAGCTTAAAGTCCCTCCTGTTGAACAAAACAAATTGCGTAAAAAAATACCAATCCGGTCAAAAGTTATAGAGTTTTGACCGCTATCTCGCGAAATTGACCACTGTGCACCGGTGTTTTCCGGAAAATGGTTCCCAAGTCCAAGCGTGGACCAATTGAATCTATCTTTCTTTAGATCTTTAATTAGTGTAGAAAACACACACACACAAAATTTGAGTGCAATTGGCTCATTTTTGTTGCCAATAGACCGATTTTACTGAATATCGGACCAGATTTTTATATGGAGTCTAATTGTAAATCCAAAAATTGTACAATTATTTTCAGAATTGATAAGGTCACCAAAGTACACGTTTAGCGCCTACAAACACAATTTTAAACAAATATTTTCTATTTTCATGAATTTTGAGAGATTTATTGTAATAACGGAAGGGTGTTTGTATGGGGACTACAGAAAAAACTAGTTCGACTCCTTTAAAATTTGAAATGAGGATTTGTGAATGACAAAATATGTTTACCAAGTTTTGAAAGGATACTTTTGTAAATATCATCCTAAAAGTATGCCTTAAAATAAACAAAAATATCATCCTCAAAGTATGCTTTAAAATGGGCGCGCTATTACGAATTGTATAATGTGTCGATGTTAAATAGTAATCGCAACGTATGCTTTTAAAATATTTAAAAAAAGTACAACAAATTTTGGATTAAAACAGAAGGAGGAGTAAATGTGAAAAACCGTTATATGTAAAAGAAAAAAATAGTCTTAGTTTTGGTAAACAGTAAATCCTAATTCCAATATTTGAAAAACACAGCTTATGTTAATAAATTATATGATATTCAGTAAAAACTTTGGAAATTAAAATATAAAAAGTTTTACAATATTTTATCTACAAAATTTAGTTTCAAAGTAGCGATAAATGCAGAAGTTATTTTACTGTCGGCAGTACATTTTATTCTGGGAAAAATAATTTGCAGTACTATTTAATTTGCTATTTATACCCTACACCACTCTGTGGTACAGGGTATAATGAGTTTGTACAGATGTTTGGTACTATATATATTAGAGGTGTCCTTAAAAACGAAAATCCCCTTTTTATACCTGGTAGGGTCCTATATTGTTCTTTAGTATCTAAAAATGAGTGAGCCAAAATTTGGGGACAATCGGCTAAAAATAACTCGTGCCGAAAATGGATTGAAGTTTTGGGACATTCTTATAAGAACGAAAAACTCGTTTTTTCTAGTTTTTGGGAAAACATTGGTATTTGATATTTTTTGTTAAATTTTTTGTGAAATAATATGAAAATGGTACTAAATTACCTTTTCAAAACGACTAATAAAATTAAAATCGGATGAAAAATAAGCATTTTACGCATACATGCCCCAGACCATTGTATGGTTTTTAGAGCCAGAATTTCAAAATTTTCAAAATTTTTAGGCAAAAAAATAGTAAAAATTTAATTTTACTTTATGATCAAATTGAAAACATGTTTAAGATTAAAAATAGCAGATATGGTAGTCAAGGTTTTTTTTTTATTTGGCGCGGGTAGTGATAAAATTTCCGCGGATTCCAAATAAAATGCGTTTTTCTACAATAATTAAGCAAATTTTTGAAAATTTGTGCTCTATTGTGCGGATCGAAGTGTAAAACGTAAATTCTGTAACTTTTGAGAAATCGGATATATGCAGATATTTTGTATTATAGAAATGTATAACGTCTCAAATTTGTCATTTCACCTCGACGAAAAGGGGTTAAAGATGCCCGAATTCTCAAAAAGTTTACAGAATTTATGTATTTCACTTCGTATAATACAATACAGAAAATTGTTTCCCATATTTGCTAAATTATTTTAGAAAAACTCATTTTCTTTGGAATCCGCGGAAATTATATCACTACCCACGCCAAATGAAAAAAAAGTTAGACTACCATATCTGTTAGTTTTTATATATAACATGTATTTAATATAATTATAAAGTAAAATTTAATTTTTTTTATTTTTTTGCCTAAAAATGTTGAAAATTTTCAAATTTTGGCTTTAAAAACCATGCAATGGTCCGGGGCATGTATGCGTAAAATGCTTATTTTTCACCCGATTTGAATTTCTTTAAGCTTTTTGGAAAGGTAATTTATTACCATTTTCATATTACTTAACAAAAAAATTAACAAAAAATAGCATATACCAATATTTTTCAAAAAACTAGAAAAAACGTGTTTTTTCATCAGATAAGAGTGTCCCAAAACTTCAATCCATTTTCGGCACGAGTTATTTTTATCCGATTGTCTCCAAATTTTGGCTCACTCATTTTTAGATACAAAACTACAATTTAGGACCCTACCACGTATTAAAAAGTGATTTTGAAAAATTACCTTAGTCGTTAGGACACCTTTAATATATATATTGGACCTAGAACAACCTTCAATTCAAGCATACAGATCGACTCAGAATCACTTTTTGAAATAACCTTTTTATAATTACGGTTATTAGAATCATTTGAGCCAAATTATAAAGGGATGTTTGTATGGGAGCTAGTTCTAAACATATACCGATTTTTTTCCAATTTCAATAAGCTTCGTCCTTGGCCCAAGCAAGCTTAAGTTTCAAATTTCATACAATTCGATTGATAATTGCGACCTGTATCGTGCTCACAACGTTTACATGGATAGACGGGAGGGCGGACATCGCTAATCGCATCAAAAAGTGATTCTGAGTCGATCTGTATGCTTGAATTGAAGGTTGGTCTAGGTCCAATATTTTGGATAGTACCAAACATCTGCACAAACTCATTATACCCTGTACCACAGAGTGGTGTAGGGTATAGCAAATTAAAAAGTACCACAAATTATTTATTTTAAAATAAAATGTACTGTCGAGAGTAAAATAACTTCTACCTTTATCACTTTGAAACTAAATTTTGTAGATAAAATATTGTAAAACTTTTTATATATTAATTTCCAAAATTTTTTACTGAATATCATATAATTTGTTAACATTAACATAAGCTGTGTTTTTCAAACACATGGATTAGGCTTCACTAGTTACAAAAATAAAGACTTATTATTTCTTTCACATATAACAGTTTTTAACATCTACTACTCCTCCTGTTTTAATCCAAAATTGTTTGTACTTTTTTTTTAAATATTTTTAAAGCATACCTTAAGGAGCGATTTCTATTTAACCCCACCACATTATACAATTCGTAATAGCGCTGTAATTTTAAAGCATACTTTAAGGATGATATTTTTGTTTATTTCAAAGCATACTTTTAGGATGATATTTACAAATGTTGTTAATAAACCCAAATTATTAAAACCACAACTATATAAAAACTTTTTAGCAAATATTTTATTCCTTTTGTGGTTTGTGTAAATTAAATTTACTAGCAAAATATCCGTAACAAAACTAAAACAAAACTCTACAAAAACCAGAAAAGTTTTTCTTTCTAACAAAAATATAATATTACCTGAAACAAACTCCTTTTTCATATTGACAAATTTCCTTTAATTAAATTTTGTATACTTTTACTAGCAAAAGAGGGTTTGAATAAAACTAAAACATTTACAAAAAATTAAAAAACAAGAGAAAAAAATATTTAATTAAACTTGCGAAAGTTTTTTTGGATTATTTGAAATAAAATGTAAAATTTTATTTATTTACAATTTTATGATACATTTTAACACATTTTACAAATTTTTACACATTTTTCCTTTAAAATAAACATGATTAATGAAATGTTCCTTTTCCTTTTTTTGCAGGCACAACTTTAAGGATTTTCTTTTCCGGGTTGTTAAATGTTGCGGTAAGTACATGTATATTTGTATTTTTGTATGGTTTCATTGTTTAAGTGTCAGTTTGACTGACACATTGACTTACTGACCTTAAAATTAAAGTTTTATCTTGAATTTAAAATTGTGCTAACAAAAACAAATTTGTTAACAAAAAAAGTTTTATGGTTTACACTTACTTAAGGAAATTTTCAAAAGAGCGAATAAGGAATTTAACAAGTTTTTTTATTTTTGAAATGGTTTTATTGGCAAATAAATTACCAATTTATACAATTGTAGCAATTAACCATGAAATTGAGATGATTTTAAATATTAAGTGGCATAAAAGAGAAGTTCTAAAGAAACTTTATACTTTAATCACATCAATCATTTATAATTGAAGCTTTAAAATGATGCTTAAAGAAAGTACTTAACACTTTTAAATGTACTTAAAATGTTTTTAGTAGTATTTAAATATAAAATACCAAATAGTAGTAAATTATTTTAAATGTTTTTCCATCAATTGGTTGTTTTAAAATACAAATTGATTATGTGACTTAATTTTTTTTTATAAATTGATAAATTGGTTATATTCCCTTTGTTTTCTTTCTCCTAAAAAGTACCAATTTTCCCTGTTTTACAAATTTTTGTCCCCTCAAAATGAGAACTTCAAAAAAATTACTTTTTTAGATTGTTAGATTTTTTTTTAATGACATAATCAAAAAATTAAGTCATTCACTGTTTGTAGTTTATTTAAGAAGTTTTACGTTTTGTCGACATTTGTTCAATGTTCAGTTATTTTAAAAGACTATTTCTGTTCTTTGTTTCAAAAATAACAACATAAAAAATAAAGACTTTCATTAGCATTCAATTTTTAAAGTCATTTATTTTTATTCTATAAGTAAAAATAAGTGATATTCTTTAATTTTTAATGATTTGTGTAGGTTATTTTTTTTTTTAAATTGTTGGCATTTTTTAAAGAGAAATCATTAGTTTCAAAAATTCAAAAATATATTTATAAAAATATAAAAACATTTTTGTATCAAGTGACTTTAGCACGATGGGTAGAGTGTATGGCCAGAATGTAGTTGATTGTGGGATCGATTCCCCAAAAATTTTATTAAACATTTTTTAAAATAAAATTCAATAGAAAAATTGTAAAAATAACAATCATTTATTTTTAATGTTTTCGTAGGTTATTTTTTCGAATTTGTTGGTAAAAAAATTAAAGTGACGTTATTTTTTAATGCTCAAGGTTATTTATTTTAGAAAATTTTATTAAAGGTTAAAATTAAATGTTGATGTTTGTTAAAACAAATGAATAATTACTGCCCGAGTAAAAATGAAACTTATCCAATTATATCCGAAAAATGATGGATACAATTATGTAAAATTTTATCCAATTGCATCTTATTAGATCCAGTCGGACACAATGTGATACAAAATGATCTGAAATTTGTCTCTATATAACTGTATTAATTGGGATCAAATTGATACAATTAAATATAATTTGATCTTATTGTACAATATTATATATACTTAGATATTGCCCCATTTTACCCCATATAACACCATATATAGTATATATTATTATATGCAATGCTTGATATAAAATTTTTATTGTATATGGTGTTATGTGAAGCCATATATAAATATATGTGATCATATATAAAAGTATCAAATTATATTTAATTGTATAAATTTTATCCCAAATAATACAGTTAGATACCCGACCAAAAAAAATAAATACGGTGCCATATAACATTTGATCCCAAAAATGGAGGATCCAAAAATATATGATTATTATTAGATCAAATTTGATATAATTAGATATAATTAAATACCAAAAATGGAACGGTAAATATTATCAAATTTGATATTATAAAAAATTAGATCTAATAAGATCTAATAATATATAATTATATCTTATTAGATATAATATGATCTTCAATATCAAATCAAATGAAATTTGCCGTTCCATTTTTGGGATCAATTTATATCTAATTATAACAACATTTATCTAATAAGATATAATCATATATGTTTAGATCCTCCATTTATATACAATTATATCTAAAACTATATGATTATATCAAAACTTTTTTACTCGGGTAGAGACAATTTTCGGATAATTTCTTATCTAATTCCGTCTGATTGGATCTAATAATTGTATCCACCATTTCTGGGATATAATTGGATTAGTTTCATTTTTACTATGGTGGGATGGTTTTCAAATGTTTTATCACCTCCCGAGTAAAAATTTTCTGGTCTAATCATATATAATTTGATACAATCTTATATGAGTTAATATGCTTCCGTATAAATTTATATAAAATTTTATCTATCACTTTGATACGGTTGATCCACTTTATATGGTTAGATATTGCTCCATATATGATTAGATTCGTATTTTGGTTTTGCTCATCAAATTATATAAAAATAGATATTATAAGATCAATTTGATCTAATTAGATTTGACAAAATTCAGGATCAAATTGTATCAATTTTTATATTTTTTGATCTAAAGTAATACGATTAGATATTATTTGATACAACCATTTTACGGATCAAATTAGATCTATTTAGTAAAATTAGCATAATATTTTTACTAGGGTTGTTTTAAATATGTTTTTCATTTGTTTTTTCCTACAAAATAATTTTCTGGGTTTTTAGTTATGTAAATAAAAAAGCACCAAGTTAACTTTTTTATCACTTCCAAGCCTCTTAAAATGGAAATTTTCGAAATAGTACTTTATACAGAATCTTTGTTTCTGCTGGAGGATCCAATATATAAGATATTAAGTTTCTGTGGTATTTAGTTAAGTAAATAAAAAAGTACTAATTTAGACTTTTTACTAAATTTATAAATAAAGTATTTTGTTAAATAAACAAAAAAGTACCAAATAACCCTCTTAGTTTTTTTTGCTACAGGATCCTATCATTTTTGCAGGTACCAAAGTATACGTTTTTACCATTTTTGCTCCCTTAAAACAGAAAGTACTTTTTCAGAATTTTCAAGATCCTACATTAAAAATATCATGTTTTTGGGACCATTATATCAGGGAATTTAAAAAGTACCAAAGAATTTTCAGGTTCTACATTCAAAATAACAAGTGTTTGGGACGATTATATCAAGAAATTTTTAAATTACAAAAGAATTTAATTAAATAAAAAAGTACCAAATTATACTTTTTTATCACTTCCTTACAATGAAAATTGTTTCTTTTTGCTTAAGTTCTTACATTTAAAATGTCAAGTCTTATTTTGGAAGATAAAAAAAAGTACCAAGGTACACTATTATACCCAGTTTGCCTCATAAGATTCGGAATTTCAAAAAAGTTCTTTTTTTGCTAGAGGATCCTACATTTTAAATATCAAGTTTTAATACAATTTTTTCAGGAAATATGAAAAGTACACGTTTTTACAATTTTTGCTCGCTAAATACTGGAATTTCAAAAAAGTACTTTTTCAGAACTTTCAGGATTCTACTAAAAATATCAAGGTTTTGGGACCATTATATCAGGAAATTTTAAAAAAAGACTTTTTATCACTTCCTTAAAATAGACTTTTTATCACTTCCTTAAAATAAGATTTTTTTATTTTTTTTCGCTTTAGATCTTATATTTTAAATACCAAGTCTTATTTTGGAACGTAAAAATAGTACCAAAGTACATTATTTGACCCTTTTGCCCCATAAGAATCGGTTTTTTTTAGAATGTCCGTTATAGGATCCTACATTCCAAATATAAAGTTTCTAGTACCATTTTTTCAGGAAATATAAAAAGTACCGTAGTACCTTGGTTTACCATTTTTGCCCCCTTAAAACTCGAATTTTCAAAAAGTACTTTTTTCAGAATTTGTAGGATCCTATATTAAAAATTTCAAGTTTCTAGGACCATTATATCACGAAATATAAAAAGTACCAAAGTAGTTAAGTATATAAAAAAGTACCAAATTAAAATTTTTTATCACTTCCTTAAAATGAGAATTTTCAAAAAAGTGATTTATTCAGAATCATTTTTCTGCTGGAATTTTGGGGAAATAATTTAAGTAAATAAATTGAATTCATATTAATTATTTCTGAGATTTTGATTTTTTTTTCGCTCAAGTATCCTTAGTAGATCAAAAAGTACCAAAAAGTACCGAGGCACATTTTTTACCCTTTTTGCATGCTAAGAATCTGAATTTAAAAAAAAAATAGTTCTTTGGATGTTTTTTCGTGTTACAGGATTCTAAGTATCAAGTTTCTAATACCATTTTTCCAGGAAATAGTAAAAGCACCAAAGTACACGTTTTTACAATATGTGCTCCCTAAAAACTGGAATTTCCAAAAAGTACTTTTTTCAGACTGTTTTTTTTTTTTGTGCTATAGGATTCTACATTTCAAATATCATTTTCTCAGGAAATATAAAACGTACCAACCCGAGTAAAAATTTTTATATGATGCAATATATAATGATATATGACACAATATATATTAATACGCAATTTGATCCGAATAATGGTGGATGTTTTTGCATTAAAAAAGATCTACTTGTATAAAATATGATTTGATTTCATCCGAGTTTTGACCAGACATTGCCATATATAAGTGGATCTAATTAGATCTAATTGCATAAAAACATGTAAAATCCTGGTGTTTTTTGGTTTGGGTTGAGTTACACCACAGGTCAACGATACATTCACCAAACATATAATTTTCAAAAACAAAAAAAATGTTTGGGTACGCTTCGAACCAGATAGGTGATATACATAACCCTAACAAGGAAATGTTTAGGAACATTTTAAAAAGTTTCTTATACTTTGCCTTAAAAACTTAGAAAATTGTTGGTTTAATGGAAACATATAGTGTTATATATGGAACAGAATAGGATATATATAATTTTATATTAAATTATACAGAAAAACAAATTTTGTATTGACCCTAATATAATTTTATATAGTTATATCAACCGTACACCTTTTAATCCGAATCATGATTAAATTATATATTACTACATATGACTGCATTAAAAAAATTTAGAAAATATCTCAGAGATGTATAATCATATATAATTTATTATGTTTGTATCAAGTTATATATTGTTACTAGCTATACCCGGTCCGCGTTGCTGGCCCTAAGAAAAAAAGGGTTTTATATTGCATCTTAATTTAAATATAGGGTCGGACAAAATTAAAGCACGGGTCCGGGGTCAGCTAGTAACCTTTGGTTCCACCCTCGGTTAGCACTATCTATAGAGAAATCTCAACAAAATCGGTTCAGCCGTTTTTGCGTGATTTCGAAACAGACAGACATAACGTTAAGTATAGTACAAAGGGGCTTGTCATTTAACGCATTTTTATCGAATCGTGATAGTCCAAAGTTCCATGCTGCATCCTCGATTAGTACTGTCTGTGCTGTAAATTTCATTGACATCAGTTTTGCCGTTTTTGTGTGATTGCGAAAGAGGAGGAAATAACTTTTTATTTATGAAAAACGGGAGTGACATTTTATACCTTTTTGCCTAATCGCGCTCTACATATGACCTACAGTTCCCGCTCGGTTAGTTCAATCAGTACTGACAGATTCGGTTTATCCGTTTTTGCATGATTTCAAACCAGGCAGATATAACGTTCAGTACAAAACAAAGGGGCGTGGCAATTTACGCCTCTTTGTTCAATCGTGGTTAGTAAAGCACAAAGGGCGTTACAATTTTGATCCCTTTTTCCAATAACGATCTTATATGGCCTACATATGCACTTGGTTAGTACTGTATGTAGTGAAAATGTCAAGAGAATCGGTTCAGCTGTTTTTGCGTGATTGCGAAACAGGCAGACAACGTCCAGTATAGTACAAAGGGGCGTGGCATTTTACGCCTCTTTTTCCAATCGTAGTATAACATGGAATATAGTTCCGCACTCGGTTAACACTATCAGTGCTGAAAATTTAATTAAAATTGAATCAACAGTTTTTGCGTTATTAAGGAGCATGCAGAAATAACATTCAATTCAATACAAAGGGGCATGGCATTTTACGCCCATTTGTCCGCTCACACTCTAGTTTGGCACATAGTTAGTACTTGGTTATTACTATCGTTGTTTTAAGTTTCATCAAAATCGGTCCATCCGTTTTTTATATATAGATGTCATTAGTGGTGCAATGTGAAAATGCGATTTTGCCCACCCCTCCGTCTACCGACCAAAAAGCATGGCATTTTACGCCCATTTGCCCGATCACGCTCTAATTTGGCATACAGTTAGTACTCGGTTAGTACTATCTTTGGTTTAAATTTCATCAAAATCAGTCCATCCGTTTTTTATATATAGATGTCATTAGTGGTGCAATGTAAAAATTGGATTTTGCCACGCCCCTCCGCCCACATGCAAAAAATCAAAAATCTGACCGCACAGTGTTACTCCCTAGGCTATTCTGAATATACCCTGAAAATTTCATCAAGATCGGTCCAGCCGTTTTCGAGTCCATACGGAACATACATACATACATACATACATACCCACATACATACACACATCCATTTTTATATATATAGATATATGTTTATTTTTACTCGGGAAAGTATCCTTTTTTAAAATTTTTGCCCCCTAAAACAGGGCGGGATCATTATATCAAGAAATTTAAAAAGTTCCAAAGCTCACTTTTTTGCCCCTTTTAACCCGTCTGGAATCGGAACATCCAAAAAACACTATTTCTTAAATATTTTTTTTTTCGCATCAGGATCTACATTTTAACTTTATAAGACTATGATTACGTACTAAAGAATACATTTCTACCCCTTTAAATCCTCTTGGAATCGAATCACCAAAAAAGTACTTTTTTCACAATGTTTTTTCACTGGGTGATACTACGTTCTAAGTTTAAAAGTTTCTAGAAGCATTATTTCAGGAGATTGTGAAAGCACCAAAGTTTACTTTTTCCTCACTGTATTAACATCAAAATTTTCAAAGGTACTTTTTTTTAGAACTTGTTCATCGCTGACCATTATTTAAAGAGTTAAAAAAAGTACCAAAGTTAACTATTTTCAAAAGTTAGAAAAAGTATCAAAGTAAACAATTTTCAAAAGTTAGAAAAAGTACCAAAGTAGACTATTTTCATTCTTAAAAATTTCTACATTTTTACTCAAATGCATGTAACTTTTACAATTTTCAACAGATTTTCTTAAAAACCCCCATATTTTCTTCGTCATAGATCAGGCTGGAAGCGTAAATAGAAAAATAAATTTAAAAAAATTGTTTCCTCTCTGAAATTTAAAAAAGAATTTACATTTTTTCAAAATTTCTGTAAAATTGAAGCAAAATTGTCGGTGACAGGACATAATCCCCACGGACATTACCCCCATAACGGAAATGGGGATTATGACCGAATTCATTACGGTCATAATCCCCATAATAGTTGTGGGGACTATGACCGTTTCCAAAACGGTCACAATCCCAATGGGGATTATGTCCGTTCCTTGTTGGGATTACGACCGAACTTAATTCGGTCATAACCCCCATTCACATTATGGGGAGTAAGTCCAAAGCAATTTTGGTCATAATCCCCGTTTTCTGCAGAGAGGGTGGGTTTAATGCATGGAGTTTGTAATCCCTAAGCCCGGCCGAAGGCCGGCTACGCAGAAAAACTTTTAAGTAAAAAAAAAATTCTTTTAATTTTGGGGATTATGACCAACTAGTATAGAAGACATAATCCCCATAATGGGGATTATGGCCATTTGTTACGTGGTCATTATCCCCATAAATCTGGGAATTATGTCCGTTTTTTATTGGGATTATGTCCAAATAATTTTCGGTCATAGTCCCCACTACCATTATGGGGATTATGACCGAAATGAATGTGGTCATAATCCCCATAACGGAAATGGGGATTATGTCCGTGGGGATTATGTCATGTCACCAAAATTGTCGATACATCGATTAATTGCTTCTAAGGCGATAATCAGAATGAAAAATATTGTATGTAGAATTTATGAAGAATTTAATTACCTTTTATTACCATTTACGAAGATATTTTTATTAATTTTTAAAAAGCTAAAAATTTAAAAAGTAAGCAATATCTCGAAAACTGTTCTAATTTTGAAACTTTTGACTTCATTTTCGGACTCACCGCACGACTTCACATGGAAAATAAATACAAAATGTAGAGGATCGTATTTTTTTATTTTGTAAATTAATGTAATTGATTAATAAAAAACTTGATTTACTGATTAATTAATTTATTAATTTTTTCATTTACAAATTTTTTAATTTAATAACTAATTAATCGATTAATTTATTAATTGACTAATTAAATAATTGATTTAATTAATAATTGATTAATTGGTTATCTTACTAATTGATTAATTTATTAATTGATTAATTTAGAATTTAATTAATTTTTTAATTGATTATTTGAAAATTTTCTTAATAAAATTGATTGGATCGCTAAAATTTTGTAAAAATTAATCTTTTAGCAATTTGATTGCTTTATATTTTTCTGAGAACCGTTCACAAAATTTTACTTTGTTTCAAAATGCCTCACACCACATTGTTTGCATTTTGCTATATTTTACTACTATTATTTGGCTTTGTAGCTCATACGTTTGAGGTATGAGTGCATAAAAGTGTAATGTAAACCATTTTCTGTAGCAAGGAAGGTATGCCAAGTAATTATAACCGATTTAACTTATAGAAAATATCAAAAATAACCAATACTTATAATTTTTTTCTTTGGATCTTCAACAAGCCAAATATGTTTTTGACATTATATCTGCATATACAACTTCGGCTACCTCCCTTAAAAGTTTGTTTTAGCAATTTTCAACACTGTTTCTATTTTAATATAATTTTTTTTTTAGCAATTTTTTTTATTCAAAGCAATAAAGTTTTTAACAAACGTTCATATATTCCTTTTTACTTTTAAGCCTTTTTGTGCAGTATATTGTTAAAAAAGGTTATGCGTTTTTTTCCTAAAATTCTCATAAAAAAATATTTATTTTGTTAGCGTACACAAGGGTGGAGCAATTTTAAATTTTTACGCTATTTAAAAACGAGCTGGGTGGAGAAGTTTAAAAAAAAAAATTGAAACTGTAACAATTTTTTTTTTTTTTTTAACTGTTATACTTCCGCCACACCAAAACTGTTAGTACTTCCGCCACAAAAAAGTAATTCTCGCTCCAGCCTAGCGTACATATGCGTTTTATAACACGCATCAGAAATCCACTTTGAAAGATCTCTTTCCAAATATATGAAGCATGTTTGTTAACATTTTTAATAACATGTTTGAAGGCTAGGAAAAAGTTTTTACTTTTTTCCTTTTCTGTAAAAAACTGTTTTCTTTGTATAAAATTGTTTTCAAAAATGAGATTTTATTTTTGATATATTTTTTTAATAAATTTTAAATCTAGAAAACAAAAATTACAATTTTTGGCATATAATTTCACTATTTAAGTTTTTTTTATAAATACTGCCTTTTAAAAGTTTTCTTTTTCATTAGGAAAAATCAACAAAAACAAAAGAAATACATACAAATATTTTGCAATTAAGATAGTATTACTTTTTAACAAAGGCCATAGGTGGGTAAGAGGGGACTTCTTTATGACTTATTAAGTTAATAAATCAACTTGTCAATTAATTATTAAACAATCAATTAATTAATTAATAAATAAATTTATTTATCAATTAATCAATTTCTCAATTAATCAAGCAATTAATCAATTCAACTAATCAATTAATCAATCTATCAGTTAATTAATTTATCAATTTATCAATTTCAATTTATCAATTTATCAATTTATCAATTTATCAATTTATCAATTTATCAATTTATCAATTTATCAATTTATCAATTTATCAATTTATCAATTTATCAATTTATCAATTTATCAATTTATCAAATTATCAATTTATCAATTTATCAATTTATCAATTTATCAATTTATAAATTTATCAATTTATCAATTTATCAATTTATCAACATTCCAATTTATCAATTTACCAATCTATCAATTTTTCAATTTATCAATTTATCAATTTATCAATTTATCAATTTATCAATTTATCAATTTATCAATTTATCAATTTATCAATTTATCAATTTATCAATTTATCAATTTATCAATTTATCAATTTATCAATTTATCAATTTATCAATTTATCATTTTATCAATTTATCAATTTATCAATTTATCAATTTATCAATTTATCAATTTATCAATTTATCAATTTATCAATTTATCAATTTATCAATTTATCAATTTATCAATTTATCAATTTATCAATTTATCAATTTATCAATTTATCAATTTATCAATTTATCAATTTATCAATTTATCAATTTATCAATTTATCAATTTATCAATTTATCAATTTATCAATTTATCAATTTATCAATTTATCAAATTATCAATTTATCAATTTATCAATTTATCAATTTATCAATTTATCAATTTATCAATTTATAAATTTATCAATTTATCAATTTATCAATTTATCAACATTCCAATTTATCAATTTACCAATCTATCAATTTTTCAATTTATCAATTTATCAATTTATCAATTTATCAATTTATCAATTTATCAATTTATCAATTTATCATTTTATCAATTTATCAATTTATCAATTTATCAATTTATCAATTTATCAATTTATCAATTTATCAATTTATCAATTTATCAATTTATCAATTTATCAATTTATCAATTTATCAATTTATCAATTTATCAATTTATCAATTTATCAATTTATCAATTTATCAATTTATCAATTTATCAATTTATCAATTTATCAATTTATCAATTTATCAATTTATCAATTTATCAATTTATCATTTTATCAATTTATCAATTTATCAATTTATCAATTTATCAATTTATCAATTTATCAATTTATCAATTTATCAATTTATCAATTTATCAATTTATCAATTTATCAATTTATCAATTTATCAATTTATCAATTTATCAATTTATCAATTTATCAATTTATCAATTTATCAATTTATCAATTTATCAATTTATCAATTTATCAATTTATCAATTTATCAATTTATCACTTTATCAATTTATCAATTTATCAATTTATCAATTTATCAATTTATCAATTTATCAATTTATCAATTTATCAATTTATCAATTTATCAATTTATCAATTTATCAATTTATCAATTTATCAATTTATCAATTTATCAATTTATCAATTTATCAATTTATCAATTTATTAATTTATCAATTTATTAATTTATCAATATATCAATTTTTCAATTTTTCAATTTATCAATTTATCAATTTATCAATTTATCAATTTATCAATTTTTCAATTTATCAATTTATCCATTTATCAATTTATCAATTTATCAATTTATCAATTTATCAATTTATCAATTTATCAATTTATCAATTTATCAATTTATCAATTTATCAATTTATCAATTTATCAATTTATCAATTTATCAATTTATCAATTTATCAATTAATCAATTTATCAATTTATTAATTTATCAATTTATCAATTTATCAATTTATCAATTTATCAATTTATCATTTTATCAATTTATCAATTTATCAATTTATCAATTTATCAATTTATCAATTTATCAATTTATCAATTTATAAATTTATCTATTTATCTATTTATCAATTTATCAATTTATTAATTTATCAATTTATCAATTTATCGATTTATCAATTTATCAATTTATCAATTTATCAATTTACCAATTTATCAATTTATTAATTTATCAATTTATCAATTTTTCAATTTTTCAATTTATCAATTTATCAATTTCTCAATTTATCAATTTATCAATTTATCAATTTATCAATTTATCAATTTATCAATTTATCAATTTATCAATTTATCAATTTATCAATTTATCAATTTATCAATTTATCAATTTATCAATTTATCAATTTATCAATTTATCAATTTATCAATTTATCAATTTATCAATTTATCAATTTATCAATTTATCAATTTATTAATTTATCAATTTATCAATTTATCAATTTATCAATTTATCAATTTATCAATTTATCAATTTTTCAATTTATCAATTTATCAATTTATCATTTTATTAATTTTTCAATTTATCAATTTATCAATTTATCAATTTATCAATTTATCAATTTATCAATTTATCAATTTATCAATTTATCAATTTATCAATTTATCAATTTATCAATTTATCAATTTATCAATTTATCAATTTATCAATTTATCAATTTATCAATTTATCAATTTATCAATTTATCAATTTATCAATTTATCAATTTATCAATTTATCAATTTATCAATTTATCAATTTATCAATTTATCAATTTATCAATTTATCAATTTATCAATTTATCAATTTATCAATTTATCAATTTATCAATTTATCAATTTATCAATTTATCAATTTATCAATTTATCAATTTATCAATTTATCAATTTATCAATTTATCAATTTATCAATTTATCAATTTATCAATTTATCAATTTATCAATTTATTAACTTATCAATTTATCAATTTATCAATTTATCAATTTATCAATTTTTCAATTTATCAATTTATCAATTTATCAATTTATCAATTTATCAATTTATCAATTTATCAATTTATCACTTTATCAATTTATCAATTTATCAATTTATCAATTTATCAATTTATCAATTTATCAATTTATCAATTTATCAATTTATCAATTTATCAATTTATCAATTTATCAATTTATCAATTTATCAATTTATCAATTTATCAATTTATCAATTTATCAATTTATCAATTTATCAATTTATCAATTTATCAATTTATCAATTTATCAATTTATCAATTTATCAATTTATCAATTTATCAATTTATCAATTTATCAATTTATCAATTTATCAATTTATCAATTTATCAATTTATCAATTTATCAATTTATCAATTTATCAATTTATCAATTTATCAATTTATCAATTTATCAATTTATCAATTTATCAATTTATCAATTTATCAATTTATCAATTTATCAATTTATCAATTTATCAATTTATCAATTTATCAATTTATCAATTTATCAATTTATCAATTTATCAATTTATCAATTTATCAATTTATCAATTTATCAATTTATCAATTTATCAATTTATCAATTTATCAATTTATCAATTTATCAATTTATCAATTTATCAATTTATCAATTTATCAATTTATCAATTTACCAATTTATCAATTTATCAATTTATCAATTTATCAATTTATCAATTTATCAATTTATCAATTTATCAATTTATCAATTTATCAATTTATCAATTTATCAATTTATCAATTTATCAATTTATCAATTTATCAATTTATCAATTTATCAATTTATCAATTTATCAATTTATCAATTTATCAATTTATCAATTTATCAATTTATCAATTTATCAATTTATCAATTTATCAATTTATCAATTTATCAATTTATCAATTTATCAATTTATCAATTTATCAATTTATCAATTTATCAATTTATCAATTTATTAACTTATCAATTTATCAATTTATCAATTTATCAATTTATCAATTTATCAATTTATCAATTTTTCAATTTATCAATTTATCAATTTATCAATTTATCAATTTATCAATTTATCAATTTATCAATTTATCACTTTATCAATTTATCAATTTATCAATTTATCAATTTATCAATTTATCAATTTATCAATTTATCAATTTATCAATTTATCAATTTATCAATTTATCAATTTATCAATTTATCAATTTATCAATTTATCAATTTATCAATTTATCAATTTATCAATTTATCAATTTATCAATTTATCAATTTATCAATTTATCAATTTATCAATTTATCAATTTATCAATTTATCAATTTATCAATTTATCAATTAATCAATTTATCAATTTATCAATTTATCAATTTATCAATTTATCAATTTATCAATTTATCAATTTATCAATTCATCAATTTATCAATTAATCAATTTATCAATTTATCAATTTATCAATTTTTCAATTTATCAATTTATCAATTTATTAATTTATCAATTTATCAATTTATCAACTCATCAATTTATCAATTTATCAATTTATCAATTTATCAATTTATCAATTTATCAATTTATCAATTTATCAATTTATCAATTTATCAATTTATCAGTTTATCAATTTATCAATTTATTAATTTATCAATTTATCAATTTGTCAATTTATCATGAAAACTTTTTGGGGCAACAAGAGGAAAATTAGTTTGGTACTTTTTATATTTCCTGAAATAATGGTCCTTTATCACAAAAAAAAATTATAAAAAGGTACATTTAATGAAATCAGATTTCATTGGAACTAAAATGGGTAAAAAGCGTACTTTGGTACTTTTTCTATCTCCTTAAAATTTATTTAATAAGAGTTGTAGAAACTTGAAATTTGATTCTTTAACGAAAAAAATTGTCTGAAAAAAGTACCTTTTGTAAATTTAAATTTTAATGGGGTAAAAAATTGTACTTTGGTACTTAATCGATATCGAAAAATAATTTTCATAAAAACTTGATTTTTGTGATAAAAACTTTCTAAAAAAACACTTCCTGGAAATTCCAATTGTACGGGGGCAAAAAGATGTTAATTAGTTTGGTACTTTTTATATTGACTGAAATATTGGTCATAGAAACTTGAAATTAGAAATATAGGATCCTTTAGCAAAAAAAAATTATTCCAAATGGTACATTTAAGGAACTCAGTTAAATGGAATAAAACTGTGTAAAAAGTGTACTTTGGTACCTTTTTTATCTTCTGAAATTAAGGTTCTGGAAACTTAAAATTTGATATTTTGGATCCTTTAACCAAACAAATTTTCTGAAAATTGTACCTTTTGGAAATTTCAATTTTAATGGGGCAACAAAATGTACTTTGGTACTTTATCGATATCCAGAAATAATGGTCATCAAAACTTGATTTTTATAATAAAAGTTTTAGCAAAGCTTAACTTTCTGGAATTTCCAATTGTAAGGGGCAAAAATATGTAAATTAGTTTGGTACTTTTTATATTTCCTGAAATAATGGTCATAGAAACTTGAAATTGGAATTATAGTGCCCTCTATTACGAAAAAAAAGAGGCAAAAAGTGTTCTTTGGTACTTTTCTAATTTTCTATCTTTTGAAATAAAAGTTCTAGAAACTTAAAATTTGATATTTTGGATTCTTTAACGAAAAAAAAAAAATACTGAAAAAAGTACCTTTTGGAAATTCCAATTTTAATGGGGTTATAAAATGTACTTTGGTACTTTATTAATATCCAGAAATTATGGTCATAAAAACTTGATTTTTATAATAAAAGATTTCTAAAAAAGTACTTTCTGCAAAAAGATGCAGATTAGTTTGATACTTTTGATATATACTGAAATAATGGTCATAGAAACTTAAAATTGAAAATATATATGGCACGAAAAAAATTATTATAAAAAGGCACCTTGTAGCAAATTTGATTTTCATGGGGTAAAAAATGTACTTTGGTACACCTTTTAACTCCTGAAATAATGGTCTAGAAACTTGGAACTGAAATTTGGAAAGTAATATTCTCCAGTAAAAAACTTTATGCAAAAAATATTACAATTTTTCTAGGGTAAAAACTTACACAAAAATGTACTTTGGTACTTTTTTGATCTCTTGAAATAATGTTTATAAAAACTTGATTTTTAAAATGAAGAATTCTCTATTGAAACAAAAAATTCAGAAAGAAGACTTTTTAAAATTTCTGATCTGCAGAAGGTCAAAAGTGGTTAAAAAATGTGCTTTGGTACTTTTTCGATTTCCTAAAAAAAATGGTCTTATTTACATGAAATTTTAAAAAATTTCCCATAAGAAATCCTGTTTTCTTGTGTTCCATCTACGTCCCTTTAGCCTTTAGTTTTTTGATATTATGTTTCTTTTCTATTTAGTGTTTTACAAATTTTATAAACTGTAATATATTTTATAACATAAAAAAATTAAATAACTTACCTTACGGTTTGTTTGTATACAATTTGTTTTTGTGGTAAAAAGTCTTTTGATTGGTTTTTGGCAAAAATATTTTGCAAAAAAATTAAAACCTTTTACTTATCTGTAGTGTTTACAGTGAATTAATGAATAAATACTTTATGGTTTCTTATACAAATTTTCTTTATATAATTTCAATTTAAAAATTTATTTTATTGTAAATTTTGTAAAAACGAAATATATTTTAATTAAAAATTTTGTTAGTTTCTGCAAGTTAGAGAAGAAAAAAAACTATTTACTAATGAAAAAGGAAATTAATAACAGGAGATAAAATTAATTTAAAAGGAATTTAGGGTGGTGGGAAATACAAATTCGTTTGAATAGAAAATTTTTTTTGCGTAATTTACTAAGGGCAGATATAAATTATGTTTTTGATTTTATCTTAAAAATTTAATAAGTAATGGCTAGGGTAACAGAAAACTACCAGTTATGAATTTATTTTGAGGCCTAAAACTAGGCAGCAATATTTTTGAAGCAGTAGTCAGAAATAGGATATATTTTTATGGAAATTTGATTTAAAATAATAAAGAATTATGAAGGATTGTCCCGATTTCCTTATACTGAAGATTTTAGGAAAAAATTTGCATCCATTTATTTAATTTTACGATACACGTATTTTGTAAAGCATAGTTTTAGGCCTCAAAATAAATTCATAGCTGCTAGTTTTATGTTGCCTTAGTTATGACTAGGGTAACAGAAAACTAACAGTTTTGAATTTATTTTGAGGCCTAAAACTATGCAACAACATATTCAAAACAGTAGTCTGAAATCGGACATGTTTTTATTAAAATTTAATTTAAAACAATAAAGAATTATGAAGGATTGTCCTGATTTCCTTATACTGAAGATTTTAGGATGTGTTACTTCAATTAAAAAAAATTGCTTCCATTTATTTAATTTTACAATACACGTATTTTGTATAGCATAGTTTTAGGCCTCAAAATAAATTCATAACTGCTAGTTTTATGTTGCCTTAGTAATGACTTACAGTGGCTAAAACCTTATGACGTGCAGTAGAAAGTGAATATCATTTCTTAAGGACAATGTTGTATCAACGTGTATTATTGTCAAAATCTCAAAATTTAAGCCTGATGACGTCCAGATTGAGTAAATAATAAATTTGTTACAATGTCGATACATTGGTGAAAAATTATTTGAAAATATATTTTTGTTACTAAATTTTCAAAAGGCAGTTAAAAATTAAAAGATTTTTAATTTATTGTTAAAAAAAACTATGCAATGACATACAGTGGCTCACACATTATTTCGTGCAGTTGATACTATATAGCAATTTGTTAGGGACAAAGTTAACAATACTTAACTTTATTATTATTAAACGAGATTTAAAAAAAATGTACACAGAAAAAAAATTTGCCAATAAAAGAAATTCATAGTATGTATTTATGAACAAATACATAAAAATGTATCAACGTTTTCATAAAATTTGTTAACTTTTTCATAGTGTTTATTAAAAAAATATTCAATATTTCTTAAATTCCACATATTATGATTTCTTCTTAAATACTATGTAAAAGTTTAAAAGCATTATGAAGAAGTTTTTGAACTTTTATGAATTTATTCATAAATACTATGAATTTCGTTCATTGGCATTATTTTTTTTTTTTTGTAGGTAATTTATAAATTTCTGGTTTAAGCTAGATTGAGTATCTTGTAAATGAGCTACGAGGGTCGATTTTTTTTTATAAAGAACTTTTTTTATATTTTAGACATTTTTTATGTCACCATATTCACCTACACCTACGTTTTATTACAATTATTTATTGCTTAAATTGTATATTATTTCGATTTATCTCAATTCCATTTTCTCTATGTCTCAATATCTAATAAAATTTCCATTTTTTCTAAATCATTGCTAAAATATTTTCACGTTTTTTTACTATTTATTTTTCTTAAGTTACTTTTTTGTAAAAAATATGTAAATTTTGAAATTCTTATACTCGTCTTTCAGAAAAAGCCATAAAAATATTTAGAAAAAAAAGTAAATATATGGGGGTTTTCGTGTCAACTGACACAACTTTTGAAACCGATGTCTTCCGATCGGGATGAAATTTGCACTAAGGTTAGTCCTATTGGATAGTAGTTCAGACACAATTTTTCAACGACATCGGTCAAGGACTTTATGAGTTAGAGGGGGTCGAAATTTTACATTTTGGCCAAAGAGGTGTTTATTCTCATCCATGTAACTTCTTACCTATTGTTTTTAGCAAAATGTGTCCCAAATAGTATAGATAGCTATTTCTTCAGTCTTTTGAAAAAAATTATAAAAATTTAAAAAAAAATTTTTTTTGATTTTTTTTTTTAAAATCCAAAACTTTTTTGACCTTTTCCTCAAATTGGGCCCTTTTTTTTTTTTTTTTTTTTGATTCTAAAAAAAGCTTATTTTATTTCCTTTAAGACCTATGGGGTCGCTTAGTGGGATGCGAGTGGGATATCTATGAAAAATTTTTTTTTTTAACTTTGGACCACAAAAAACGGTTCTTAAATTTGCACTATTAGGCGTGGGAAAGCTAACCAGTTTTCGATTTTCATTCGCGATACCCTCTAATTTTTAAAGGTTCGAAAAAGAAAGCATGAGCCAAAAAATGAGGGCGGTGGGGTGGGGTCATATGGCCCCACGTCGGGGTCAAAGTTAGGCGTTAAGTGGTAAAATACCTTAAAAAGCCCCACAACTGCCCTACACACGCCTCTGGAGGGGTACAATGTGAGACGAACCCCCAATAATTTTCAGCCCCCAACATTTTTCTTGAACATACATAACCCCTATTTCCAATTCCTAATGGGGCTCCCATACAAAATGTCATTTTTTAAAATTTGCTCCTACCGCTCTAACTCTCCATAGGGTGCCCCTAGAGAAGTAAAATGTATGACCGACCCCCAATATTTCTTCAACTCCAACATTTTCTCAGAATATACCTACCCTTTATTTTCAACTCTTAAGGGGGTCCCCATACATTTTTTTTTTATTTTTTTATTAGTTTTTAAAGATACATGTTTTTATAATGTATGGGAGCCCCCTTAGGGAGTGGAGATAGGGTGCTATTATGTTCGGACAAAATGTTGGTAACTAAAAATTAATGGGGGTTGGTCGTAATTTTTACCTCTCTAGGAGGCACGGTAGGGGCGGTAGGAGCTGGTTAAATAAAACAAATTTATAAAAAAATAAAAAAATGTATGGGGACCACCTTAAGGGTTAAAGATACATTGTAGGTATGTTCGGAAAAAATGTTGGAATTAATAAAATAATGGAGGTCCGTCATACATTTGGCTCCACTAGGGGCACTTTAGCGTAAGTTAGAATGGTAGGAACAATTTTGTATAAAATGTTTTGTATGGGAGGCCCCTTAGGAATTGGAAATAGGGGTTAGGTATGTTCAAGAAAAATGTTGGGGGCTGAAAATTATTGGGGGTTTGTCTCACATTGCACCCCTCCAGGGCCGTGTCTAGGGCAGTTGTGGGGCTTTTTAAGGTATTTTACCACTTAACGCCTAACTTTGACCCCGATGTGGGGCCATATGACCCCACCCCACCGCCCTCATTTTTTGGCTCATGCTTTCTTTTTCGAACCTTTAAAAATTAGAGGGTATCGCGAATGAAAATCGAAAACTGGTTAGCTTTCCCACGCCTAATAGTGCAAATTTAAGAAGCATTTTTTGTGGTCCAAAGTTTAAAAAAAAAATTTTTCATAGGTATCCCACTCGCATCCCACTAAGCGACCCCATAGGTCTTAAAGGAAATAAAATAAGCTTTTTTTAGAATCAAAAAAAAAAAAAAAAAAAAGGGCCCAATTTGAGGAAAAGGTAAAAAAAGTTTTGGATTTTTAAAAAAAAAAATCAAAAAAAATTTTTTTTAAATTTTTTATAATTTTTTTCAAAAGACTGAAGAAATAGCTATCTATACTATTTGGGACACATTTTGGTTAAAACAATAGGTAAGAAGTTACATGGATGATAATAAACACCTCTTTGGCCAAAATGTAAAATTTCGACCCCCTCTAACTCAGAGAGTCCTTGACCGATGTCGTTGAAAAATTGTGTCTGAACTACTATCCAATAGGACTAACTTTGGTGCAAATTTCATCCCGATCGGAAGACATCGGTTTCAAAAGTTGTGTCAGTTGACACGAAAACCCCCATATATAAAAAAAAAACATGAATAATAGATATATTTTGTATTTACAATACAAAAATCTTCTTTTACGGCAAGATAAATGAAAAAGTAATAGACTTTCAAAGGCATTTTTATTCGAAACCAATTTAGAAAAAACAAGTAAAAAAGTTAAATTCGACTTGGCTGAATCTATGAATACCCTCCACAATGGCCTTTGTAAGTGAAAGTAAATTTTCTAACGTGAAAAAAATAACATTTTGATTAGAAATATTATATTTTGTGTAAAAACCCTTTTTTTAAGTAATTTTCGAAGAAAAAAATAATTTACTAAATTTTTTTTGAGTGTAAAATTTTTTTCGAGTGATTTTTTTTTTTTTTAGTGTGAAAATATTTTTGAGTGACAAAGGCAACGACAGGGGAACGACAAACATATGTGCCAAGCTTTAGCATCCTCAGAATTGCCTTTCGAAAGTTAGAGTGTTTTTTATCTCGAAAATTCACGAAAAACCTTTGCCGAAATTCAGTCTATTCAGGTAAATTCCAAATATATATGCCAAACTTCAGGAGCCTCCGTAAAGTCTTTCAAAAGTTAGCGTGTCAGACAGACAGACGGACGGACGTCGCTAGATTGTCTTAAAATCGATCGAGCATTATGAATATATATACTTTATGGGGACCTAGACCAATATTTCGAGGTGTTACAAACGGAATAACAAACTTATATGTACCTTCTATCAGTAGAATGGAGGGTATAAAAAATCAATGCAGACTTATATGATATAAAGAACAAAATCCAAAGAGTTTGTATACAATACCATAACATTTTTTTTGGAAGAATTATAATATTTTTTTTTGATACGCATGAAATTTACATAAATAGTTATACAAACACCTTTTGACACAAGCGAAATACACTAAACATAAATAAATGCCAAATAAACTTAATAAAAAAAATTCTATAAAAAAAAATCTTTATTTGTAGAAGAAGCCATAAAGTTTAGTAAAATGAATAATTTATTTAAATTTAAATGTGCACAATTTAGTTTTTTTTTAAATAAACCACAATTATATATCAAGAAGTCTGTTATATTTACCCAAAATTGTATTAGTTTTCAGTCAGCCTAAAAATATGCAACAATTTAATAATATCTCTCTACACACCATAGTGGTGAAAAGCTTTCGTACCTTAAAAATATTTATTACTGGTTTAATTGGTTTAATACAATATATACAACTTTCTGTCGAGAAGGCGATTTGATACAACTTTTCTGATGACAGTTTCGTGTTTAGGTGGCCAAACTTCATTAGAAAATGTATTTAACATGTCTATGCAAGAACCGTGTAGAGTAGTGTTATCAAAATTTTTAAGACATTAAAATCTCAAAATTCATCATTCTTTATTTAAGCCAAAAGGTATGCATTTCTTTATTAACACATAACCTTAAAAAACCGTATGACTTAACGTGAAAATTTACCTTAAATAATGTTAGATTTTAATAATTTTTTCTTTTCACAAAATTATTCTTTGACTAATTAATTTTCATACACTTTATAACTTTTTATACCCTCCACTCTAGTGATAGAGGGTATATATAAGTTTGTCATTCCGTTTGTAACACCTCGAAATATTGGTCTAGGACCCCATAAAGTGTATATATTCATAATCCTCGGTCGATTTTAAGACGATCTAGCGATGTCCGTCCGTCTGTCTGTCTGTTGAAAACACGCTATCTTTTAAAGGACTTTACGGAGGCTCCTGAAGTTTGGCATATATATTGGGCATTTACCTGGTCAGGTTGGTATTGCAATCCAGCGAATGCGGTCCAGTGGTTCAAAAGTTATGAGCACAAGACTGAATTTCCTCAAGGGTTTTTCGTGAACTTACGAGATAAAAAATACTACAACTTTCTTAAGGCAATTCTGAGGTTACTGAAGCTTGGCATATATATTTTTCGTTCCGTTGGCCAGGTTTCAGCCAAATCGGTCAAGTGGTTTAAAAGTTATTAGCAAAACCGTGAATTTAAGATTAGTTTCACCTTAAATTCACTTGTTGAAAACCCGTTAAACATATTTTAAAAACATGGGTAAGTCACAAAAATATTTTACAACGTATTTTTGTCACTCAAAAATATTTTTACATTAAAAAACAAAAAAAATACAATCGAAAAAATTTTATATTAAAAAAAAATTTTACACTCAAAAAAAAATAAGTAAATTTTTTTTTTTCAAAAATTACTTATAAAAAAAATGTTTTTTACACAAAATAATATATTTCTAATCAAAATTTTATTTTTTTCACGTCAGAAAATTTAATATCACTGAAAAGGGCATTATGGAGGGTATTCATAGATTCGGCCAAGTCGAATTTAACTTTTCTGCTTGTTTTTATTTCACTTCTGGTTCACTTTCAAATATATATTAATCCTCATTAGTTTTATATCATTAAAGTATACAGTTGATTTACTAAAGTATCAATTAAAATTTTATTTGCAAATATTACACTTCAATTATGGCATTAAAAAATTTTACAGAAAAAACAATTCACTTGAAATTGAAATTATAATGAGATTACACCGTCCGACAGCCAATATTAAACATGAACCGGAAGATATACGTCTGAAAGTAGAGCTCAAATGAAGTAAAATTGCATTTACAGTTTTTCATTTAGTGATCCTGTTTCCTTTTAAAAGGACTTTAACGTTTTAAAGGATGCATTTTGTAAAATATTTTTGAAATAGTTTTACTTGTCCTAAGATGACACTGGTGATAGCAAATGAAAGAGGAGGATCTCCCTTAAATTTTCCATTTTTTATTTTTCCATATCAGGATAAAAGGATGTGAATAAAGTCTTTTGAAAACTTTATCAATATGTTTTGTTGAAAAGTTTTAATGATATTGAAGGATACAATATTGAAAGGACGTAACTTACCTCCTTCTTCCTGATAATAATAAAATAAGAAAATATGGGGACAACCTCTTTACTGCGCTATCACTAGTGGCATCCTAGGACAAGTACAAATATTAAAAAAAAATATTTTATAAAATTTAATCCTCTAAAATTTTTAAGTCCTTTTAAAAGGAAACCGGATCACGAAATGAAAAACTGTAAATGCAGTTTTACTACATTTTGTCTCTAGTTTCAAACGTATATTATCCAGGTCGTGTTCAACGACTTTTTTCATTTTTGTCGGACGGTGTTATATAGAGGAAAAAGTAAAAACTCTGAAATATTTCAGTTAAATGTATAAAGAAACATAAGCTGTGTTTTTTTTTCAATTCTTGCATTAGAATTTGCCATTAAAATACATACCTGCACTTAAAAAATCTAAAATTTAACTCAGAATTAGACATCTATGACTCTTCCTGTTATCATGTATCTATTCTAGCATTTTTGTAATATTTTTAAAGCATACTTTTAGGTGACATTATTATAAAGTCATATTATAGAATGCAGCGTTTGCTAGCGACATCTGTTGTGTTTTAATGAAAGTTCAAAACCACCTACATTTTTAAAGATTATTTCAAGAAAAATATGAAATTAAATCAAAATGGACTTAATTCAAAATGATAAAAAAACACAGCAAGTATTTGTGTTAAAACTCAAAAAAAAAAAAACATATTTGTACCATTCGAAGGTTTGGCTTACTTTTGTTATATTAACATTTTACACATTAGAATGAAGCGATTTCAGTGTTTTTTTTTTTTTTTTTTAATAGATCACAAGACCGAAACATATTACAATTTTTACCCCTTTTTACCCTCAAAGAATCAGAAATTCCTAAAAGTATTTTTTCAGAATGTTTTGTTTCGATGGGGGATCCTACATTCCGAAAATCAAGTTTTTACGTCTATTATTTGAGAAGATCGAAAAAGAACCAAAGTACCTCCAATGTAATCAAAAGGTTTTTTTTTGCTGGACGATCCTAAATTTCGAATTTTAAGTTTTTAGAATTATTATGTTCGGAGATATAAAAGGTACTAAAGTACACTTTTTTGCTCTTTTTTACTTTCTGAAATTAGATTTTCAAAATGTTTCTCATTCAGAGTGTTTTTTCTTTTGACAGAATGAGCCGACATTTCAAATTTTAGGTTTCTATGACCATTATAGTCTGAGTATAAGACGGTAGTGTGAGTATAAGACGGTAGTCTGAGTATAAGACGGTAGTCTGAGTATAAGACAGTAGTCTGAGTATAAGACGGTAGTCTGAGTATAAGACGGTAGTCTGAGTATAAGACGGTAGTCTGAGTATAAGACGGTAGTCTGAGTATAAGACGGTAGTCTGAGTATAAGACGGTAGTCTGAGTATAAGACGGTAGTCTGAGTATAAGACGGTAGTCTGAGTATAAGACAGTAATCTGAGTATAAGACGGTAGTCTGAGTATAAGACGGTAGTCTGAGTATAAGACGGTAGTCTGAGTATGATTGTCTGATTGTCAGTATTATACCGAATAATACGGTCTTATACTGAGTATAAAACGGTAGTCTGAGTATAAATCTGAGTATAAGTCTAAGTATTAGCTTGAGAATAAGATGATAGACTGCGTATAAGACTTTTAACGGAATATTCCAAGTATAAGAAATTTTTTATTTCTTTTGAAATTAAAATTAAAAAAAAATTGATACACCCAAATTTTGTATTTACACTTATCTTTATTATTATCTAATATACATACTTACTATACATAGTTTTAAAGATTAAATAACATTAAATTTTATTACTTAATACTAAGATATTGTTTTTGAAATTTTACTATCCTACAAGGATCACATAATGGCACGATTAGTTTTTCATTCTATTACTAAATGTTCTATAAAGTTTTACCAAAAGTCAATTTTTTTTTTTTAATTTAATTTTAACAAAATAACTTAAAAAATTAAACATTTTATACAAATAAGGATCTTATAAATAAAACATCCAATTTTGTCATGATTTTTCATCAAAATCCATTTCAACTCATTTGATAACCATCGATGACGATGGTGGCCTATAACTGCGACGACTACCATTCGTATATAAACTAGTCGTAGTCAAGGTATTACGTTGCTGTTTGTAACGATAACCGGTTATTAATTCTCTTACGGTTTTTCGATATTTATCAGAAAGGACGCAATATAAGAAAAAATTTGCTGCCGCATTTATGGCAGCCATGAAATTGAATATATTTCCTATAATACGTTTTAGATTGTTATCGATGTTAATCGAAATGTCGACAATCAAGTAAATAGCCCAAGGTAATTGACAAATGATGAATAGTAAAACGACAGCAATTAAGGTTATGGTAACACGATTCTCTTGAGAAACTGAGGATGCATTTGATTTACGCTAAAAAGAAAAGGACACAAAAATAAGTTAAATATTCAATTATGTGTTCTTTTTTACTTTTTCTGTTGAATTAAGGTGACCAACTATAAAATAGTATTCTGAGTATAAGAGTGTAGTCTAAGTATAAGACTGTATTCTGAGTTTAAGACGGTAGTCTGAGTATAATACGGTAGTCTGAGTATAAGACGGTAGTCTGAGTATAAGACGGTAGTCTGAGTTTAAACCGGTAGTCTAAGTATAAGACGGTAGTCTAAGTATAGGACGGTAGTCTGAGTATAAGACGGTAGTCTGAGTATAAGACGGTAGTCTGAATATAAGACGGTAGTCTGAGTATAAGACGGTAGTCTGAGTATAAGACGGTAGTCTGAGTATAAGGCGGTAGTCTGAGTATAAGACGGGTAGTCTGAGTATAAGACGGTAGTCTGAGTATAAGACGGTATTCTGAGTATAAGACGGTAGTCTGAGTATAAGACGGTAGTCTGAGTCTATGACAATGGTCTAAGTATAAGCCGGTAGTCCGAGTATAAGACGGTAATCTGAGTATAATACGGTAGTCTGAGTATAAGACGCTAGTCTGAGTATAAGACGGTAGTCTGAGTATAAGACGGTAGTCTGAGTATAAGACGGTAGTCTGAGTATAAGACGGTAGTCTGAGTATAAGACGGTAGTCTGAGTATAAGACGGTAGTCTGAGTATAAAATGGTAGTCTGAGTATATTACAACGGTCTAAGTAGAAGGCTGTAGTCCGAGTATAAGACGGTAATCTGAGTATAATACGGTAGTCTGAAAAGGTAGATTGGGTATAAGACGGTATTATGAGTATAAGATGGTAGTCTAAGTATAAAACATTATTCTGAGGAAAAGGTTGTAGTCTGAGTTTAACCAGAAATTTTGAGCATAAGACTAATTATCTGACTGTAGTCTGAGTATAAGACGATAGTCTTAATATAAGGCGGTTGTATGGGTATAAGACGATTGTCTTAATATAAGGCGGTTGTATGGGTATAAGACGATATTTTAAATATAAGACGGTAGTCTAAGTATAACACGGTTCTGAGTCAAAGGCGGTTGTTTGAGTATAAGACTTTAGTCAGGGCAGTCTGAGAATAAGACGACCGTCTAAGTATAGGAAATGGTATTCTGAGTATAAGAAGATATTCTGAGTATAAGACGGTAGTCTGAGTGGTAGATGGCAATTGAGTATAAGACTATAATTTAAGTACAAGACGGTTTTCTAAGTACAAGACGGTATTCTGGGTATAGGAGGTTAATTAAATATAAAACGGTAATTTGATTACACGACTGTACTTTGAGTATAAGACGGTAGTTTGAGAACAAGACGGTAGTCTGAGTATAAGGCGGAATCCTGAGTATAACACGGAATCTTGAGTATAAGACGAAAGTGTGAGTATAGGATGGAAGTCTAAATATTAAATGGAAGTCTGAGTGTAAGACAGTAGTCTGAGTATAAGACAGTAGTCTGAGTATAAGACGAAAGTCTGAGTATAAGACGAAAGTCTGAGTATAAGACGGAAGTCTGAGTACAAGACGGAAGTCTGAATAAAAGACGGTAGTTTGGGTATAAAACGGTAGTTTGAGTATAAAACGATAGTCTAAGTATAATACGGAATCCTGAGTATAACATGGAAGCTTGAGTATAAGACGAAAGTCTGAGTATAGGATGGATATAAAATGAAAGTGTAAATGTAAGACGGAAGTCTGAGTATAAGAAGAAAGTCTGAGTATAAAACGGAAGTCTGACTATAAGATGAAAGTCTGAGTATACGATGGAAGTCTAAGTATTAAATGGAAGTCTGAGTGTAAGACAGTAGTCTGAGTATAAAACAGTAGTCTGAGTATAAGACGAAAGTCTGAGTATAAGACGAAAGTCTGAGTATAAGACGAAAGTCTGAGTATAAGACGAAAGTCTGAGTATAAGACGGAAGTCTGAGTATAAAATGGAAGTCTTAGTATAAGACGAAAGCCTGATAATAAGACAAAAGTCTGAGTATAAGTCTGAGTATAAGACGCAAGTCTGAATATTAAATGGAAATCTAAGTATAAGACGGAACTCTGAGTATAAGGCGGAAGTCTGAGTGTAAGGCGGAAGTCTAAGTTTAATACGGAATCCTAAGTATAACACGGAAGCTTGAGTATAAGACGAAAGTCTGAGTATAGAGTGGAAGTCTGAGTATAAAATGGAAGTCTGAGTGTAAGACGGAAGTCTGAGTATAAGACGAAAATATGAGTATAAGATAGAAGTCTGAGTAAAAGACGGATGTCTGATTATAAGACGGAAGTCTTATTATAAGACGGAAGTCTGATTATAAGACGGGAGTCTGTGTATTAAATAGATTTCTGAGTATAAGACTGGAGTGTGAGTATAAGACGGGAGTCTGAGTATAAGAAGGAAGTCTGAGTATAAGACGAAAGTCTGAATATAAAACGAAAGTCGGAGTATACAACGAAAGTCGGAGTATAAGACGGAAGTCTGAGTTTATATTTTCAGTTTCAGTTTATGACGATTTTAATCAGGATTTTCTTTTGAAAAATTGATCAAGATTTTGTAGGACCAATCAAAACTGATCTAGTTGGTCACCTTTGTCAAATATGTATTTCATAAAATTTCCTTTTTTACCTTTGGCCTCCTCATACTACTGGCATTTGTCATTTCTCCTCTAATGGTTGTAGAACGTCGTACCAACAAGATTAGAAAACAATTAAATGTCACCAGCACACACAAGGGCACTAACACAAATACAAATAAAGTAACAAAATACCAAGTAGTAAAATAAAATTCATCATCTCCCAAAGCTGTTAGTTTATGAGTATAATAGGTTGACTAGAATAAAAACATTAATTATAATTTTTTTTTGCTACTTTAACAATTTTTTTCAATTCCTACATTTTCACAAAAATCTGTTATATTAAAACGATCTTCCAACAATTGGGTGTAGCTGTCATTTTCCCAAGCATTGAAATCTATTAAGGGTGGTGTGCGTACCATCATATTTTCCAAATTATCTTCTTGCCTATCAAAATCTGTTGAATCCATTAATGAAGCTGCATTTTCTAAAGGATGATTACGTGATGGTAAAAATGTCTGCATCAGTGGTAAATTTGTAGGAATGTTTGTTAAAGTTTTACTGGATAATGCTGATAAAGAAACCAAAATTTTAGGAGAAAATAAATTAAAAGGATTGAAAAATTTATGAAAATTTGAAAGACAACCTCGGGATATCCCCCTTTTGTTAGTAACTCATATTTAAGCAAGCCGATGATTTTGTTTGCTTAATTAGAGAGAATTTATATATTGATAGCTTTTACTTTTCTTTATGTTTTTTTTTCAATTTAAAATATAATTTATTTTTTTCTTACACTCAATTAATTTTTTAATTGATTTATTGAAATTATTGTCCACAATTAACAGTAATTGAATAAACAAAAAATTGAATTGATTCCATTAAAAATTTATCGATACAATCAAAAATTTCATAATTTTAATTAATTTTAATGTTTTTTTTTTTCAATTAAATATTTAATTGATAATCAATTTATGTTTAATAAAACATTTTAATTGACTCAAAAAAATTTTTGATTAAATTTTAAGAATGATTATTATTCAATTAAGAGTTTTATCTATTCAATTAAAAATTTAATTGAATTAATTAAACTTTTAATTGATAATATAAACTATTAAATTTGACCAAAAAATTTATACAAAAAAATAAAAATTCTTCCGAAAACAATAATTTAATTGATCTTGGAAGACATAATTTTAACTTCTTCTTTGTTTTTGCCCGGGTCATGTGAGTTAAACTCTGAAAATCCTTAGTAAAAAAATAATTTCTGCATACTCACCGTCAATATCTTGAATATTTTTTATTATTAAACTCCTTTTAAACTTCTCCTGTTGCTTTCCTGCTGCTGCTGCTGACAGTTTATGTAATAAATTCATATCATTTGCTAAAATAAAACCATCATCCTGTGTACTCCTTATAACATCACCACCACTTCCCTCTTCTTCATCCAAAAATTTTAACAATTTTTCTGACATCTTTGGTATGGCAGCTTGATTGTTAATGTTTGAAATTTTATTTAAATTTTTTGAATTGGCTATAGTTTGATTACATGGCTGGCCAAAATTATCAATCATACGATATTCAATACTGTGTTGATGCTCAAAGGCTGTTGAAATGGTGGATAATAAACAAAAGAGGGTTACTCCTAGAAAAAAGCAACAAAAAAAATTGGCAACGTTGGTTTTTATTTTGTTGGTATGGGAAAAAAGGAAGTAAAGAAGAAAGAAAAACAATAAATGAAAATGTTTGCTATAAATGTTTACACTAGTAGTTGTTCATTGCTGAGCAACGCCTAAAAGTATGCAATCATTGTCATATACACAATCTTGTAAACATGGTCTACTACATTACATTGAGCCAAAATTGTATTGCCTGCCGCCAATCAGTTTGGCAGACAGCTAGCTAGTCAGTCACTTTGCATATCACTCACTTTACTACAAATATTCATTTACTCTATATTTGCAAACACTTTGCATCATTTCTTAAATACAAAAAAAAAAGACAAGGGAAGTATATGAAGAAGGGTTTTTAGATTATAAAAAAATATTTTCAAAAAAAAATTTTTGATGGGCGTTATTTTGACTTTGGGGGAATTTAGGCGACACCTTCCCCCTTGCAATAAATGTTAAATTATTGATTTTTGACCTACACTAAAATAATTTTATTTTGATTCAAATTTATTATTTCTATTTACGCCCACAAAAGAGGCGGGTCGAGTATATGCACACTTAACATTTATAATAAAAAAGTGACTGATTAAATTTTTCCACAAACAAGGTCAGCTTTTTGGGAAATTTCGGATAAAAGCGCCAAGATGCATTTATAAAACCTTGGATAAATGCACATTTTTCATAAAGTTACAAATTTGCCCTACTAAGTTTATTAAACCCTACCCGGTCAGCTTTTTGGAAAATTTCGGATATAAGCGCCAAGATGCACTTACAAAATCTCGGATAAATGCAAATTTTTTCATAAAGTTCCAAATTTGCCCTACTAAGTTTATAAAAGCCCAACCCGAATAAAAACATGTGTGAGTGTTAAATTCGGCTGTGCAGAATCGTTCATACTGTCCAACATGTAAAATAAATTGCAGGTCCTTTTTTTTGGTGGGTACTCGGCGGGGATTGCTGAGGGACACCTTCTCTCTCGTGAAAAAGGATTTAAATCTGTTTATTATACTTTAATCGTTTTTTTATACCCTCCACTCTAGTGATAGATGGTATACATAGGTTTGTCATTCCGTTTGTAACACCTCGAAATATTGGTTTGGGACCCCAAAAAGTATATATATTCATGATCCTCGATCGATTTTAAGACGATCTAGCGATGTCCGTCCGCCTGTCTGTCTGTCTGTTGAAAACTCGCTAACTTTTGAAAGACTTTATGGAGGCTCTTGAAGTTTGGCATATATGTTGGGCATTTACCTGGTCATTGCAATCCAGCGAAATCGGACCAGTGGTTCAAGAGTTATGAACAAAAGACTGAATTTCGGCATGGGTTTTTCGTGAATTTACGAGAAAAGCCACGCTTACTTTCGAAATACAATTCTGAGGATGCTGAAGCTTAGCATATATATTTGTCGTTCCTCTTGTATTGCATTTCAGCCAAATCGGTCCAGTGGTTCATAAGTTATAAGCAAAACCGTGAATTTCAGATTGGTTTCACCTTAAATTCACGTGTTGAAAGCCCGTTAAACATGTTTTAAAAACATTGGTATGTCATAAAAATATTTTACAACGTATTTTGTCACTCAAAAATATTTTTACACAAAAAAAAACAAAAATACACTCGAAAAAAATTTTACAATCAAAAAAATTTTACACTCAAAAAAAAAAATTAGTAAATAATTTTTTTTGTTTCAAAAATTACTTAAAAAAAATGTATTATTACACAAAATAAAATATTTCTAATCAAAAATGTAATTTTTTTCACGTTAGAAAATTTACTATCACTTAAAAAGGGCATTGTGGAGGGTATTCATAGATTCGGCCAAGTCGAATTTAACTTTTCTACTTGTTTTTATACCCTTCAACTACAGTATGGGGGTATACTCACTTTGTCATTCCGTGTGTAACGCATCTAAATATCGGTCTAGGACCCCATAAAGTATATATATTTATGATCAGTGATCGATTCTAAGACATTCTAGCGATGTCCGTCCGTCTGTAGTTAACACGATGCAGTCCAAAATAAAAGAGCTAGACTCCCAACATTTGGCACAAATATGTCTTATGTTCCTAGGCAGGTTAAGTTCGTAAATGAGCAAAATCGGACCAGGGGAAAAAAAGTTCCCCCTTGAAGAACTAAACCAACCTCTGAAAAACTGTATTTTTTTGCAGGGTTTTTTGTACTTTTTTTAAGAAAATGCAACATTTTTATGTCAGAGGAAGCTCAAAACCCTGCATGTGGAACCAGCGGATAAAAAATAAATAAAAAAAAATTACCCGCCCCTTTTGTGGGCGTGGATATAAAAATGTATTTTAATAATGATTAATTGAATTAAATAATTGGAAGAATCATAATAAATCCATTTGATAACATCTATCGCAAGGGGAAGGTGTCCCCAATGTCTAACACCAAACCCTAAACCACCCCCACCCCACCAAAAAAAGACGACCCTAAAATTTTTTTTAATGTTGTTTTTACATTTTGGAGGGTATAAAAGTTTCGGCACAGCCGAATTTAACACTCTCACTTGTTTTTTTTTAATTTAGAGAATTTTGTTGAATTCAGGAAAATGTTTGTTACTCAAAATAAATTGGTTTACATCCGTTTTTACAAAAACCCCAAAATATTATAACGAATTTTGATAAAACAAGTAGAAAAGTTAAATTCGATTAAAATTTATTTTGGGTGTAAAATTTTTTTCGAGTACATTTTTTTTTAGTGCAAAAATATTTTTGAGTGACAAAAATGAGTTGTAATGTTTTCAAAACATATTTAACGGGTTTTCAACACATGAATTTAAGTGAAGCGAATGTGAAATTTGACCAATTTGGCTGAAATTCAATATGAAGGGAAACGAGAAATATATATGCCAAGCTTCAGCATCCTCAGAATTTCCTTTCGAAAGTTAGCGTGTGTTTTATCTCGTAAATTCACGAAAACCCCTTGCCGAAATTTAGTCTTTTGCTCACAACTTTTGAACCACTGGACCGATTTCGCTGGATTGCAATACCAACCTGACCAGGTAAATGCCAAATATATATGCCAAACTTCAGGAGCCTTTGAAAAGTCTTTCAAAAGTTAGCGTGTTTTCAACAGACAGGCACACAGAGAGACGGACATACTGACGGACATCGCTAGATCGTCTTAGAATCGAACGAGGATTATGAATATGGGGTCTTGGACCAATATTTCGAGGCGTTATAAACGGGATGACAAACTTATATATACCCTCTATCACTAGAGTGGAGGGTATAAAAAAATTAATTGAAACAATTACTTAAGTAATTGATTTTCATTTGCAATAAAATTTGTTGTATTAATTAAAATTTCAATTACTTCAATTAAAAAAATATACAAACATTCATTTTATCCAAATTATTAGGCAAATTTTAACTTCAAAAATATGTTTTGCACACGTTTTTCCAAAAAGCTCAAAATATAAGGTAAAAAATTAATTAAACCAATTACTAAATTAATTGATTTTGCATCAACAATAAAATTCGTTGTATTAATTAAATGTTTAATTACTTCAATTAAAAAAACAATCAAAAATTCATTTCATTTGAATTATCTGCCTTAGCCAACTTCTCTTAATAATGTGACTGACACCTAGTGCGTCGGATTGTTTTTCTGGCACCACTACATACAATACGATTCATAAAATTTACAACCATCTACCAAACACACTCTTTCATTAAAAACCTTGAGGTTATTATGCATTGCCTTCTTGTTTTTTGTAATGTTTTTCTTTTTTTTTGTATTTTTATTGTACACTTACCTGCAATAACTTTCTTTGCCAACGATTCGGTGCAAAATTTCTGGCGTTTCAAAGGATAACGTATCGCAATAAATCGTTCGATTGTAAAACACACAGCTATGTAAATTGATATGTAGGCTATAAACAGTGACACACAATCACAATCCAAAATATACAACAATATATTAAGGTACGCATCATCACACAGCCCAAACCAATTCAATAACCAGAAGAAGGAGCAGCAGCAGCAGCCACATTTCCAAATGGTGGGAACAATAAAAAACCGGAAAAAATAAAACCATAAAAAAATTGGAAAAAAAACGAAAAGAAAACACAGTTTTATTTATATTTTTTATGGCAAATTACGTGTATGAATCTTTTTTTTTTTTTCTTGTTCTCTTCCTGTTCCAACAACTTACCACAGGCATCAACCAACCAGGACAATACACCATAACACATCCAATAGATTTTCCAATACAGATGCACGTATTGATAATGTTGCAGTGATAACAACAGCGCCATGGTCAAATAAATGATGTCCGTTATGGCCAAAGCTGTTAAATAAATATTTGTAGTACATCTCATGCGTCTCCTAGAAAGAAAATAATACGAAAATCGTAAATGAAAAGAAAGCCATATATATTTTCTGTGTAGCAATGTACTTAAAAAAGGTTTACAATTGTCAATTTTTTTTTTTTTTTTATCTTTCGTTTTGTTAAATTCCCAATTTCCCCATTTTTAAAACAATTTTTATCAATTACAGTTGTGGTGTTTCTTCATATATAAAAGATGAAAATTACTTTCGACTTTTGTTATCATTTTTTTGGTTAAACTACCAAAACATGTTTTTCGCCAGTAATGGTTTTCTATTACTATTTATTTAATTTATTTGCCAATTACTTTTAATAGAAAAGTAGTTTTTTCAAAAAAAAAAAAAAAACATTTACCAATACAATACTAATGCCAACAATTTTCTATTAAGGGTATTCACTTTACAGCAGGCGCGGATCCAGCTCTCGGGTTTGGGGAGAAAAAAAATTTTATTCGAAATTTAGGTCGGATTTGCATCATTTTTTATACCCTACACCACACTGTGGTACAGGGTATAATGAGTTTGTGCTGATGTTTGTAACTATCCGAAATATTGGTCCTAGACCCACTTTTAAGTATACCGATCGACTTAGAATCACTTTTTGAGTCGATTTAGCGATGTCCGTCCGTCTGTCCACGTAAACGGTGTAAACACGATACAGGTCGCAATTCTTAATCAATTGACTTGAAATTTGAAACTTATGCCTCTTTTGGCCCAAGGACGAAGCCTATTGAAATTGGAAAAAATCATTTCATATTTAGACCTAACCCCAATACAAAGGTCCTCTTTAGTTTTGGTTCAAATGACTCTAATAGCCGCATTTTAATAGGTATCTTTGCGAAATTTGGCAGGCAATCATGTTTCATCCACACAAATCCCCATTCCGAATTTTAAAGAAATCGGACCAGTTCTTATTGTAGCCCCCATACAAACCACCTTCCTGATTTTCACATAAATCTCTCAAATTTCATTAAAATAGAAAATATTTAATTAAAATTCTGTTTGTGTTTGTTAAACGCGTACTTTAATAACCTTATCAAATTTGATTATCATCGGACCATTTTTGGACTTAGGTCCCATGTGGAAATTTTACCCGATATTCAGTTGAAACGATTTATTGCCAACAAAAAGAAGCCTATTCCACTCAAATTTGATTAGTGAGTGCTTTTACACTTATTAAAGATTTGACAAAATATAGATCTAATCAGTCCATGTTTGAACTTGGGACCCATTTTCCGGGAAACTCTGGTGTAGGGTATTATATGGTCGGTCTTGACCGACTATAATTTTCTTACTTGTTTAAACATTCCAAATGTTAAAAACTTATTACTATGCAAAAGATTCATTAAGACAATGTTTGAAACTTTAAAAAAAAATTAAATTTAAAAAAAACAAGTAGAAAAGTTAAATTCGACTTTGCCGAATCTATGAATACCCTCCACAATGCCTTTTTTTTAAATTATAGTACATTTTTAACGTGAAAAAAATTAACAATTTTTTTTTTTGAGTAAAAAACTCAGTTTTTGTCATTTAAAAAAAAAATTACTAATTTTTTTTTGAGTGTAAAACTTTTTTGAGTGTAAAATTTTTTTCGAGTGTAATTTTTAGGTTACCAATGCTTTTACAACTAAACAAGTTTAAAAATAATGACATTTTTGTAAAAAAAAATAATTTTTTTTTTCAGTGTAAAATTTTTTTGAGTGTAAAATTTTTTTCGAGTGTAATTTTTAGGTTACCAATGCTTTTACAACTAAACAAGTTTAAAAAGCATTGCTTTTAAACTAAACAAGTTTGAAAAGCATTGCTAAGTTACCACCAATGCTATTAAAACTTGTTTACCACGTGGCATTTAAGATGAACCCAATCTGAAATTCGGGGTTTTGCTTATAACTTTTGAACCACTGGACCGATTGAGCTGAAATTCAATATCAAATAGACCTGGGGAACAAAGATACATGCCATGTTTCAGCAGTCTCATTATTATTTTTCGAAAGTTATCATGTTTTTATCTCGTAAATTCGCGAAAAACCCTTGCCGAAATTTACTCTTTTGCTCATAACTTTTGAACCACTGGACCGATTTGGCTGGATTGCAATACCAACCTGACCAGGTAAATGCCCAACATATATACCAAACTTCAGGAGCCTCCATAAAGTCTTTCAAAAGTTAGAGTGTTTCCAACAGACAGACGGACAGACGGACGGACGGAAATCGAGGATCATGAATATATATACTTTATGGGGTCCTAGACCGATATTTCGATGTGTTACAAACGGAATGACAAACTTATATATACCCTCTATCACTAGAGTGGAGGGTATAATAATATTTTACTTTAAAAAGTCACCGATTCTGAAATAATTTTTGAGACATTTTTTATTCAAAACGTATTCTGAGACATTTGCTTAAATTTTTTTTCAGATTCTGTGACATTTTCCCAGTAAAAACAAATAAAAAAGTTAAATTCGGTTTTGCCAAATGTTTTGATATTTTTTGAAAAAAAAAAAAATACGCGGAAAAAATTGTTGGTGAAAAAAAAAAAATCCGCGAATTTTATTTTTTTTTTTGTAAAAAAAAATGGTTTTCACTTCTAAAAATTCCATTCTGTGTCAAATTCTGTTCACATATGCCAACCAGCAGCAAATTTAAAGCATTTTGTATTTTTAGGTTATGTAGAATATAATAAAATTTTCGAGGTGTTCTTACATTTTAGTTCATAACTTTTGAACCGCTGAACCGATTTCGCTCAAATGCAATACCAAACGACTTATGACAACAACAAGTAAATAGGCTAAGTCTCAGTCATATATATGTAATACTATGGCCGTGATCACCATTTCCACAGACCGACAGACGGACAGACAGACGGACATCTCTAGAATGTCTTAGAGTCGATCACTGATCAATAATATATATAAAGTGCATATATACACTTTATGGGGTCTCAGACCGATATTTCGTTGAGTTACAAACGGAATAAAAAACTTTTATGTACCCTCATCACTAAGTGGAGGGTATAAAAATATGGATAACTTTAACATGCACTTTTCCAATAATTAAAAAATTGTCTGTTTTGAGCAGTGATGCCAACTTTTTACAGGCAAAATCCGCAAAATAGTGACTCAAAAAGCGCTAAAAAGCGCTAAAAAGCGCTAAATTTTAATAAAGTAAAAAGCGCTAAAAAACTATGTTTAATTCAACGTTTTTAATATAAATTTTTGTAAAATCATCAGGCCTATTCGCAGAATAAGTCTGAAATATGGCTAAATATAAATATAATTTTTCAAAATAATTTTTTTTCTGTTTCTTTATAATAACCACATTTTTTTTAATTGTTAACAAAGTTTCACATTTCTATGTACTACAGCATTTACGTGAAAAATATGGATTTAAGACTGTTTTTATGACGTTTCTGTTGTAAAATGTACATTTTTTCATGTATTGATTAGTTGTAGAAAGAAAGCGCCAAAGGCACTGAATGAAAAAATTAAAACGCGCCAGTTTAGCGCCTTTTTTAAAAACGCGCTAAATTTAAAAAATTCTCTTTTTGGGAGGTCAGAAAGCTCTAAATCTAGCGCGAAACGCGCTGAGTTGGCATCGCTGGTTTTGAGGGCTTGGTCCACAAAAAATGAATATGCCCATATCTCGCGAAGGCGATTCGATACAACTTTTCTGATGACAGATTCTTGTTTAGGATAACACAGCTCAACATGAAAATGCGTATTGGATTCTGGTAAGTGGTTTAGGTAGTGTTTGTTGTCTATCAAATTTGTCTATCACATCAGGATTTTGAGTTATTTGCGGTTAAAGTGCCGGAAAAACCATTTTGGACCCTTTTTGAAAGCTTATAATATAAGATCCTGACATGCGATTGACTTCAAGCTCATTCAAAAGTATATAATTTTCTCTATAAGACAAGAGAAAATGTTATTGGAATTTAATTTTTTAAAATGGTAAAAAAAAACATTTACAAAAAACCTTAAAATTTTTAAATATTTAGTTTATTTACACAGTGTTTTTTAACAAATTTCCATACGAATACATACGTAAATATTAGATTAAAAACACTTGTGGCTAATGATTTTTTCGAATGGGCCTTATTTGACACTTTATCCGAGATTTTCTCAAAATTGTCACGTGATAGAAAAATTTGAGTGACGGTTTTGGACTCGGGAGACCAAAACCTTTAAACTTTTTTTGGGTTCATTCAAAACGCAGCGGCAAACCTCAGATTTGTAGAGCGGTGTAATAATTCCAATAATTCTCATTTAAAATGAACACCCTTTATATTGATTTGTATTTCTTTTATTTTCCCCTTTAAATTGCCATCTTTGTTACTATTATAGTAACGTTATGGATACTTACAATTTGATACAATGAGCTTTTATTGTATTTAACAGTTGAAATAGAAATTTTAAAATAGGAGATAGGAGTTTACAAAATAAATTGAATTTGTGAGAAAAATCACAACATATTTGGAAATTTTTAAGAGAAACGTTTATTTAGCAATTGTAAAAGAAATAATGGAAGATTGTGTAAAAGATATTGAATTTGTAAGAAAAAATAGGAAAGATTATATTTTGAATTTTGGTGTAATTAGGTTCAATTCCTAGAAAGTCATTGCCTTCTTTTATGAATAAGGAATCGAGCCTTGTCGACCCAAATCATACTTTAACACAAATTGTGCAAAATATTCAAATTGTTCTTCCGATAAAACTTGTAATTGAAAAAAATATCGTGAGCAATTACTTTTTTAATTAATTCAAATAATGTAAGAGACAAAAAAGTTGAAAGAAAGTATGAAGTGAGGTTGAGATTGCTAGAAATAGAATTGTAGTGTTGGAAACTGTCAAAATTTATTCTGTAGAAACTATAAATATTCACATATATAAAAAACAGTTTTCATTAACAAGACAAACCGACATTTAAAATCCTACTGATGATGACACTAACTGGGGTGTTTGAAACCGGTATGGGAAATACCAGAAATGTCTATAATTTTTAGAAATTCAATTTTTCTTCTGCATTTTTTCAACTTGAACCCTTATAAAATAGTAATCATTGTAACAAATTTTCAAAATAACAGTATATTTTTATTGAAAGTATTATAACACTAGTTTTTTTTATTCAAGACATTTAGCTTTTAATTTTCATGTTGAATCTCGGGCTAAAACGGAAAATGAATTGCAAAGTTTCAAAAGTTTTTCTAGATATTTTTAACTTTTAAAATTTTCAGCATTTTAAAAAAGTGATTTTACTTAAACTAAAACTACTTACTACTTTGTACAAAGTCGATGGATTAAATTTTTTTTTGGTTTTAAATTAAAGTTAATTAAATGCCTAATCAATTCTGCATACATAATTTTTCAATCTGATTATCGCATTAGAAGCTATTAATCAATATATCGACAATTTTACCAAATTTTGGAAAAAAAAAAGTAAATTATATTTTAAATTTCACAAAAAAAAAATGAAAAATAATTTCACATCGATTAATATTTTCATCATGTATTAGGTAATCGATTTTTAGTGTTTTTCTAAATCTCCCTCTTTAAGAAACAAAAAATTTAGCATTCTAGTACTTGTGGGACATTAAAACAAAGGATCCAATTGTAACCTGACATTATTTTGAATACATGTTACTTTAACATCATATATGTATGACTTGAATTGCTGTTTTTCCATATCCTTGAAACAAAAACTAAACAATTGCAAAAAAAAAAACAATCTGAAATAGATGATAATATTACTAAGAGTATAAACACTGTGATCAAAAAGTTTTAAGATTTTTCTCTTTTTAAGTTTCTCTACCCTGATTCTACCTCATTATCCTTCAAACTTAAAAATAGTAGCAGACAGTTTAGCAAAACAGTGGCCGCCTAACTCCCTCTAAGAAGAAAAATTATGACATAAAACTATTTTACTTCCATATGTCATAAAAGAGGCATTTTTTCTTCAACTTTTAATTTTTCCAAATGTCCGATCAAATTTTTATTCCACCGGACCTAAAAATTATATGGTACAAATGTTGATTATATAAAAATAACCCGTGGCCCCATTGATCAAATCTTTGGATTTTTGAAAAATGAAAAAAAAAATGTCTTGCGATAAATAACACCGCTCTACAAATCTGAGGTTTGTCGCTGCGTTTTGGATAAAACCAAAAAAAGTTGATAGGGTTTGGTGCACCGATTCCAAAACGGTTACTCAAATTTTTCTATCACGACATCATGAAAAAATCGCGGTTTAAGTGTCAAAAAATGCCCATTTTGACCATTTTTGAACGCCTATAAAATAAGATCCTGACATGCAAATGACTTGGTATCTAGCTCATTCGAAAGTGTGTAATTTTCTCTTTCAGACAAGATCAAATTTTCTTGGAATTGTATGGAAATTTGTTAAAAAACACTGTGTAAATAAAGTAAATATTGAAAAAATGGAAGGTTTTTTGCTAATTATTTTTTTACCATTTTATAAAATTTAATTTTTAGAACATTTTATCTTATCTTTAAGAGAAAATTACAGGCTTTCGAATGAGATTGATACCAAGTCATTTGCATGTCAGGATATTATTTTATAAGCTTTTAAAAGGGTCAAAAATGTCATTTTTCGGCACTTTAATCGCGAATCACTCAAAATCCTGACGTGATAGACAAATTTGGGCTCCGGATTTGGAATCAGCGCAACAGACACTATCTAAATCACTAACCAGAATCCAAAACGCATTTTCTTATTGATATGTGTAATAGTTATAAATTGATGCTCTGAACACAAATATCAAAAAATATTAAAATCGGTCAAACGGTTTTCGAGATATCACTATTTGAAGTTTTCAAAAATGGCGGCTTGTTTTTTTAAACAAAAATCTCAAAAATGTTTCCCTTGACTCTTTCACAGAGCTTGAGAAAAACTGTCATTTAAACTTAACTTTAGTCAAATCCGATCATTTTAACCCATGGCGCCCTTCTATTAAAATATTTATTTTTTAAAAACTTTTAGAAAATTCAAAACTTTGATCGAATGGCTGCACGGGTAAAACTGATCTGATTTGGCTCAAATAAAGTTTGAATGAAAGTTAGTCTCGATCTTTTTGAAAGGGCAAATAAAAAAATGTTGAGACTTTAAAAAAAAAAAAAATTTCAACATAGGGAAAAATTAATTTTTTTAAATATTTTGTGAAATTTCACATGGCGATATCTCGAAAACCGTTTGACCGATTCTAGAGCTTTTTTCCACTTGTGCTCAGCATGCTAAAATTAATAAAAAGTAATGAATGGCACGATATTTTTTTGTTTTTAAAAAAAATCCAAAACTTTGACCAAAGGGCGCCATGGGTTAAAATCATCCGATTTGGCTTAAATTATGATTTGAGCCAAATCCTCAAGCTCTTTGAAAGAGTCGAGGAAAAATATTTAGAGAATTTAAAAAACAAAAAACACCATTTTTGAAAATATCAAATAGTGAAATTTATAAAAAGGTCAAGAAAAATAAATTTGAAGTTTATTTTTAAAAATTTCTTGATCTTGTGAAAAACTTTTTTGCAAATTTTAAATAGCAAATCCTTCAACCGATTTTGAATTTTTTGATATTCGTGTTAGGCGCATCAAAATAATGTATGTGATTTTTTTAAAGGAATTTCAAAAATTCAATACTTTTAAATCTTTCTTTTTAACAGATTTTTTCAACTTTTTTATCCCATTGTGTATCGTAGACAACATCATCCATGCATGCATACATGCATGCATGTATTTACACTCAAAGTAATACCTCAGTAATGAAATCAGCTAAGCCTTTGGCGAATTAAAACATTTATACACTTAAGAAAATAGTATAGTAATATTACTATTTTCTTGTTTTGCATATTCAAGTTATCTAACCGATAGCAAAATTTTATTTATGCAAAAATGTTCATAATTATTAGAAAATTTTTCATTACTTGAAAACTAGAGATGGGCGCTGGTCACGTGATTCACGTGAATCACGCGTGAGTGTGAGTGATTTTCATTTCAATCACGTGATTGTGAGTGAGTGTGAGTTGAAAAAAAACCTGAGTGAGTGATTAGTGAGTAAGTTATTTATTTTTTGCGTGAGTTTGCATGAATAGATTTTTTGATTTGCCCAATTTTTGTAAAAAAAAATTTTTGGATTATTTTTTTCTTTTTGGTAAGAAAATTTTATTGTGTAAGTAGATTTTGCGTGACTCACGCGTGAGCGTGATTGAATCTGGCATGAGTCACGCGTGAGCGTGAGTAAGTTTTTTGTTACTCACGTGAATGTGAGTGAGCGTGGTTAAAAAAAATATGTCTGTGATTAGTGAGTGATTCGATTATTTTTTGCGTGGGTGAGAGTCAAAATCCACTCACGCGCCCATCTCTATTGAAAAAAAAAAATTCTGGAGAATCTTCAAAGAGTTAAGAAAAATTTTAAATTTAGAAAAAATCTGCAAAATTAAGAAAAATTCCGAAATATCAAAAAAAAAATCGAAAATACGGAAAAATTCAGAAAATTACCGAAAGTCTAGAATATTAAAAAAAAGTTAGAAAAATTAAGAAAATATGAGAAAATTGATATACATATATTCAGAAAAGTTCAGTAAACATACAAAAATTAATTTTTTTTATAACCTACACACAAAAAAAAACTTTGTCAAATTACTAGGAAAAGTTTCGTAATCCCATTTTACCAATATTTGACAGTTTTCCTTGATTTTTAACAAACAAATTTGGATCGAAATTTAAATTTTTTTTGTAATTTACAATTTTTTTTTTGTAATTCTACAAATTTCCAAAATAATTTTACAAAAAAATCTTGTAAATTCACAAGAATTCCTTGTAATTTTCATTGTGCCAAAAAAACTGTAAATTTACAATTTTATTGGTAAAAAGCTTGTTCAAATTTACAAAATTATTGATAAAAAGCTTGTAAAATTACTAGGAATTCTCGTAAAATAGGAGGTAGCAAAAAATCTAGTAAAGTTACGAAACCTCCTTGTAAATTTTATCGTGTCAAAAAATTTGTAAATTTATGATTTTATTGGTAAAAACCTTGTAAAATTACAAAATTATTGGTAAAAAGCTTGTAAAGTTACCAGGAATTTTTGTCAAATAATGTAAATGTAAATGTAATTTTAAAAGTTTTTTTTGAGTGTACTCCACACGTTGTACAGGGTATAATGAGTTTGTGCTTATGTTTATAACTACCCGAAATATTGTTCCTAGACCCACTTTTAAGTATACCGATCGACTTAGAATCACTTTTTGAGTCGATTTAGTTGGAAAAAATGACGTAATTCGACCAAAATGTATGTCCGAATTTTTTTACCAAATACCAAAAAAACAAAGTTTCCTCTGTTATATTATTATTTACTTTGTAATCTTAATTTTACAAATAATTAACAGAGTTTTCTGCTGGAATACAGATCTAAGCAAAATACTTCGTATTTTTTTATAACCAAAAAAGTTTTCTGTTTTGAGTAGTTTTTGTTACCAAACATCAAAATTTTATCTGTATATTTTTTTTTTTTGAGAAAAAGTTGAAAAAGTAGCAAAAAGAGTTATCAAAAACTTTTTTTTCAGAAATCTTATAAAAAATTTACAAAATAACATGCATTTAACTAAACTCTGTAAATTTACACAGTTTTTTCTGTAAATTTTTTTTTGCATCAAATGTATTTTACAAATATATGTAAATTTACATAGTTTTTTTTGCTAAATGGTGGTTTATTTAACTAATATTTTACTAGAAACTCTGTAAATTAACAGTTTTTTTGTCCAAATCATTTTACAGAGTTTTATAGTAAAATTACAGAGTTTTCTCTGTAAAAAAGCTTTCATATTTAACCAATATTTTACTATAAACTCTATAAATTAACAGTTTTTTCCTGTCAAAATCATTTTACAGAGTTTTTTAGTAAAATTACCAAGCAATGTTGTTAGCTGGAAAAGTATGGTGTACTCTGTTAAATTAGCAGAGTTTTTCTGTAATTTAACAGAGTTATTATTTTGAGTGTACGTTCTTTTTTTCAAGTGTATTATAGTTTTTATGTGCAACATCTAAAACTTACCTTGTCAAAACATAAATGCTAACAGAATTTCCCAAAAGACCAATAACAAAAACACATGGCACCAATATCCGTTGCACCACATGACGCACTTCCGCAACATCGTGATCTGTAAACGACATAATGGTTGAATAACACGCTCCAATGACTAGAGATGTTGCTGCTGCTACAGCTATTGCAGCTGCTGCTGAACACACACAAATGTAATACAACTACAGTTTGTAAGAATGTGTGTTGTGTGTGTGTGTAAAATAACTGTGGAAAATATTGTATTTTTGGTTTTCGTTTTTAAAAAATATTTGAAATTTTTATTATTTTCTGTTTTAGATGTTTGCTGCTGCTATTGCTGCTGTTTTTATATTTTGTGGCATGCCCCCAAAAACTGTTAAACAACTAGTGATAGTAGTTTTGGGAGTGCTTTTTTTTGTTTGTTCCTTTGCTCTAGTTTGTTGTTTGTTGCAATAATAATGAAACCACGTTTCAATGGTTTAAAACATGTTTATGCAGGGTTTTTTTTTAGAAAACAATTTCTTTTTACAATTCTTCTTCTTTTTTCTGCTTATTTCTTTGAAAACTTTACATTTTTATGATTATTTTCAAAATATTGGTATCTCTTTCATGTTTTTTGCCATTTTTTCCATCTTTTTTCAAAACTGTTCAGTTGAATATTAAACAAAGTGATGATAAAATTTGATTGTTCTGGCGATGTTTTGAATTTTTAAAATCTTGAAGCACTAAAAAAATTCTTTAAAAAAAGCATTTCCATTCAATATTTTTTCGAGTTTTTTTTTTCTTTTCAAATACAATTGGTGTTAATGATCTGCAAATATAAATAAACATAAAAAGTATTAAAATTTAATTTAATTTTTTAAAAAAAAAATATATATATTTATATATGCACGTATTACACCGTCCGACAAAAATGAAAAAAGTCGTTGAACACGAACTGGATAATATACGTTTGTAACTAGAGACTAAATGTAGTAAAACTGCATTAACAGATTTTCATTTCGTGATCCTGTTTCCTTTTAAAATAACTTCAAAGTTTTAGAGGATTAAATTTTATAAAATATTTTTTTATTATTTGAAGGGCTTATTGTAAAAACTCGATAAGCCACATTTCATTTTATGGTGGGTTTTGCCTTAAAATTTTTAAAATAATGCAGAAAATATAAATTTTACAGAACTTTTATTCTCAATATTGAGAACGAAGAGTTAAAGCAAGACCTTTGACAAAAATCTGTCAATGTAACATCAGCAGAAGGCGAAAAACACGAAAAAATAAAATGTTGCTTATCAAGTTCTTGCAGTAGTAAGCCCTTCATTTGTACTTGTCCTAGGATGCCACTATTGATAGCAAATGAAAGAGTAGGATCTCTCCTAATTTTTCTATTTTATTATTTTTGCATATCGGGAAAAAGAAGGTATGTTACGTCCTTTCAAAAATGTATCCTTCAATATCATTCAATATTTTCAACAAAATATTTTGATAAAGTTTCAAACGACTTTATTTACATCCTTTTATCCTGATATGACAAAATATAAAAATGAAAAAATTGGGGGAAATCCTCCTCTTTCAGCTGCCGTCACCAGTGTCATCCTAGGACAACTACAAATATTTCAAAAATATTTTACAAAATGTATCCTTAAAAAAAACTTTTAAGTCCTTTAAAAGGAAACAGGATCACGAAATGAAAAACTGTAAATGCAGTTTTACTCCATTTGATTTCTAATTTCAGACGTACAATATCATTCAGTTCATGTTTAATATTGGCCGTCGGAAGGTGTTATACATATTCCCAGCAAAAAAAGAGCTTACCATTCACTACAAAATTCACCACAACTTATGAACCAGATGTACTTCTTCTTCAGCTGAAACACTGATGAATTTTATATGGGCGTGACACACAATATCACTAGTGTTTAGTATGTACATATATATTAACATCTTTATCACAACTTCTGAAGTAGTGATCGGGATGTTAATATAACTTGACCTTTTGGAAGTGCTTTTTTCATCACTTCTTTAGAAGTATATATTTCTTGGCATTTTGGATGTGATTATGTAATTTTTATATGGTGATTTAGAAGTGATTTTTTCATCACTTCTTGATAAGTACATATTTCATGACTTTTTGGGATTGATTTTAAGAGTTTTTTTTTTTAGTATTTACACTAATAATAATTAAAACCAAAACGATATTTTTAACAATGTATAATATTTATTATGTAATATTTAGACTTGAAATTGTTAAGATTAAATCGATGTTTTTAATAATTTAGTTTAGCTAATAGGAATTATTAATTAAATGTGGATGTATATATTTTTCTAATAGTTTTTCATGCGCTTAATCCGAATTTGGCCTTAGAAGTGATTTATCTTATTTTGAGATATTTAGATTTTCGATTGACAGTACTGCATAAACTCAGATATTCGCAATGTTCGGGACCTTATAAAACCGAGAATTATTTTATGATGTATAATTAGTTCAGCACATCTAAAAATACTTCACTTATTCTTCAAATTACTTTTGCAATCCTTAAGATATCTTTTTTCATTACGGAGATATCGACCGATAAAATTATTGCAATTTCGGCCCTAAAAAATAAAACAAATTTGAAAACCAACCAATTTGTCTTGTTGATATATAATAGTACCGAATTCGAAACTCTATTAGAGGTGCATCTAAGCCCGGCATCAATTTGGGTATCAATTTTAGGGTAAATTTTCAGGGTGCCATACAAAAAATCTTTATTTGGGCTAACATTATAGAGCTTCGCCATATCGGATAAAGATTTATTTTAAATAAAATTAATAAAATTCTTAAAAGTACATAGAGTTCTTCGTTTTATATTCAATTAAAATTTTTATTATTCGGTTAACCGAATAATTCAAATTTATCCGATTATTAACCGATAAAATCTCAACCCCGATTAATTATTTGCCCGATTAGCCGATTAAACCAAAACCTCGATTAATTGAATACCCTAATGTTTAGAAGAGTTTTTATCAGAGACCAAATAAAACAGTTATATGTGTTATTTTGCGTTAAAAAAATCATTAAACGAATGTTGTCCAAAATATGCATTATATATATGAAAAGACTTCTAGAGATGTCCCGTGTTAAAATTTGCAATAACTTTTATTTTTTGATTTTTATCAATTAAAGTATAAAATAACAGTAATTAAAAACTTTTTGTTCAAAAAGTTTAAAATAACATTTATTTATTTTAAATAACTCTTATAACAGTTATTTTTAATCAAATCAATCAAAGTTTTAATGTTCAAATCAATAATTGAAGAATTAGCTATCAATAGGATTCTTTTGTATGCGTTTATTTTAGTTTTACTTAAATATATCAAATTTTATAAGGCTCAAAGAGTATTTGATAACAGTTAAAAAAAATAAAAGTTTTTTATTTCTGTTATTTTGAACAGATATTTATATAAATTTTTTGAAACTGTTATTTTAAATTTCTATTTCAAAATAATATTTTTGAACAGTTAAATTTGAGTTTTTTCAATAAATCTCATAACGGTTATGGTCTCTGGTTTTTATACCTTTCAACAGCGATACCAACTTAGTCATTTTGTGGCTATATTCAGCCCTTTTTTTTTTAAAGGCTACCACCTTTTTTTGGTTATCTTTTTTAGCCCTTTAAGCACTTTTTAAGTCATTTGATAATTTTTACCATAATCTGGAAACTTTTTATTGTTTTTTTTGTACATAATTTACAAAACAACTCCAAAAATTATATAAAAAAAAAATGTTTTTATACATGTAGTTAAAAAAAACATCCAATAAATAAAATGAAGAGATAAAAAAAAGTAATTCTCTCATTTTAAATCAGATATCGTATATTTTTAGAAGAGTTTTTATACCTTTAAACGGCAATACCAACTTAGCTCTTTTTCGGTTATATTTAACCCTTGTCTTTTTTAAGGGCTAAAAGTTTTTTTGTTATCTTTTTAGCACTTCTTGAGTCATTTTGTAATTTTAACAAAAATCTGGAAACTGTTATTTTTTATAACATTATTTACATAACAAATTCGCTTTTGCGGCATATCAAGTTAATTCATTTATAAAATTTATCTTTTTATTAAATCAGAGAAAATTATAAAAAAAAATATTCAACAAAACAAATCCAATACTTAAGTGCCACAAATTTGTACTTTTCAACTGCATTTGTAAACACATATGAAAATGATACTTCTAAATCATTGAGGAAAGAATTGGTGAAAGTTGTTATTATTGGCATTTTTTTAGCAGTTTTGGAAGTGCTTATAAAAGTACTTCTTATGGAATATGAAGATCGGCACATATAGCTACTATGTATGTAGTGAATCACTTATTCTTTTTGCACCACTTCGATTTTTTTTTGCTGGGTTACTACTTGATGCGAATAAGGGCGTATAGGCCACTATTTAATATAATGATTCTCTGGCATATTTCACCGTAATGCTAAGAAAATTTTAATTTTGGCTGTATGAAGTCTATATTATCCTCATGGTGCCTCCTGGAGTGTTCAAAAGTAAGACCGATCCTTATTTATTTTTACCCCTTAACATTTTTTTTTTTTTTCAAAACGTACCTTCACCCTATCTCCACTCCCTAAGGGGCTCCCATACAAAATAACACTTTTTTAAAATTTTCTACCATCACTCTAACTGTCCTGTCCCATAGGTGCCCCTAAAGAAATCAAATCTATGATCGACTTCCAAAATATTTTGATCCCCAACGTTTTTTCAGAACATACCAACCCTCTATCTTTAACCCTTAGAGGGGTCCCCATTATATCTCGCAAAAAAATTAGTCAACATAAAAAAAAATCGTATAAGAACCATTTTTTTTTTTTTTTATAATAATAGTTTTGATCACATGATCAATTATTTTTATTTATTCTTTCTATTTATTTACAACTTATTTTTAATAAATTCAACCTAACCGAGAACTGGTAATAATGACCGTCGTCTCGTTGTAGCGAAAAAAACCAAGGGCTCTGGTGGGAATCGAACCCACGACCCCCACGTTGAAAGGCTAGCACGCTACCAACTAGCCTACGGGGGCCCCTTTTAAGAACCACTTTAAGAGTTAAATATATAGTGTAGGTATGTTTCGAAAAAGCATTGGGACTCAAAAAATATTGGTCGCTCATGCATTTAACTCCCCTAGGGAGTTAAATGGGATAATAGCATAATAGACAATTTATTCTAAAATTTCCAATCTCTTGGTACCATTAAAAACATTAAACTTATTTTGTTTTCACTTTTCCTACACTCAAAATAATAACTCTGTAAAATACTCTATAAAATGACTGTAATCTCAATTCAACAGATATTTAACAGAGTTTTCTGTCAAAAAACAGATTTAAAGAAAATAATTTGTATTTTGTTGCGACAAAAAAACTAAGTCTCATCTGTTATATTACTTTTAACTTTGTGATCTTAATTTTACAGATAATTTACAGAGTTTTCTGCTAAAATACAGATTTAACCCAGTTTTTTCAGATTTAAACCAGTTTTTTCTTGTAAATAGATATTCTTTTATTCCATTCTAATATTTCGATTCTCTTTGAGAATCATCATCAGGGGATTTAGTGAATTTTTATGCACACAAAAACTTTAAAATATGTTGTGAAGGTTTCGACATCTAAAACTGCACTCACAAGGGAAGTCTCCCTAGTGTCACCCGCGGATCTTTATGGAATTGGTTTTATTTTGTAGATCAGAAAAAATAAAAAGACACGTATTTTTCTTTAGCGGCAAAAATTCATATTTAGGGGGTAAAAATGATGGGGGAAGACAAGGCAATTTTTCAGTTTTTTTCGTTTATCTCCTATATTATGCAAAGAACCCTAGTCATGTTACATACCAAATGAAAGGTCTTTAGAAAACCTATCTACGTGTGCTAAGAACGTGTCCAAACATGCACAACTTTTCGTCATATTGAGTAAAATACCAAAATTTTTGGACATTTTTGTTAATAAGTCGAAAAATATTACCTTTAATCTGATACCATGCCTATATTAATTTTGTTTAAATAGGCGTAAATCGTAAAACACTGATAAAGGTCAAATTCCCCCCATACAAATCGAAATTTTTTTTGAGAAAAAAATTTTTTTCAAAACAAAAAAAAAAATTTTCAACACAAAAAAAAATTTTGGAGTAAAAAAATTTATTTGAGTAAAAATTTTTTTTATTATTAATAAAAATTCCTGAGAAAATGCAATTCTTTTGGGCCGACCACTTTTGTGAACCAAAATTTTCACTTAAGATGAATTTTTGAGAAAAAATGTTGAATAACTACAAAAAAATTAGGTAAAACAAGTAAAAAAGTTAAATTCGGCCTTGCCGAATGTAGTGATACCCTCCACAATTTCAAAAAGATTATTGCAAAAAACTTTATTTAAAAGGAAATTACTTTTGAAAAAAAAAAAAAAATTAAAAAAAAATTTCCGCGAAAAAATTTTTTGGTAAAAAAAATCCGCGATTTTTTTCTTTTTTTTTGTAAAAAATATGTTCGTACTTGTTTAAATACCATTTGGTGTTTAATTATGTTCACATATGTCAACCAGAAGCCGAATTAAATCATTTTGTATTTTTAGGTTATGTTGAATGTACTGAAATTTTTGAGGTGTGCTTACATTTTCGTTCATAACTTTTGAACCGCTGAACCGATATCGCTCAAATGCAATACCAAACTTCTCGGGAGAACTTCCAATAAATATGTTAAGTTTCAGTCATCTCTGTGCAATATTTTGTCCGCTACAGCATTTTCCACAGACAGACAGACAGACAGACAGACGGACAGACGGACAGACGGACATCGCTAGAATGTCTTAAAATCGATCGGGCATCATGAATATATATACTTTATGGGGTCCCAGACCGATATTTCGATAAGTTACAAACGGAATGACATACTTATATATACCCTCTATCACTAAGTGGAGGGTATAAAAATTAGTAAAAAGAATAATTTTTTTTTAGTTTGGAAATTTTTTTTTATTAAAAAAAAAATATTTTTGACAACATTAATTTTGAAATCTAATGTTGTCCATACGCCCTTATTCGCATAAAGTATTTATAAATTAATTACTCTACTTATACATAAGTATTGTTTTGTTTATTTTTTTTTTAATTTTTTATTATTTCTTTTTTTTTTAATTTTTTTATTATCTACATTTTTTGTTTTGATACCTTTTGTTTACTTTGCCAAAGTAAACAAATCATAAAAGTTGTGATTTTTAACAAGAAAAAATTATGTATTTAATTTTTTTTGTGGGTGGTATTTGAATAAAAAAAAAATACACAGACGGCAAAGAAATAAAGACCGACATAAATATAATATCTATGATATATAAATGTTAACAATTTAGCGCTTTTGAAGAAAAATAAACGTTTTTTAGTTGGTCATAATAAAATGGTACTAAATGTTGCTCAGTTTCTAAAACATTTTTTATGCGGATAAGGTTACAGATTCTGTGAAAGAATCTCAGGTTTAGAAAGAACTTTCATATAAAAAAATTCTCAGATTCTTTAAATTTTCACTAATTTTTTTAGAGTTCTTTAACATTGCTTTTGTAAAAAAGATAATAAAAATGTGATTTTTTTCGCAAGAACTTTTATTTTTAATTTTGGAAAAAAAAACTAAAATGACCACCTAAAATGGCAGTTAGAAGGTTAATATAATCTAATTGTAAGAAAAGAACCGCCACATAATTTCAATGAAGACATTCAACCACATTTTTAAGCTCAGATGTATATTTACTATACTTATTTGACACACTTCAGTGGGCCATAAAAAATAAATTGAAACAAACCTTGAAAAACAAAACACTTTGGCGGGTTTGTTTTCTTTTTCATAGAAACTCATTTTTCTTGTTGCACAGTGCTATCAACTTCACCACAGAAACTCACATTTTATTATTTTTATTAATTTAATTATTTTAATAGTTTGTTATTGATTTATTTCAAATGATTTAAATTTTGATTTATTATCAATTGTTTTCTCGCATATTTTTTTTTTTTATAATAATCTGTTAAATGATGGGAAATAAAAAGTATGTTTTTTTCGAACAATATATGTCTGAAATCCATTTGATTTATTTTAGTTTTAATTTAACATATTTAAATTTCAATAATTTTTCAATTGAAATAAATACCAGTAATTATTTGGAAAATTTCAATAATAAAAAAGAATCATATTCATCAAACGCCGTTAAGCAGTTGTTAATTAATAGTAGAATTAAATAGAAAATTATCACATTTAAAAAAATAAAACAATATAAATTAAACAAAAAATAATCAATATTTATTTGTATACATATTTCAATTGAAGTACATAAAATAAAACACCTACCGAGTAAAAAAGTTTTGATATAATTATATATTTTTTAATATATGAGTCTGAGGGTCGTGGGTTCGATTCCCATCAGAGGCTTGATTTGTTTCGTTACAACGAGACGAAGGTCATTGTCACCAGTTCTCGGTCATGTAAAATTAGTTGTATATGATTTGTAATTATATGGTAATTCTTTATAAAATAAAATAAAAAATATATATAAATTGATCCATCATTTGATCCCAAAAATTAAGAATCAAAAAATATATGATTATATCTTATTAGATCAAATCTGATATAATAAGATACAATTGATATTGAAGATTTTTGGGATCTAATTATATTTAATTTTATCAAATTTGATCTAATAAGATATAATCATATATTTTTGGATCCTCCATTTTTTGAGATCCAATGATATATGGCGTCGTATTACTTTTTTTAGTCGGGCTGAGTTAAAATGTTTATATAGTTATATAAGATAAGTTTATATACAATTAGATAAAATCCAAAATTTGGTATACTGATCAAATATTTAAAAATTCCCAGCAAAATTTTACATTAATAGTAATTGGTTTTGTAATCCGAAACAAATGTTAATAAGTAGTTACTTATTGAATGAAACACTAATTATTTTTACAAGGGCGTGAGACAAAAAGAAGTAGTGAGGAGTATGGAGATAAATAAGTATTTACCGCCTCGAATTACTAATAAGGAGTAAAAACCCATTACCCATTATAAGAAGTAAAATAATTAGTTACCAAGTGGGTGTAATTAATCATTTAAAATTTAACTTATTTTTTAATAAAAATTAAAAATTGCCAAATTTTTATTAAGTTTTTAAGTAATTTTTGAGTTCATTGAATTGTATAGCTAAAAAATGCAATTATTATTTAGAAGTGATTTTATAACAGCATATTCAAAAGTAATTACTTTCGGCTTAAAATAATGTAAATGGTAATGGGTACTCATTATAAATAATGTACTTGGTAATGATTACTTTTCACAAATCATTACCATGTTTTTTCTGGGTTTCTTTAGTTTACCGATTTTTTATACCCTCCACTCTAGTGATAGAGGGTATATATAAGTTTGTCATTCCGTTTGTAACACCTCGAAATATATAGGACACCATAAAGTATATATATTCATGATCCACGATCGATTTTAGGACAATCTAGCGATGTCCGCCCTTCCGTATGTCCATCGTATGTCGGTTGAAAACACGTTAACTTTTGAAAGACTTTTCGGAGGCTCCTAAGGTTTGGCATGTATGTTAGGCATTTACCTGGTCAGGTTGATATTGCAATCCAGCAAAATCGGTGGTTCAAAAGTTATGAGCAAAATACTGAATTTCTTGAATTTATGAGATAAAAAACACGGCAATTCTGAGGATGCTGAAGCTTGTCGTTCCCCTGGCCTGGTTCGTATCGAATTTCAGCCAAATCGGCTCAGTGGTTCAAAAGTTATTAGCAAAACCGTGAATTTCAGATTAGCTTCACCTTAAATTCACGTGTTGAAAACCCGTTAAACATATTGGTAAGTCACAAAAAAAAATACAAAAAAATATTTTTACTATAAAAAAAAAAAAAAATACACTCGAAAAAAATTTTACACTCAAAAAAAATGTACACTCAAAAAAAAATTAGTAAATTTTTTTTTTAAATTACTTTTTAAGTAAAAAGTTTTTTTACACAAAATAAAATATTTCTAATCAAAAATGTTTTTTTTTCACGCTAGAAAATTTACTATCACTTATAAAGTACTAGCTAACTCCCCCGGTACTTCGTTATCGGTTAGCTGTAAGAAAAAAAAAACAGCTTTATTACTTCAAATTCTTATTAATTTTTAATTAAACATAAAAATTGTTAGTTTCGACCTTTAAAATATTATATTTTGAGTAGATTTAAAGTTGCAAAAAATTTTATTTAGTTCAAACTTTAAGTTTCAAGGAACATTAGTGCATAAGGAACAATATGTACCAAATTGAAGCGAATATTCAAAAATGTATTTTCCCAGAATGTAATTTCCGCGAGTGGATCGTAAAGTACCAATTTTAAGTATCTCTACTTTCTCCCTTTTTCCCCATTAGAAGCAGAATTTTCATAAAATTATTTATTTTAGAATGTTATTTCCGCGAAAGAATCGTACAGTCCAAATTTAAAGTATTTAGGACCATTAATTCAGCAGATTCAAAATTGCCCTACTTTCCCCATTTCCCCCTTAGAAGCAGAATTTACTAAAAAAGTGCTTCTTCCAGAATGTTACTTCCGCTAGAGGATCGTACAGTCCAAACTTCAAGCATCTAGAACTATTAGTTCAGCAGATACAAAACAGTTCAAAATTCAAGTATCTAGGACCATTAGTTCAGCAGATAAAAAATTGCTTTTTTTCCCCCTTTTCCACCTATAAAACAAAATTTTCAAAAAAGTACTTCTTTCAAAATGTTTTTTCCGCGAGATGATCGTACACTCCAAATTTCAAGTATCTAGGACCGTTAGTTCAGCAGATACAAAATTGCCCTAATTTCCCCCTTTTTCCCCGTAGAAGCGAAATTTTCAAAAAAGTACTTTCATTAGAATGTTGTTTTTGCAAGAGGACTCAAATTTCAAATTTGCCCTACTTTCCCTCTTTTTTCCCCTATAGAAGCAGATTTTTCCAAAAAAGTACTTCTTCCAGAATGTTATTTCCGCGAGAGGATCGTACAGTCCAAACTTCAATATCTAGGACCATTAGTTCAGCAGATACAAAATTGCCCTTCTTTCCCCCTTTAAAAAGTAATTTTCAAAAAAGTACTTCTTTCAATATGTTATTCCGCGAGATGATACTATATTGCAAATGTCATGTTTTTAAGACCATTAGTTTAAAATTTACCAAATTGCCATATTTTTCCCCTCTTTAAAAACCTAAATTTTCAAAAAGTGTATTTTTCAAAAAATTATTTCCGCGAGAGGATCAAAACTTAAAGTTTTAGTTCAGAAGATACAAAATTGCCCTATTTTCCCCTTCTACTTTTTTCAAGATGTTTTTTTTTTGCGAGATGATGCTAGAGTTCAAATTTCAAGTTTCTGGAACCATTTGTTTAAAGGATAAATAATGTACCGATTTTCCCTATTTCCCCCCCTTTCCCACCGTGGAGTACGAATTTTTCAAACAGTATTTTTTTCGGAATGTTGTTTCCGCTAGAGGATCCTAAAGACAAAACTTCACGTTTCTGGGACCATTTGTTCAGAAGATAAAAAATTCACCGATTTTCCCTACTTTCCCCACCTTGGAGGCGGAATTTTCAAAAAAATATTTTTTTAGTTTTTTTTTTCGCGAGAGGATTATAGAGTCCAAATTTCAAGTTTCTTAAACTATTAGTTCAAAAGATACAAAATCCCCCAAAGGGCCCTACTTTCCCCTTTTTCCCTCTTAGAAGTGGAATTTTTAAAAAAGTTCTTTAAGTATGTTATTTTTGCGAAAGGATCGTTCAGTTCAAATTTCAAGAATCTAGGACCATAAGTTCAGCAGATTCAAAATTGCCCTTCTTTCCCCCTTTTTCCCCCAGAATTTTGAAAAGTACTTTCTTAAGAATGTTATTTCCGCGAGAGTATCGTTCAGCCAAATTTCAAGTATCTAGAACCATAAGTTCAGCAGATACAAAATTGCCCTACCTTCCCCGTTTTCCCCCTTGAAATCGGAATTTTCAAAAAAGTACTTCTTTCAGAAGGTTAATTCCAAGAGAGAGGATCGTGCAGTCTAAATTTCAAGTATCTAGGACCATTAGTTCAGCAGATACAAAATTGCCCTTCTTTCCGCCTTTTCCCCCTTAGAAGTGGAACTTTCCACAATAAGTACTATTTCCGCAAGAGGATCGTACAGTTCAAATTTTAAGTATCTAGGATCATTAGTTCAGCAGATACAGAATTGCCCTACTTTCCACCTTTTCCCCCTTTAGAAGGAGAACTTTCGAAAAAGTACTTCTGCTAGAATGTTCTTTCCGCGAGAGGATCGTACAGTCCAAACTTCAAGTATGTAGGACTATTAGTTAAGCAGATTCAAAATTGCCCTACTTTCTCCCTTTTCCCCCCGTAGAAGCAGAATTTAAAAAAAAGTACTTCTTTTAGAATTTTATATCCGCGAGAGGATCGTACAGTTAAATTTTACGAATCGAGGACCATTAGTTCAGCAGATACAAAATTGCCCTACCTTCCCCTTTTTCCCCCCATAAAAGTAGAGTTTTCAAAAAAGTACTTCCTTGAGAATGTTATTTCCGCGAGAGGATCGTACAGTCCAAATTTCAAGTATATAGGACCATTATTTCAGCAGATACAAAATTGCCCTACTTTTCCCCTTTTTCCCACTCAAAATCGGAATATTTAAAAAAGTACTTCTTTCAGAATCTTATTTTCGCGAAAAGATCGTACAGTCCAAATTTCAAGTCTCCCGGACCATTAGTTCAGCAGATACAAAATTGCCTACTTTCCCCCTTTTCCCTCTTAGAGGCGGAATTTTCCAAAAAGTCCTCCATTAGAATTTTATTTCCGCGAGAGGATTGTGCAGTCCAATTTTCAAGTATCTAGGACTATTTGTTCAGCAGATACAAAATTGGCCTACTTTCCCCCTTTTTCCCCCTTAAAGAAGAATTTTTAAAAAAGTATTTCTTTCCGAATGTTATTTCCGCGGGAGGATCGTACAATCCAATTTTCAAGTATCTAGGACTATTAGTTCAGCAGATTCAAAATTGCTCTATTTTTCCCTCTTTTTTCCCCTCAAAAGAGGAAATTTTAAAAAAGTATTCCTTTCCGAATGTTATTTCCGCGGGAGGATCGTACAGTCCAATTTTCAAGTATCTAGGACCATTACTTTAGCATATACAAAATTGCACTGCTTTCCCCCTTTCTCCCCCTTAAAAGCGAAATTTTCAAAAAAGTTCTTCTTTTAGAATCATATTGCCGCGATATGATCCCATATTCCAAATGTCATGTTTCTAAGACCATTAATTTAAAGTTTAGCAAATTGCCCTATTTTCCCCCTTTTGGGCCTCCTTAAAACCAAAATTCTCAAAAAAATATATTTTTCAAAAAATAATTTCCTCGAGAGCATCCAGATTCAAAATTTCAAGTTTGTTCAGAAGATACAAAATTGCCCTATTAAACCCCTTCTATCCACCACCCCACCCTTATAAAAGGATTTTTCAAAATATTACTTTTTACAAAATGTTTTTTCCGCGAGAGTAGAGTTAAAATTTCAAGTTTTTGAGGACCATTCGTTTAGCAGATACGAAATTGCCCTTCTTTCCCCATTTTCCCCCTTTTAAAACTAATTTTCAAAAATGTACTTCTTTTAGAATGTTATTTTCGGGATAGGATTGTACAGCTCAAATTTTTAGTATCTGGGACCATTAGTTCAGCAGATACAAAATTGCCCTACTTTCCCCCTTTTTCCCCGTAGAAGCTTAATTTTTAAAAAAGTTTTTCTTTAACAATGTTATTTCCGTGAGAGGATCGTACAGTTGAAATTTCAAGTATCTAGGACCATGAGTTCAGCAGATTCAAAATTACCCCACTCACCCCCTTTTTCCCACGGAATTTTCAAAAAGTACTTCCTTTAGAATATTATTTCCGCGAGAGGATTGTACAGTTCAAATTTCAAGTATCTAGGACCATTAGTTCAGCAGATCCAAAATTGCCCTACTTTCCCCTTTTTCCCCGTAGAAGCGGATTTTTTGAAAAGTTCTTCTTTAAGAATGTTATTTTCGTGAAAGGATCGTACAGTTTAAATTTCAAGTATTAAGGACCATTAGTTCAGCAGATCCAAAATTGTCCTACTTTCCCGATTTCCCCCCAGAATTTTGAAAAAGTACTTCCTTTAGAATGTTATTTCCGCGAGAGGTTCGTTCACTCCAAATTTCAAGTATCTAGGACCATATTTTCAGCAGATACAAAATTGCCCTACCTTCCTCTTTTTCCCCCTTTAAAGCGGAATTTTCAAAAAAGTACTTTTTTCAGAATGTTATTTCCGCGAGAGGATCGTGCAGTCCTATTTGTTTAGCAGATACAAACCGCAATTTTCAAAAAGTACTTCTTTCAGAAAGTTATTTCCGCGAGAGGATCGTACAGCCAAAATTTCAAAGATCTACGACCATTATCTCAGCAGACACAAAATTACCCTACTTTCCCCTTTTTCCCCCGAAATTTTCAAAATAGAACTTTCTTCACAATGTTATTTCCGCGAAGGATCCCATAGTCAACATTTTTAAGTTTCTAGGAAAATTAGTTCAGAACATACAAAGTGTTCCAAATTGTCCTATTATCCCCCTTTTTACCACCCTAGAAGCGGAATTGAAAAAAACTTTGTTTCGGAATGTTTTTTCCGCGAGAGGATCTTATAGTCCAAACTTTAAGTTTTTAGGACCATTAGGTCCGAGAAAAGAAAATGTACCAAATTGCCCAATTTTCCCCCTTTTCCCCTTCTTAGAAGTGCCTTTTTAAAAAAGTACTTTCTTCAGAATATTATTTACGCTAGAGGATCCTATAGTCCAAATTTCAGGTTTCTGGGACCATTAGTTCACAATATAGAAAATGTTTAAAATCGTCCTATTTCCCCCCCCCCCCCCAAATCTGAATGAAAAATTTTCAAAAAATACTTTCTTCAGAACATAATTTCCGCGAGAGGATCATATAGTCCAAATTTTTAAGTTTTTAGGACCATTAGTTCAGAAGATACAAAATGTATTAAATTATCCAACTTTCCCCCTTTCAACCCCCTAGAATCAGAATTAAAAAACTTTGTTTCAGAATGTTTTTTCCATTAGAGGATCTTATAGTCCAAACTTTAAGTTTCTAGGACCATTAGGTCAGAAGATAGAACATGTACCAAATTGCCCTTTTTCCCCATTTTCCCTTCTTATTTTTTTTTTTTAAATACTTTCTTTAGAGTATTATTTCCGCGAGAGGATCCTATAGTCCAACTTTTAGGTTACTGGGGCCATTAGTTCAGAAGATCGAAATGTTTAAAATTGTCCTATTTCCCCCTAAATTTAAGTGATTAAATCAATAAATTCCCAAAAATTAAAAAATAAATTAGAAAAAAATATTGAGTAAAAAGTTTGAGTCAAAAAATTAAGCGAAAAATATTTTGAGTAAAAAAAAATTGAGTAAAAAAAAATTGGGTGAAAATACCTTCTAATTAAAAAATTTAAGTAAAAAAAATGAGTAAAAAAACTGAAGAATAAAATGCAATTGAGTGAAAAAAAATTTATAAAAAAAAAAATGAGTAAAAAAAATTTTGAGTAAAAAAAAATTTTGAGTAAAAAAAAAATTGTAAAAAAAAAATTTTTGAGTGAAAAAAAAATTTGAGTGAAAAAAAAATTTGAGTGAAAAAAAATTTTGAGTGAAAAAAAAAATTTGAGTGAAAAAAAATTTGTAAAAAAAAAATTTTGAGTGAAAATAAATTTTGAGTAAAAAAAAATTTTGAGTGAAAAAAAATTTGTAGAAAAAAAATTTGTAAAAAAAAAAAAATTTGTAAAAAAAAATTTTGAGTGAAAAAAAATTTTTAGTGAAAAAAAATTTTGAGTGAAAAAATTTTAGTAAAAAAATGTTTTTTCCCCGAGAGGATACTATAGTTCAAATATCTAGTTTCTAGGACCATTAGTTCAAAATTCACCAAATTGCCATATTTTCCCCCTTTTTTGTCCCCCCTGAAACCGGAATTTTCAAAAAAGTAATTTTTTCAAGATGTTATTTCCGCGAGAGTATCCAATATTCAAAATTTCAAGATTGTAGGACCATTAGTTCAGAAGATACAAAATGTACCAACTTGCCCTATTTTCCCCCTCCCCCCCACCTTAGAAACGGAATCTTCAAAATAATACTTTTTCCAAAATGTTATTTCCGCGAGAGGGTCCTAGACTTCAAATTTCAAGTTTCTGGGACCATTTGTTTAGAATATAAAAAATGTACCAATTTGCCCTATTTTCCCCTTTTTCCCCCCTTGGAGGCGGAATTTAAAAAAAAAAAAAAATCCGAAATTTTATTTCCGCGAGAGGATCCTAGAGTTCAAATTTGAAGTTTCTAGGACTATTAGTTCAAAAGATACAAAATCCCCCAAAGGGCCCTATTTTCCCCCTTTTGCCCCCCTTAGAATCGGAATTTCCAAAAATCCCTTCTTAGTGGGTGGTTTTGTCGGGAGCCGAACCTACATTCCAAATTTCAAGTCTCTAGCTTCAGCGGTTTGGGCTGGGCGATGATTATTGCCAATCAGTCAGTCAGTCAGTCAGTCAGTCACCACACTCTTTTATATATATAGATAGTGGAGGATATTCATAGATTCGACCAAGTCAAATTTAACTCTTCAAATTGTTTTTTTTTTTTTTTTTAATTTTCATCATTGTTGTTTTTCTAAATATTTCCGATTTTTGCGCAGTTTCCTGATTTTTTTTTCTGATTTATTGTAAATTTTTCTCGCAAACTATACGAGCAATATAATTGTCTTGAATTTTTCTGAGTTTTTGTAAATTATTTTTGATATTTCTAAATTTTCCTGAGTATTGCGGTTTTATTTTTTTAACATTTCTGATTGTTTCTAAATTTTGTCGTATTTAAGAATTTTTCTTTTTTTTTCAAAATAGTTTTTATTTATCCCGAATTTTTCATATTTACCCTAAAATTTATCTGTATTTTTAAAGTTTGTCAAAATTTTACTCAATTTTGTACAATTTTCCAGATTTTTATACCCTCCAACTACTGTGTCATTCCGTGTGTAACCCATCGAAAAACCATAATGCATACTGCATTATGCAGTCCGAACAAATAGAGCCCGCCTCCTGAAGATTTGCACGAACATGTCTTATGGTCATAGGCTTATCGAGTTCCTATATGGGCAAAATCGGATCAGGGGAAAAATTTCCTCCTTAAAGAACTAAATCTTCCCTAGAAAAACACAAATTTTCAACAACACTCTGTGGTACAGGGTATAATGAGTTTGTGCTGATGTTTGTAACAATCCGAAATACTGGTCCTAGGCCCACCTTCAAGCATACCGATCGACTCAGAATTAACTTCTAAGACGATTTAGCTATGTCCGTACGTTTGCCTGTCTGGCCATGTAAACGTTGTGAGCACGACACAGGTCGCAATTATGAATCGATTTGTATAAAATTTGAAATTTAAGACCTTGGCCAATTGCCCAAGGACGAAGCTTATTGAAATGAGAAAAAAATCGGTTCATAGCCCTTATACAACCGTCCTTTTATAATTTTGCTCAAATAACTCTAATAACCGTATAATAATAGGTATCCTTTCGAAATTTTGCATGGTAATGTATTTTATATTCACAAATCATTGTTTAAAATTTTAAATGAACCGGACCAATTCTTCTTGTGGTCCCCATACAAACCATTCTCCCTGTATTCACATAAATCTCCCAAAATTCATGAAAAAAGGAAATATTTCACTAATTTTTTTGTAGGTGTAAAACGTGTACGTTGGTACCAAACTTTAACAAACTTGAATGTAATTGAAGCATTTTTGGACTCAGACCCCATATAAAAAGTTCACCCTATATTCAGTTAAATCAGTCTATTGGAAACAAAAGTAAACCAATTTCACTCAAATTTGGTTAGTGTGTGTTTTCTACACTAATTAAAGATCTTACAAAATACAAATCCAATCGGTCCATGTTCGGACTTAGGACTCATTTTCCGGAAAACACTAGGGTTGGGTATCATATGGGCGGTATTGACCGACTATAATTATTTCAACCTTTTGATGTCATACGAAGTTCATCGACCTGTCTTTGGACCAAGGGGATCAAGAAAGCCTTTTTTGATTCTGTCCGCCCCCTTTTTGGGGGCGTGGATGTTTAAAAAAATAATTTAAATAATGATAAAACTGTATTAATTAAAAGCAAAAACCATAATTTATATATTTGGAAACTTTTATTGCGAGGAGGAAAATGTCTCCAACCTCTCCCGTCGCAGTGATTGATTCTAAGACATTCTACCAATGTCCGTCTGTCTGTTGAAACGGCGATCACGGCCAAAATATAACACAGATATGACTAAAACTTAACATATTTACTTGTTATTGTCCTGGACAGTTTGGTATTACATTTGAGCGAAATCGGCTTAGCGGTTCAAAAGTTATTAACGAAAATGTAAGGACATGTCGAAAATTTTGGTACATTCCACATAGCCTAAAAATACAAAATGCTTTAATTCGGCTGCTGGTTGACAAATGTGAATAGAATTCGATGCCGACTGGCATTTAGACAAAAACAAACAAAAAAAAATACAAAAAACAAAAAATAAAAAATTCGCGGAATACGCGGAATTTTTTTTTTCACCTAAAAAAAATTTTACCGCGAATTTTTTTTTAATAATCTTGTTTAGATTTTGGAGGTTTTTAATACATTCGGGCAAGACTGAATTTAAGTTTTTACTCATTTGTTATGGATATCAAACTGTGTCACAAACGGAGACCTTTTTATGTCAAATATTTTTAGAAAAATGTCAAAATTAACATAGCTGGCTTTATTAAACAGTCTTCTATAACCTTTAATATGTCATCCGTGATTGCTAGCAAATTTATTGTATATTATTTTTTACAACCAACTTTTATTATTTTAATTTTAAACAGACAAGCAATTAAATTTATTTCTATAATCACGAAAAATCAATTTTAATGATTGAATTTTTTTTTTGTTCTATATATTTTTTTTTTCTTCTAATAATTTAAACAAAATTTTGCTGGCAGCTAATAAAAATATTTTTTGTTTACTAACAATACAATTATTTTATAGTCAAATACCCAGCAAAAGTTTTTTTGAGATAAAGATGGATGAATAATTTCTGTTGCAAATTTTTTGCTGCACCTGGTCTATATTAGCAATTTTAATTACCATCACCATAATTGTTTAAATAACTTTTGAACCGATGAATCGATTTCGCTCAAATGTAATATAGAACTGCTCGGGGCATCAACAAATAAATAAGTTTAGTTCCAGTCTTTACATTTTCGTTTTTAAATTTTGAACCGCTTAACCGATTTCGCTCAAATTCAATACCAAACTGTTCGGAGCCACAACAAGTAAATATGTTTAGTTTCAGTCATATCTGTGTAATATTTTGACCGTGATCTCCATTTTAACAGACAGACAGACGGATATCGATAGAATGTCTTACAGTGAAGTACTGCATATTTCGCAAATTTAGCTATTTTAAGATAGTTAGCTACTTTTTCTATAATTTTAGAATAATTTTAGTATTATATTAAAAAAGTTTGATTTAAATTAATAATTTAAGTATAATTTTTACAACTTTCCTTTTCAACTCTCAAAGTAGACTGATGGGTTTGCTATAAATTTAGTTATTACCTATTCAACCATTAAATTTATTTAACTCGTACAATATTTTTGCTAAATTTTCCTTCATCATCCAATTAATCATAATATTAGAAAATATAGACAGAAAGACAGACCCCCCTTTTTATATTCAATTATTTTAATTATGTTTAACCATGTAACAAATGTTTTACATTATTGACTTTTTTTGTTTTAGCTGTTTTTGTTTATCTACCGGTTGAAAAAATAACCTCATATTTGAAAATATACATAAAAATATTTATACAAAACGCCCGTTATAAACTATTTATAATAATTTAATGTTTGCAAAAAAAAAAAATTAATTACAATTTTTGTTTATATCATAAATATTTTAAAACTAATTAAATTGTTGTACGCGTTGTGTGTCGATATCGATGTATAGACATTAAATTAATCAAAACAAAAATTTTTGGTTTTTAATAGATATTTTCATTAGATATTGAGGAAGTAATTGAAAATAATGTGTGTTTGGAATTTATGAATTTTTATAATGCATTGTAATCAATTTGATGCCAGCAGCAGTAACAAAAACAAATAAACAATTTTTATGGAATAATGCAGGATATGCAAAAAAAAAATGCAATTTTGACGACGCTTTATAAAATATTTTATGAGGTTCTTTTTAATTTTAAAATATTGTAAATATTACAACAACATTCTGCAAATTTACATATTAATTTTTTTGAATACACCTTAACGTATGACTAATAAACAAAATTGGTAATTGTTTTTTAATCATACGTTATGATGTATTTTTCATACCATTCATCAAAAAATTGAAGTTTTCGATTATATTCATATAATATTTGATCGATTTAAAGATGATCTGCATCTGTCTGTCTGCATTTATGCCATTTGAGTTATGACATTTAAAAAATGCAATTTTGACGTTTTATAAAATATTTTATGAGGTTCTTTTTAATTTGAAAACATTGTAAATATATTCACCACAATTTGCAAGTTTTCATATAAATTTTTTTAAGAACACCTTAACGTATGATTGATAAATAAACACGGTAATTATTTTTTAATCATACGTTATGATGTATTTTTAATACCATCCATCAACAAATGGTGGTATATTAAAGTTCTCGATTATTTTCATAGTGTTTGATCGATTTAAAAACGATCTGCATCTGTCTGTCTGCAGTTATGCCACTTGAGTTATGACATTTAAGTTTTGACATTTACAAAAAAATGCAATTTTTATGCTTTATAAAATATTTTATGAGGTTCTTTTCAATTTTAAAACCTTGTAATTATATTCACAACACTCTTAACGTATATTTAATAAATATACACGGTAACTATATTTTAATCATACGTTATGATGTATTTTTATACCATCCATCAACAAATGGTGGTCTATTAAAGTTTTCGATTAAATTCATATAATATTTGATAGATTTAAAGATGATCTGCATCTGTCTGTCTGCAGTTATGTCATTTGAGTTATGACATTTAAAAACTGAAATTTTGAAACTTTACAAAATATTTCATGAAATTCTTTTTAATTTTGAAACATTGTAAATATATTCACAACAATCTCCAAGTTTTCATATAAATTTTTTTAAGAACACCTTAACGTATGATTAATAAAAGACACGGTAATTATTTTTTAATCATACGTTATGATGTATTTTTAATAATATCCATCAACAAATTGTGGGATATTAAAGTTTGTCGAATATATTCATAGTGTTTGATCGAAAACACTGTCATTTTTATTTAATCATACGTTATGATGTATTTTTAATGCCATCCATCAACAAATGGTGGTATATTAAAGTTGTCGAAAGACAATCCATCGCTGTCTGTTTGCAGTAGTGTCCGACCGAACGCACTTTTTCAGACCGAACCAGTACCCGAACCCGAACTTCGGTAAATTTTGCAAAGTTCGGCCGAACCCGAACCCGTACCCGAACTTTTTTTATTTAAAAAAAAAAACTCTTTTTGCGAATAATTATGAAAAAAAAAAACAACTAAAAAAAGTGTTTTTTTATTAGTTGTACTATTTTATAGTCAAAAAATAAATATTTTGTACTTTTGTATACTTAAAAAAGTGGAAAAGTTAGATTTATTTTTAACAATAGCCCGATTCGAGGTGTAAAGTAGTTGCACTGGTTATATGGCTTAGTTTTAAGACGATAAAAACCAATACATACAGAAGTTCGGTGTTCGGTAAAGTTCGGCCGAAATATGGCCGAACACCGAACAGTGGCCGAACGTCACTTTTTGCCGAACTTCGTAACCGAACCCGAACGTTCGGTCGGACACTAGTTTGCAGTTATTCCAATTCAGTTTTGGCATTTAAAAAAAAATGCAATATTGAAGCTTTATAAAATATTTCATAAGATTATTTTCAATTTTAAAACATTTAAATATATGGGGCATTCCATGTCAAATCGGACACTTTGAAAATTATTTTTTTTTAGATTTTCCCAATTTGTTTACTGTTTGTAGTAGCCTTCGAAAACTCCTTCGTGGTCAATTTTCAGATTTTCTTGATGACCCGTTCAAAAGATATCAAATTTTAAAAAATTGGTAGTTTGTTCCTTTACTCAAACTTCTTTTACTCATAACTTCTTCAATAATGTTCCAAATTTCAAATTTTTTTTCTTCAAAATTTTTGTTTTTTTGCGTACTTTAAAAAAAAAAATCCAAAAAAATTCTTAAAAGCGCTCTAGTTTGCGATTTTTAAGTTTTTAAATTTAAACTTCTTTTACTAATAACTTCTTCAATAATGGTCCAAATTTAAAATTTTTTTTTCAAAATTTTTGTTTTTTTACGTACTTAAAAAAAAAATTTTTTTTAAAGCGCTTTAGTATGCGATTTTTAAGTTTTAAAATTTAAATCTCATTTTTGAAAATGTTTGTACTCTTCGATTTTTTTGAAATTTGTTTGTGTAAAACATCTATCAATTCTACAACTTTTTTGCCCAGGAGGATCGTGGGATAACGATTTTTACTATTTTTTAAAATTTTGAAAAAAATTTTATTGTAATTTTCCAATCTTAAATCATTTCTACTGCTCCAATGGTGCGTCATAGAGGGCTCATTTATAAGACCTACCCCCATTAATTTTTACGTCTTAACATTTCTTTGAAACAAACTAATACCCTATCTCCAATTTCAAAGGGGGCTCCCATACAAAACGACATTTTTTAAAATTTGCTCCAACCGCTCTAACTTCCATAATAGCGCCCTTAGAGCAACAAAATATATGACTGACCCACAATATTTTTTTATTCCAAACATTTTCTCTGAACACACCTACCCTCTATCTCTAATTGTTAAGGCGGTCCCCATACAATTTTTTTTTTTTGTAATTTTTTTTTATTTATTCAGCTTCTACCGGTCCAATGGTACGTCTGAGAGGGGTCATTAGTGAGACCGACCTCCATTTATTTTTACCCGACAACATTTTTTTAAAACACACCTACGCCCTATCTCCATTCCTTAGTAGGCTTCCATTCCATTGTTTAATCATACGTTATGATGTATTTTTAATACCACACATCAACAAATGGGTTTAATTCATACACTCCGCATCATAACTATAGCCGCATTGCATTTTTCGGTTTGTTTAATGTTCAAGAAGTATTTTTATGAAACCTATTATGGTATATTACAGTGTTATAACAGTTCTCTTGTTTTTGTAAATTTGAGCCATCAGCTGTTTGAATTCAGAAAACGGCGACCAATAACTGTATTTGTCAGTGTTTCATAACTATAGCCGCATTTCCATAAAATCAGTTGAAATGAGTTCAAGTCAAAGTTTCGTGGCCAAATTAACTTTTTTTTTGGTAAAATTCGTTCCTCTATTAATTTTTTAACAAAATGCCACGTGGTAAATTTTTAAATGAAATCGAACAAGTGAGAGTGTAACATTCGGCTGTGCCGAATCTTTTATACCCTCCGAAATGTAAAAAAAAATCCAGGGGCGTTTTTTTTGGGAGGGGGGTTCGTGGGAGACGTTAGGGGGCACCTTCCCCTTACGATTTTGAACTTCTTCTGAGATAAGAATGTTTCATTTGCTTACCAAAAGTACAAAAAACTCTGCAAAAAATGCGTTTTTTCTTGGGTTGGTTTAGTTCTCCAAGGGGGAACTTTTTTCCCCTTGGTCCGATTTTGCCCATTTCCGAACATAACCTGCCTAGGAATATAAGACATATTCGTGCAAAACTTCGGAAGTCTAGCTCTTTTATTTTGGACTGTATCGTGTCCTCTACACACGGACAGACGGAAAGACGGACAGACGGACGGACGGACGTCGCTAGAATGTCTTAGAATCGATCACTGATCAATAAAATATATACTTTATGGGGCCTAGACCGATATTTCGATGCGTTACACACGGAATGACAAAGTGGGTGTACCCCCATACTGTGATTGGAGGGTATAAAAAGTCAAAATTTTAGCCTTTTTAGAAAGTGGTTTAAGTTATCGCGAAATTGGACGAAAAAATAAGCGATCTGACAAAGTTATCCGAAATTTTGTAAAAAATAAAAGTGGATACGGGATGAACAAAACAGGGGGTCGAAAAAAATGCTATCTGAGATCAAGGCCGTATTAATAACGCTGCTAGCAATTATATGAAAACTCTTTCGCAGATTGGTAATGAATGCGGCTTGAATGTGTCCAATTCTACAAAAAGTAGAGTCTTAAAGGAGTCTGGAACGATAACAAGACTTTTATTTTTTACAAAATTTCGGATAACTTTGTCAGATCGCTTAATTTTTTGCCTAATTTCGCGATAAATTAAACCACTTTCTAAAAAGGCTAAAATTTTGCCTTTTTCGACTTCATTTAAAAATTTACCATGTGGCATTTTATTTAAAAATTAATAGAGGACCGAATTTTACCAAAAAAAAAAATTATTTGGCCACGAAACTTTGACTTGAACTCATTTCAACTGATTTTATTGAAATGCGGCTATAGTTATGAAACACTGAGAAATACAGTTATAGGTCGCCGTTTTCTCAATTCAAACAGCTGATGGCTCAAATTTACAAAAACAAGAGAACTGTTATAACACTGTAATATACCATAATAGGTTTCATAAAAATACTTCTTGAACATTAAATAAACCGAAAAATGCAATGCGGCTATAGTTATGATGCGGAGTGTATAATGTTTGATCGATTTAAAGACCATCTGCCTCTGTCTGTCTGCAGTTATGCTTGTTTATGCCGCTGGTTTTTGATTTTTTTTTTTTTTTGACTTTAAAAGAAAAAAAAAATCTTTTAAAAATCTCCTTTATCATTCCTCTTCGTATTCAATAGGTTTTAAAAATTATATTTCTATAGAATAAAATTTAAAAATTATATTTCTATAGAATAAATTTCTTTAAAAACAAAAAAAAAAAACTCTAACTAGAACATCTTTGCAACAATGTTTTACATTTTTAGCATTTTTTTTTTATAAAAACATAAAGCTCCCTTAGCCATCAACAATGGCAAAATAGCACCATTTTAAACTACAATATTTTTATAAAACAAACCTTAATGTACAACTATAATCTTAAGTTTAACTCTTTATATATTCTTTTGAACATTACATTGAGAAATATCCTTTTGTCCTGTAGTTGACTTGTTACTTTTATGTATTGCATTGCTATTATGGTTATTTTTAGTACACAGCACTTTACGCGGTATTTCTTTTGATTGTTATTGTTTTTCTTTAAAATGTCGCATTTTTTTAAAATAAACCAACACAACATACGGTATAAAAAGAATAGATTAAATGAAGATATAAACTGGCGTATTAATGTTTTGCACATAACACAACTGGAAATTCTTAACAAGGGGAAGTAGGCTCATAATGATCATACCGAACTTATCTTAGCTAAATCGAATAGAACAAAAGTTTTCTAAATTAGTCGTTAACAATTTATGTTTTAGAACGAATACGAAATGCGTAGACACACCACTTTACCGAACGTCCTTTAAAATTTGTACAATTTCTGAAATACAAATGATAACTTCTGAAATACTTCTGAATTTCAATTGATAATTTTTGAAACACAATTGCAAATAGTTTAGTTAAGTGGCAACTAAATTTATGAAAATAGTTTTTTTTATAAAAAAATATTTTTTTTAAATCATTAAAAACGTCAAAAAAGTATAACTTTGAAAAAAGCTTTTATGAAAAGTTTTCTTTTGATCAGACATTAAATAAAAAATCAACATTTTCCATAACATTTATTTTATATTTTAAAATAAAAAGCTTTTTGCAAACAATTAAAAAGCTTTTATAGTAAAGATATAATTAAAATATTACAGATTTAATTTATTATATTAACCACTTAAAAGCGTTTTTAAATTTACAAAAAAAGATTTTAATTTTAATTTTTTTCTTGTAAAAATTGTTTAATAAAGCCATAAACACAATCAAAAAATATTTCCTTGTCCAAAATTTTTAAGAAAAGTTTTCTTCAACCAGAGGTTGTTTTGATTTTAATAATGGAAGATTTCACAGTTAAAAATAACTTTGTTTCCTAAAAATCTTTTATATTTCTAAACAGCTTTTAACAATAAAATATTTTTTGACCAAAGCTTCTAAAAATACCTTTCTTATACAAGATATTGCGGTAATTTTTAATTTTTATAAATGATATTTTTTAAAAAAAGCTTTAATATTTTCAAAAACCTTTTTGATTGCAAATTTTAAAAAGCGTTTATAATTTAACTGCGTAATCAAACTTATGAAAAGTTGTTTTTTAAAAAAAAAAAATATTTCTTAAAATTATTAAAAAAGTCAAAGATATATAACTTTGACAAAAGCTTTTAAGAGAAGCTTTTTTGACCTGTCACTATTAAAAAAATCAATATTTTGTAAGAAAGCTTTTTATATTTAAAAAAAAAAACTTTTTGCAGAGAATACAAAAGGCTTTTATAATATAAATATAATTTAAATATTACCCAATTACTTTATTATATTAACCACTTAACAGCGTTTAAGCAAAAAAAAATTTATTTTTCTTGTCTTACAAAAATTGTTAACTTAAGCCATAAACATAGTCAAAAAAATATTTTTTCTAAATCTTTAAAAAAAAACTTTCTTCGACAAGAGCTTGCTTTACCTTTATGAAGGGAAGATTCCACTGTAAAAATTGTTTTTTTATAAAAAGCTTCAACATTTTTATACAGCTTTGAACAATAGAATATTTTTTGACCAAAGCTTTAAAATAAAATTTTGTGTTAATTCAATAAAAAAGATTTAACTTTGGAAAAATAATATTTTTCACAAAAAGCTTTTATGGTCTCAAAAAGATTTTTATTGCAAATTTAAAAAACGTTTTTATATATGAAAAGAGTTTTTTATAAAAGTTAATTTTTTGAAATTATAGAAAAAGTCAAAGAAATATAATTTTGACAAAAGCTTTTTCTCTTTTTTTTACTTTATATTTAAAAAAAAAGCTTCTTGCAGACAATTGAAAAGCTTTAACAATATTTACCACTAAATATCGTTTTTATATTTACCAAAAAAGTTTTTAATTTCGTTTTTTGTCGTCTAAAAATTGTTAACTTAAATATTTCTTTGCCCAAATCTTTAAAGGAAACTTTTTTCGGCCAGAGGTTGTTTTGATTTCTAGAAGAAAAGGTTTATTTGCAAAAAATCACTTTTTTCATTAAAAGCTTTTATATTTTACAACAGCTTTTAACAGAAAACTAAAAAGGCTTTTAGTATAAAATTATAATCTAAAAATATATTTGACAAATCAACATCTTTACTACATTACTAAATCTACTTCTTTTTATAATTAAAAAAATGTTTCTTGAAACAATTCTTTGGCAAAAGCTTTCAAGAATAGCTTTTTAAGCTCAGATATTGTTTTTACTTTAAAGAGGCAGTTTTAAGTGTGCCTTTATATAAAAAAGTTGTTATATATTTTAAAAGCTTTTTTTAATAAAAAGCTTTTTTCATTACTCTCATCCTAAAAAAAGATGAGAGAGTGTTAAATTCGGCTATTTTTATACCCTCCACTCTAGTGATAGAGGGTATATAAAAGTTTGTCATTCCGTTTGTAACGCCTCGAAATATTGGTCTAGGACCCCATAAAGTATATATATTCATGATCCTCGATCGATTTTAAGACGATCTAGCCATGTCCGTCCGTCTGTCTGTCTGTTGAAAACACGCTAACTTTTGAAAGACTTTACGGAGGCTCCTGAAGTTTGGCATATATGTAGGGCATTTACCTGGTCAGGTTGGTATTACAATCCAGCAAAATCGGTCCAGTGGTTCAAAAGTTATGAGCAAAAGACTGAATTTCGGCAAGGGTTTTTCGTGAATTTACGAGATAAAAATCCCACTAACTTTTGGAAATCAATTCTTAGAATGCTGAAGCTTGGCAAATATATTTGTCGTTGCCCTGGCCTGGTTCGCATTTAATTTCAGCCAAATCAGTCCAGTGGTTCCAAAGTGATTAGCAAAACCGTGAATTTCAGATTAGTTTCCCCTTAAATTCACGTGTTGAAAACCCGTTAAACATGTTTTAAAAACCTTGGTAAGTCACAAAAATATTTTACAACGTATTTTTGTCACTTAAAAATATTTTAACAATAAAAAAAAAAAAAAAAAATACACTTGAAAAAAAAAAATTTTTACACTCTAAAAAAAATTTAGTAAATTATTATTTTTTTTTTTTTCAAAAATTACTAAAAAAAAAGAGTTGTTTTACACAAAATAAAATATTTCTAATCAAAAATATTATTTTTTCGCGTTAGAAAATTTACTATCACTTAAAAAGGGCATTGTGGAGGGTATTCATAGATTCGGCCAAGTCGAATTTAACTTTTCTACTTGTTAATATTTTTTTTTATTAATTTTATTATTAGCGATAATTTTTTTTGCTATATTTGGACAGTCATATAATCCCAGTCAGAAAAATACAATCGCAAAAGCGCTGTGAAAGCGTTGTAAACGGTTCTACAAGCGTTCCATTTACCATCTTGAAAGCGCTTTCAGATGATCCGAATGATAACATCGATCTACGCTAGGTTTAAAGCGTTTTAAAAGCGTTTTAAAAAAGTGCTTTCAGAACGTTTTGTTAAAAGTCATGAAAGCGCTTTAAAACCCAAAAGTAAAGCACTTATAAAGAGCTTAAATACAAAAATTAAAGATATTTTCCAACGATTGTTAACTCTTGGAACAATCCTATTGCTGAAATTCAACGAAAATTGCATGTTTTTCATACCGTTAATTCTCCAAATAAAGTTCCATTGGTATATCCTCTCTTTAAAAACAAAAAGTATTCTCTTGGCAAAGTAATGGAATCCACTGAAACAAAAGTTGTGTTTTCTTTTATTAATATTCATGGTTTCAAAATTACTGCATCCCATCCTGATAACGCAATTCTACTTAGTAATGGAAATATTATGATAGTAAACCAAATTTGTAGTACAAATCGATCTAAACACACATGTGATAATATTTATTTAAAAGGCAACATCTTTAATGAAATAAACGATTATTTTGTCTATCCAATTCCATCAAAAGAAATAGGACTTTATAACGTTGAAAATTTACGTGAAGATGTTATTGAAGTCAGTGTGCATATTGTAAAAGTTAAATGCATTATTTGTAAATTTTATAACGAAACTATTGCTATAACTCTTTTGAATAAATGATAATAATAAAACTTAAAATAGATTTACAAATTAAAAAATGTTTTATGTTTTCAAAATTTTGCGTTTTCAATGTGGTGGTAGGGAAAAATTATTTAATTTGATTTAACAAAATGTTTTTATAACAATTTGTTTAAAATTGAGTATAATCTAAAAAAATACTATACTTGTATGTACTACGAAAAAAATTTAAAAACGTTTGCAAAAACTGCTTTAAAACCATTTAATTTTGAAACGAACATGTATTTTGTTAATAAAGTGCTTTCAAAACGCTTTTCGAAAACGCCTTCAAGGCGTTCGAATAAAGCGTTTTGATAATGCTTTTTTTTTGTTACAGTGCTTTCAGAACGCTTTTCGAAAACGCTCGCAAAGCGTTCGAAAATAACGTTTTGAGAACGTTCTGTTTTTGTTACAGTGCTTTCAGAACGCTTTTTTTTTATAACCGTCGTCAATTTCTGCTTGGGATGTTTTAAAAACGATCATGGATCAATAATATATTTTGTGGGGTCTAGACCGATATTTCGATATTTCAAAAGTGAATATACCACCATACTGTATGTGGTTGGATGGTTAAACCAAAAAACTTAGGGGTGGGATTGTATACAAATTTGTAGAAAGTTCTTTAATAAGCTCAAAGTTCTTAAAAAAAATTTTAATTCCGACAAAGTTTTTTGACAAAAACTCTCAAAAATGCTCTTAGCGTTTTAGTAAAAAAGCTTATTGCTCAATAAGCTTTTTGTTGAAAAAAATATTTTTTCCTAAACAAAAAGCTTTTTGTTGATAAAATTATTAAACAGCTTATATTACTGATGTTTTTAATGCTTTTAGATCCAAAATATCTGGTCCATCCCTTAAGGCCATTGACAATCTCAACGTTAAATATTGTAAAAAAATAAAAAATTCAAAATATTATTGTCATTAAAAAGACAATAATCTCAATATTGACTTAATTTTGTTCCATAAATAAAATACATAAAAGCTGAATTTTTTCTTCATAAAAAGCTATATTAATAATATAAACTTGTTCTCTTTAGGAAACCTTCATTTTAAGATTTGTATCATAGTTAAAAAGTGTTATGTTGCCTTTAGCATTTTTGTGATACACATTTATTTTTTTTTCTTTCCCATGCCATCCTTTTAACAAAATATGTGGTAATTTTTTCTTGTTAACAATGCACCATGGAATGTTTACTAAACTGTAACATTTTATTTCTTTTATTTATGTATATTTCTTTAAAAAAAAAAATAATAACAATAGTCAACTGAATGTTTCATATGTAACAAGAAATTGACATGTATTTTTTAATATAATGTTTCTTGGTTTATATATAAAAACTTTAAAAGAAAGTGATATATGATAAAATATGTAATAAGGACAGCACATGCTTAAACAATTTTCTAAATAACTTAGAATTTCTCAATAAAGAATTTGAAAATCATTTCTGTTCAGAATTGAATAACAGAAAAATCTAGTTTCCAATATTCTTAATTACCCAAGTACTAACTTGAATAACTCGAGAAATTGACAATGTATGGTCGTGGAATTGATTTAAAAGCTTTTTGAAGAATATAAATAATATAAGCTGTTTGGTAATTTTATAAACAAAAAAAGCTTTTTCTAAAAAGCTTTTATCAACAAAAATTATTTATTAAAAAAGCTTTTTTTTTTTTTGTAATAAATTTTTCAACAAAAAGTTTATTGACCATGAAGCTTTACGGAGAACTTTCTTCAAACAACTTTATTCGAACAAAAGAGCTTTTTTAAAAGAATGTTCTACAACAGAGCTTCTCACTAACTTTTGCTTTGCGACCCCTTTTCAATATTTAAAATTTATCGCGACCCCCAACATAAAAAAAAAATAATTAACGTGAACTTTGACATCAGTTTTTTTAAAAACCTGAAGTAATGAAAAAATTTGGAAACCAAATCAGAAGCAACATTGAAAGATTAATCGAAACCGTGTGGTCAGAACTAAAAAAACAAAAAAATAAAAAAAACACAATTTTTGTGAACTTTGACCTCAATTTTCTCAAAAATTTGGAACGAACTACGGCATTTTATTGAAACTTGCTATCTTCATCAAATTTTTATTTCCGAAAAAAGAAAAACACCAGTTAAATCTGATCAGAAATGAAGATACCCAGGCAGAAACTGCCAACCGTTCCAAAAAAAGTCTCGGCAAAGCACTTTATTTTTTGTGTAGAAGGTAGTATGAATTCGAAAAAGTGCTTTCCAAGCGCTTTGCCAATGTTTTTCTATTTAAATCCGTTCAAAGTATAAATATTTTATTAAAATTTATTAATTTTCATAATTGGATCCATGATAGTTCTCATGATATGTCACTTATACACAATGACCTACATATTACAAACTTGACACCTTTTATGTAAAAACACCTGTTTCTTTCGTGAGGAAGTGTCTTAAACTCCGGATACATCACCCTTAAACTCCGGATACATACCCGTTTCGGTTCAATACACCACTTTTTTTCGGGACTTTTCCAAATTTTTCCTAAAAGCATTTTTATTAAATTTTTTATTCCAAAACGCAAAAAAAACTGCCAACAATTTTTTCCGGGACTTAGAAAATTTTTCAAAGTTTGTTCAAAATTTTTTTATCCTAATAAATGCGTTAACAAATTTTTTATCCTAATTTAATAAATTTCTTTATTCAAATAAACACCAAAAAAAGTTGTGTCTTATGGACTTATACAATTTTGATACGCTCCATTTTTTTGTTCTAAAAGTGCTAGAATAGTACCATATTTTTTGTTTTTAAAGCGCTTTAAAATAGCAACGGCATACCGTTTACCGTGGTTATCATTTTGGACGCTGGGAGAGTACTAAACTGTGATGCTTTCCCAGCACACAAGCGACCATAAAAGGTACTTTGCCAGCGCCCTCCCGTTCGTATTTTTCTGCCTGGGTATGTTTACCAAGAAAGCATTTAAAGTCCAATTTGGAGTAATAATTAGGGTGACCATTTTTTTCTGAACTCAAATCAGTACGCCCAAGGTTTTGTATTTTTTTTTCTAGTAATAACTCTGTGAAAACTATTTTCATGGGAAAACCCTGATGATTTTTTCAAAACTCAAGAAATATCGGTTAAACTAACAAACTTGGGGTCAATTAGTATTTCAGTAAAAACAGCTGTTAAAAACCAACTGCCATAAACTGTTTTCCGAAAATTTACTTGACTTTAAACAACTTCATCGGAATGTTTGGTTCGTTTTGGTGCATAAAAACCCACAGGTTTTGAAAATAAGAAAATCCCTCGGGTTCTGAGGACTTATTCGCTTAAGTTTTGATGACTCTTCCTTTTAAAAATATTCCCAGTTCATACCAAAGCACATTATTTTTTAAAAAGCCCTGATGTTCTAAGCCCTTTTTTTAATAAATTCTGATGATATAACCTCATCGAACATCTCAACATTATTTGGATTCAAGCAATTACCTAATCTTTCTAAAAATATAGAAAATACATAATCCCGTGAACTTTTCGTTATAGAAAACGTTAAAGACTCTGCGCCTTTTCATATAAATTTATGAAGATCAAATTTACCTCATGCGTTTACTCTTGATACACGAATTATAATCTCCTTAGAAATAATTCCTTATAAATTATCTCATTGTCAGACTTAAGTTATAAAAAACTACTTGGACGACTTATTTTATGAAAATTCATGTTTTTGTATAGAATTTTTGAATAAAATTATTTTTTATGTTGTAATGTTCAAAAATCAGTACAATCAGTACTTATTTAAAAAAATCAGTACAAATCAGTACAACGTTTTTTGATCAGTACACGTGATCAAAAATCAGTACATGTACTGATCAAATCAGTACGAATGGTCAGCCTAGTAATAATTGTTCTTTTTTCAAAATTATATACCAATGTTTGGTATTGATCGAAGTTTTATTCGATCACGAATCTAGATCCGTTATTCGGATCAAAGCTCTTTAAACTGCACAAGAATACGTTTTTGTGAACTTTGCCTTTAATTTTCTCAAAAACCTAGACTAGAAAATTTTGGAACCCAAATTCGGAATCAGCATCGAAAATTTAATAGAAAAGGAACTGCCAGATCCCAGACTCAGTCAAAACACTTCACAAATAAGTGTTGGGCATCCCGAGAAATTAACAACTGCACAGTGATTACGAAGGGACCTTAAGTGATGGACATTTTTTTTTTCTTTAATAAAACCCAGTTGAAAAATGTGTCTGAGGAAATTTACACAGTTATTCCTTTAGGAAATGTCTTCAGGTTCTGACAAATCATAGGTAATCCTTGATGACATGTCCTAACATTGTCAGCACTGAATGTTTGCTTTAAGAGTGTGGACAATTCATCTAAGACGTCTAAAAGGAAATGTCTTCAGAATGGCAGTATATTAAATTAGAATTTTAAATCTGGGCAACTCTTTAATTTCCAAGAAAAATTATCGATTTATTTAAACTAAAATCAAAATCTAACATGTTGAATAAAAGTAATAAATAGACAAACAATTTTCAAAATAAAGTTTGGAACAAGTAGTTAGGTGTGAGACTAATAAACTGGAGGTTCCAGGTTCAAATCCAGTTGGGACTAAAAAAGCTGAAAAGTTTTTTCTAAATATGAGAAAGAAAAATGGATAAAAGTAAAAATGGATAAAAGTAAAAACTAAAGGAAATACGAAAAATGTGTGTATTTTCGCATGACCTACGTCAGACATTTCCCTAAAGAAGGTCAGCCCTGACCACTGCTGACTTTGAGTGAAGACATTTTAAAAATTTGTATGAAACTGTCCTCAACACAGTATATAGAGATGTCGCAGTGACTCTGACATGTCACCGCTCCGTCACTGCGGATGGCTCGAGGACGTTGCCAACTGGCAAGTATTTGTATATTTTTATGACACAACAGTAAAAAATATGTGTTTTAAATTTACCAAAATTTAAGGTTTTAACAGGCGAACCCTCCTGAAGGCGACCCTCCTGAAACTCTTCTGCGACCCCCTAGGGGGTCGCGACCCACCGTTTGAGAACCATTGTTCTACAAGAACCATTTTTTGGACCTATAAGCTTTTGGGTTTTGAAGCGCACTTCAATTAAAATTAAGAGTTTTTGGTGAAAATTTTCTAAAAAAACCCAAAACTTTGATCAAAAGACTTAAAAATCATCGGATTTGGCTCAAATTAATTTTAAATGAAAGTTTGTCGCAAGATTTATCATTATTCTAAAATTTCTTCATTGTAGGAAAAAACCGCCATTTTTAGAAAATTTCAAATAGCAATATCTCAAAAACCATTCGACCGATTTAAAACTTTTTTGATATTCGTGTACAGCGCATCAAAATTAACAAATATGATGTATAAAAGCCATTTTTTTTTAATTTTTAAAAATCCAAAACGCCACGGGATAATTAAATCCGATTTTCCTCTAATTTGTATCACATAATTTTAAGGTATTTTAGAAAAAATTCAAAAACCCTGCTTTTCTGAATCAAATTTCATTCAGAAATTTTCGAGTTCAAATAAGATTTTCTAAATGTAATTGTATCAAATAATGCATAAATAACCCCCCATTTTTACTCTGGTTACTAAAACATTTCCAATTTTTTTCTTTATTTTTTTTTTACTAACATACTTTCTGCATATTTTCAATATGAGACACCTTGTAAAAGAATGAATGAATTTTAAGAAGAAGAAGAAAAAAAATGTATAAATAACTAACACAAACTTTAATATACAATTCATATGCATAATGTTTGTTCATGTGTCTTGAAAATCTACTTAGAATCTTACAAAAGTGATGGGAAGGTTTCCTAAAGCAGTAAAAGAAAAATGATCTCTGAAATGCGGTTTTTTTGGGTAGATATTTTTGGTTTTTTAAACGACTTAATTTTGAAATTTTTTATGAGAGAAAAAACCTTCATAAACTAAAAGACCATGTTTTAAGCTCTGAACAGAACAAGCCCGGCACGTTTTTTTCCATACGATTTGACAGTTAAAAACCGTGACCGGCACGACAAAAAATTAAAACTTATTTTATTTTATCTCCGGGTTCTCTCAATCTCCCTTCCTCTCACACTCCAGGGTTGCCGCATTTACAGAACAATTTTTTATTTTTTCATTCACAATGGTGTAACAAACGTACAGTAGTGCCAACTTAATCAAATTGACTATGTGATAAGCGATTTTTTTTCCGTAAAATTACACTAATCTTATTAAAAGTTAGCACCACTGAACAAACAAATGACATTTTTTGCCGTCGCCGTCCCCCGTTATTGTTTTGGGCCTATATTCTCCGGCAACGGCAACCGTCCCCCGTGCCGTGCTTGTTCTGTTTCTACCTTTAAGCGCCTAAAATATGCACTAAAAATTTTAAAATATGCACTATAAACAATAAAACTATGCATTAAAAATTATAAAAATTAAAAGAAAAATTGTGCATTTTTAATTTTATAAAAAAAAATTGTCCATACATTTCATACAAACTTTTAGGATAGAATACATCCCCCTTTTAGTCAAACGGTATTTACATAAAACATTGTCCCACAAATATACGAGTGATTATTTTGAAACTACCCATTGGTAAAAAAAATTGTGTTGAATCAATATAAAATCATTTTTGAAATTTCAAGATTTTTTTTTTTTCAAAAAATCTCAAAATTTCTTTTCTTTGACCCTTTCATAGAGCACAGGACAAACTTTCATTTAAACTTAATTTGAACCACATCCAATGGCGCCTATTTATCAAAGTTTGTAATTTTTAGAAAATTTAAAAAAAAAAATTTAAATTTTTAAAAATTATGTAATAAAAAAATGATAAATTTTTAATTTTGACATACTGAATACAAATATGAAAAAAAATTCTTAAATCAGTCAAGGAGTTTTCAAGATATCGCCATTTGAAATTTGTCAAAAAAATTTCTAAAAATGGCGGTTTCCCCAAATTCAAGAACTTTTTGAAAACAAATCTCTAACATTTTTTCATTAACTTTTTCATAGAGATTGAGCTTTCATTCAAACTTAACTATGGCCAAATCAGATCATTTTAACCTGTGGCGCCCTTCAATTAAAGTTTTTGGTGTAAATTTTGAAAAAAAAAATTTTTGATCAAGCGTACCACTTATCATGTCGGATTTGACTCAAATTAGTTTTAAGTGAAAGTTTGTCTTAAGCTCTATAAAAGCATTAAGGAAAAAAATTCAGATTTTTCTTAAATTTATTGTCCGTAGGAAAAACTCGTCACTTTTTGCAAATGTTAAATAGAGATATCTCGAAAACCGTTCGAAGGATTTTTAAAATTTGTTTGATACTTAATCATGTTCAGCGCATCATTATTAATAAATATTATGACATTTTTATACCCTCCAACCACAGTATGGGGGTATACTCACATTGTCATTCCGTTTGTAACGCATCGAAATATCGGTCGTGGACCCCATGAAATATATGTATTATTGATCCATGATCGATTCTAAGACATTCTATGAATGTCCGTATGTCCGTCCGTCCGTCTGTCTGTAGATAACACAAGGCAGTCCAAAATAAAACAGCTACACTGATAGAAATTTGTACATGACAATAATGAAAATCTACATTAATGTTATGAAAATGACGTTAAAAAGGAACCTATGTAGGGTTTCATAGAATTAATGAAATAGGTATCATAAAATGTAATTGCAAGAACAAATTTCATTAAATTAATGAAAATTGTTCATTCAAAATATACATTGTATTTATGAAAATTTTGCATTACTTTAATGAAAAAAGTATTTAATTCTTATGAAATACTTTCATTGAATAAATCCTACTTTTAATTTTTGAAATGAAATATTTTTATTTAATAAATGCTACTTTTATTTTTAAAATGGAATATATTTATGAAATTGTAAAGATGTTTTTATAAAATTAAAAATAATAAAAATGGGTTTCGCTTTGTTTTCTCGCAAAAAATTTTACTCCAACCTTAAATTGTAATACGTAATTAAAACCACGAACTAATATAAGACAGCACGAATTTAGTAAATAGAAAAATAATAATTTTTTTTTTTAATTTCATAAAAAGTCTGAAAAAATCACAAAATCACCAAGTTAAAAAAACACTTTCATATATTTTTTATTTTATCTATAGATTTCACTTACAATTAGTTTTCTCACACAAAATTTTACTATAACATTTGCTTTTAATATATAAGTATGAAGTAAAACAAAAATCAGCTGTTTTTGCGCGCGTAAACTAACAGACTAAACAGACGCGACACGACAGGTGTCAAAAAACAACAAATTTTGTAAACAAAACTTAATGAAATTTTTTAATGAATCTACGAAATCTAATGAATCAAAATTAATGAAAATCTTGCACTATATGTATGAAATTTCATTCAGCATATGAAATATTTCATTGTTGTAATGAAACAACGTTAATGAATTCCATTCATTAGCGATATGAAGCGTTTTTCTATCAGTGTAGACTCCTGAAGTTTGGCACAAATATGTCTCATGTCCATAGGCAGGTTAAGTTCGTGAATGGGCAAAATCGGTCCTGGGGGAAAAAAGTTCCCTCTTGAAGAACTGAACCAACCTCTGAAAAAATACGCTTTTTTTACATGTTTTTTTGTATTTTTGTTAAATAAATGAAACATATGGTATATTTATCATGATAGGAAGGAGCATTCAACGTCCCCCACTGACCTCATCACCCCCCCCCCCCCCCCAAAAAAAAACGACCCTGACAAATTATTTTTTTTATTTTTTTTTTTACATTTTGGATAAAGATCCGGCACAACCGAATTTAACACTCTCACTTGTTTTTATTAAAAATTTAAAAACTTTGATTGCCCGGCGCTACAAGTTAATTTAATACGATTGGCCTGAAATTTGTGCCACATAATTTGTAGGTCTACACTATTTACAGATGTAATTCGTAAAAGATCACTTGTAATTCGAAGATTCTACTTGTAATTCAAAGATTCTATTTCTAATTCGAGGATTCCATTTGTAATTTTAAGATTCCATTTGAAATTCAAAGATTCCAATAGTAATTCAAAAAAGATCGATGAAAATTCAGTTGATTTATTTCGAATTACAAATAGAATCTTCGAATTACAAATGGAATCTTCCAATTACAAATGGAATCTTCGAATTACAAATGGAATCTTCGAATTACAAGTAGAAACTTCGAAATACAATTGATATTTTACGAGTTACATCTGTAAATGGTGTAGTAGAGAAAAAATATCCCGGACACTTGGGAAAATCAAAATCTTTGGTCAACCACACTTAAGTATGTCAGATGAAAATCTCCTATTTTAACACAAGATTTATCTATTCTATTAGAGCATCATTTTAGTTCGAGGCCCAAAAATTCTATTTATGATATTCTCATTACAGATTATTTATGGCTTTAAAAATGTTACTGATTTACCAACAATGAGTCTCTCAAATTTGCTGATGATCTTTAACCTCAAATTGCAAACAATGTAAATGTATTTTTATACCCTCCACTCTAGTGGTAGAGGGTATATGTATATAAGTTTGTCATTCCGTTTGTTACACCTCGAAATATTTGTATAAGGCCCCATAAAGTATATATATTCATGATACTCGATCGATTTTAAGACGATCTAACGATGTCCGTCCGTCCGTCTGTCCGCCTGTCTGTTGAAAACACGCTAACTTTTGAAAGACTTTACGGAGGCTCCTAAAGTTTGGCATATATCTTGGGCATTTACCTGGTCAGATTGGTATTGCAACCCAGCGAAATTGATCCAGTGGTTCAAAAGTTATGAGCAAAAGAAAGACTGAATTTCGGCAAGGGTTTTTCTTGAATTAACGAGATAAAACACATGGTAACTTTCGAACGACAATTCTGAGAGTGGTGAAGTGTAGCATATATATTTGTCGTTCCTCTGTCCCAGTTCGTTTCAAACCTCAGCCAAATCGGTCCAGTGGTTCAAAAGTTATTAGCAAAATCCTGGATTTCAGATTGGTTTCACCGAAAATTCATGTGTTGAAAAACCCGAGTTTTAAAAGGAAACAAGCTTTAAAAACAATGATAAGCCCCAAAATTACTTTACAGAGTTTTTTGTTACTCAGAAATATTTTTACACTAAAAAAAAATTTTACACTCAAAAAAAAAATTAGTAAATTATTTTTTTTTTACAAAAATGACAAAATAAAGTTTTTTACTTAAAATAGAATATTCTAATCAAAATTGTTAATTTTTTTTACATAAAAATTTTACTATCCTTTAAAAATAGCATTGTGGAGGGTATTCATAGATTCGGCCAAGTCGAATTTAACTTTTATACTTGTTTGGTTATAAATCTGGTGTGAACCACTACAATATTTCGACGAAAATCAAAATCTTCGCCTGAGCCGTTTTTGAAAAAATCGCTGTCAAACGACAACAAATTGACATTTTAAGCAAATTCTGATTAATTTTTATTAAAAAAGGTTTGTTCTAGCTCGAGGTCATTTTTTTCTTTACTTATTAAAACTATGATATTCTCGTAGAATAATTTTCAAGAAAATTAGTTTTCTGTTTTTAATTTATTTATGATGATTCGAACTTATCTCAAAACCCATGAGAGATATGAAAACAAATACTAAAGACAAAATGTATTCCTCGGGAAAAATGCAATAAAACTGCAAATTCACATTTTGTAATTGAAATCTTTTTGTTGCCAAAAATTGCACTTTAAAATTCCGAACTAAGAACTTAGCGTTTTACCGCGATTAAAATTACTTTTTTTCTTTAAATTTGATGGGTTTTGTTGCTAATGTAAGTGCTAAGCACTTGTAAAATAGTACCTCATATCTTTACTCATCTCCTTGAGAGCAAAGCAAAAAAAAAAATAAACAGAGGTAGCAAAAAAAATTTTTTTCTTATTTGCATGTCCTGTCACATTATTATGTACATACATTTCAAATATACTACATGGGTAAATAATATTAAAAACATTCTCAGATATTTTTGGGTTATTTTTTTTTTTTTTTTTTGTAACACATACAAACATGTCAAACTGTTTTTCATATTTTTCTGTAATTTTTTTTCCCAATTTTTTTTCCCCAAATGTTTTTTCCCAAATGTTTTTCCTCATCATCGTATTATGCATTATCAAAACATTGCCGCACGAGTTTAGAAAAATGCAATTTTCTTTTTTAACATTCTTTTTTGTCTCCAGTTAAAAGGAAAAATCAGTAGAAAAAGGTGAAACCTTAACCATGCTTAAACATGCAATGAAAAGTAATATGATACATCCTGTCTTTTCATATTTTATACAAAAACATAGAACAACAACATCGAGAAACCTAAATGCAATTTTTACCGTAACATTCAAATCATTTTGCATATATTTTGCTTGTGTTTATGTAATGTTTCCTTATCCGGTTTTTAGTGCTGTCTGTGTGTGTGTGTGTATGAATTTAAAATTGACAAACATGGCAAACGACACTAGTATAATTTTTACATAACCAACATGTTCTTATATAAAAAACCATTTTCAGGATTTAAAAAATCATGTAGAGTTTTATTTTCCTCTTGCATGTGATTTAAAATAATCAAAAACAATGCATGGCACTATACAGGAAGATTTTTTATTCTCTACTTGGTGGTAGAAGGTAGAGATGGGCACATGAGCAGATTAGAGCGTGATTCACGCGTGATCACGCGTGAGTGTGACTGAATTCAATTTTACTCACGTGAATGTGAGTGAGTGTGAGTGGAGAAAAAAATTTCGTGAGTGAGTGTGCGTGCGTGAGTAAGATTTTTGCGTGAGTGAGTGTGCGTGAGCCGATTTTTTTGCGTGAGTTTGCGTGATTTACTTTCCCTTAATATTTCCTTTCATACCAAAAAAAGCAACAAAAAAATGTAAAGTTTGGCATAACTTAAGATTTCGTCCCGAAAAAAACAAAAAAAAAGTAAAGTTTCGCTGAACTTTAAATTTTGCTGAAAATTTTGAAAGATTATTGAAATTTTAGCTTTTGATTTTTTTTATAAATAAGAGTTTCGCGAGTGTGAGTCGACGTGAGTGTGAGTGAAGCTTGCGTGAGTGCACGTGAGTGTGAGTTGTATTAAATTTACTCACGTGATTGTGAGTGAGTGTGAGTAGAAAAAATATGCTCGTGAGTGAGTGAGCGTGATTCAAAAATTCCTGTCGTGAGCGTGAGTGAGTGTGAGTCAAAAATCACTCACGCGCCCATCTCTAGTAGAGGGTATAAATAAGTTTTTCATTACGTTTGTAAATCATGGAAATAGCGGAGTGAAACCCCATAAAGTGCATACATTACTGATCCGTGATCTATTCTAAGGCATTCTGGCAATGTTTATCTACCCGTCTGTCTGTTAAAATGGTGATCACGGCCAAAATATTACAGCGATATGACTGTTACTTGGCATATTTACTTGTTTTTGCTTCAAAAAGTTTGGTATTGCATACCAGCAAAACTTAGATTACCAAATAAGGTATAAAATAAGGTATAGGATCTCTTATTTTATACATTGCAGCATTGATGATTTTAACAGGCGATGAGACTCAAAGTAATGCATCCACATTATCACAAAGAATACCAGTAAGGTATAAAATAAGTCATAAATTTATAACGAAGAATACGAGTAAGGTGTAAAATATATGATATTTTATAGGTTACGAGAAATGAAATAATATAGCATACCAGAAGATAATATATAAGGTGTTACGAGTAGTGAAAAAGTAATTTTTACTCACGTGATTGTAAGTGAGTGTAAGTAGATAAAATATGCTCGTGAGTGTGTGTCGTTAGAAATTTCCTGTCGTGAGCCCATCTCTAGTTTAAACTTATGCATTTTTTATAAAATAATTATTTTTTATATATATAAGGGTTCAAGTTGAAAAAATGCAGAAGAAAAATTGAATTTCTAAAAATTATAGACATTTCTGGTATTTCCTATACCGGTTTCAAACACCCCAGTTAGTGTCATCTTCAGTAGGATTTTAAATGTCGTTTGTCTTGTTAATGAAAACTGTTTTTTATATATGTGAACATTTATAGTTTCTACAGAATAAATTTTGACAGTTTCCAACACTACAATTCTATTTCTAGCAATCTCAACCTCACCTCATACTTTCCTTCAACTTTTTTGTCTCTTACATTATTTCTTATGTTATTGTAATGCATTATGCATTATTTTTTATGTTATTGTAATGCATTATGCATCCAATTATAAATAATGCATTATTTCAAACTTTGAAATAATACATAATGTAACCAAATATAAGTCATCCATGATTTAATGTTTAGAAATAACACTGCGGAACACTAAAAAATAAACAAGAGTTACGACCATCATTTCTATATATTTCGGACATGCTGAATCGAATAGCGTACTCCGTTTTTCGATGTATGGTACAGTTTTCTTGTAAAATGTCATTAAAGATTGGCTGATTTTCAGCTGCTTTTTTAACAAAAAAAATTCCAAAGCTAATGATTTTTAAATTTTATGGCATGGAAAATAAAGATATAACTTGTAGCAATATTTCTAATATAAATTTGGTTTAAAGCTTTTCATCTTAACCTCTTAATTCGCGGATTTCTTCAGTTTTTTAAGTTTTCGCGAAGTTAACCGCTAAATTGGTCTCTGATTATTTCAGTGTTTGCGATACAATAATTATAGTTTTTGTTAAGATAACTTTTGCAAATGTAAACTTTTTTGGACAAATTTTGGGTCAGTTCATTGTTTAAGGTTCCCACATTATATACTAAAAGATGAAGCCTCAAATCATCTCCTAAAGTGATGCTGCCATATACAAAAATACGGTTTTTCGCGATTTTCTTCATGATGGTCCATATAACATAGATGTTTTTTGTCCACTTTTCGTAGTGTTATGGACGCCTTTATGATCCACAAAATGCAAGTTTTTTATCAGAGACCAATTAAGCGGTTAATTTCGCGAAAACTTAAAAAAATGAAGAAATCCGCGAATTAAAGGTGTTAAGATGAAAAGCTTTAAACCAAATTTATATTAGAAATATTGCTACCAGTTATATCTTTGTTTTCCATGCCATAAAATTTAAAAATCATTAGCTTTGGAATTTTTTTTGTTAAAAAAGCAGCTGAAAATCAGCCAATCTTTAATGACATTTTACAAAAAAACTGTACCATACATCGAAAAACGGAGTACGCCATTCGATTCAGCATGTCCGAAATATATTGAAATGTTGGTCGTACCTCTTGTTTTCTAAAAGAGTGGTTAGTTTTGTCACGCAGTGTAATAAATATGAAATACATTTTTTTCAATAATCATGCATTACGTAGCAAATTATTAGTAATGCATTATTTTTCAATTTAAAATAATACGTTGTGAAACAAATGTTTGGTAAGACATCCTAAAATAATGCTAAAAATAAGGTATATGAACATTTCCATTTAACTTTTGATTTTAAGGTTTAAAAAATATTAAATTTTTTTTTGAAGGCACATCAAAATCGTTTAGTACGCGTATAAACATGCATTTAGTTAGTTAAAATCCGTTCGCGTGAAGAACTTTCAGCTGACGGCGCGAAAGTTCTGGTGGTTTAAAGATTTTATTTGAAAACTAAAAATCTGAAAATTACAATTATTATTAGAATTTAACAAAATTAACGTGAATTAATGTTTCATACTATCCCCAACACAAATTGGTTACATTATATCCATTAACGTGGATTTATAAAGATATTTTCCCGTTAAAAGGTAGTTTTTAAAAGTTGTTATTTTGAAGCTTGTTTTGCAATTTACGCGAAATCTAAAGATGATGGACCAAATTAAAGACCTCGTGTTAAGCACCCCCAAATTAGTTAAGAAACTTGTGCATTATGCTAAATTGTGAATTTTTAAAAGTGATGCAGTTTCTGAATAATGAAATTTTGAGAGATGCATTAAATCCACAATCTTGAAAATTTTTGAATGCCGTTCAGTTTTGGGATAAAGCTTCATAAGTACTAGCAATTGCTATTTATAGAAATTAATTTCTATTAGCGGTTTGGGTGTGCCCTGGCGGCTTATCTGGAGACAAAATTGGCGCGTTTTCAGCGTACAGTTACATTTAGTCCCAATTTTTGCATACGATCCATAATACGCATTAAAAGCAATCGTCTGACGGGTATATTTTAAATCTAAATTCTTTTTACGTGAAAATACAAGCAAAAGTTTAAAATCGTGAAATGTCAGATTTTTGCAAAATTTTTGCTAATCAAAATTTTAACACGCTATATCGATTTTATTATAAAAAATCAAAAAATATTTGGATCACGCGATGTGCTGGCCACTTTTAAGTAATACTGCGAATGTGCATCGCAAAAAAGTGGATTTTTGATGACTTTCACGTTTTGTCTTTCAACCTTTGTCTAGCTAGTACTCTGCTCCTATTGAGGGCACATTCATGAGACTGGTTTTAGACTGTAGCCAATTACGACAGCTATCATTCTTCGTATTAGCTTTTGAAAAGTATGAAGCGGCGCAAATTTGCTGATAAAAAAACGACGAAAAATTTAAAATGAAGAAATTTTAATTTCAAACCGTTACCACCAAATAACTTTTTTATTATTGATGGCACATCAAATTCATAAATACATCTTTTTTGAACAAGTATAGGGACCATATATTCTAAATCTTCGAAGAATACGTTGGACGGCGCAAGTACAATTGGCCAAAGAGTACATAATTTTTATGAAATTTCAATCGACTTTTCCACATTTCGGAAGTTTGGTTGTCGCTTACTACCGCAAATTAAGATTTTTGGCCTTATGTGTTTGCAAGCTAATTGCATTAGAAGTCCTTTATGCATTTCTATCAGTAGATAGATATTTTAATGCAAATAAAAAAAGTTTTTGCCAAAAAACCAAAATTTCAAAGAAATGAAAAGTTAAATGGAAATGTCCATATGCATTACCTGGTAATGTGTTATATAATCACTACCCATTACCAAAGTTTTGCTGGGATTTAAGCGATATCGGTTTTGCGGTTCAGAAGTTATTAACGAAAATGTAAGGACACCTCGAAAGTTTTGTTACATTCAACATAACCTAAAAATACAAAATGCTTTAATTCAGCTGCTGCTTGACATTTGTGAACAGAATTATATAATGAAAGGTATTTAAACAAGTACAAAAATATTTCTTTACCCCTGCTGAAGCTTGGCATATATGTTGGGCATTTACCTGGTCAGGTTGGTATTGCAATCCAGCAAAATCGTTCCAGTGGTTCAAAAGTTATGAGCAAAAGACTGAATTTCGGCAAAGGTTTCTGAGGATGCTGAAGCTATATATATAAATTTGTAGTTCCCCTGGCCTGGTTCGTATTGACTTTCAGCCAAATCGGACCAGTGCACTGTGGCCGAAATCACTGATCTAGCGGCGCTTAAGTCAAAATTTAAAAATTAAGATCGATAAATGTTTTTACACTGCATCGTTTACCTATACTTTACAGAAAAAATTTACGTTTTTACTTTTGTTTTGCTTTCAATATTCGCACAGCTGTAAGCTATCAAATATACATTTTCTGCAGCAAGTGTATTAAAGGAATTTGGGGCCTAATTACTCAGTGAGTTTTTCTTGACACTTTTAAGTCAATTGTTTATACATTTTGACACAAAAAGTTTTAATTGAAAGTAAAAGGTATGTTTTAATTTAAAAATAAATGTTTGTGGGCTGTGTGTATCTAGTTTATTATTAGTTCATTATAGAAGTTTACATTTGTGATATAAACTAAAGTTTCATGGACTGCAACTTTTGAAATTCGATCGTATTCGGTACAATTCCTGTTTTGTTTATTATTTTGGGTTATTTTTGTTGTGACGTTTCTGTATGGCGTGCTAGTCCGCGCAAGTTGTTCGGTTTTTTATGGTCCATCTGCCTGTCCAAATAAACAGTATAAACGCGATACAGACCACAATTTTCAATCGATTTGGCTAAAATTTGAAATTTAAGATTTTTTATCGAAAGAACAAAACCTATTAAATTTTTGACAAAATCGGTCCATGTTATCCCATAGCCCCCATGTTAATTTCCCCTTCCAGTTTAACTAAAAAGCCCTAACAATGGTATTTTCACAAATATCCTCTTGAAATTCGACTGGTAACTGTTTTTTGTAGCCATAAAGAATCACTCTAAATTTTAACGGAATCGGAACACTTTAACTTCTATTCCTCATACAGACCACCCTCCCGATATTCACATAAATTTCCCAAAATACATAAAAACACTGAAATAAATAAATATGGTTAAAAATTCTTTATAAGTTTTATAATCACAAATGTGCATTGGGCTTTATTATTTTACATATCCGAATTAAGCGCCGCTAGATTGGATGTTTCGGCCACTGTGCAGTGGTTCAAAAGTTATTAGCAAAACCATGAATTTCAGATTAGTTTCACCTTAAATTCACGTGTTTGAAAACGCGTTAAACATGGACTGTGATCACGTAAAACGATAGTTAACTATCGTCGACTTTTGGAGCCTTGTTGTTCCTAAACTAATCAAAATATTTCCAATTTTTTTAATGTTTCTGGATTAGACAACACTATTTAATAATTTAACAAAGAATAACTTTAAAATTTCCCTTCAAAACGATATGTATTTTGATGTCGTTTATGCATCGTCTATCGTTTACATTTTACGTGATTAGCCCCATGTTTTAAAAACATTGGTAAGTCACAAAAATATTTTACAACGTATTTTTGTCACTCAAAAATATTTTTACACTAAAACAAAAAAATAAACTCCCTAGTAAAAATTTTCTGATATAATCATATATAATTTGATACAATGTTATATGAGTTAATATGCTTCCGAATAAATTTATATAAAATTATATCTATCATTTTGATAAGGTTAATCCACATTATATGGTTAGATATCGGTCCATATATGATTAGATTCGTATTTTAGTTTTGCTCATCAAATTGTATTAAAATATATATTATAAGATCAATTTGATATAATTAGATTTGACCAAATTCAGGATCAAAAGTAAAGATCTAAAGTAATACAATTAGAATTTATTTGATACAACCATTTTACGAATCAAATTAGATCTATTAAGTAAAATTACATAATATTTTTACTAGGGCTCTAAAAAAAATTTACACTCAAAAAAAAATTAGTAATTTTTATTTTTTACAAAGCGACTAAAAAATAGTTTTTTACTCAAAATAAAATATTTCCAATCAAAATTTTTTACGTTATAGAATTTACTATCACTTAAAAATGGCATTGTGAAGGGTATTCATGAATTTGGCCACGTCAAATTTAAATTTTCTACTTGTTTTTTTTTTTTTTTATAAGGACAAATATGACAATCGTCAGCACTCTTTGGTCGACCACATTTGTGCGTGTGTCAGAAAAAATAATTACTACAATTTTATTAGTTTTTTGAATTTTTGTAATTTTTTCTAAAATTTTTCCGAATTAAAATGTTTAACCATAATCCAGCAGTCTTCCATTATCATTTATCTTTAATGCTTCCCAAATAAATTTTGTGTAGCCAATATTGTTCCTTTACTGACATCATCCAATTTAAATTGTATTAATATTATGACAAATGCTATAATAACCAAAACGGTCTGTAAAGAGAATTGTAAACAGTTTTTTTAAAATTTGATCTAAAATTGTTATTAAGTTACGCATACATTACCTTGCCATAACTAGATAAATCTATGTCCATATAACCATTACAAGTAAAAATTAATTTCTGATGCAATAATTGTAAAGAATATTCCCTTAAGCGCATAACCATATGCAAATCATGGGAACTAACTTTGAAATTGTGTATTAGAGATGATAAGTGTTGATACTTGAAAATTGTGGGGGAAAAAATATATTTTTTAATTAAACTGTAATCATAGAAGGGCTTTACACTATAAGATTTTTGAAATATATATTATGCCGAAAAATAATTTGATCTACGTGTGATTTTTGCACTAACTAAAGATTTCACAAAATGTAGATCAAATCAGAACATGTTTTAACTTGAGACCCATTTTCCGAAAAACACTGGTGTAAAGTATTATATGAATATGGTGATATATGGTGATATACGTCTGAGAGTATAGATCAAATGGAGTAAAACCGCATTTAAAGTTTTTCATTTCTTGATCCTGTTTTCATTTAAAAGGACTTCAAAGTTTTAAAGGATACATTTTGAAAAATATTTTTTAAATCTTTGTAATTGTGCTAGGATGACACTGGTGATGGGAAAGAGGAGGATCTTCCCTAATTTTTCCATTTTTTATTTTGTCATATCAGGATAAAGGGATGTGAATAAAGTCATTTGAAAACTTTATCAAAATATTTTGTTGAACATTTTGAATGATATTGAAGGATAAATTTTTGAAAGGACGTAACTTAACTTATTTTTCCTAATATGTAAAAATAATAAAATAGGCAAGTATTCTAGGACAAGTACAAATATTAAAAAAAATATTTTATAAAATTTAATCCTCTAAAACTTTGAAGTCCTTTTAAAAGGAAACAGGATCATGAAAATAAAAACTGTAAATGCAGTTTTGCCACATTTAGTATCTAGGTTCAAACGTATATTTTCCAGTTCCAGTATCTTTTGTCGGATGGTATTATATGGACTATAATCACTGTTGCCAAGTTGGAGATTTTCCCGCTAAATTAAGCGCTTTTTGTTTGGATTTAGCGGGGGAAAATTGGTTTTAGCGGGAACGGTGCTTTAGCTGGAAAATCTACCGCTTTTTGTTTGGATTAAGTGGGAAAAATTTAGAGGTTTTTTCCAATTTTTCTTTTTTTTTTCAATCGAAAACGTTAAGTTTGTCGAATTTTAGCGCTTTTTTTTGTAACTTAGCGGGAGAATTATATATTTTCCCGCTAAATTTTTTTCGGCGGTTTCTTGAGCGTTTTTAGTGAAAGGTCAATTTTTCGAAAAACTTGGCAAAAATGCCAAGTTTTTCAGTTTTTAGCGCTTTTTTCGTAATTTAGCGGGAGAATTTTAAATTTTTCCCGCTAAATTTATTTTTTGCGTTTTCTAGCGCTTTTTTAGTGAAATTTAGAGGTTTTTGGTTAAAAATAGTTGGCAACAGTGACTTGGAGGGTTTTCATGAATTGAGCCAAGTTAAATTTAACATTTTTTTACTTGTTTTTAAATCTTTAAGTGTAAAACCCCTTAAAATTTAGTTTTACCTACTTCATTGATACATATTTGGGTAAAATAACATAATATTAACATATTTGTTAATAATATTGTAATATGAGCAAAACGAACTGAAATATTAAGAAAAACATCCAATTAATAGAGATGCAGTGCCGGTTAAAAGTATTCACACACAGCTATAGTAGATGAAATTTGTTAATGACAAAATTCAAAATACCCGACCGTTTTTTATCAAACGATTATTATACCCTCCACTCTAGTGACAGAGGGTATATATAAGTTTGTCATTCCGTTTATAACACATCGAAATATTGGTCTAGGACCCCATAAAGTATATATATTCATGATCCTCGATCGATTTTAAGTCGATCTAGCGATGTCCATCCGTCCGTCCGTCTGTCCGTAGAAAACACGCTTACTTTTGAAAGACTTCACATAGTCTACTGAAGTTTGGCATATATGTTGGTCATTTACCTGGTCAGGTTGGTATTGTAATCCAGCCAAATCGGTCCAGTGGCTTAAAAGTTATGAGCAAAAGAGTAAATTTCGGCAAGGGGTTTTCTCAAATTTACGAGATAAAAACACGATAACTTTCGAAAAACAATAATGAGACTGCCTCAGGTCTATTTGGTATTGAATTTCAGCTCAATCGGTCAAGTGGTTCAAAAGTTATAAGCAAAACCCCGAATTTCAGATTTTGTTCATCTTAAATGCCATGCGGTAAACAAGTTTTAAAAGCATTGGTGGTAACTAAGCATATGCTTTTCAAACTTTTTTAGTTTTAAAGCAATGCTTTTAAAACTTGTTTAGTTTTAAAAGCATTGGTAACTAAAAATTACGCTCGAAAAAAATTTTACACTCGAAAAAAATTTTACACTCAAAAAAAATTTTACACTCAAAAAAAATTTAGTATTTTTTTACAAAAATGCCAATATTTTTTGTACATACGTACGTGCGTTCAATCAGAAATATTTGTACAGTTAAAAAAAACATTACACTCGAAAAAAAGTTTTACACTAAAAAAAAAATAGTATTTTTTTTTTTTTTTTGTTTAAATGACAAAGAATAGTTTTTTACTCGAAATAAAATATTTCTAATCAAAATTGTTAATTTTTTCACGTTAAAAATGTACTTTCCTTTAAAAAAGGCATTGTGGAGGGTACACTCAAAGAATTATGTAGGTAAATTCCACTGAATATTCACTTAAAACAACTGAAATTTTATTTAAAACCCATTCCACTGTTTTTTCATTTAAAATAAAAACACATTACAGTCAATTTTAAATGTTAATTTAATGACTAACCAAAACATTAAAAAACTAGTGAATATTCAGTTATTTTGTATTGAAAAACAGTAAAACTATAGAAGAAATATTTTACTGCCGAAATTAAATGTAACAGAAAATTCGTTTTTAATACAGTAAATAACTTTTTTTAAACTACAGAAATAGTAAAAAAATTAAATCCTTTATAAAATAAGTGATTTTTCTTTTAAAATTACTTTACTGATTACTTTTTAAAATAACATACAAACAGTTAATGACATAATTTTCTTAGTGTATTCATAGATTCGGCAAAGTCGAATTTAATTTTTCTACTTGTTTTTCTTATAAAGTGTTTTGTAGGTAATTTGTTAAGCTTTAATTTAAGCTTTATAGCGTCCAGATTGAGCTAATAATAAATGCACTACGAGGGTCGAACTGGAAAATGACAATTTTTATAGACATTTTTTAAAAAAAATTTAAAAAATATTTTAAAAATTTTGTTTCCAAGTTCAAACATACAAAATTTAAAAAAAAATTCTACTTATTAATACTCATTTATCAAATAATTTTTTTAGTGACCAAAAAAAAAACTCAAAATTTTGAATGCTGTAGAAAAAATCTGAATTTTATGAACTCCAATTCTTTTGACCCGTGTAAAAAAATAATTGGATCAAAACATATCTCTTTTGATAAAAACATATGTGGATCATATCTTAATGGATATAATGAGATCTACTCCATATATACTCAGATCTGCTTCAGATCCCTAAATTGACATATATGATCAGATATTTTCAGATATGTTCATATATGTAAAATTGTCAGATAGACTCAATTTAAGAATCAAAACATATATGAAGCAGATATGAATACATATGGAGTAGATCTGATAATATCCATTTCGATATGATCCATATATGTTTTTATCAAAAGTGATATGTTTTGATCCAATTATTTTTTTACACGGGGACTACCAACTTTGTGTTTCCCTAGAAAAAGGTAAATTATTTTCATTTCTCATTACAATGCACTGAGGTGAACTAAAATTAATAAACAATAAAATCTTTCCTTTGTTTACAAAAAATTGGTGGCCATAAGAATTGGAGGTCATAAAATGTGGATTTTTTCTACAGCATTTAAGTTTTTTATTTGGTCATTAAACAAATTATTTGACAAATGAATATTAATAAGTGGAATTTGTTTTTTAATTTTGTATGTTTGAACTTGGAAACAAAATTTTTTAAATATTTTTTAAAAATTTTTTAAGACATTTCTATAAAAATTGTCATTTTCCAGTTCGACCCTCGTAGTGCATTTATTATTAGCTCAATCTGGACGCTATAAAGCTTTAATTAAAGCTTAACAAATTACCTACAAAACACTTTATAAGAAAACTAATTTTTTGAATTGTGTCTTTAACAAATTTCATCTGCTATAGATCTGTGTGAATACTTTTGACCGGCACTGTAATTTTTAAAATTTGTGCACGCAGAGAAAAACTATGATTGTAACAACCATAGTGGAAGAAGGGACACACTATAATTGATTACACTTGTTTAGAAATTAACAAAAAAATTTGCATTCCACCACATTTGGCATTAATTTTATATGTAAAATCTACACTCAAGATAATAACTCTGTTAAATTACAGAAAAACTCTGCTTATTTAACAGAGTACACCATACTTTTTCAGCTAGCAACATTTCTTGTTAATTTTACTATAAAACTCTGTAAAACGATTTTGACAAAAAAAAACTGTTAATTTACAAAGTTTATAGTAAAATATTGGTTAAATAAGAAATCCTTTTGACAGAGAAAACTCTGTAATTTAACTTTAAAACTCTGTAAAATGATTTGGAAAAAAAAACTGTTAATTTACAGAGTTTCTAGTAAAATATTGGTTAAATAAACCACCATTTAGCAAAGAAAAATTCTGTAAATTCACATATATTTGCAAAATACATTTGATGCAAATAAAATTTTACAGAAAAAAATTCTGTAAATTTACAGAGTTTAGTTAAATTCAAGTTATTTTGTAAACATTTTATAAGTTTCTGAAAAGATTTTTTTTTTTCATAACTTTTTTTGGTACTTTTTCAGCTTTTTTTCCAAAAAGAAAGATATGGTGTTTGGTAACAAAAAAAAAACTCATAATAGAGATTTTACAGAAAACTTTTTTGGTTATAAAAAATACAAAGTATTTTGCTTAGATCTGTATTTCAGCAGAAAACTCTGTTAATTATCTGTAAAATTAAGATTACAAATTTAAAAGTAATATAACAGATGAGACTTTTTTTTTTGTCACAACAAAATACAAAGTATTTTCATTAAATCTGTATTTTGACAGAAAACTCTGTCAAATATCTGTTGAATTTAGATTACAGTCATTTTACAGAGTATTTTACAGAGTTATTATTTGGAGTGTAGCACTGAATACGAACAAAGTTTCAAAAGTAGAACAGTTTTCGCTAATTTTTCAAATTTTAAACTTTTTAAAAAAAGTGGTTTTACTTAAATAAAAATACATACGGATCAAATCGGTAAAATCAGCTTTTTAAAAGAAAAATTTAAAAGTTAGCAAAATCTCGAAAAATTTTCTACTTTTAAAACTTTGGGCTTCATTTCAGGATTTAGCGCGAGCTTTTACATGGCAAATAAATGCAAAGTGTAATCGGTAATTGATTTAGCTTTGCTCCAATAATGCCCCTTCCCCGATTTTCTCTGCGTTCATTTCCAAAATAAAAAAAAATATATTACTCACATATTTGATAAAGATCATTATCTTCATAAATATTTCTTAAATAAGCCCAATTAACAGTATACAATATGGCAACACCATTATAATAAAATAACACTAAAATCGGACTTGAAAAATATTGTTCCAATTTATAGACCAGTGACCAGATTTGACTTAAAAAATATTGATTTTTCTTTAATTTCTCCACATACAGCAACGGCAACGGTTCATTTATATTTTCGAAACGTATCTCTCGCACTTGTTCTTTTAAACAATTTATAGAATTTTTTAGCATTGCTATAAAAATATAAATAACTTGTATATAAAAACCATATTCTATAGCTTTCATTTGTAGAGCTACTATAAAAAATAGCACAAAAATTTTAACACACAATTCCATGCGATGCGCTACTATATAATAATTGAGAAATATCAATAAAATATCCATTAAAAGGATACATAAACCGGAAGATTTTAAAAGTTTCTTCCATATATTTTGTTCGATTAATAATTGTCTACAGAATTCATTTATATCCTTTTCCAATTGTGCTATAATATTTAAAATTTCTTGAAGTTTTTTTTGATCTCGAAATGTTTTCAATTCCAGCAGAAGTTGTATTATAACCAATGCTATATTTTGTATATAGCTAATTATTATGGTTATTGTATCCAATTCATATTCTGTTATAAATTGATAAATAATATAATTATGAATTAAAACGGTCCATATGGCTAATGAAATTAAAATTATAGCATATATCAAGTATATGGAATAGATCAAATAATATTTGTAGCTCTTTCGTGTATGATATAATAAAACTGGTGGTATTGTTAAGCCAAATATACAAAAAATCCATTGATAAATTTTTATAGATTTAAAAAATTTTGAAGTACTTAAATTTATATTTTTTGCGGACATAACTTGTTTGAGTTATTGTGAAATTCTTTTACCAACTAACTTAAAAAGTATTGTAAATTTTTTTTAATTATTAACAAAAGATCATTTTACAATTGATAAAAAAAATATTAATTAATTGTTGTGTAAATTACAAATATTAGCCTGGCACTTTTTAGATTAATTTATTTGAGGTAAATCGGTTTTGCATTTTTGAAAATTTTAAAATCGGTTGATCGGTTTTTGAGATATCGCTAACTTTAAAGTAGGCAAAAATTGCAGTTTTTTTCTACGTTCATATATTTTCCCCCAATAAAGCTTGAGACTGTCTTTTATTTTAACTTAATTTGATCCAAATCCGATAATTTTAACCTTTGGTGCCCTTCAATCAGAGTTTGGGGTTTTTGGAAAATTTACACCAATGTTTTGAATTTTTGAAAAATTGAAAACATAAAAATAAATATCTTTCGATATATTACACAGGGTCACAAAAAATTACCTTTTTCAATTTGCCTGACATTTGACAACTGATTTATGGAGTTTAGTGTGCTGGTTCCGAATCTGTTATCCGATTTTTTCCATCAGCTCGCGTTCGCGAGCAAATCGCTGTTAAAGAGTCGAAAAAGTACGTTTTTTACCAACTTTGCTTGGCTATAATTTCCAAAACTAATTTTAGAGCCTGAGTTTTAATAACGAACTTAACTAAATTGGATGCGAGGATTCCAAAACTGGAATTAACTTTTTTCTGACAGCTTTAGTTTTCGAGTTATGACGCAAGTAAATTTCGAAAAATTCTTTTCATCATTCCAGCCAAACCACTCTTGTGATTGACCTTATATTTACATCATATGTTTACTTGATTTTGGGAATTATTCAAAGGAATGTGTGGTGTGGGTAGGTGGTGTGGGCGTGGCACCTCCCATGTAACCCAAAACAACAAACTGCTTTTATTTGGCTCCTGAAAAATATTTTTCAACAAATTTGAGTACAGGATGCTAATTTTAGTTTGCTTAACTTTGTAGAAAATATAGGCAATATTGGGTTAAGGGGCGTGGCACCTCTCTTATAACATGAATCTACAAAATTTTTTTTATCGAATTCTGGCATAAATGAGAATTTTAACATTTTATTTTAGCAATATCTCAAAAACTAAAGATGACTCAAAAAAACGAAGGGCATTTTTGGAATCAGCATATCCAACATACCTAAAATCGTCATTCACTTTTTTAATACAAGACCAGTGTTGGTAAATGTGGACTCACAAAAATGCCAAAAATAGCCTATTTTCAAAGTTTCCTGAGGCTATATCTCGAAAACTAGAGCTGACCCAAAAAAACGGAAGGCAGATTTGAAATCTGCCTTCTGCTTACCCAAAATTAGCTATCAGAACCCGGGCAAAAAAAAAGTGTTGCCCTGTGTTGTTCATTACAAAAATGTCGAGTGGTTTTCAAGATATCGCCAATTGAAATTTTTCACAAAAGCATTCAAGCATTGTTTTAAAAAAAACTATTTTTTTCCATTGAGTCGCTGCAGGAAAAGTGTATCTCTCTATCTGAAATCACCTATACCGTGACTGGAGAAATATCACTGACCGAAGGCAATGATCCAAAACCAAATTTTCCAATTTTTACCAAGTCTTGAACAAAAGTCCCAGACACATTTTTTTGCGTAGTAAAAAATTGCATCAAAAATGATTTTAGAAAAAGAAAAAATTGTGTTCATATATTGTTGGAATGTATATCCTATAACTGAATTTTCCCATTTAGTTCGGTTTGAGTCCATATTAATTATTTCTGAGAAATAACAATTGTTGTACAATGAGAAAATCTGAAAAAAAAAAATCAAGTGAAAAATAAGTGGAGACTTCGAGAGCTTTCGGAAGATGCCACCCTTCCATCATCAGCACTCCTTCGATTGCTACACACTTAATGTGTGTCAGATTAAAATTATCCATTTAAATGAAATGAAAATGTCCGTTAGGTTTGAATTTCTATTTCTAATTCAATAGGGTACATGAGTTGTGTAGTTATTGTGTTCATATATTGTTGGACTGTATATCCTATAACTAAATTTTCCCATTTAGTTCGGTTTGAGTCCATATTAAGTTTTCTGAGAAATAATAATTGTTTGACAATGAGAAAATCTAAAAAAAAAAATCAAGTGACAGTTATTTTAATCTGAAACACATTAAGTGTGTGGCAATCGAAGGAGTGCTGATGATGGAAAGGGTGGCATCTTCCGAAAGCTGTCGACATCTCCACTTAGCCTGTGTTGTCACTTGATTTTTTTTTTTAGATTTTCCCATTGTACAACAATAATTGTTTATCAGAAATCATTAATATGGACTCAAACCGAACTAAATGGGAAAATACATTTAAAAAGAAAAAATTTATTAAACTTTGAAAAAATTTACAAGTCCCAAAAAATATTTTGAAAATTTTGGAAGTCCCGGACAAAATATTTTTTTGACAATTTTTTTGCCGGGTATGTCTAAAAAAATTCGCTGTGTCCGGGGCTGAGACATTCCCTAACAAAAGTTATAAGTTTTTTTTATATGAAAGGTGTCGACTTTGTGATAGGTGTTTTGGGTTCGGGTGATAGGTCTCGTGACCTATTATGGACTTATCCCTTTTCCTGCAGGGATGTTAACCAAAGTTCGAATTTTTAGAAAATGTTCAAAAATTTAAAAAAAAATCTCAAAATTTTTTTCATTCAGTATTTCTTAGAGATTGAGACAAACTTTAACTTAAATTTAATTTGAGAAAAATCAAACTATTTAAACCCATGGAGCCCTTCGATCAAAGTTTAGACTTTCTAAAAACCAAAACTTTTATCAAAGAGCGCACCGAATTAAAATCATCGGATTTGTCTCAAATTAATTTTAAAGGAAAGTTTGTCTCAAGCTTTATGAAAGGGTGAAAAAAAAATAGTAGTATTTTTTTTTAATTTCTTGACCAAATTTTAAATAGGGATATCTCGAAAATCGGTTGACCGATTTTAAAATTGTTTGTGTTTAGCGCATTAAAATTCAAAAAAGATCATGTATCATATTTATATATTTATACCCTACACCACTCTGTGGTATAGGATATAATGAGTGTGTGCTGATGTTTGTAACTACCCGAAATATTGGTCCTAGACCCATTCTTTAGTATACCGATCGCTTAGAACTACTTATAATAATAGTTTTGATCACATTATCAATTATTTTTTATTTATTCTTTCTATTTATTTACAACTCATTTTTAATAAATTCAACCTAAGCGAGAACTGGTAACAATGACCGCCGTCTTGTTGCAGCGAAAAAAGCCAAGGGTTCTGGTGGGAATCGAACCCACGACCCCCACGTTCAAAGGCTATTACTTAGAATTACTTTTTGAGTCGATTTAACTATGTCCGTCCGTCGGTCTGTCCATGTAAACCGTTTAGGCAAGATACAGCAATTTTTTAATCAAGGGACTTGAAATTTTAAACATAAGCATCGACCTGTTGAAATTGGAAAAAAAAATCAGTCCATGTTAAGACCTAGCCCCCATACAAATGCCCCTCCCCCCCTTGAATTTGGCTTAAATGACTCTAATAACCATATTATACAGGTATCGTTTTGAATTTTGACAGGTAATCGAATTTTGTTAGCACGAATCATCATTCTAAATTTCAAGGGAATTGGAGCAGTCCCTCTCGATATTAACATAATTCCCACAAAATTCATAAAAATGGGAAATTTTTGATTAAAAGTTTGTTTGTATTAATTTTTGTTTGTATTATTATTTAATATGTACTAGGAAACCTCATTAAATCTGAATATAATTGGACTATTTTTGGACTTAGTCCCTATATAAAAATGTCGCCCGATATTCGTTAAATATTTTGGGAACACAAATAAACTAGTTCCAGTCAAATTTATTTTCTGTTGTGTGTTTTCTACACTTATTAAAGATATAACAAAAGCTAAATCAAATCGGTCCATGTTTGGACTTGGGACCCATTTTTCAAAAAACACTGGAGTAGGGTTTTGCCGACTTTCCTTGTAATATAACAGTAAACCCAACGATAAAATTCAATTCTTATTGCGGAATTGAATTCTGGAGGTTAAAATACGTAGAGATTAGTGGGTCTAGTTTTTGGGTCAGAAGCTTTGTTTTTTATTTTGTTGTGGGGATGTGTTACACAGTGCAACAACCAATATCGGAATGGGACGAACGTTTTTTAGTTCAGCGCTAGATTTTTTTTACACGGATTTGAAGTTAGTGAACTTTTATTTAAATTATAATAATAATTGCTTGAAAACTGTAATATTGTAATTGCCTTTAAATAACACTCATACGCAATGGTGTACAATGGTTTATTTTAATAATTTGGCTGCTCAGTAAATAGGTATTGAACCGATTGCAGCGAAATTTATACCGGTTATAGCAATATTAATCTCACTTAAGTTTAGACGCTGGACCCTACATGTCCAATAAGGGCACAATCAGGGGACCCCTAAAGTAGGACATGTTTAGTACACAAAAACTTTAAATGCTTTAAAATCGACAACTTTAAATGCGTGTAAAAAATCCAGCGCTGAATTAAAAAATAGGGTTTTGATATGTAAAATGTCAAGTTTCATTTAGTTTTGGTTTCTCATCTCATTCTGATTCGGAAAGTTCGATTTTGTATCACTGTGTTATTATGAAGCACTAATTTTGTATGCATGACTGTTAAATTGCTAAAGCTGATACCAGATCTAGCACCCAAAGTGCTAACATGACAAGCCTGTTATGAATTTAATAAATTGTAACATTTGTAATGTTTATATCAAACTTTAAGATCAGTTAGAAATTCTCGCAATTAAATTATCCTTTTACAAATATTATTATTTAGTTATATTTTAAAATTTAAACAAATGAATACAATTTTAAACTCATCAATATTTTTAAAATCCATAAAACTATATCAATGGATTTTTTGTATATTCGGTTTAAATTTACCACCAATTTTAATATACTCGCCTCCAACTCAAACTAAAACATATAAATATTTTATAATCTATTATATATTCATTATATATTGTTTGTTCTTAAGTGTGGCCGCAGTTTGGACCACATATGTACATAATAATATTGTTTATCTGGCAACCACTATGTATGATTTGGACGCCATGACCAAGATTATGAGTTATATACCAAATATAGTTTTGGCGATTATAAAATTAAAATCAGAATTTAATACATTTTGGCATCAGAAAACCCTTACGGACATCTTAATGATGCTGGCTAAATTGGAAATAGATATAAAAGAGTTATGCCAAAATATTTTCGATCTCAGAGTTATACGAAAGAAAACTTTGATAAAAACTGTGTTATTTTTGATGCTGTTGTTTGTAAATTTGATATATGTTTATTATATTCTTGCCATTGGAATTATGGGTTTACGAGATAGAATATTTATAGTATTTTTTATAGTAGACATACAACTGAAAGCTATAGAATATGGCACTTATATACAATTAATACAGGAATTTCTTTTAATGTTAAAGAAAATCTTAAAATCTTTAAATACTACAGTGGAGCAAAAGTTTAAAAGAAACCATCCGTTACCCAGCACTCATAGAGAGAAATTAATGAGAATACAATTTTTATTATTGGACATATGGTTATTGGTACAAAAATTACAAAAATATTTTGCCTGGTCTATAATATTATTATTTTATTACAATGGTGTTGCTATATTAAGTATTGTTAGTTGGACTTTTGTGGGGCATATTTACGATACGAATCAAAGAAATACATTGTGTAAGTACAGTTCAAATAAATTTTTTACAAAATTATCAAAAAAAAAAAGTTTAAACAAGTAGAAAAGTTAAATTCGACTTGGCCGAATCTATGAATACCCTCCACAATGCCCTTTTTCAGTGATAGTTAATTTTCTAACATGAATATAATAACATTATTATTTAGAAATATTTAATTTTGTGTAAAATTTTTTTTTTTAAGTAATTTTTGAAAAAAAAAAAAATTATTTACAAAATTTTTTTTTGAGTGTAAAATTTTTTTGAGTGTAAAATTTTTTTTGGTGTATTTTTTTTTAGTGTAAAAATATTTTTGAGTGACAAAAATATGTTGTAAAATATTTTTGTGACTTACCAATGTTTTAAAACATGTTTAACGAGTTTTCAACACGTGAATTTAAGGTGAAACTAATCTGAAATTCACGGTTTTGCTAATAACTTTTGAGCCACTAGACCGATTTCTATGAAATTCAACATGAACCAGGCCAGGGGAACGACAAATATATATTCCAAGCTTCAGCATCCTCAGAATTGCCTTTCGAAAGTTATCGTGTTTTTATCTTGTAAATTTACAAAAAATCTTTGCCGTAATTCAGTCTTTGGCTCATAACTTTTGAACCACTGGACCGATTTCGCTGGATTGCAACACCAACCTGACCAGGTAAATGCCTAACAGATATGCCAAACTTCAGGAGCCTCCGTAAAGTCTTTCAAAAGTTGACGTGTTTTCAATAGAAAGACTGACAGACAGACGGACAGACGGACGGACATCGCTAGATCGTCTTAAAATCGATCGAGGATCATTAGTATATATACTTTATGGGGTCTTAGACCAATATTTCGAGGTGTTTCAAATGGAATGACAAACTTATATATACCCTCTATCACTAGAGTGGAGGGTATAAAAAATAAATTTGGGCTTGGTCAAATTTGTTTATCCAAAAAAACAAGTAAGAAAGTTATAGTCGGTCAAGACAGACCATATGATACCCTACACCAGTGTTTTCCGAAAAATAGGTCCCAGGTCCAAACATGGACCGATTGGATCTGTCTTTTGTTAGATCTTTATTTAGTGTAGAAAACAAACACAGATCAAATTTTAGTGGAAATGGTTTATTTTTTTGTAAATAGACCGATTGAACTGAATATCGGTCAAAATTTTTATGTGGGGGACTTAGTCCAAAAATTGTCCAATTATATTCCTATTTTATTAGGTTACTAAAGTACACGTTTAACACCTAAAAATAAAATTTTTATCAAATATTTATATTTTTATGAATTTTGAGGGAATTATGTGAATATCGGGAGGGTGGTTTGTATGGGGACTACCAGAAGGACTGACCCTTTGAAATTTGGAATGGTGATTTGTGCATACAAAATTTGATTACCTGCTAAATTTTAAAGCGATATCTATTATAATACGGTTATTAGAGTCATTTAAGCCGAATCGAAAGGGGGCGTTTGTATTGGGGCTAGGTCTTAACATGGACCGATTTTCTCTAATTTCAGTAGGATTCGTCCTTGGTCCAAAAGATGCTTAAGTTTCAAATTCCAAGTCAATTGATTGAAAACTGCGACCTGTATTGTGCTTAAACCGATAGATAGATGGACAGACGGACGGACATCGCTAAATCGACTCAAAAAGTAATTCTGAGTCGATCGGTATACTTGAAAGTAGGTCTAGGACCAATATTTCGGGTAGTTACAAACATCAGCACAAACTCATTATACCCTGTACCACAGAGTGGTGTAGGGTATAAAAATACTTTGGCTTGGCCAAATTAATTATCACCCTCCACAATGTCCAAAACATAATGATTATAAATGTTTTTTTTTTTTATTTTTTGTACCAAAAGATGAAACGATATAAAACTGTATTTATTCGGTCTTTAAATATTCTTAAATTAGAGTATTTTTCTAGCTCGAGGCCCGAAAATTCTATTTATTATATTCTCATAAAATATTATTTATTTCTTGCTTTAAAAAAAAATTATTGATTTCATAGTACATCTCTTCAGATCTGTTTCACCCCCACTACGGGGTCATCAGCGAATTTTAGAGGATCACAGTGCAACAACCAAAATCGGAATGGGATAAAACCAAAAGCAATTGTAAATTGAAATTTTCCATAACAAAACCGTCGATGTTATTTATTAGTTCAGTGCTAGATTTTTTTTACACGCATTTAAAGCTGGTGCACTTTTATTACAATTACAATAATAGTTACATGAAAATGTATAAGTGGCGTTTACTTAATTTTGTAATTGCCTCTAAATAACAATCATACGCAACGGCGCACAGTGGTTTATTTTTAATAATTTGGCAATTCAGTAAATGGGTACTGGATCGATTGCAGCGAAATTCATAGCGGTTATAGCTAACGTAATTTCGAGCTTAAGTTTGGAAGCTGGACCCCACATGTCCAATAAGGGCATCACCAGAGGCCCCTAAAGTGGGACATATTAAGAATACAAAAACTTTAAATGCTTAAAATCAACAACTTTAACAGCGTTTAAAAAAATCTAGCGCTTAAATAAAAAAAACCTTCAGGGTTTTTTTTGTTTTTCTGTAAAGACAGTTGAGCTCAGGCTCTAATTATAATTGTGTATTATAATTTTTTAATCATGTTATATATGGTTTGAATTGAGAAAGGTGTGAAAGAAAATTTATTTTTCTAAAAATTTAAGACATCCTGGTTCGTTTTTTACTAGTTTCATATAATCCAGTTATTATAATCATCAGAAAAACTTTTAATGTCAAATTTATTCAGTTAATAGTCAATTATATTCTATATGTAAAAATTATTAACAGATCGCAGCCGCCAAGGATTGAATCCATGATCTGTAATGTTTTTGCTATTAACTGCCTCTTAGGTACGATCACTATAGACCGATACGCTAAGTTGGCTGTTAAGCAAATATCAACTAAATCATGTTTTTTCAATTCTTGTGTGGTTGTTGCTGTTGTTTTTTCGTACAGAAGAAGGTGAAATTGCATTATGGTAAATAAATTCAATTTTTTAGTAATCATCATTCGTCCTCCTCTCCTTCATTGTTATGTAAAATGTCAACTTTCATTTGCTTTTGGTTTCATCCCATTCCGATTCGTTAAAATTCGATTTTGTATCACTGTGTAATTGATACCCATTCTTAAACTTCCCGGCTAAAAATTAATTGTATATGAGCATATATGAACACATCATATATGAAAATATATTAGAATTGGCGCTTATTTAATATATGACCATCTATGGAAAAACATATTATAATATGCGACCATATATTGGTCCATCCTTAGCATAAATTATCATATATGACCGTACATGAGTTTGTACACTTTATTTTTAGCTGGGTAGTCAGTTTTTCTACTTATTTAGATGTTAAATTTGTCACCCAAAATACTTACATGGCAATCCTGATATAAACTTAATAATTAATATCACTCATACGTTATTTCCAACTTTTTTAACATTTGTAATGTTAATATCAATATTTAAGATCTTTTAGAAATTCTAGCAATTAAATTATCCTTTTACAAATATTATTATTTAGTTACATTTTTAAAATTACACAAATGAATACAATTTTAAACTCGTCAATATTTTTAAAATCCATCAAACTATATCAATGGATTTTTTGCATATTCGGTTTAAATTTACCACCAATTTTAATGTACTCACCTCCAACTCAAACTAAATCATATAAATATTATATAATCTATTTTATATACATAATATATTCTTTGATCTTATGTGTTGCTGCAGTTTGGACAGCATATATACATACTGATATGGTTCATCAGGCAGCCATTATACTCGAATTGGATATCATGACCAACATTTTATGTTTTATACCAAATGTAGCCTTAGCGGTTATAAAATTAAAATTTGAATTCACTACTTTTTGGCATCAAAAAACCCTAAAAGACATATTAATGATAATGGGTAAATTGGAAATGGATATAAAGGAATTATGTCAAAATACTTTTGATCTCAAGATCATAAGAAAGAAAACTTTGAAAACATCGGGTGTATTCATTTTTACATTTTCTTTAAATTTGCTATACGTATACTTGGTTCTTGTAGTTGGAGATATGGCTTTACGAGATCGAATATTTGTAGCATTTTTTATAGTAGCCTTACAACTGAAAGCTGTAGAATATGGGGCTTATATAAAAGTGATACAGGATTTTCTTTTAATACTTAAGGAAACCTTAAAATGTTTAGGCGCTACAGTGGAACAGGAGGTGAAAAGAAATCAGTCTTTACCCTGCATTCATAGAGAGAAATTAATGAAAATACAATTTTTATTGTTGGATATATGGTTATTAGCACAAAAATTACAAAAATATTTTGCCTGGCCCATAATAGTTTTATTTTCTTACAATGGTGTTGCCATATTAAATATTGTTAATTGGGCTTTTGTAGGTCGTATACATGATACAGATCAAAAAAAGACATTGTGTAAGTACACTGAAAATAAAAGCATTGTCAAATTATACAAAAAAAAGTTTTATGAATACCCTCCGTAATGTTCAAAACATTTTGTGGATGATATTAAATTCGCCATTTTAATTTTTTTTTATTTTTAAACTCATTTTTTGACTTCTAAAACTTTAAGTTTGTAAAAATTTTAATTTGAATCTTATCATTTATAAAAGTTTTCGACGCCATATTGTATTCGCCATTTTTAATTTAGTACTTTTAAGCATTGAATTTGGAATTAGCGTCCTTGAAACCTTCTAGATACATTTTCTTTTTTTAATCTCTCCACTTTTACAAATTTCCAATGCTATATTGAATACGCCATTATGAATTTTTGAGCTCATTTTTGAAATTGTTGACCCTTAAAATTTTAAGACATTAATTATAAGCATGCCACAATAGAGTGCTATTTTTAAGCACTCTTTTGTATACTCACTTTAACATTTCGTGTGTAAGTCATCGAAATATTGGTCTAGGACCCCCTATAATGTATATAAATTATTGATCAGTGATCGATTCTAAGACAATTTAGCAAATTCCATCTGTCAGATCCTTTGTAGAAGACACAGTACAGCCCAAAGTAAATGAGTTAGTCTGCTGAAGTTTGACACGAATATGTCTTATGGTTTTGGGCTAGTTCAGTTCGGACATGGGCAAAATCGGATAAGGGAAAAAAATGGTTATTGACAATCGTTGCCTTACTAGTACAGTACAATTTCTTCGTCTTTCTAATTCCCATTGTGGATAGAGTCGAATATGTATTAATATTTTAGTTTGTGCGCAAACGATTTCTCATTAGACTCGTTTGCTAGTTTGTAATAAATTAGTTGTATTTTTGCTAAATAATCTTGAGAATGGAATCTGACAAATTCCGAATCACGTGTCGATTAAGTCTTGCAAAAATTACCAACATAAATAAATTTAAAACAGAAAAATAATTTTCTTGAAAATTATGCTATGAGAATATTATGGTTTTAATTAGAAAAGAAAAGAATGACCTCGAGCCAGAATAAACATCCTCAAAATATGATATTTTAAAGGTCGAATAAAACAATTTTTATTTTTTAATAAAAATTAATCAGAAAAAAGTTTCCTTTTTAAGAACTAAACCAACCTCTGAAAAAACGCAATTTTTAGGATTGTTTTTGTTTTTTTGCTAAGAAAATTAAACATTTTTTAGTCAGAAGAAGTTCAAAGTCCTGCTGTTAAATCCAGGGGAATAGAAAATCCCATTTGTTTTGATCCACCCTTTATTGTGGGCGTGAATAGAAAATTAATTAAAATAATGATACATTTGTGTAACTATAGTGCAAAAGGAATACAAAATGATGTAGTAAACATTTATTGCGAGGGGAAGGTGTCTCCCCGTCTTCACCGAACCCCCCCCCCCCCCTTAAAAAACAAAAGACGTCCCTGTATTTTTTTTTTTTTTTTATTTTTAAAACGTGTTGAATGGTAATCGGTTGAACGGTTTTAGAGATGTTGGTATTTGAAATTTTGGCAAAAAATGCCAGTTTTTTCCTACTGTAAAAAAAAATCTTAAATTTGTTTTTTTCGACCCTTTCGGAGAGCTTGAAGCAAACTTTTATCTAAAATTAATTTGAGCCAAATCCGATCATTTTAAACCGTGGTGCCCTTCGATAAAAGTTTTGAGAAAATTTTCATTAAAAAGTCTAAGCTTTGATCGAAGGTCGCCATCGGTTAAAATGGTCTGATTTGGCTCAAATCAAGTTTAAATTAAAGTTTGTATCAAGCTCAATGAAATAGCGAATGGAAAAAATTTTCAAGATTTTTTTTATTCTTGAAAGTAGGAAAAAAGCTCCATTTTGGAAATTTAAAATGGTGTTGTTTCGGAAACCACTTTGGTGGGAATTTTCCAAAAATCCACAACTTTGATCAAAGGGATGTTAAGATGGTGGGATTTGGATTAAATTAAGTTTAAATGAAAGATTGCCTAAAGCTCCATTAAAGGGTCAAGGAAGAAAAAACAATTTAGTTTTTAGAAGGTGTGCATTTTTTAGAAAAGAACACAAATATTCAAATTTTTGCGAAAGTGCATGCAAAATGTCGCATTTTGTTAGCATTTTTAAAAACAAAATTAATTTTTTTAATCAAAAAAAAGTTCAAAACGCCTACATGGCAAGCATGCCATAAACTTAATAACACTGTGCTACAGAAAAAACAAATAATCGAATAAACTTTTCAAATGAGCTAGTAAAGGTTGTAGGTCTCATCGAAAAGATCACAAAAATGTTATTAGTGAGACCGACCCCCATTTATTTTTACCCTACAACATTTTTTTAAAATATACCTACGCCCTAACTCCACTCCCTAAGTAGGCTCCCATACAAAATTACATTTTTATAAAATTTGCTCCAACTGTGATTTGTATGGGAGTCTACTTCACTCAAAAAATTATGTTAGTAAAATCAACTGAAAATGTCAGTTAAAATAACTACTTTGTAAGTTGTTTTGGGGTCAACTACTTTTTCAGTTAAATCAACTAACAATGTTAGTTATTTTAACTGACAAAAAAACAACTGACTTATGTAGTAAAAACTACTTACATTTGTAGTCAAAACAACGAACATGTAGTAAAAATAATCAATATATAATTTTTTTTCCAAAAATTTTTCAGAAAAAAATGGAAGACCAAATTTTTTCAAATTTTAAAAAAAAAAAAAAATGTTTTGAAAAATAAAAAAAAAAGAAAATTTACTTTTATTTTTTGAAAAAAAAAACTTTGAAAATTTTTCAGAGATAAGAAATAAAATTAACTACTTTAAATAACTGTTACTACATTACAGTACTTTTTTGTTAGTTATTCAAAAAAAACGACTTAAAATAACTAACAGAAATAGTTGTTTGATATTTTTCATACAAAAACAACTGACTTTGTAGTTGAAAACAACTTACTACTGTAAAATATACAAACAACTAACATGTAGTAACTTACACAATTTTCTGAGTGTTAGGGAGTGGAGATAGGGCGAAGGTATGTTTTAAAAAAATGGGGGAAAATAAAGGGGGGTCGGTCTCACCAATGACCCCTCTCGGCCACACCATTGGACCGGTAGAAGCTGATTAAATAAAACAAATTTACAAAAAATAAAAAAAATAAATTGTATGGGGACCGCCTAAACTTAATGTTTGGACTAAAAAAATATTGTGGGTCGGTCATACATTTTGTTGCTCTAAGGGCACTATAAGGGCAGTTAGAGCGGTTGGAGCAAATTTTAAAAAATGTCGTTTTGTGTGGGAGCCCCCTTAGAAATTGGAGATAGGGTATTAGTTTGTTCCAAAGAAAATTAATGGGGATCGGTCTTATAAAGGACTCCTCTATGACGAACCATTAGAGCAGTAGAAATGATTTTAAGATTAGAAAATTACAATAAAATTTTTTCAAAAAATAATAATAATCGTTATCCCAGGATCCTCCTGGGCAAAAAATTTGTAGAATCGAGAGAAGTTTTATACAAAAAAAAATTAAAAAATCGAAGAGTACAAACATTTTCAAAAATGAGATTTTAAGAATTTTCTGGGATTTTTTTTAAAAAAGTACGTAAAAAAAAAATTTTTGAAACAAAAAATTTAAAATTTGGACCATTATTGAAGAAGTAATGAGTAAAAGAAGTTTGAGTAAAGGAACAAGCTACCAATTTTTAAAAATTCGATATCTTTTAAACGGGTAAAATCTGAAAATTTACCACGAAGGAGTTTTCGAAGGGTACTAAAAACTGTAAACAAATTGGGAAAATCTAAAAAAAAAATTTTCAAAGTGTCCGATTTGACGTGGAATGCCCCATATATATTCGTGATCCTCGATCGATTTTAAGACGATCCAGCGAAGTCCGTCCGTCTGTATGTCTGTTGAAAACACGCTAACTTTTGACAGCCTTTACGGAGGCTCCTAAAATTTGGCATATATGTTGGTCATTTACTTGGTCAGGTTGGCATTGCAATCCAGCGAAATTGGTCTGGTAGTTCAAAAGTTACGAGCAAAATAGTGAAATTCGACATTTAAATTCGTGAATTTATGAGTTAAAAAACACGCTAACTTTCGAACGACAATTCTGAGGGTGCTAAGGCTTGGCCTATATATTTTTCGTTCCCCAGGCCTGGTTCGTGTTGAACTTCAGCCAAATCGGTTTAATGGTTCAACAGTTAAATTTTAAATTCACGTCTTGAAAAGGCCGAGCTTTAAAAAAAAACATGCTTTATACACATTGGTAAGCTTCAAAATTACTTTACAAAGTATTTTTGTCACTCAGAAATATTTTTACACTAAAAAAAATTTACACCCGAAAAAAATTTACACTCAAAAAAAAATTAATTTTTCTTTTTTCTTACAAAAAGAACCAAAAAAAAGTTTTTTACTCACTATAAAATTTTTCTTATCAAAATTGTTCATTTTTTCTCGTTAAAAAATGTACTTTCCTTGAAAAGGGGCATTTTGGATTTTTTGTGGATATTCATAGATTCAGCCAAGTCGAATTTAACTTTTCAACTTGTTTTTATAAAAATTATCACAACTCTGTCAATTATTATCCGATTTATGAAGGACAAATCTCATCATATTTAGAATTTTCTTTAATAATATGTTTATAAATATAAAGGTTGTTAAACGAACTATAGCAGAAAAAAATCGATAAACTCGAAAAAGTTTCAAAATATAACAAAAAAAATTAGATATTATAGCAAAAATCAATAGATATCTTTCTTATATATTTAGACCAATTCAAACACATTAAAAACCCTATCTTTCTTTCAGTTAAAATTTTTAAAATCGATAGAAAATTTTCCGAATTACATGAGGTTTAGTGAGAAAAGTTAAAAAAAAACGTTTTTTGACAATAACTCTAAAATTTGAGGGCAAAGACTTTGTTTGAGGGTGTCTGGAAAGTTTAATGGGTAATCCCAACATCGATTTACAGCAAAATCTTAATTTTCTTTTTTATAAAAATTATCACAACTCTGTCAATTATTATCCGATTTAATTAGGATGATGCTCATTATATTCAGAATTAAATTTTCTTCGCGAATATGTTTATATATATGAAGGACTTACTGCAAGAACTTGATAAGTAGGGATGAGATTTTCATGCACTAAAAAATCGAAAATATGCCCTTAAAATATGCGCTAAAAAATTCAAAATATGCACTAAAAAACCATAAAATATGCACTAAAAAATAAAATGTGTACAATAAAAATCTTGTTTTCATAGGAAAAACTTCTCAAAGAGCACAAAATAACGCCAGGTTTAAAACGTCACATTTAAAACTTTATACAAGCAAGAATTTTTTATAAATTAAGAAAATCTATAAAAAAAAATTAAGAATAAAAAAATAATTTTTCTTTTTTTTAAAATAAATTTTTAAAATTTAAAAATTTTTGAAAAAAATAAATTTCAATTTGTGTTTTTGCTTATTTATGTCAAAAAATGCAAAAATATGCACTTAAAAGTTGGAAATATGCACAAAATATGCATTTAAAATCAAAATATGCAAAAATATGCATTTTCACCAAAATATGCAAAAACAAATCGATGCCATTTTAACGCAAATTTCTTGGTTCGGAAAGATAATTGGTCGATATCGTTTTTAGTCTTTCGACAAAAAACATGCATTTGCATGAAAATCTCATCCCTATTGATAAGCAACATTTAATTTTTTCGTGTTTTTCGCCTTCTGCTGATGGTCCATTGACAGATTTTGGGCAGAAGTCTTGCTTTAACCCTTCGCACAAGTATATTGAGAATAAAGTTCGCAAAAGTTATATTTTCCACATTATTTTAAAAGTTTTAAGGCAAAAACCACCATAAAATGAAATGTTGCTTATCGAGTTCTTACAATAAGCCCTTCATATAAAGGTTGTTAAACGAACTATAGCAGAAAAAAATCGATAAACTCGAAAATTTATCAAAAAAATAATAAAAAACATAGATATTATAGCAAAAATAAATAGATGTCTTTCTTATATGTGTAGACCAATTCACACACAATAAAAGACCTATCCATCTTCTATCCAAAACATTTAAAAATTTTAAAATCGATAGAAAAAGTTTCCAAATAACATGAGGTTTAGTGAGAAAAGTTCATAAAAACCTTTTTTGACAATAATTCTAAAATTTTATGGCATTTTTGTGATCTCCTTGACAAAACCAACAACCTATACCTATATACAAAAGAATTTTTCAACTGTAGCACAGTGTAATTAATAACACTTACACGTTACTTGTAACTTTTGTAACATTTGTAATGTTAATATCAGACTTTTCGATCTCTTACAAATTCTAGCACTTAACTTATCCATTTACAAATATTATTATTTAGTTACATTTTCAAAATTACACAAATGAATACAATTTTCAAATCGTCAATATTTTTAAAATCCATTAAACTATATCAATGGATTTTTTGTATATTCGGTTTAAATTTACCGCCAATTTTAATGTACTCACCTCCAACTCAAACTAAATCATATAAATATTATATTATCTATATTATATACATAATATATTCTTTAATCTTAAGTGTTGGCGCAGTTTGGGCAGCATATGTACATAATGATATGGTTCATCAGGCAGGCGTTATATTTAAATTGGATACCATGACCAACATTTTAAGTTTTATACCAAATGTAGCCTTAGCGGTTATAAAATTAAAATTTGAATTTAATACTTTTTGGCATCAAAAAACCCTAATTGATATTTTAATGATAATGGCTAAATTGGAAATGGATATAAAAGAATTATGTCAAAATACTTTTGATCTCAAAATTATAAGAAAGAAAACTTTGAAAACATCGGGTGTATTCATAATTATATTATCTTTAAATTTGCTATACATATACTTCGTTCTTGTAGTTGGAGAAATGGCTTTACGAAATCGAATATTTGTAGCATTTTTTATAGTTGCCTTACAACTGAAAGCTTTAGAATATTGCACTTACATAAAATTAATACAAGAATTTATTTTAATGCTGAAAGAAATTTTAAAATGTTTGGCTGCTACACTGGAACAGGGGGTAAAACGAAATCCGTCTTTTTCGCCCTACACTTTTAGAAAGAAATTAATGAGAATACAATTTTTATTATTGGACATATGGTGGTTAATAGAAAAATTACAACAATATTTTGCCTGGCCTATATTACTATTATTTTCTTACAATGGTGTTGCCATATTAAATATTGTTAATTGGACTTTTGTGGGGCGTATATATGATACAGATCAAAAAAAGACAATGTGTAAGTAGACTTAAAATAAAATCTTTCTCAAATTATCAAAGAAAATTATTTATTAATACAAAAAGGGGCGGGCAAAAAAAATATCATTTCATAATCCCCTTGGTCGTTTAATTCGGCAGTGCTGAAAAATATTTAAAAAAAAATCGACAGGGTCGTTTATTCTGATTGGAGTGGGTCGGCAGTGGATATTGGGGACACCTTTAACACACCTTACTTAAATTAAAATATCTCCGGATCAAATCAGTAGTTTTATTTATTTTTTTTTTTTAATTTATTAGTCTTACAAACATTTTTCAATCTCATTATTGCCCTAGAACCAATTAATCGATAGTTCAAATTTTTATACCCACCACTTAGTGATAGAGGGTATATATAAGTTTGTCATTCCGTTTGTAACTCATCGAAATATCGATCTGGGACCCCATAAAGTATATATATTCATGATGCCCGATCGATTTTAAGACATTCTATCGATGTCCGTCTGTCCGTCTGTCTGTCTGTCTGTGGAAAATGCTGTCGCGGACAAAATATTGCACAGAGATTACTGAAACTTATCATATTTATTGGAAGTTCTCCCGAGAAGTTTGGTGTTGCATTTGAGCGATATCGGTTCAGCGGTTCAAAAGTTATGAACGAAAATGTAAACACACCTCAAAAATTTCAGTACATTCAACATAACCTAAAAATACAAAATGCTTTAATTCGGCTTCTGGTTGACATATGTGAACATAATTGAACACCAAATGGTATTTAAACAGGTACGAACATATTTTTTGGAAAAAAAAGAAAAAAATCGCGGATTTTTTTTTACCAAAATTTTTCTTCGCGGAATTTTTTTTGAAATTGTGGAGGGTATCACTACATTCGGCAAGACCGAATTTAACTTTTTTACTTGTTTAATATTATTTCTTTATTAAAAGTCCATGTTTGATTTATTACGAAGAAAATAAGAGATTTTTTAATAAAATCCATCAAAAATTGCAGAAGTTACATGCATTTAAGCAAAATTGCATAAATTTAGTTATATACAAAAACATTTGTATTTGTTTACTTCGGGAGTGCCGAATGTAAAAACACACAAATATAACTGTATTTCTATAAAAACAGAATTTCTGCATTTTTTCCCAAATGCATGTAACTTTTATAATTTTCAACGGATTTGTAAAACCTTTTTTAAAACCCTCTTATTTTCTTCGTAATAGATCAGACATAAATTGTAGAGAGAAATGAATTGATTTAAAACCAAAACAAATTAATTTCATAAGAATTAAAGTTAATCAAAATTTTGATTTAAAACCAAAACAAATTAATTCCATAAGAATTTAAGTTGAAAAAATGCAGAAGAAAAATTTAATTTCTAAAAATTATAGACATTTTTGGTATACCGGTTCTAAACACTCCAGTTAGTGTTATCATCAGCAGGATTTTAAATGTCAGTTTGTCTAGTTAATGGAAATTCCCATACCGGTCTCAAACACTCCTGTTTGTATTATCATCAGCAGGATTTTAAACGTCGATTTGTCATGTCAACGGAAATTGTTTCTTATACATGCAAAAATTTATATTAGTTTCTAGTTTATTATAGTTTCTACAGAATAAATTTCCAACACTACAATTGTATTTCTAGCAATCTTAACCTCACTTTATACTTTCAACTTTTTTGTTTTCTACATTTTTTTGCAAGGGTTACCAATATGATCAAGAATTGCAGACACAAATGAAGGAATTTGCATTTTCTCTTTCGGTAACCGGCCTAATGGCGACATATTTTGTCAGTATTGTTATTTATGGTATTTTTCTGTAAGTACAGATCGAGCTCGGACCCTTTGTTATAAGGGTTCAAGTTGAAAAAATGCAGAAGAAAAATATAATTTCTAAAAATTATAGACATTTCTGGTATTCCTATACCGGTTTCAAACACTCCAGTTAGTGTTATCATCAGCTTTACTTCATACTATCAAATTTTTTATACCCTCCACTCTAGTCATTCCATGTGTAACACCTCGAAATATTGGTCTAGGACCCCATAAAGTATATATTCATGATCCTCGATCGATTCTAAGTCGATCTAACTTTTGAAAGACTTTACAGAGACTTCTGAAGTTTGCAATACAGCGAAATCGGTCCAGTGGTTCAAACATTATGAGCAAAAGACTGAATTTCGGCAAGGGTTTTTCGTGAACTTACGAGATAAAAAACACGCTAACTTTTAAAAGGCAATTCTGAGGATGCTGAAACTTAACATATATATTTGCCGTTCCCTAGGCCTGGTTTGTATTGACTTTCAGCCAAATCGGTTCAGTAGTTCAAAAGTTAATAGCAAAACCGTGAATTTCAGATTAGTTTCACCTTAAATTCACGTGTTGAAAACCCGCTAAACAGGTTTTAAAAACATTGGTAAGTCACAAAAATATTCTGCAACGTATTTTTGTCCTTCAAAAATATTTTTACACTAAAAAAAATACACTCAAAAAAATTTTACACTCAAAAAAAATTTTGCACTCAAAAAAAAATTTAGTAAATTATTTTTTTTTTTTTTTAAAAATTACTAAAAAAAGTTGTTTTACACAAAATAAAATATTTCTAATCAAAATGTTATTTTTTTCACATTAAAAAATTTACTATCACTTACAAAGGGCATTGTGGAGGGTATTCATAGATTCGGCCAAGTCGAATTTAACTTTTCTACTTGTTGTCTCTTACATTTTTTCGTAACTCATTTAGTCCGACGATATTTTTATTTAAGGAAACCCACTTTTTCAAAATAGTTAAAAATTTGAAATGTTAACAATATCTCGAAATTTATTGTACTTTTAAATCTTTGCACTTCATTTTTGGATTCAGTGCAAGATTTTACATGGAAAATAAATACAAAATGTCGTGCATCAAAATCTTTGTAAACTAGTGTAATTATTTAGCACACGTTTCTTAAACTTGGGTGCTTATCCGCTAAATTTGGTGCTAGATTCAGCATCCACTGTGCTAACCTGATATGAAGTAAATAACACTGTACAATAGGGCGTCCCATCAAATTTGAATTTTCGAACTTTATGTCGTAATACCTGCCAAACAATGAGATAAGATGATTAGATGAGAACGATGATTAGAGCTGATTGTGAAAAAATTTCGCAAGGTCATCTTTAGTTGGCAACTAGCGGTCAAAGTTGGAAAAAATTACGTATTTCGACCAAAATTTATGTCCGAATTTTTTGACCAAATCCGGCTAAAAAATTCAGATATTTTGCATACTTTATTGGAAAAATATTTAAAAAAAAAAAATTTAAAGAATTTTTTTTTTATCCAAATTGGTCTTAAAAGTTGGAAAATGTTAAGTGAATTATCTAAAACATATAAATACGCGATTTTGGTTAAAAAATTCTGAACTGCGATTTTGCTCCACAGATGCTGATCAGCATTTTCGGACCGAAATCGTGTTTTTATATGTTTTTAATATTTTTAAGATAACGAAAGCTGGAAAATGTTAAATGTGTGTTATCAAAAAAATATAAAAACGCGATTTTGGTCCAAAAATGATAATCTGCGATTTTGGTCCACAAATGCTGATCAGCATTTTCGGACCAAAATAGTGTTTTTATATTTTTTTTAATATTTTTTGATAACACCCTTAACACTTTCCAGCTTTTGAGACCAATTTGGATAAAAAATATTTTTTTATGTTTAAAAATCAGCATCTGTGACCGAAATCAAGGTTTTGGCATTTTTTAAATATTTTTCCAATGAAGTGCGCCAAATTTCCGAATTTTTGAGCCGGATTTGGTCAAACAATTTCGAAAATTTGGTCAAAATACTTGATTTTTTCCAACTTTGACCGCTGGTTGCCGACTGAAGATGACCTTGCAAAAATTGTTCATAAATTTTCCCATAATCAGCTCTAACGTGACCATCGTTTGGCAAATATTACGACATGAAATTCGAAAATTTAAATTTGCCGGAATGCCCTACTTTATATATTCCATAAAAATATTTTGCATAATATTTTCTAAAAAGTTGCTGAACACACCCGACACCTCGGTAAAGAAAACATAATTTTATATACCGATATGCTGCAAAAATAGGCCAAAACTGGGAAACTTTAACCGCCTCTAAAATTAAATTCCGATGTGATCTTGCAAAATGCACGTATATTTTTTTATCTCCTCCACCAACATCAATCTTTGGAGCCCCTTAATTTTGTTTAGTGTTGTACTGTGTAATTAATTAATTAGCCATATGCTGCTTGAAACTTTAATGACATTTTTTTTATATTCATATCAAACTTTCAGATCTTTGTAAAAATTCTAGCAATTAAATTACCCATCATTACCACTATTATTTAGTAATATTTTAAAATTTAACCAAATGATTACAAATTCGTCAATATTTTTAAAATCCATTAAACTATATCAATGGATATTTTGTATATTTGGTTTAAATTTACCACCAATTTTAATGTACTTGCCTCCAAATCAAACTAAATCATATAAATATTTTATTATCTACATTATATACATTATATATTGTTTGTTTCTAGCAGTTTCTGTAATTTGGACGGTATATGTACATAATGAAATTGTTAACAAGTCTACAGTTACATATGATTTTGATACCATAACCAAGATTTTAGCATATTTACCGAATATAGCTTTGGCGATCCTACAAATAAAATTAGAATTCAATACTTTTTGGCATCAAAATACCCTAATAGACATCTTAATGATATTTAATAAACTGGAAATTGATATTAAGGAATTATGTCGTAATATATCCGATCCCAGGACCATAAGAAAGAAAACTTTAAAAGCATCGGGTGTTTTTATTATAATATTGGTTTTAAATTTGATGTATATAAATTATTATCTTATAGCCGCAAATATGGCCTTACTAGATAGAATATTTGTGGTATTTTTTATAGTTGCAATACAAATGAAAGCTCTAGAATATGGCATTTACATACAATTAATACAGGAATTTTTATTAATGCTAAAGGAAAGCTTAAAATCCTTAGTTGTAACAGTGGAGCAAAAAGTGAAAAGAAATCAACCGTTACCCGGCATTTATAAAGAGGAATTAATGAGAATACAATTTTTGTTAATAGACATATGGTTTTTGGTACAAAAATTACAACAATATTTTTCATGGGATATATTAATACTATTTTATTACAATAGTGTTTCTGTATTAACTATTGTTAACTGGGCTTTTGTGGGACATTTATATGAAACGGAACAGAAATATCGATTTTGTAAGTACGCATGAAATTAATATATTTTCCAATTACACTAGCTTACAAATTTCAAAAAATCCATTACGATTCACAAAATTTTACATTTATTTTCCATTTTGTGCTAAATCTGAAAATTTTTATTTATTTATCGTATGGCGTTAATACAAATTATCATTTTTTTTTGTTTCATTCCAGAAAATTTAGCTCAAATTTTAGTCATTTTTGGAAATGGTGTCTCAGATTAATTTGAACATTGGCACATAGATAGCCCTTATAAATATGATATATGTACCATATATGGTTTTTTTACATTTGGTGTATTTAACGAATTATGGCGGGTCAAAGATTGACTTTTTAAGCAAAAGTAAGAAAAATACATCACGTTTAAAGAGCTGTAACTTCTTAACCAATGATCCGATTTTCACAAATTTAGGCTCATGTGACAGCTGGGGTTCTTCTTTTAGAAAATAACACAGTTTTTTTTACAGAAATGATGCAAAAATGCAAAAACATATTTTCTTTTCGAATATTTAAAAAAACACATCTTCGATTTTTTTTAAAAAAATTCTGGTGAAAAATAACAATGTTTTGTATAACATATTCAAAATTCAGAGTGGGATCTCCATGGGATCAAAAAATATTATGTTTTAAGTACGATGTTCTCATATTTTTCCCTTAGAAAATTTAAATTTCTAATGTTTTGAATGTTTTTCAAAATTTTAATAGTATAATTTTCTTTGAAAATTTAAATTTTTTTATTGAAGAAACATAAAATTTTAATTTTCTAAGGTAAAATTTAAAAACTTCGTACTAAAACCAGAATATTTTTTGATCCCATTGGGATCCCACTCTGAATTTTGGATATGTTGTACAAAATAGTATTGTTTATCACCAAACTTTTTTTTAAAAAAATTGAAGATGTGTTTTTTTAAATATTCGCAAAAAAAAATGTTTTTGAATTTTTGCAACACTTCTGAAAAAAAACCGTATGCTTTTGAAAATATTTCCTTAAAGAAGAAGAATTAAGCTTTCATATGAGTCATTTCTTGTGATAATCGGATTACTAGTTAAAAAGTTAGAGCACGTTAAACGTCATGTATTTTTCTGACTTTTGCTAAAAAAGTCGAACTTTGACCCGCGATAATTTGAAAACTACAGCAAATTTTGAAAATCCAAAAATGCAACATATCTCATATAAACGTGGATATATATGAGCCAAATTCTCAGTGGCGTCCAAAGGCATGTTTCCGAACAGTGGGGCGAAAATTTTTGGAATTACCCATATATAGATATTTTTTAAAAAAGTAGTTTTACATAAAAATATCTTTAGACCAAATCGGTGGAATTCGTTTTTTTTTTTTTTGTTTTTCGTTTAAGAGAAAGGCAATTAAATGATTTATCAATTCTACACACAACATTTATTAATCTGATTACAGCGTCCTACAAAAATGAAATCACGAACTGGATAATATACGTTTTAAACTAGAGACTAAATGTAGTAAAACTGCATTTACAGTTTTTCTTTTCGTCATCCTGTTTCCTTTTAAAAGTACTTCAAAATTTTAAAGGAATAAATTTTATAAAATATTTTTTTAATATTAATACTTGTCCTAGGATGCTACTAGTGATAGCAAATGAAAGAGGAGGGTCTCCCCTAATTTTCCTATTTTAATATTTTTACATATCAGGAAAAAGGAGGTAAGTTACGTCCTTTCAAAAATTTGTCCTTCAATATCAAAATTTTCAACCAAATATTTTGATAAAGTTTTTAAATGACTTTATTCCGATATAGCAAAATAAAAAAAAAATAAAAAATTAGGGGAGATCCTCCTCTTTCATTTGCCATCACCAGTGTCATCCTAGGACAAGCACAAATATTTCAAAAATATTTTACAAAATGTATCCTTTATAACTTTGAAGTCCTTTTAAAGGGAAACAGGAACACGAAGTGAAAAACTGTAAATGCAGTTTTACTCTTTTTGATTTCTACTTTCAGGTGTATATCATCCGGTTCGAGTTTAATATATAAAAGCCTTTAATCGATATACCGACAATTTTGCTTCAATTTTACCGAAATTTGCAAAAAAAAAAGTGTAAATTCTATTGTAAATTTTAGAAATTAAAAAAAAATAAATACATTTTTCTCTTTACACCCGTGTAAAAATGGATTAGATCTTATTTGATCTGTTAATATATACATTCATATACGATCGTATCTGATTGTATATAATTATATCTGAAATTACCAAAATCGAGATCTAGTTATATGTCGGATTTGGTCAACATTGGCAAAAATTTGACAAAAATTACGTCTGATCAGATAAAATTATATATAATTAGATGCAACCATATATTATCAGATTAAGGCAGATCTGATAAGATCAAATGAATTTTTACACGGGTAGTTCAGTCTGATCTATTACGAAGAAAATAAGAGGATTTAAAACCAAAATCTGTTGAAAATTGTTAAAATTACATGCATTTGAGTAAAAATGCAGAAATTCAGGTTTTATACAAACACGGTATTATTTTGGTGTTTTTACATTCGGCACATCCGAAATAAACAAATACAATTGTTTTTGTATAAAACTGAAATTTTGCATTTTTTCAAATGCCTGTAACTTCTACAATTTTTTGCGGACTTTATTAAAGAAACCTCTCATTTCTTTGTAATAAATCAGACTTAAACTTTGGATACAGAAATAAAATTTAAAAAATTTTTAACTACGTCAAATTTACAAAAGAAATAATTGTTTTCGTTGAATTTCGTTTGTAGTCAAACTGTCGATACATCGATGAATATATTCAGAGGCGATAATCAGATTGAGAAATAGTGTATAGAGACTTGAAAAATATCTCCGATTTTGACCAGTGATTTTTTTATTTAGCTAAAACCTATTTTTTAAATAAGAAATTTGGCAATATCTTAAAAACTGCTTTACTTTTAAATTTTTTGACTTCATTTTCGGGTTCAGTGCGAGATTTTACATAGACAATAAATGTCAAATATCGTAAAACGAAAATTTTTTTAATTTGTGAACAAGTGGTACGCTCAAAAAACTAAAAAATTTTAAATTTTGTTAAAAGCAATAAAAAATTTTAATATTAAATTCTGCTTTTTACTTCAATGCATGTAACTTCTACAATCTTTAATGGATTTCATTAAAAATCATCTTATTTTCTTCATAATAGATCAGAGTTGAACCGTAAATAGAGAAGATTTTTCAAAGAAATTTTTCTAAGTGAAATTTACAATAGAATTTATTTTTTTTTCGTTCAAATTGAAGATAAATTTTCGGTATATCGATAGATAGCTTCCAAGGTCATAATCAGATAGAAAAAAATTGTTTGGAGAATTGATAAAACAGTTAATTACACTGTACCACAATTTCCCGACAATTGATTCAGGTAGAGGAGACCAAAAAAAGATATACGTGAGCCGGCGTGCGATTTGTCCACATCGGTATTTTATTTTAGAGGCGGTTAAAGTGTCCTAGTTTTGGCCTGTTCTTGCAGCATATCGGTATATAAAACTATGTTTTCTTTACATCAGAGGTATAGGGTATTTTCTGTCCATCCGTCCGCATGTCCGCCTGTCTGTTAGGGTTGCCAGACGGCCTGGAATGGCCTGGATTTTCCAGTTATTTGAGGTCTGGTCCAGTTTCCAGTTGAAACATAATTTATCCAGTTGAAAAAGGATTTCTTTTATTTTAACAATTATTTTTTTTTATTAAATATTTTTTGGGACTACTTTTTGAATAAAGCATTAATCATAAATATAACATAAATGCCTCTTTTGTGTACGGAAAATGTGCTCCTTTTGCTGCATTTTCACTAATTTTTTTTACTAATAATAATAATAGCTTTGATCACATGATCAATTATTTTTATTTATTCTTTCTATTTATTTACAACTCATTTTTAATAAATTCAACCTAACCGAGAACTGGTAACAATGACCGTCGTCTCGTTGTAGCGAAAAAACCAAGGGTTCTGGTGGGAATCGAACCCACGACCCCCACGTTGAAAGGCTAGCACGCTACCAACTAGCCTACGGGGGCCCCTTTTCACGATTTTGCGTGTCATCCTTGCGCAGGGGCCATGCTAATCTTCTCTGTATCGTTCCAATTTTAGTATATGTTCTGCCGAAGCAAGAATTTTTTTTACTACTTTTTCGAGCATTTCAGCCAGTCTAGCGTTGTTTTCGGTACGAATGTTTTCGTCGATGATTTAAGGATTCTTGGCGTACATTTTGCTTTTAAAATAACCCCACAAAATATGTCTGGATGTGTCAAATTTGCAACTGATGTTCAGTTGAAGTCGCTCTTTTTTAATTTCGCACATCCCGGAAATTTTAACTGTCCTCCTATATTTCCAAATTTGAGCACTTTGGACTAAATTTTGTGGGGTTATTTAAAAAGAAAAATATACTCTAACAATCCTCAGGCCGATGACGAAAAAGTAATAGAAATGCTTAAAAAAGGCACATTTTGCCGTGTCAAATAGAGACGGCCATTTAGTCCAAAAAAAAAAAAAATGTCTCACATATGAAAATCGGTTGGTTTTTTTTTCAAATTATTAGAAAAAAAGTTATGTGTGGGTCCAGTTACTTTTTCAAAATCCAGCTGAAAATTTTCCATTATCCAGTTATTTGACTTCTAGTATCTGGCAACCTTACTGTCTGTACATACAGTTCAAACTAAAAGAAATAGACTCCTAAAGTTTGGCACAATATGTCTTATGGTCATAGGCTGGTGAAGTTCGAAAATGGGCAAAATCGGACCAGGGGGAAAAAATTTCCCCCTTGAGGAACTAAACCAACCTCTTAAAAAAATGTAATTTTTACAGGCTTTAATATAATTTTATTAAGAAAATGAAACATTTTAATATCGGAAGAGGTTTAAAGTCCTGCCCTTGAACCCCGAGGACTAAATTTTTTTTGGTCCGCCCTCTTTTGTGGGCGTGGATATTGAAAAATTATTTAAATAATGATAAAAATGTAATACTGAAGTGCAAAACGCATAATTAAAGGATTTATAAACATAAACCGCAAGGGGGAAATGACCACCATTGACATCTGACGACCCCTCCCCCCACCTCCCCAACAAAAAATACCACTGTATTTCTACCCACACTACTATACCGATCGACTCAAAATCACTTTTTGAGTCGATTTAGCATTGTCCGTCCGTCTGTCCGTCTGTCCGTCTGTCCATGTAAACGTTGTGCACACGATCCAGGATTGTCCGATTTGTGTGAAATTTGAAACTTAAGCTTTTCTTGACCCAAGGACGGATGCTATTGAAATTGGAATAAATCGGTCCATGTTTTGACCTATCCCCCATACAAACGTCCCCTTTAAATACGGGTCAAAAGACCTTAACAACCGCATTTTAATAGGTATACTTTGGTAGGTAAACATGTTTTGTATTCACAAATCATCATTCCAAATTTTGAAAGAATCGGACCAGTTCTTCTTGTAGCTCCTATACAAACCACCCTTCCTATATTTACATATATCGCTAAAATTTCATGAAAATTATAAAAATTTTGTTTGTGTGTGTTTAATTCGTACTTTATTAACCCAATCAAATCTGATTATAGTTACACCATTTTTTGGACTTAGGCCCCATATGAAACTTTCGACCGAAATACACCTAAAGCGGTTTATTGGCATGATATAAAAGTATATTTCACTCAAATTTGGTTTGAGAGTGTTTTCTACACTTATTAAAGATTTGACATAAGACAGACCCCATCGGTCTATGTTTGGACTTGGGGCCCATTTTCCGGGAAACACTGATGTAGGGTATTATATGGTCGGTCCTGACCTACTTTAATTTTCTTACTTGTTATACCCTACACCACACTGTGGTACAGGGTTTAATGAGTTTGGGCTGATGATTGTAACTACCCGAAATATTGGTCCTAGACCCACCTAAAGTATACCGATCGACTCAGAATCACTTTTTGAGTCGATTTAGCTATGTCCGCCTATTCGTCCATCTGTCCGTCCGTCCGTCTGTCTGTCCGTCTGTCTATCGTGTGATACAGGTCGCAATTTTTTACCAATTGACTTGAAATTTGAAACTTAAGCCCCACATGGCCTAAGGACGAAGCCTATTGAAATTGCAAACAGTGTAAACACTATACAGGTCGCAATTTTTAACCAATTGACTTGAAATTTGAAAATTAAGCCCCACTTGGCCTAAGGACGAAGCCTATTGAAATTGGAAAAAATCGGTCTATATTTAGACCTAGCCCTCATACGAAGGTCCTCTTTAGTTTTTGCTCAAATGACTATAATAACCGTTTTATAATAGGTATCTTTTTGAAAGGTAAACATGTTTTGTCTTCACAAATGACCATTCCGAATTTCAAAGAAATCGGACCAGTTCTTCTTGTAGCCCCCATACAAACCACCTTCCCGATTTTCACATAAATGTCTCAAATTTCATGAAAGTAGAAAATATTTCATTAAAATTTTTTTTGTGTATGTTAAACACGTACTTAAATAACCTTATCAAACCTGATAATCATCGGACCAGTTTTGGACTCAGGCCCCTTGTGAAAGTTTCGCCCGATATTCAGTTAAAGCGGTTTATTTTCAACAAATAGAAGTATATTTCACTCAAATTTGATTTGTAAGTGTTTTTTACACTTATTAAAGATTTGACAACATATAGATCTAATCGGTCCATGGTCCCATTTTCCGTGAAACACTGGTGTAGGGTATTATATGGTCGGACTTGATCGACTATAATTTTCTTACTTGTTTTTTTTTTTAATTTTTGAATTTTGGAGGGTATCAAAGATTTGGCACAGCCGAATTTAAAACTCTTGTTAGTAGTTTTGATCACATGATCAACTATTTTATATATTCTTTTTATTTATTTACAACTCATTTTTAATAATTTTAACCTAACCGAGAACTGGCAATACTGACCATCGTCTCGTTGTAGCGAAAGAACCAAGAGTTCTGGTGGGAATCGAACCCACGACCCCCACATTCAAAGGCTAGCACGCTACCAACTATGAACCCACTATTTTCAGAATCGTAGGCTAGCATGCTACCAACTAGCCTACAGGGTAGTTCGTTTTGAAAACTAGTGTTATCATTACTAAAATTGTGTTCTAGATCTAGCACTTAAAATGCTAACACGACAAGCCTGCTGTAAACTAAATAATTAATAATACTCCTTTTATGACATTTGTAACATTCATATCAAACTATTAGATCTTTTTAAAAATTCTAGCAATTTAATAATCATTTAGCAAATATTATTTAGTTATATTTTAAAAATTACACAAATGAATACAATTCTAAATTTGTCAATATTTTTAAAATCCATTAAACATTATCAATGGTTTTTTTGTATATTCGGTATAAATTTACCACCAATTATAATTTTTGCGCCTCCAACTCAAACTAAATCATATAAATATTATATAATCTATTTTATATACATAATATATTCTTTGATCTTATGTGTTGTCGCAGTTCGAACGTTATATGTTCACAATTATATTGTTAATAATTCAATTACGGCCTATGATTTCGATACCATAACCAAAATTTTAGGTTATATACCAAATGTAATTTTGGCGATTTTACAATTAACATTGGAATTTAATACATTTTGGAATCAAAAAAATCTAAAAGACATCTTTAAAATAATAGCTAAATTGGAAATGGATATAAAGGAATTATGTCAAAATATTTTCGATACCCAAATCATAAAAAAGAAATATTTCAAAACATCGGGTGTATTTATTATAATGGTGGCTTTAAATTTGTCATATCTAAATTATTATCTTATAGTTGAATCTATGGCTTTACGAGACAGAATATTTGTTATATTTTTTACAGTAGCTATACAAATGAAAGCTTTAGAATATGGCATTTATATACAATTAATACAGGAATTTCTTTTAATGCTAAAGGAAAGTTTAAAATGTTTGGGTGCCACTGTGGAGCAAAATGTAAAAAGAAATCAGCCATTACCCTGCATTCATCGAGAGGAATTAATGAGAATACAATTTTTATTATTGGACATATGGTTTTTATTACAAAAATTACAAAAATATTTTGCCTGGGGTATATTAATACTATTTTGTTACAATGCCGTTTCTATATTAACTGTTGTTAACTGGGCTTTCGTGGGACATATGTATGAAACGGAATTGAAATTTCGATTTTGTAAGTACGCATGAAATAAATATTTTTTCCAATCATACTAGTTTTCAAATTAAAAAAAGCATTGCGATCCACAAAATTTTGCATTTATTTTCCATCTTGCGCTGAATCTGAAAATGAAGTCGAAAGATAAACAGTTTTTAAGATATTGCCAAGTTTTCAAAATTTCAACTTTTTAAAAAAGTGGTTTTAGTTAAAAAACTCTTTTTTTTTAACTAAAGGTAATTAAATGCTTTATCAAATAACACCGCTCTACAAATCTGAGGTTTGTCGCTGCGTTTTGGATGAAACCAAAAAAGTTGATAGGGTTTGGTGCCCCGATTCCAAAACGGTCACTCAAATTTTTCTATCACGTCACAATTTTGAGAAAATCGCGGTTAAAATGTCAAAGAATGCCGATTTTGACCATTTTCGAACGCCTATAAAATAAGATCCTGGCATGCAAATGACTTGGTATCTAGCTCATTCGAAAGTGTGTAATTTTCTCTTTCAGACAAGATCAAATCTTCTTGGAATTTAATTTTCTAAAATGGCGAAAAAATCATTAGAATCATCTAAATCTAAAATTTACGTATGAATTTGTATGAAAATTTGTTAAAAAACACTGTGTAAATAAACTAAATATTGATAAAATGGAAAGTTTTTTGCTAATGATTTTTTTACCATTTTAGAAAATTAAATTTTTATAACATTTTATCTTTAAGAGAAAATAACAGGCTTTCAAATGAGCTTGATACCAAGTTATTTGCATGTCAGGATATTATTTTATAAGCTTCTAAAAAGGGTCAAAAATGCCCTTTTTCGGCACTTTAACCGCGAATTACTCAAAATCCTGACGTGATGGACAAATTTGGGCTCCGGATTTGGAATCAGCGCAACAGACACTATCCAAATCACTAACCAGAATCCAATACGCATTTTGTTGTTGAGCTGTGTAATCGATATACCGACGATTTTGCTTCAATTTTACCGAACTTTTGAAAAAAAAATATTAACTTCTATTGCAAATTTCAGAAAGAAAAAAAATTAAATTAATTTTTTTCTTTACAGTTCAAGTCTGATCTCTTACGAAGAAAAAAGAGGGGTTTTAAAAAATTCGTTAAAAATTGTAAAAGTTATATGCATTTGGGTAAAATGTTAAAATTTAGTTATTAAAATACAGTTAAATTTGTGTTTTTATACATTCGGCAAACCCGAAACACACAAATACAATTGTTTTTGTATAAAACTAAAATTTTGCATTTTTGTTCATATGCATGTAACTTTTACAATTTGTGAAGGATTTTATTAAAAACCCTCGAATTTTCTTCGTAATAAATCTTACTTAAACTTAGAATACAGAAATAATATTTAAAAAATTCTTAACATTGTCAAATTTAAAAAAGAATTAACTGTTTTTGATAAATTTCGTTTAAATTGAAGTCAAATTGTCGATACATCGATGAATAGATTCAAGAGCGATAATTAGATTAAAAAATGTTGACATGAAAAATATCTCCGATTTTGACCAGAGATATTTTTATTATGCTAAAACCAATTTTTTAAATATGAAATTTGGCAATATCTTAAAAACTGCTTTACTAAAATTTCGATTTTGTAAGATCAAAATGAAATTTTTTGTAAGAAACCTTTTGAGTGGATTTTTTTGGGTGCAAATTTTTTGAAGTATACATTTTACACTGGATAAAAATTCAATTTAAAAAACTAATACTGAAAACAAAAAAAATTTGATTTAAATTTTTTTGGTGTAAATTTTTTAATACCCTCCACTCTAGTTAAAAAACTAATACTGAAAAAAAAAATGTTGGCTTAAATTTTTTTTTGTGTAAATTTTTTTACACCCTCCACTCTAAAAGGTATATATGGGGCATTCCATGTGAAATCGGACACTTTGAAAAACTTTTTTTTTAGATTTTCCCAATTTTTTTACAGTTTTTAGTACCTTTCGAAAACTCCTTCGTGGTAAATTTTCAAAATTGGTAGTTTGTTCCTTTACTCAATCTTCTTTTAATCATAACTTCTTCAATAATGGTCCAAATTTCAATTTTTTTTTTAAAAATTTTTGTTTTTTTACGTACTTTCTAAAAAAAAATCCCAAAAAATTCTTAAAAGCGCTCTAGTGTGCGATTTTTAAGTTTTATAATTTAAATCTCATTTTTGAAAATGTTTGTACTCTTCGATTTTTTTGAAATTTTTTTGTGTAAAACTTCTATCAATTCTACAAATTTTTTGCCCAGGAAGATCGTGGGATAACGATTATTACTATTTTTTAAAATTTTTTGAAAAAATTTTATTGTAATTTTTCAATCTTAAAATCACTTCTACTGCTCCAATGGTGCGTCATAGAGGGGTCCTTTATAAGACCGACCCCCATTAATTTTTACGTCTTAACATTTCTTTGGAACAAACTAATACCCTATCTCCAATTTCTAAGGGTGCTCCCACACAATACGTCATTTTTTAAAATTTGTTCCAACCGCTCTAACTGCCCAAATAGTGCCCTTAGAGCAACAAAATGTATGACTGACCCACAATATTTTTTTAGTCCAAACATTTTCTCTGAACACACCTACCCTCTATCTTTAACTGTTAAGGCGGTCCTCATACAATTTTTTTTTATTTTTTGTAAATTTGTTTTATTTAATCAGCATATACCGGTCCAATGGTGCGTCCGAGAGGGATCATTAGTGAGACCGACCAACATTTAATTTTACCCTACAACAATTTCTTAAAACATACTTACGCCCTATCTCCACTCCCTTAGTAGGCTCCCATACAAATAACAGTTGGAGCAAATTTTATAAAAATGTAATTTTTTATAGGAGCCTACTTAGGGAGTGGAAATAGGGCGTAGGTATATTTTAAAAAAATGTTGTAGGGTAAAAATAAATGGGGGTCGGTCTCACTAATGACCCCTCTCGGACCCACCATTGGACCGGCAGAAGCTGATTAAATAAAACAAATTTACAAAAAATAAAAAAAATTGTATGGAGACCGCCTTAACAATTAGAGATAGAGGGTAGGTGAGTTCAGAGAAAATGTTTGGACTAAAAAAATATCGTGGGTCGGTCATACATTTTGTTGCTCTAAGGGCACTATTAGGGCAGTTAGTGCGGTTGGAGCAAATTTTAAAAAATTTCGTTTTGTGTGGGAGCCCCTTAGAAATTGGAGATAGGGTATTAGTTTGTTCCAAGGAAATGTTAAGACGTAAAAATGAATGGGGGTCGGTCTTATAAAGGACCCCTCTATGACGCACCATTGGAGCAGTTGAAATGATTTTAAGATTGGAAAATTACAATAAAATTTTTTAAAAAAATTTTAAAAAAATAGTAATAATCGTTATCCCACGATCCTACTGTGCAAAAAACATGTAGAATTGATAGAAGTTTTACACAAAAAAATTTCAAAAAAATCAAAGAGTACATATATTTTTAAAAATGAGATTTAAATTTTAAAACTTAAAAATCGCATACTAGAGCACTTTTAAAATTTTTTTTGGATTTATTTTTAAAAGTACGTAAAAAAACAAAATTTTTTTAAAAGAAGTTTGAGTAAAGGAACAAACTACCAATTTTTAAAAATTCGATATCTTTGAACGGTTCATCAAAAAAATCTGAAATTTTACCACGAAGGAGTTTTCGAAGGGAACTAAAAACTGTAAACAAATTGGGAAAATCTAAAAAAAAATTAATTAAAGTGTCCGATTTGACATGGAATGCCCCAAATATTTTAAGTTTCATGCAAATCGTTGTTGGTTGGAGTTCTTCCCTTGTTACTCCACAATCCAAAATTTTGCCTGATGTTCTGTTAAATCAGTCTATTGGCAACAAAACGAAGTCTATTTCACATAAATTTAGGTTTGTGTGTGTTTTCCACACTAATTAAAGAGCTAACAAAAGATAGAATCAGATGTTTGGACCAGGGACCCATTTTTCGAAATCCACTTGTGTAGATTATAATATAAACGGTCTAGACCACCTATAATTTTCTAACTTGTTTTTTTTTTTTAATTTCCTTTATTAAAATATTTTTTTATTAAATATTGCTTTAAAAAATTTCTTTTAACAAATATTTTCTTAAAATGTTATTAAAAATATTATTTCAGTTCGTACAACTTATATTTCGATATTATTAATCAACATGCTGTTTTTATGCTATTTGGCACAAAAATGTATAAATGAGGTAAAATTTCAATAAAGATGGCTTATACTTAAAATCGTTTATATTAAATTTTGAAGATAAAAAAATATTTTAATTTTAAATATACAGTGACTCACACCTTAATTCGTGCAGTAAAAGACAAATACAAATTTTAATATTTTAACAATAACAAATTTTATTATTACAAATTTTATATTGTCGCATCAAATTCAACCTGTGACAATTTTATGAAGAAGATATTTGCGCAAATCATTTGTAATTTTAGGTTATGTGAAATGTACCAAAATTTTCTGTAAACTAATTTTGAGAAAAAAATCCTGAAAATTGTTTTTTGTAAAAAAAAATTGTTTTTTGTAAAAAAAATTGTTTTTTTGTAAAAAAAATTGTTATTTGTAAAAAAAATTGTTTTTTTTTTTTTTAAATTAGTTTTTAATTGCTTAAATACCATTCAGTGTCCAATTCTGTTCAATAAAATAAAAATTTTTTGAGATAAACGATTTTGAGTATAAGTCCTCGATATTATTTTTATTCTCCCAAATTTGTTTTTTTAATAGAATTTTCTTTACCCCTTATGCACAGTATCAACAATTTTCCTCTCTTCTCCACAATTTCAAATTAAAATCATATGATTTAGATATATTGATGCGTTTAAAAGAGTATTCATTACAATTAATGCATTTGCAATTAATATTTACTTGTAATGGTTATATGGATATAGATTTAGCTAGTTTTGGTAAGGTAAAGTATTACATTTTATGATTCAAAAACAGAAAATTGTGTAATGATTTTTCAAATATTAAACTTTTACAGATGCTTTTGGTCATTTTTGCCTATGTGATTATACTCATACAATTTAAATTGGAGGATCTTGGTAAGGCAGCTATTGCGGGATCTCAACATTTTTTGGGAAGACATTGAAACTGATAGATGGAACTGATAAATAAAATTATAATTTTTAAATTATTATAATGTCAACTTTTTTTTATTAAATTATACAATTGAAAGCTAAGAACTTTCGAAGTAATTTCATACAAAAATAATTTTAAGATTTTTCTACCGAAACTTCTCAGATTTTGGGAAAAGAATTAAAAATTGTTTAGTAAAATGTACCATTATATAAATAATCATAATTACGAGTTATTGTATAAAAGTACCATTACATTAAAGTTAAATTAATAGTCACATGTTTTAAATCACCATTTCTTTTAAAACAAATTTTTAAAAGTGCCATTTTTTAAAAAGTGCCATTTTATAAAAAGTACCATTTTATAAAAAGTACCATTTTATAAAAATTAACATTTATAAAGAGTTCCTTTTTTTAAAAAGTACCATATTATAAAAAAGTACCATTTTATAAAAACTATTATTTTATAAAAAATAAAATTTTATAAAAATACCATTTTATAAAAAATACCATTTTATAAAAACTACCAATTTATAAAAGTATCCTATAATAAAAAGTACCATTTATAAAAAGTACCTCTTTATAAAGAGAACTACTTTATAAAAAGTAACATTTAATAAAAAGTAACACTTAATAACATGTACCATTTTATAAAAAATATCATTTAATAAGAAGCACCATTTTATAGAAAATACAAACTTAAAAAGTACCATTTTATAAAAAGTACCATTTTATAAAAAGCACCATTTTATAAAAAGTACCATTCTATAAAAAGTGTCATTTTATAAAAAGCTACATATTATAAAAAGTACCATTTTATAAAAGTAAAATTTTATAAAAAGCACTATTTTTTAAAAAATACCATTTTACAAAAAGTACCATTTGATTAAAAGTAACATTTTTTAAAAAGTACCATTTTATAAAAAGTACCATTTTATAAAAAGCACCATTTTATAAAAAGTACAACTTTATAAAAAGTACCATTTTATAAAAAATACCACTTAATAAAAACAACCATTTTAAAAAATGGACTATTTTATAAAAAGTACTATTTTATAAAAAGTACCATTTTATAAAAAGGACTCTTTTATAAAAAGTACAATTTTACAAAAAGTGTCATTTCATAAAATGTACCATTTTATAAAAAGTACCATTTTAAAAAATTAGCATTTTAAAAAGTACAATTTTAAAAAACTACAACTTTATAAAAAGTACCATTTTATAAAAAAAGTACCATTTTATAAAAAGAACCATTTTAAAAAAGGACTATTTTATAAAAAGTACTATTTTATAAAAAGTTCCATTTTATAAAAAGTATTATTTTATAAATAGTACCATTTTATAAAAATTATCATTTCATAAAAAGTACCATTTTATAAAAAAGTACCATTACATAAAAAGTGTCATTTTATAAAAATTACCATTTTATAAAAAGTACCATTTCATAAAAATTACTATTTTATAAAAAGTACCATTTTACGATAAATAACATTTTATAAAAGTATCATTTTATAGAGTTTATCATTTTATAAAAAGTATTATTAAATAAAAAGTACCGTTTTTTAAATAATACCATTTTATAAAAACTACCATTTTATAAGTAGTACCATTTTACAAAAAGTACCATTTTAAAAAAGTACCATTTTCTAAAAAGTACCATTTTATAAAAATTACCATTTTATAAAAAGTACCATTTTATGAAAAGTGTCATGTTATAAAATGTACAATTTTATAAAAAGTTCCGTTTTAAAGAAATAACCATTTTATAAAAAGTACCATTTTATAAAAAGTATCATTTTATAAAAGGTACCATTTTATAAAAAGTACTATTTTATAAAAATTACCATTTTATAAAAAGTACTATTTAATGGAAAGTACCATTTTATAAAAAGTGCCATGTTATAAAAAGTACAATTTTATAAAAAGCTTCATTTTATAAAAATTACCATTTTATAAAATGTACCATTTAATGAAAAGTACCATTTCATAAAAAGTACCATTTTATAAAAAGTACCATTTTATAAAAACTACTATTTTAAAAAATTTACCATTTTATAAAATGTACCATTTAATAAAAAGTACCAATTAAAAAAAAAAGTACCATTTTATAAAAAGTTCCATTTTATAGATGTTACCAAAGTACCATTTTATAAAAAGTACTATTTTTAAAAAAAAAGTACCACTTAAAAAAAGTTTTTATAAAAAGTACCATTTTATAAAAAGTACCATTTTATAAAAAGTACCATTTTACATAAAGTACCATTTTATAAAAAGTACCATTTTATAAAATGTACCAATTCTAATTATTTTAAGAATTAAGTACCATCTTTAAATGTACTTCTTGAAAAAGTATCACTTTAGTACCACTTAAACAAAACAAAAAAAGAAACATTATGTAAAAACTCATAAAACATTCAATAATTTAAAAAATGTGCTAAGGCACAAAAAACGGTTATAGATTGTCATAAAGAGGGAAAAGTTGTTGCAAGATCTAGTTTTTATATTTTTTCTTAGAATTTTTTTGTTTTTTTTAACGCTTCTAGCAATAAGAAACCATTTTAAAAAGTACAATTTTATTAAAAGATTTTTTTTGTAAAAATTATTTCAATAAAGTACCATTTTTGCAATAAAGTACCATTTCGTAAAAAGTACAATTACATAAAGTATAAAGTATAATACAAAAAGAAATATTTTAAAAAAGTACCATAACTCAAAAGTACCCTTGATAGTCTTACTTTTTAAGCATCTTTGTAAAAAAGCACCATTTTAAATCCATTTTATAACTGAACCGTTTAATTTTAAAAAGTACCAGTTTATACAAAATATCAACAAATAAAAATATTATAAATTTTTTTTTATGACCATTTTATAATTTTTTCTTTCTCAAAATTTAAAAAAAAAATATTTTTTTTATAGAGTAAAATTTAAAAAAAAAAAGTAAAATTTATTATTTTCAAAATTATTTTAACATTTTATCTTAACTAACCCTGCGAAGCCAGGTGGCTTATCTGCAGGAAAAAGTACCATTTTAAACAAATAAAATAAAAAATTTAAAAATGCTAAAAATTGATATTGGTCCTAAATAAATCATTATTTAGTACCAATATCACAAATGTGACATTTTTAAATATCACAAAAGTGTCATTTTTAAATGGAGTACCATTATGTAAAAGAAACACAAAAAAGAGTTTTTGTATAAAAGTACCAAAACATTAAAGTATCATTTAAAGAACTGTTATATTATGATTTTAAAAAGTACCATTTTGTAAAAAGTACCAATTAATAAAAACATTTTTTTTAATAAACGCAGTTATAATAGTTATATTTTGGCAGGCTGGATTACCCAATGCTCAGTTATAAAATAATTGTCCAATAAATTTAACTTTTTCAATTTTTTTTCCTTGACCCTTTTACGAAGGAAGAGACAGTTTTATTTAAAGTTTCATTTAAAATTAATTTTAACAAAATCCAATCATTTTAACCCGTTGGGTCCTTCGATTAGGGGTACGCGAGCCAAAAAGGTTGGAATGACCTTTAGAGCATTTTTTGGGTTAAGTGGTGATAAATTTATTATACAAGGCGTATGATTGATATTAATTCAATCAGAAATAAATATTACTCATACGTTCTTGCATTTATAGATTTACAGTGGACAGAATTAAATTTTTTGGAAAATTAATTTTCGAATTTCTTGTTGGCCAGTGGTTCTCAAAGTAAGGCACCTTAAAAATATGTTATTTTAAAATACATGAGCACTTTGGTTTTTTGAGTTTTCTCAGTCATATTTTCTAGAAATATTTATCAGAAATATTTTGAGATTCTGAAAAAATTTGGTTTTAAAAAAAGTTTCAGAAGTAGATTTTAAGACGTTACAACTGATATAGAAAAGTTTTAAGATATTACGCCATTTTGTCAATGAAATTTCTTTGATTCTAAGGCAGTATAGAAAACTATATAAAATTCATCTCAATCTCGGAAATATCTTAGATTCTTAAACATTTTTCAGGAAAAGTTTTTAGATATTGCGCCATTTTTTCAATAAAATTTCTTTGATTCTGAGACAGTTTTTCTACAGAAAATTTATCTGAATCTAAGAAATTTCTTCTAAGAATAATTTTAGATTCTTGAACATTTTTCCCAAAAAAATTTCTGATACTGAAATAATAAAAAAAAACTCTTAGATTCTGGAAAAAAAATCTACATTTTTTTAGATTCTGGAATTTTTTTCTATAGAAAGATTCTCAGATTGTGAGAAAAGTTTCTAATAGAAAAATTTTAAGATTCTGAATCATTTTGTAATTCTGGGACATTTTTATACCCTACACCACTCTGTGGTACAGGGTATAATGAGTTTGTGCTGATGTTTGTAACTACCCGAAATATTGGTCCTAGATCTACCTTCAAGCATACCGATCGACTTGGAATAACTTTTTGAGTCGATTTAGCGATGTCCGTCCGTCTTTCCGTCCGTCCGTCCGTCCGTCCATCTATCGGTTTAAGCACGATACAGGTCGCAATTTTCAATCAATTGACTTGAAATTTGAAAGTTATGCATCTTTTGGCCCAAGGACGAAGCCTATTGAAATTGAAGAAAATCGGTACATGTTAACATACAAACGCCCCCTTTGGATTCAGCATAAACGACTCTAATAACCGTATTATAACAGATATCGCTTTGAAATTTAGCAGGTAAACAAATTTTGTATGCACATATCACCATACCAAATTTTAAAGGAATTGGGTCAGCCCTTCTGGTAGTCCCCATACAAACCACCTTCCCGATATTCACACAATTCACTTAAAATTCATAAAAATGTAAATATATGATAACAATTTTATTTTTAGGTGTTAAACGTGCATTTTAGTAACCTAATTAAATCGGAATATATTTGGACCATATTTGGACTTAGTCCCCCATATAAAAATTTCGACCGATATTCAGTTAAATCGGTCTATTGACAAAAAATAAACCAATTCCACTAAAATTTGATCTGTGTGTGTTTTTTACACCAAATAAAGATCTAACAAAAGACAGATCCAATCGGTCCATGTTTGGACTTGGGACCCATTTTCCGGAAAACACTGGTGTAGGGTATCATATGGTCGGTCTTGACCGACTATAATTTTCCTACTTGTTTTTTTATATAGAATTTTATGGATTCCGGTAATTTTTTCCTATAAACAAAATTATTAGATTCTGGAAAAAAAATTTCTTTACATAAAATTTCTCAGATTTTAAAACTTTTTTGTAGAAAAAAAATTTCAGATTCTGAGACAATTTTTCTTTTAAAAAAATTTAGTTTCTGAGATATTATTTATAGAGTGACATTGTTAGTAATTATAAAAATAGAAAATTTTAGCTCGAGGCCTGGGTTTTTTTATTTTCTTAAGATTCTTCTATATTTCCGATTTTTCGATATTCGTCAAATATCATCTTAAGGTATAAAATGGATTTTAATAAAAAAATAAAAATTCAAAAATTATAGTTGTTTATCACTTGTCATTTAAACTCAAAAGAAGAACTGAAAAAACAATAATTTTAATTAAAGAAAAAACTCAGGCCTCGAGCTCAAACATTTTATTTTTTATTATTAAATTAGAAAGAACGAATAAGCAACTATAATTTTTTTATAATTTCTCTTTCTGAGATATTTTTTATAAAGTGACATTTTAAAAAATATGAATATAAAATGTTTGAGCTCGAGGACTGAATTTTTTCTTTAACTAAAATTCTTCTATATTTCTGATTTTTCGATATTCGTCAAATATCATCTTAAGGGATATAAAGGATTTTAATAAAAATATTAAATTCGAAAATTTTAGTTGTTCATCACTTGTCATTAAAAATTCTAAAAGAAGAATTGAAAAAACAAGAATTTTATTTAAAGAAAAAACTCAGACCACGAGCTTAAACATTTAATATTTTAAAATTAAATTAGAAAGAACGAAAAACAACTATATATTTTTATAATTTCTCTTTCTGAGATATTTTTTATAAAGTGACATTTTAAAAAATATAAAAATAAAATGTTTGAGCTCGAGGCCTAGATTTTTTCTTTAATTAATCTTCAGGGAATATAGTGGATTTTAATAAATATATAAAATTCAAAAATTATAGTTGTTCTTCACTTTTCATTTAAAATTGCAAAAGAAGAATTGAAAAATACGAGTTTTAATCAAAGAAAAAACTCAAGCCTCGAGCTCAAACATTTAATATTTTAAAATTAAATTAGAAAGAACGAAAAACAACTATATATTTTTAATAATTTCTTTATAAATTTTTCCTTTAGAAAATTTTTCAGATTTTTCAATACTTTACCTATAGAAAAATTCTCAGAAAAATTTCATAAAAAAATTTTTCATTTTATATTTTCTTTACCTATAAAAAAAATTCTCAGAAAAATTTCATACAAAATTTTTTTCATTTTATATTTTCCAAATCCTTTCAAAATTAGACTTAAATTTCCAAAACTCACAAAATATGTACATATGTATTTATGCGCCATAAAAGTAGCTACTTAAGGTAAACTTTTGTAGCCAAATACCAAAATGATTGTACGTTTTGCAGTTAATTAGCAAACAAAAGCATAGTGGACATGTTAAAACATGACACAATACTGGCCAATGTTTCAAATACATGGAAGGGGATAACTGTAACTATATGCACAAGCACATACACACACACTCACACATACATTAACGCAAACATGTATGCAACAAAAAAAAAAAAATATTCACAAACATTTACATTCATATAAAGCAACCATAACATGACCACTACATACAGTCACATATTCATATTATCTCATCTCATGTTACTATATGAAGTGTCCTTATAGTGTTTATACAAAAATGTGCTTATGTGTGTGAGTGTATGACTAAAAGTATTGTAGTATTAAGTGTATGTAGTAGTTAAATGAATAACTAGTGTTTACTTTTTCTACGCTTGTTATTTTTTTATGTATTCAAACTTTTGGAGCAGTTTTCCAATGTTGAGTTTAAGTTAAAAAAAAATATAGCATACTTTGAGGATAATAGAAATCATCATTTTTATAGCATACTTTAGGGATAAAAATTCATTGGTAATTAAAAAATAGCAATCAATCCTAAAAGAACCCTTATAAATTTTAAAATACTTTTTCTATAGAAAAAAATCCGAAAATTTACTAACTAATAACTGTGAAATCTTCCCCAAAATATATATAAAATTCAACTAGGGAATAACTGTGTTCTGTATGAGGTAAATGTTTACTTTAGTTTTATACTACAACAGCCTCTTTATGTACTTGTAAAAAAACATCATGATACAGGGAAAAACATGATGTTAAGGATTTATTTGTATTTGTCAACGTCATCAACTTCAAACTTCAAATTAAGTGTATGCAAAAAAACAAAAAGGTTAATAAAGTTTTCCTATTTGTAGTTTGTAGTAGTTACCTACTGTCTGCTGACAGGAAATAATAATTGTTGTTGTTTGATTTTTAAAATTGGAAAACAACTTCTTTTATGTAACTTGTAACTTCATTAATTAATTTGCTGCTTTGTGATCAACAAAAACAATCCACCAATGATTATTTGCTAAAGGGGGGTTTCCATAGATAATAACTTTAACAAACAACTGGTGAATAAAGTTATTTGTAGTTAATTAAAAGCTTAAAAGTATACTTTTATTTATTAGTTAACTAAAGCAACTAAAAGTATGCTTCAATTATTTTGTTTGTTTCAATTATTTATAAGGATTAATAGACTATTTCAAATGAACTTAATTTGCACAAAATAATTTGATGCATGGAAAAATATTTGAGAATTTATTTTTTAGAATTTGAAAATTTTTTTATAGAATAAATTTCTCAATATCTACGAATTTTCTATAAAATGCGTATAAAAATTTTCAATAGAAAAAATGCATTAGAATCTTCTTAAATACAATTTTTTCAAAATCTTGGATATTTTTTAAAGGAAATTGTACTAAAATCTAATAATCTACAAAAAAAAAATCAAATTTTTACATATTTTTATTGAATAGAACATCCCAGCAAAACTTTGGTAATGGGTAGTGATTATATAGCACATTACCAGGTAATGTATATACCTTATTAGTAGCATAATTTTAGGATGTCTTACCAAACATTTGTTCCACAAAGTATTATTTAAAAGTGAAAAATAATGCATTACTGATAATTTGATACGTAATGCATGATTATTGGAAAAAATGTATTTCATATTTATTATTTCTAAACATTAAGTCATGGATGACTTATATTTGGTTACATTATGTATTATTTGAAAGTTTGAAATAATGCATTATTTATAATTGGATGCATAATGCATTACAATAACATAAAAAATAATTATTTTATAAAAAAAATGCATAAGTTTAAACTAGAGATGGGCTCAGGACAGGAAATTTCTAACGACACACACTCACGAGCATATTTTATCTACTTACACTCACTTACAATCACGAGAGTAAATTTAATACAAAATTACTTTTTCACTACTCGTAACACCTTATATATTATCTTCTGGTATGCTATATTATTTCATTTCTCGTAACCTTACTCGTATTCTTCGTTCTAAATTTATGACTTATTTTATACCTTACTGGTATTCTTTGTGATAATGTGGATGCATTACTTTGAGTCTCATCGCCTGTTAAAATCATCAATGCTGCAATGTATAAAATTAGAGATCCTATACCTTATTTTATACCTTATTTGGTAATCTAAGTTTTGCTGGGATACTTAAGTAACTGCATTACAAAAATGTTATCAATTGGTACTTTTTATAAAATGGTACTTTTTTAAAATGATAACTTTTATAAAATGGTACTTTTTATATAATGGTATTTAAAAAAAATAGTACTTTTTATAAAATTATGCTTTTTATAAAATGGTACTTTTTATTAAATGGTACTTTTTATAAAATAACACTTTTTATAAAATGGTACTTTTTATAAAATGGCACTTTTTATAAAATGGTACTTTTTATAAAATGGTATTTTTTATAAAATGGCACTTTTTATAAAATGGACTTTTTATAAAATGGTAATTTTTATAAAATGGAATTTTTATAATATGGTGCTTTTTATAAAATGCTACCTTTTATAAAATGCTACTTTTTATAAAATGCTACTTTTGTAAAATTATCCTTATTATAAAATGCTAATTTTTATAAAATATTAATATTTATAAAAAAAAAAACTTTTTAAAAAATGGTACTTTCTATACTTTTATAAAATGCAGCTTGTACTTTTTATAAAATGATACTATTAAAAATAGTACTTTTTATAAAATGTTGCTTTTTATAAAATAGTACATTTTATAAAATGCTGCTGCTTATAAAGTGGTACTTTTTATAAAATTGTACTTTTTATAAAATAGTATTTTTATAAATAATTTTAATTTTCATTTTCCAAAAACCAAAAAATTTTATAGAAATTTTCCAAAAATCTAAAACTTTGATCGCAGGTAGCACGGGTTAAAATAAATGATATGTCTTGAAAAATATTTTTATTAAAAAAATAATTTTTTTAATTGCTACTTTTTATAAATTTGTACTTTTTATAAAATGACACTTTTTATAAAATGTTACTTTTTATAAAATGATACTTTTTACTAAATGATACTTTTTACAAAATGTTTTCCACAAATCGGATTTTAAAAATATTTTTCTTAAAAAAAATAATGTTTTTATTAATCGGTACTTTTTTAAAATGGTACTTTATGTAAAATGGTACTTTTTATAAAATGGTAGTTTTTAGAAAATAGTACTTTTTATAAAATGGTTTCTTTTTATAATATGGCACTTTTTATAAAATGGAACATTTAATAAAATGAAACATTTAATTAAATGGTATTTCTTATAAAAATTGTACTTTTTCTAAAATGGATTTTTTTAATATGGTACTTTTTATAAAATGGTACTATTAATAAAATTGTAGTTTTTACTAAATGGCACCTTTTATGAAATGGAACATTTAATAAAATAGTATTTCTTATAAAAAATGGTATTTCTTTAAAATGTTTTTTTTTAATATGGTACTTTTTATGAAATAGTACATTTTATAAAATTATACTTTTTATAAAATAATACTTTTTATAAAATGACACTTTTAACAAAATGTTTCTTTTTATAAAATGGTACTTTTTATAAAATGGTACTTTTTACAAAATGGTACTTTTTATAAAATGGTACCTTTTATTAAATAGTACTTTTTCTAAAATGGTACTTTTTATAAAATGGGTCTTTATATAAAATGGCACTTTTTATAAAATGACACTTTTTATAAAATTATACTTTTCATAAAATTACGCTTTTTATAAAATGGTACTTTTAATAAATTGTACTTTTTACTAAATGGTACTTTTTATAAAATAGTACCTTTTATAAAGTATAGTTTATAAAACAGTTCTTTTTAAAAAATAGTGGTACTTTCTATAAAATGGTACTTTTTATAAAATGGTACTTTTTATAAAATGGTACTTTTTATTAAATGATACTTTTTATAAAATGGTATTTTTTTATAAAATGGTACTTTCAATAAATGGTATTATTTATAAAATCGTACTTTTTATAAAATGGTACTTTTTTTGAAATGGTACTGTTATAAAATTATCCTCTTTACAAAATGCTGAGTTTTATAAAATAGTAATTTTTATAAAATAATACTTTTTATAAAATAATTCTTCTTATAAAATGATACTTTTTATGAAATGGTACTTTTAATAAAAAGTTACTTTTTAAAAAATTGTGCTTTGTATAAAATTATGCTTTTATAAAATTGTACTTTTTATAAAATGGTACTTTTTTGAAATGGTACTTTTTATAAAATTGGTGATTTAAATAAAATTGTAATTTTAAAACATGGTACTTTTTATAAAATGGTACTTTTTATATAATTGCACTTTTTATGAAATTGCACTTTTTATAAAGTAATACTTTTTATAAAATGGTAATTTTTTAAAAAATGGTAATTTTTTATAAAATTTAGCTTTTTTTAAAACGGTGATTTTTATAAAATGGTACTTTTTATAAAATGGTACATTACATAAAATAGTAATTTTTATAAAAAAAAAAACAAATATAAAATGGTACTTTTTGTAAAATGTCACTTTTCATAAAATTATGATTTTCATGAAATTGCACTTTTTATAAAATGACACTTTTAATAAAATTGTACTTTTAGCTAAACGCTACTTTTTATAAAATTGTACTTTTTATAAAATGGTATTTTTTATAAAATTGTGCTTTTCATAAAACGGAATTTTTAATAAAATTGTAGTTTTTATAAAATGGTACTTATTATAAAAGGTACTGTTTATAAAATGGCGCGTTTTATAAAATGGCACCTTTCATAAAATAACGTTTTTTGCACTTTTAATGGAATTGTACATTTTGTTAATGATACTTTTTATAAAATGGTACTTTTTATAAAATGATACTTTTTATAAAATATTTCTTTTTTTAAAATGATACTTTTTATAAAAATACTTTTTATATAAAGTACTTTTTATAAAAAATACTTTTTATAAAATGGTCCTTTTTATAAAATGGTCCTTTTAATAAAATGGTACTTTTTATAAAGTGGTCCTTTTTTAAATGGTACTTTCATAAAACAGTATGAAATTATATCTTTTTAAAGTAGAACTTTTTAAAAAAAAATACGTATTGCTCGACCTTAGGACAACAAGGTTCTATTCGATTTTTTAAAATGGTACTTAACAGTATTTATTGAATGGTACTTCAATAACTGGATTCTTTAAAAAATATTTTATTTAATTGGTACCAGGGGCGTATCCAGGATTTTATTTCGGTGGGGGCCCAACATTTTTTTTTTCATTTTTTTTTTACAAAAAATCTACATAACAGCACATGCTTAAGAGTTTTTCTCGATTCCTTGAACTGAATGTAACACAATCAGATTCTTCATTTTTGTGTAAGTTTAAAACTGTTGGGGGGAAAAAAATAAATTTTTTTTTTTTATATTTTAAATTTTTTTGAGAGACTTAAGACTCTTTTTAAAGTGTGAACTGTATCAGATGCTTATACATTTTTACAAAGAAGATTATCTGAATCTGAAATTTTTTTTCAAAGAAAAGTCAAGATTCTATGAGAATTTCCAGTTAAGACAGTTTTTGCTACAGAATAAGTCAAAGACTCTAAATCATATTTCCAATGGAAAACGTTTCTCGGGAAAAAGTCACTTTAGAAAATGATTCTATAAACATATTTATAAAATTCTTTTCCAAAAGAAAAGACTCCGATTGTAAGACATTTTCCTAGAATCTGAGATATTTCTAGTCTAGCACATTTTCTCAGATTCTGAAACATTCTACACAAAAAGTTTTAGATTCTGAGAAAATCTTCGCTTTTTCTATTAGAAAAATGATTCAGATTTTGAGACTTTTTTTAAGAAGAAAACAGTATAAAAAAAGTCTTAAAACATTTCTCCTAAAGGAAAACTCTCGGATTCTTAAATAAATTTTCTATAGAAAAAGTCTCAGATTCTTAGACATTTTTCCAATAAAAAAAGTTTCTAATTCTGAGACATTTTTCCTATAGAAAGTCTCAGATTCTTATAGAAAAAGTCTCAGATTCGACATTTTTCCTCTAGAAAAAGTCTCAGATTCTTTGACATTTCGTCGCTGCTCCGTCATGATTTGGTATGTGACATTTTTGGGTTTTTTTTTTATTGCATAAAATGAAACCTCTATATGTCATCCGTCTGCCCACTAAACCGTTTGGCGATATCTTGAATGGTTTAGAAATTAGCAAAAGTAGCTATGTGAAATCCATATGTAAATGTTCCAAAAAAAAATGGTATGTGTAGTTTAAAACCAGTTTTTGTTAAGAAAACTTTTGCAAATATAAACGTTTTTGCTTAAAATTTTTAACATAAGGGTTTTAGGCATGCTTACATACTATACTAAAAAATGAAGTATGAGATCACATTTTAAAAGGAAGCTGTCATAATAAAAAAGCGATTTTTCGCGATTTCCAAAAAAAGTTATATGTAACTAAACAGTTTTTTTTTGCAGAAATTAATCACATACATTAGTCTTTTTATACACAGGAAATCAATTCTAAAAATTAATTATGGGGTTGCAAAAAAAATGCAAAATTAATAAAATATGAGAAAAATCGCGATTTTTACCACTTAATCGCAAAAAATTTTATCCAAATTTGTACTTAATATATCATTATGAGTCTAATCCGCATTTCCCATACCAAACAAATTTACATTTGTAAAAGCAGATTATTTTAAAATAGAAAAAAAGTAACAAAATGTCCAAAACGTTAACAATGATTTGCATGAAAACTGTTCCATTGATTCAAAAACGGACTTCACCATTGAAGTTAGCATGCCCCAAGAATATAAAAATGATGGTCAGTTCTCATGTCACAAATTTGAATACCATTTTTTTGAGTAAAATTTTTTCGCTAAAAAAACAAAATTCATTGAAACAACGCAGGACTTGGATGCAGATTTGTACAAAATATGGGTTTAAAAAGTGTAATTACTATCACTTTAATGAATATTAAATTTTTTTTTTCACTATTATCAAATTTTATAACTTAAGTTCTTTGAACAAAAACGGTCATGTGTATAAAATTGTCCAAAAATAAAAAAATTAATACCAAAAATGTTCCAACAAAATGTGTTATGTGTAGTTTTTTATGTAATCCGTTAATATCTTCGTTTTAGCTAAAAAATCATTATTTTTTTTGTGGTACACATCTATAAAATATCTTTATGTATTTAAAAGACGCATGACTTTTATAAAATATGGCAAAATTACAAAATAAAACGGTTTTTTTGCTCTCCTGAAAACTTCATTAAAAACACATACCAAATTACGACGGAGCAGCGACGATTTTTTCTTTAGAAAAAGCCTCAAATTCTAAGACATTTTTCCTAAAGAAAAAGTCTCAGATTCTGAAATATTTTTCCCATAGAAAAATACTCAAATTCTGAGACATTATTCTTATAGAAAAATATATTTTTACAATAGAAAAAGTCTCAGCTTGTGTATCTGAGACATTATTCCTATACACAAAATCTTAGATTTTGAGATAATTTTCCTTAAGAAAAATTTGTTGATTCTGAGACATTTTCCTAGATTGTAAGAAAAATTCTCAGATTCAGAGGCATTATTCCTATAGAAAGTTCTCAGATTCTAAAACATTTTTTATATAGAAAAACCTCGGATTCTAAGAATTTTTTTATAGAAAAAAATCTCAGATTTTGAGACATTTTTTAGATTCAGAGACATTATTTCTATAGAAAGTTCTCAGATTCTGAAACTTTTTTCATATAGAAAAGCCTCAGATTCTAAGAATTTTTTATAGAAACAGTCTCAGATTCTCAGACATTTTTCCGATAGAAAAAGTATTAGATTCTCAGACATTTTTCTTAAAGAAAGTTTTAAATTCTGAGACAATTTGTTTAGAAAAGTGTAAGATTCTGAGACATTTTTTTTTAAGAAATAGTCTCGTTCTGAGATATTTTTCTAAAAGACAAAGTCTCATTTTACGATTTGACTACATTTAACTTACAATTAGATAAATTTTTGTGTATATAAAATTTCGGGTTCTAAGATATTTTTTCATTAGAATCTTAAGTTGAAATGTTTAAAATTCTAAGAAAAAATTTTCAGATTTTGAAATTTTGAAATTTTTTAACAGAAAAATGTTCAGTTTCAAAACATTTTTCTTCAAAAAATTTTAGATTCTTAAATTTTTTTAGATTTTTTCAGAAGTTTTTTATTATTGATTTTTCAGAAGTTTTTTATTATTGTACTTGGTTTTTGATACCAAATCCTGAAATTTGTGATATCATTTCGGGGGGGGCCCGTACCCAATCCACTGATTGGTACCCTTTATAAAATTGTACATTTTAAATTACTATAAAGTCACTGGTATTTTTTTTAAATCATTATAAAATTGTTAATCTAGATTATGATTTTTAAATGAAATGGTGCTTTTCTTTAAAATAAGATTATTAATGGTACCTTAATGTTTATAGTACTTTTATACAATAACATTTTTTTATAACTGGATTCTGGTACTTTAATAACTTGATTCTAAAAAAAATTAAATTAATTGGTACTTTTTATAAAATGGTACCTTTTGATAACATTATAAAAAGTTTCTTTAATGAAATGGTACTTTTAAAATTAATTTTTAATCTATAAAAAGAGTTTTTATATTATTCTAAATTATAGACTTAGTTTTAATAGGTACTTTTTATAAAATCCCGAGTAAAAAAGTTTTTATATAGTTGTATATAATTTTATAAACATCATATATGATTATATAGAATTATATAGAATTTGATGCGAAAAATGAGTCGATAAAACCATATAAAATTTTATCAATGTTACTTGTGTTTTGATAAATTCTTTATATAATTTTATGCGAAATTTGGACCCCTTTTTTATATAACAAAAGCAAATTTATGTAATCAGATATAATTATGTACAACTATATCAAATTATATAAAACAATATATAATTTTATAAAGTTATATAAAATTATATCAAGTTTTATATAAATCATAAAATTTTGTTTTAATTATATATAATTATATATAATTTTATGTAACTTTATATAGTTTTATACAGTTTTATACAATTTTATATATTTTTATATAATTATATCTAATTATATAATTTTGCTATTATTATATAAAAATAGGGGTCCAAATTTCGCATAAAATTATATAAAAAATTTATCAAAATATATGAAACATTGATCAAATTTTATATAGTTTTATCGACTCATTTTTCGCATCAAATTCTATATAATTCTATTTAATCATATATGATGTTTATAAAATTATATACAACTATATAGGAACTTTTTTACTCGGGATGGTACTTTTTGACATTTAAAATCATTTTTAAACGGTTAATTAATAAAATGGGTTTTAATTTAAAAATGGTAATTTGAAATGATCTTTAAAAAATAATTGCTTTCAAAAAATAGTATTTCATTAAATGGTACTTTTCTAAAATGCTATAAGCTTTAAGACAACTGGTAGATATAAAACTATTTTTTTTTTTTTTTAACATGAAATATGTAAACCAAATTTAACACCCACTTTTCTTACTGTAGAACAATCTAGCCCCTTCTCAACTTTAGCTTATAGCAGTTTTGGTACTATTAGAATAAATATATTTTTGAATGTGCAAAAAATATATTTTTTTTTTAATTTAAAAAAAAAAAACTTTTTATATCATTTTAATTATTTTTTAACTAAATTAAAATTTTTAATTATATTCTGTTTTAACACATTTTTTTCAATTATTACACCTCATTGCCTTTTTTAGTATAAACAAAAAAAAAACTCTCACTATTAATATCATATACGTGTAATGGTTAATTTATTATAATTTAATTAATTTCATATTAATTATTCCACCAGGCATATCAGAAATTTAACATCAACCGAAATTAAAAATATATAAAAAACCAACTCTTTAACACGCACTTGATATTTTAATTCAATTTAAATATAAACTAATTAAAAATACCAGAGATTTATTAACAAAAAATTAAATTCATAATTAGGTTTTTTAATATTAAATATTTTTTAATATATTTTAATATATTTTAAATATTTTAGTATTAATAAATTTTTAAACCCGGTTTTTTTATTAAATTGTAAGTTAAAAGTCATTGAAACATAGTACACGCACTAATAACAAATTTCAAATACTGAAAGGAAATAAGGCTGAAAATATGGTGGAAAGTATGTTCGATTAAAGGAATAACAATACAAAAAAACTGCTAAATTGTTTTAACAAAAAGTATTATGGCCAACCTTTTTAATGTTTATTTTATGTTATAGTAGCATTTTTTTGTTCATCTGGCCAACCTATTTTTTTGTTACCGATTTTTTGTTTTTATAAATTCCCAGCAAAATTTTTATTAGCAAAAACTGAACTGTGTAAAAGCAGAAGATTTAATGTCACAAAATTCTTGTGTTAAAAAAAAATAGAAGTTTAGAAAATGTACCATTTTAGAAAAGTACCATTAAGAAAAGTACCATTAAGAAAAGTACTATTAAGAAAAGCGCCATTTTAGAAAAGTACTATTTAATAATGCACCATTTTATAAAGAATTATTTCGTACAATTTTTGTATTTAAGCACAATAATGATTAAAGTAACATTTAACTAAAAATCATAATTAGGAGATATTGAATAAAAGTACCAAAACATAAAAGTGCCATTAATATTCAAATTTTAAAAGTAGTTAAAAAATCCCCATTTTTTAATTAACCGTGTTATAATTATTATTAAAAGTTCCAATTTAAAAAAATGTTCCAATTAATAAAAATATGTTAAAGAATCCATTTGCAAAAGTACCATTTTAAAAATATTACTAAGGACCACTTTATAAAGAATGAATCATTTTGATTGTTATATGATATTTTAAAAAGTATCATTTTAACATATAATGTCATAAACAAGAGTTGTAGAAATTTTTCTAAACCATAATATATATTTAAAGCTTCTAGCATTTTAGAAAAGTACCATTTAGTAAAGTACTATTTATAAAGAATTTTTTCGTAAATATTAAATTTATATGACACTATTTCATTAAAGTCCCTTTTTTTGAATGAAGTATCATTTGGTATACAGTGCAATTATATAAAGAATCGTAATAAACAGTTATTGTATAAAAGTACCATAATATGAAAGTACCATTTCAAGATTCAATGACTCAAACTAAAGCTGTAGAATTTGTTCTGGACCAGTTATATCTTTATATTTTGTCTTTTAAGATAAAAAATTATTTTGTAAATATTAATTTAAAATAGTATTATTTTATTGAGTACTATTTTTAATGAGGTATCATAAAGTAAAATGTAATGTTAAATAAAAAATCACAATAAAAAGTTATTGTATAAAAGTACCATAACATTAAAGTACCATTATAAGTCTAATTTTTTAAAGAATCTTTTTCAAAATGTAGAGTTTTATTTAAATTCATTTTATAAATGAACCGTTTTATAAAGAGTTTAAAATTAAAAGTACCATTTTATAAAAAAGTAAAATTTTGTTAAAATAAAGTACCATTTTATAAAAAGTATCATTTTCTGAAAAGAACCATTTTATAAAAAGTAAGATTTTATAAAAAAATTTAAATTTTGTAAAAAGTAAGATTTTATAAAAGTGAGATTTTATAAAAAGTATCATTTTATAAAAAAATACCATTTTATAAAAAGTACTATTTAAAAAAATACCATATTTGATGAAGAACAATTTTTTAAACAGTACCTTTTTTCAAAAGTGACATTTCATAAAAAATACCACTTAATAAAAAGTATCTTTTTATAAAAAGTACCTTTTTATAAAAAGTACCTTTTTATAAAAAGTACTATTTTATAAAAAAATACTATTTAAAAAAAGGATCATTTAAAAAATATACCATTTAATAAAAAGTACCATATTATAAAAAGTATTATTTTTAAAACATACCATTTTAAAAAAAGTATCATTTCATAAAAAGTACCATTTTTTGTAAAAAGTATCACTTTATAAAAAGGACCATTGTAAAAAAAGTAATATTTTATAAAAAGTACCATTTTGTAAACAGTGCCAAAAATTTTATTTTATAAAAAGTACTATTTTTTAAAAAGTAACATTTTGCAAAAAGTAACATTTTATAAAAAAGTAAACTTTTGTAAAAGTACCTTTTTATATACAAGTGACATTTTGTAAAAATCACAATTTTATAACATAAAATTTATAAATAGTACCATTTCATAAAAAAATACCATTTTATAAAAAAGTGACATTTGAAAAAAGTACCATTTCAAAAAAGTACGATTTAATAAAAAAAAGTGTAGTTTTGTAAAAAGCACCATTTTATAAAATGTGAGATTTTATAAAAAGTACTATTTAAAAAGGACCATTTTATAAAAAATACCATTTTATAAAAAGTACGATTTTGAAAAAAGTACCACTTCATAAAAAGTACCATTTTATAAAAAGTACAATTTTGTAAAAAGTGTCATTTTATAAAAAATGTTATTTTATAAAAAGTACTATTTTTTAAAAAGTAACATTTTATAAAAAAGAAAAAAAAAATACCTGTTTATAAAAAGTACCATTTCATAAAAAGTACCATTTTATAAACAAGTGACATTTTGTATAAAGCACAATTTTATAAAAAAAAATTATAAATAGTACCATTTCATAAAAAATAACTTTTTTAAAAAAGGGACATTTGTAAAAAGTACCATTTCATAAAAATTACGATTTAATAAAAAAGTGTCATTTTGTAAAAAGTACCATTTTATAAAAAGTACCATTTCATAAAAAGTACTATTTAAAAAAAGGACCATATTATAACAAGTAAATTTTTTTAAAAAGTACCATTTTAAAAAAAGTACGACACATTTCATAAAAAATAACATTTAATAAAAAGTACCATTTAATGAAAAGTACCATTTTGTAAAAAGTACCATTTTATAAAAAGAACGATTTTATAAAAAGTACCCTTTTATACAAAGTACCATTTTATTAAAAGTAATATTTAATAAAAATTACCACTTTTTAAAAGTACCATTTTATAAAAAGTGTTATTTTATAAAAAAAGTACCACTTTGCAAAAAGTAACATTTTATAAAAAAGTAAACTTTTGTAAAAGTACCTTTTTATTAAAAGTACCATTTCATAAAAAGTACCATTTTATGAACAAGTGACATTTTGTAAAAAAGCACCATTTTATAAAAAGTAAAATTTTATAAAAATGTGACATTTCGTTAAAAGTAGCATTTTATAAAAAGTATAATTTTATAAAAAATACCATTTTATATACATGGTTTTGAATTGAGAAAATTGTGAAAGAAAAATTTTAATTTTTCTAAAAATTTAAGACATCCTGGTTTGTTTTTTACTAGTTTCATATTATCCAGTTATAATAATCTTCAGAAAAATTTTTAATGTCAAATTTATTCAGTTAATAGTCAATAGAACTCTATATGTGAAAATTATTAACAGATCGCAGCCGACAAGGATTGAACCAATCATCTGTAATACTTTGCTATTAACTGCTTGTAACGTACAATCACTCTAGACCGATACGCCAAGTAGGCTGCTAAGCAAGTATCAACTAAATCTGATTTTTTCAATTCGAGTGTGGTTGTTGCTGTTGTTTTTTCTAACAGAAGAGTTGTTACTGTTATTTTGTGTAAACAAACTTTTATTTTTAGTAATGATTATTCTTCTTCCTCTCCTTCATCAATTCTGATAAAAAGTAACATATTATAAAAAAATACAATTTTTTAAACCGTAGCATTTTGAAAAAAGTACCATTTAATAAATAGTACTATTTTGTAAAAACTACCATTTTATAAAAAGAACTATCCCGAGTAAAAAAGATTATATATAATTTTACTTATTTTTATATAAACATATATTATTTGATAAATTTATACGTAAATTGTTTTGCTATCATATAAGATTATATATATTTGCACTTCGTATTTTTTTCTTATATAAAATTATATAAAAGAAAATGTTAAGTTATACATAATAACATATGATTAAAGTTAGTTTATATAATTACATATGAAATATAAAATTCTGTCTGTTTTTTATATAATTTAATAAAACAAAATATTTGAAGACATTTTATATAAAACTTTATGCAACTTTTTTCTGAATCATATGTAATCTTATATGAGTAAAATTAAAAAAAAATCTAAGTCCTTTATATATAATTTGATATAACTTTTGAAAATTTTTCTAAGTGAAGAATTTTTTTTTAAGTTCCAAACCTAAACCTTAAACATTTGTTTTAAAAATTTTATATGTTATTATATATAATGCAAAATTTATGAAAAAAAAAATCTAAGTTCTTGATATATAATTTAATATAATTTTTTTTTGGGTTTTTTTTTGGATTTTTTTTTATTTAATTATATATAATTGCATAAATTTTTCTAAAAAAGGGGCCAATTTTCGCATCAATTCATATAAAATTATATTAAAATCACATCAAATTATATCAAATTTAATGCAACTTTATGTGGTTTTATCGACTCATTTTTCGCATCAAATTCTATATGAATATATATGATGTCTTTATATAATTAAATATAAACATATATAATCTTTTTTACTCGGGATATTATAAAAAGTAATATTTTATAAAAGTACCATTTTGTAAATATTACCATTTTGTAGAAAGTACCATTTGATAAAAAGTATTGTTTTATAAAAAATACATTTTTTTTAAAAGTGCCATTTTGCAAAAAGTACAATTTTATAAAAAGTATTGTTTTATAAAAATGTTATTTTTTAAAAGTGACATTTTGCAAAAAGTACAATTTTATAAAAAGTACCATTTTGCACAAAATATAATTTTTGACAAAGTACCATTTGAAGATAATTACCGTTTTATAAATAGTACCATTTTATAAAAATAATATTTTATGTAAAACGTACCACTTAAAAAAATTAGAAATTTTAAAAAAGCGCCATTTTATAAAAAGTATCATTTTGTGAAAAGTACCATTTTATAAAAAGTCTAATTTTATAAAAGAAACCATTTTATAAAAAAGTTACATTTTTTAAAAGCACCATTTTATAAAAAGTACCATTTTACCAAAGTACCAAATAATAAAAATTAGTGAAACTTGTTCCGGATTAGTTTTATCTCAAAAAATTGATTCAAAAATCTTCCTTGGTTTACACAAACAACATAAAAAGTATTTTATTCCATCTTCCTACTTGAGCTGTTGCCATTTTATTTTAATTTAATATTGAAAATATTTTTTGTTTTTTATCAAATAAATTTTTTTATGTTGATAGCCCACTTCATACTGTATAATTTTAATATTTGCTATACAAGTTGTCAAACACTTACTCATACTATCAGCAGGTTAACAATTATATACCCTACAATCCATACTAACCGTTATATTTCAAGTTTGCTACTGTTTAACTGTTTAGTAGAATGGATTTAAATCTATTCTACTAAAATTTTGTAAAAGCTACTAGTTTTAAAATCAGCAAATTTTCAAGTAAAATTACAAGTTTTTTTTCTTTATTACAGTTGTTTTTAGTTTATTCGTTACTTTTTCAAAAATAACACTAAAAAAAATAACGTTAAAAAAAATTGAATTAAAATATTTTTTATTAAAATGTTAAAAAAAATTTTTCTTTCAAAAAAAAAAATTTTGTACACTCAAAAAAAATATTTTTTTTACACTCAAAAAAAAATATTTTTTTACCAAAATTAAAATACAATTTTTCTAGTAAAAATTTGTAAAGTTTATTTTTAACGCAAAAAATGACACTCAAAAAAGTTTTGATTTATATATTTTTTTTATAAAATAGTAAAAACAAATTTTTTTTTATATTTTGAGGATGTTTATTCTGGCTCGAGGTCATTATTTTCTTCACTAATTAAAACCATGATATTCTCATAGCATAATTTTCAAGAAAATTATTTTTTTGTTTTAAATTTATTTATGTTGGTCATTTTTCCAAGACTTAAATGACCAACATAAATAAATTTAAAACAAAAATATAATTTTCTTGAAAATTATGCTATGAGAATATCATGGTTTGAATTAGTAAAGAAAATAATGACCTCGAACCAGAATAAACATCCTCAAAATATAGTATTTTAAAGGTCGAATAAAACAATTTTTATTTTTTAATAAAAATTAATCAGAATTTAAAAAAAAAATTTTTTACACAAAAGAAACATTTTTTTCATACTAAAAAATTTTTTTCAAATTTTTTTTAACAAAAATTACAAAAAATTTTTACAATTCTTTTACGTTAAAGAAAAATTACAATCAGTTTTCTTGCACTCAAATTGATGTTTTCAAAATATATTTTTAGGTATTCAGGGATTCGACCAAATCGTATATAATTTTTTTACTTGTTTTAAAACATTTTTAATTTTATTTTTAATATTTTTTTTTATATAGAATAGAAACATTTATTGTTTTTGAAATGTCATGACACTAAACTATATTCAGGTTATATAAAATTTAATATTGTTATATTTATTTATTTTTTTATTATACATACTTCATTTTATTTTATTACCTACTTGTGTTTTTCAGTTTTTATTTTTTTACTCTCACATATTTTGTCTATGGTTAGGCCTTTTTTTAATCCTTTTGTTTAATTAATAACGACAATAAAACAAAACAAAAAAAACTTTTATAGGCATAAATATAATAATATTTTAGTTTTATAATCGGATTAAATTGTGTAATCAGGGTAGTCAAGTAGGATTTTTTATTTGATAACAACAAAGGACAACATTTTGGACAAAATTATAGAACCAATGGCAGAGACTAAATAGATGCGACAGAAGGATTTTATAAAAAACAAGTAAATTAGTTATATTTGACTTGGCCGCAACCATGAATACCCTCCAGGATATACAAAGGTACCATTTTATTAAAAAATTCATTTTATAAATAGTACTATTTTATAAAAACTAACATTTTATAAAAACTACAATATTATAAAAAGTACCATTTTATAAAAAGTGCCATTTCATAAAAAGTACCGTTATATAAATAATACTATTTTATAAAAACTATAATATTATAAAAAGTACCATTTACATTTTATAAAAAAGTAAAATTTTGTGAAAGTACCATATCATAAAAATTACCATTTTATAAACAAGTGACATTTTTTAAAAAGTACCAATTTATAAAACGTACGATTTTATAAGAAAGTTACATTTTGTAAAAAGTACCATTTTATAAAAAGTGCGATTTTATAAAAAGTACCATTTTTTAAAAAGTAACATTATAAAAAATGTCATTTTATCAACAGTACCATTTTAAAAAAACTACCATTTGAAAAAAAGTACCATTTTGTAGAAAGTACCATTTTATAAAAAGAATCATTTTATAAAAGTTACATTTTATAAAAATTATTAATATTTTATAAAAATTATTAATATTTTATAAAAATTATTAATATTTTATAAAAAGTATCATTTTGTAAAAAGTATAATTGTAAAAAAAGTAGTATTTTATAATTTTTTTTTTAAAGAACCATTTTGCAAAAAGTACCATTTTGTAAAAAGTACCATTTCATAAAAAGTACCATTTTATAAAAAGTACTATTTTATAAAAAGCACAATTTTTTATTAGATAACAACAAAGGACAACATTTTGATAAATTTATATTGGTATTTGAAATTTGCAAAAATTCAAGAAATTAAACCAAAACAAATCACAAAATTTCTCTCCCTTTACCCTTTCACAAAGCTTGAGGCACTTTTTTATACCCTCCAACCACAGTATGGGGGTATACTCACTTTGTCATTCCGTTTGTAATGCATCGAAATATCGGTCGGGGACCCCATAAAGTATATTTATTATTGAGCCATGATCGAATATAAGACATTCTGTGAATGACCGTCTTTCCGTCCGTCCGTCCGTCCGTCCGTCCATCCGTCTGTCTGTAGATAACACATGCAGTCCAAAATAAAACAGCTAGACTCCTGAAGTTTGGCACAAATATGTCTCATGTCCATAGGCAGGTTAAGTTCGTGAATGGGCAAAATCGGGCCAGGGGGAAAAAAGTTCCCCTTTGAAGAACTGAACCAACCTCTGAAAAAATACACTTTTTTTACATGTTTTTTTATTTTTGTTCAATAAATGAAACATTTGGAATATTTATCGCGATTGGAAGGTGCTCTTAAAGTCCCCCACTTACCACCATCAACCCCCCCCCCCCCCCAAAAAAAAGCCCCTGAAATTTTTTTTTAATTTGTTTTACATTTTGGAGGGTATAAAAGATTTGGCACAGCCGAATTTAACACTCTCACTTGTTTTAATTAATTTGAGTCAAATACGATAATTTTTACCCGTGGCGCCCTTCGATCAAATTTTAAAATTTTTGGAAAATTTCCACCAATATTTTGGATTTAAAAAAAAAAAGAATATCAAAAAATTTTTAAAATAGGTTATGCGGCTTTTAAGATATCGCCATTTGAAATTTGTCAAACAATTTCTGAAAACCACAGTTTTTTTATACGTTTAAGAAATTTAAAAAAAAAAATCCAAAATTTTTTTCCACCGATTGTTTCATAGAGCCAAGAACAAAATTTCGTCCAAATCAGAACTATTTAACCCATGGCGACCTTCGATCGAAGTTTAAAGTTTTTGGTCACATTTTTTTACAACCCAAAAATTAGATTTTTTTAAAAAAAATCTTTAACGTAGGACAAAACCGCCATTTTTATAAATTTTAAATAGCGATATCTCGAAAACCGTTTAACCGATTTAAATATTTTCTCGCAATTCGTGCATCAAAATTATAAATTAACATGGCATTTAAGAAATTTAAAAAAAATTTCAAAGAGCTTGAGACAATCTTTCATTTAAACTTAATTTAATCCAAATCCGACCATTTCAACCCATTGCGCCCTTCGATCAAAGTTTTGGATTTTTCGAAAACTTCCACCAATATTTTTGATTTTTGTAAAAAAAGGAAGAAATATCATGCGATACATTATTTTTATTAAATTTGGCATGCTTAACATAATTATCAGAAAATTTTAAATCGGCATTTGAAATTTGTCAAAAAAGAGTTTTTTTCCAACGTCAAGAATTAAAAAAAAATCCAAAATTTTTTCCCAAATTTTCAAATTGCGATATCTCGAAAACTGTTCGACCGATATAAATTTTTTCTTGATATTCTTGTTTCATGCATCAAAATTAATAAATATGATGTGTCGAAAGACATATATTTTTTAAATTTTTTTTAACTTCAAAAGTCAAAAACTTTGATCGCCGGTTTTCGTTTTTAAGAAAGTTTTTACCAAAAACTCCAAATTTTGATCGAAGGGTGCAATTCTCTGATTTTTATTCTCTAAGTTTAAATGAAAGTTTGTCTTAAGCTCTATAAAATAAAATTTTGAGATATTTAAAAAAAACAAGTAAAAAAGTTAAATTCGGCCTTTCCGAATGTAGTGATACCCTCCACAATTTAAAAAATATTATTTCAAAAAACCTTATTTAAAAGGAAATAGCTTTTGAAAAAAAAAAATTTTTTGAAAAAAAAATTCCGCAAAAAAAAAAATAAAAAAAAAATCCGCGATTTTTTTCTTTTTTTGTCAAAAAATATGTTCGTACTTGTTTAAATATCATTTGGTGTTCAATTATGTTCAGATATGTCCACCAGCAGCCGAATTAAAGCATTTTGTATTTTTAGGTTACGTTGAATGTAGTAAAATTTTTGAGGTGTCCTTACATTTTCGTTCATAACTTTTGAACCGCTGAACCGATATCGCTCAAATGCAATACCAAACTTCTCAGGAGAACTTCCAACAACTATGTTAAGTTTCAGCTATCTCCGTATTTTGGCCGTGATCCCCATTTCCACAGACAGACGGACATCGCTAGAATGTCTTAAAATCGATCGGGGATCATGAATATATATACTTTATGGCGTCCCAGACCGATATTTCGATGAGTTACAAACGGAATGACAAACTTATATATACCCTCTATCACTAAGTGGAGGGTATAAAAAAAAATCTGGAACGTAGAAAAATTCGCCATTTTTGGAAATTTTTTGACAAATTACAAAACGCGATATCTCAAAAACCGCTTGACCGATTTTAGAAATTTTTAATATTCTTATTTAACATGCCAAAATAATTTAAAAAAATGTATCGACCGCAAGATTTTTTTTGAAAAATACAAAATGTTGGTAAAAAATTTTTCCAATAATCCAAAACGTTAATCGAGGTGCGCCACGGGTTAGAATAATCGGATTTAGATCAAATTAAGTTTAAATGAAAGACTGTGCCAAGGGAAAGAAATTCAGATTTTTTTTTAAATTCTTGAGCCTAGGAAAAAACCGTAATTTTTGCAAATTTTAAACAGCGATGTCTCGAAAATCGTTTTATCGGTTTAAATTTTTTTTTATTCGCGTTGTGATGTGTCGCAAGAAATTTTTTTAATTTTTTTTAACCAAATTCTGATTAATTTTTATTAAAATATAAAAATTGTTTTATTCGACCTTTAAAATAGTATATTTTGAGTAGGTTTATTCTAGCTCGAGGTCATTATTTCCTTTACTATTTTTTTTAATTATTCTACAAGAACATCATAGTTTTAATTAGTAAAGGAAATAATGGCCTCGAGCTAGAATAAACCTACTCAAAATATTTTATACTCTCCACTCTAGTGGCATTCCGTTTGTAATACCTCGAAATATTGTTCTAGGACCCCATAAAGTGTATGTATTCATGATCCTCGATCGAATTTAAGACGATCTAGCGATATCCGTCCGTCTGTCTGTTGAAAACATGCCAACTTTTGAAAGACTTTACGAAGGCTCCTGAAGTTTGGCATATATATTGGGCATTTACCTGGTCAGGTTGGTATTGCAATCCAGCGAAATCGGTCCAGTGGTTCAAAAGTTATGAGCAAAAGACTGAATTTCGGCAAGGGTTTTTCGTGAATTTACTAGATAAAAACAAACTAACTTTCGAAAGGCAATTCTGAGGATGCTGAAATATATATGCTTGGCATATATATTTATCGTTCCCCTGGCCTGGTTCGTATAGAATTTCAGCCAAATCGGTCCAGTGGTTCAAAAGTTATTATCAAAACCGTGAATTTCCGATTAGTTTCACCTTATTTTCACGTGTTGAAAACCCGTTAAACCTGTTTTAAAAACATTGGTAAGTCACAAAAATATTTTACAACGTATTTTTTACACTAAAAAATATTTTTACACTAAAAAACAAGCTACACTCGAAAAAAAATTACACTCAAAAAAAATTTTACACTCAAAAAAAATTTAGTAAATTATTTTTTTTTTTTTTTTTTTCAAAAATTACTTAAAAAAAGTTTTTTTACACAAAATAAAATATTTCTACCCGAGTAAAAAAGTTTTGATATAATTATATATAATTTGATAAAATTATATCAAATTATATATAATTATATAAAATTATATAAAAAGGTAAAATTTTCCAAAAAGTTGGATAAAATTATATAAAATCTATATATATAATTTCCCTATTTGTGTGTTCCTCTTTTTTTGTCTATCCAGAGCTTTTTGAAGCCCACTGATGAGATACAAAGCTGAAAATTGGCATACATATAGTAAAACACCTGCGGCAGATCCTAACGTAGCCGGATTTTCAAATTTTTGCCTGTGGGCGGAGAAATAAGCGGAAAAGTGGGCGTGGCAAAATTCAATTTTTTGATATTTTTGCTTAATTTAAAGCCCCCAAATGACTTAGGAAGCTGAAAATTTCCTAGAATATAGTCCTAACAATGGCGCATATCCCCAAGTAGTCGGATTTAAAATTTTCGCAATGTGGGCGGAGAATTGAGGGGAAAAGTGTTGTGGCAAAATTGGGATTTTTTAAACATTTTTACTTCTTTTGAAGCCCCCAAATGACTTAGGAAGCGGAAAACTGCATAGCATTTAATTCTAACAATGAAGCATGTCCTGAAGTAATAGGATTTAAATTTTTTAGACTGTGGTAGGAGAATTAAGAGAAAAATGGGGCGTGGCAAAATTGTGTTTTTTAATATTTTAACTAATTTGGAGACCCCCAATGACATATGAAGATGAAAATTGACATTTTTTCTTATTTTAAAGTCCTCTAATAACTTAGGAAGCTGAAAGTTTCCTAGCATATAGTCCTATCGATGAAGCATATTCTGAGGTAGTCGAATTTTAAATTTTTGGACTGTGGTCGATGAATTGAAAGGAAAATGGGGAGTGACAAAATTATGATTTTTAATATTTTAACTTCTTTTGAAGCCCCCAAAGGAAGCGGAAAATGCATAGCGTATAGTCCTAACGATGTAGTATATCCTAAAGTAATCGGATTTAAAATTTCTCGACTGTGGACGGAGAATTAAAAGATAAAAGAGCGTGGAAAAATTGGGTTTTTTAATATTTTAACTAATTTGAAGACCCCCAATTACTTACTTAGGAAGATGAAAATTGGCATGTATTTAGAAGGTTTCATGGAGAAGATCAACACGTACCTGGATTTTCGATATCCAGTGTATGGGTGGAGAATAAGAAGGCAAAGGGCGTGGTAAATTTATTTATATCTATTTTCTGTATATATAATTTTTTTTTTTTTTGTTTTTCTCTTATTTTTTGTGTATTCAGCACTTTTGAATCTCATTGATGGACTTAAAAGCTTAAAATACGAAGCCGAATTTTTTGCCTGTGGGCGGCGAATTTCGAGAAAAAGGGAACTTGGCAAAATTATTTTTTTTTTAACATTTTAGAGTATTTTTAAGCTCCGCCCCAATGAATTAGGAAGCTGAAAATCCCTAACATGTAGTCCTAACTATTAAGCATATTCTAAAGTAGTCCGATTTAACATTTTTGGAATGTAGACGGAGAGTTGAGAGGAAAAAGGGGCAAACCAATATTGTGTGTTATTTAACTAACTTTAAAGCAGCCGAAAATTGACAAGCATATTGTCCTGACACTGGAGCATATCCTAAAGTAGTCAGAGTTAAAATTTTTGGACTGTGGACGGAGAATTGAGAGGGAAAAGGGGCGTGGATACGAGTATTGTACTAACGATGGAGCTTATCCTAGAGTAGTCAGATTTAAAAATTTTGGAATATGGACGGAGAATTAAGAGAAGAAATGGGCGTGGAAAAATTATGATTTTACATTTTACCTAATTTTGAAGACACCTTATGATCTTGAAAAATGAATATTGGGATGCATATTGTACGGACTATGGCAAAGATTAACACTGACCTGGATATCCAATAAAGTATTGACTATCGACTGTATCCTTATGAAGTCAGATTTAATATTTAAACTGTGTACGGAGAATTATAAGGAAAAATTTAAGTGAAAAAATTGTGTTTTTTAACATTTTAGCTAATTTTAAAAGCCTTCATGACTAAGAAAGATAACAATTGCCATGTATATAGGAGTGACCATGGGACAGATCCACACGATGGATTTTTGATATCCGGTTTATGGACAGAGAGACGAAATGGGCGTGCTAAATTTTGTTCTAAAATTTAATCAATTCACTCAGAATATTATGTAAGTTACTACATGTTAGTTGTTTGTATATTTTACAGTAGTTAGTTGTTCTCAACTACAAAGTCAGTTATTTTTGTATGAAAAATTAGTTATTTTAAGTCGTTGTTTTGAATAACTAACAAAAAAGTAATGTAGTAACAGTTATTTAAAGTACTTAATTTTATTTTTTTATCTCTGAAAAATTTTCAGTTTTTTCCAAAAAAAAATTTGTTTTTTTATTTTTGACAACTTTTTTTAAAAAAAAAAACTTGGAAAAAATTTGGTCTTCAATTTTTTTTCTGAAAAATTTTTTGAAAAAAAAATATATATATTGTTTATTTTATTTTAACTACATATTATTTGTTTTGACTACAAATGTGTAATTTTTACTACATAAGTCAGTTGTTTTTTGTCAGTTAAAATAACTAACATTGTAAGTTGAAAAAGTAGTTGACCCCAAAACAACTTACAAAGTAGTTATTTTAACTGACATTTTCATTTGATTTTACTATCATTATTTTTTGAGTGTACAACCTTTTACACTCATTAAATTTTTTTCCAGTTTTGGAAATATATTGATGTAACTCAATCTAGCAATATTAAATTTTTGAAGCACAACCATAATTTTTTATAAAGTTTGGTAAAAAATTAGAACTATTGAGAAAAGTGATTTGGTGTTCCGCCTGGCAGCGACAGGCTATTCGACTAGTTATATATAATTTGATAAAATTATATATAATTATATCCAGGATTTGGTGGATATAATTATATAAAATTATATCAAATTATATATAATTTGATAAAATTTTATAAAATTTGATAAAATTTTATCAAATTAGATATAATTTGATATAATTTTATATAATTATATCCACCAAATCCTGGATATAATTATATATAATTTTATCAAATTATATATAATTTTATATAATTTTATAAAACTTTTTGGAAAATTTTACCTTTTTATATAATTTTATATAATTATATATAATTTGATATAATTTTATCAAATTATATATAATTATATCAAAAACTTTTTTACTCGGGTAATCAAAAATTTTATTTTTTTCCGTTTGAAAATTTACTATCACTTAAAAAGGGCATTGTGGAGGGTATTCATAGATTTGTCCAAGTGGAATTTAACTTTTCTACTTGTTTTTTTATAATTTTTTAAAATCCAAAACTTTGATCGACGGGTTGGTTAATTTAATCCAATTGGCCTCAAATTTGTAACACATACGTTTTACACACGATCTAGATTAGCAACTTCCACTTCTATCGTACGTCAAAATCGATAGAAAGCACTGTCATTGCTAATGTGGACAGTCTTGTAAATGATGGTATACAATTGATGGTAGAGAGCCTGCTCTACTATAGATTGTTCGCAATCAAGTGTCAAAATGAGTAGTAATTTTTCATTTGACATTCGTTTTTCATGATAAACAAAAGAAGACGCTAACAAAAGCGGGAACAAACAATCTCCAAAGAAAAATGAAATTGCTTACTATCAATTTTGGCGTTTCTAAACGTCAAAAGTGACGTTGAATTGCCTTCGTGATAGAAGTGGTGGTTGCTAATCTAGAACGTGTGTTAGGTCCGTTGTTGTTGTTCAGCTTCTAAACATTTAGAAAATGAAAAATTTTTCAGAGTATAAATGATTTTCTGTTGAAAAATTCTGAATTTTTTTTTTTGCCTAAGAATCTGAAAATTTTGTAAAGGCCTAAATTTCAATATTTAAAAATATTCTAAAATCACCATTTATTTCTTTCCATGTAGTTTTCAAGATTATTATAGATTTTTAAATTGCTTGCCATTTAAAAAATCATCTTTTTTAAAACGTTATTATTATTAAACGTAAAATTTTATTATCAATTTTTAATGGATTCTTTTTATATACATAAGTTTTTTTGTTTGTTTGAAAAATATTTCAATTGTTTACCAGGGCAACATTTTCAACATCAAATAATACAAAGGAATATTTCAATAAATGTTTATCGTATGTATGTGAACAAGTATTAACTAACTAAAAAAAAACAATATATGTACAAATTTTTTATTAAAATTTTTTTATTGCTAAAAGCAAAAGACCATAGAGAAATACAAATATGAGGATAAACAACTAAACTATAAAATTAAATTAATAAAAAAAATTGTATATGAGATATTCTCAGTGGAAAAATTTTAAACAATTTTTTAATTAAAATGTTTATTAATTCAATAAAAATATTAATTGAATTTTCGATAATAAAGAAATTTGGTAGTATTGATTATTATTTAAATTAACTTAATTTAAAAATTAATCATTAGGGATGAGATTTCTATGCAAATGCATGTTTTTTGTCGATAGTCTTACAACGATATCGACCAATTATCTTTCCGAATCAAGAAATTTGCGTTAAAATGGCATCGATTTGTTTTTGCATGTTTTAGCATATTTTGGTGAAAATGCATATTTTTGCATATTTTGGTTTTAAATGCATATTTTGTGCATATTTCTAACTTTTAAGTGCATATTTTTGCATATATTGGCATAAATTAGCAAAAACACAAATTGATATTTATTTGATTCAAAAAACTATTTTAAATTTTAAAAATTTATTTTGGAAATAAGAAAAATTATTTTTTTTCTTTAAAATTTTTTTTTATAGATTGTGTTTATTTCTAAAAAATCTTGCTTATATACATTAGGGTGGTTTTTTATTTTATTTTTTTTGGAATTTCGAGGAGCGCGCAGCGGATTTTTGTGCCATTTGATGTTAAAATAATTGTGTAAAAATTTGAGCTAAATCGGATAAAATTAACCCGAGGCGCAAGGAGGTCAAAGTTTCGAGAAAAAGCCAAAATGGCCAAATTTTGAAAAAACTTAAAAAAATGTAAATTTTGTTGAAATAAAAAAAACAAAATATTTTTTATTTAACTTTCTTGCAATAATACTCAAAAAAAATTATCTTAACTTTTTATGACGGCAGTAACACTTCCAAACATGAAATACAAAAATTACCATGCATTTTGGGGGGTACCTGATATGAGTGTGTTCGATTTTTTGAAAATTTTATTAAACAAAAAAATTAAATCTTAGTATTCTATAGCAATGGATTATTAAATACATCCTAAGGCTTAAATATTTAAAAAATTGGGGATATCCATCGACTCAATTTTTTTTAGAGTCATTTGACTCCTTGAAATCCGCAAAACTCAAATGACTCCAAAAACAAATTGAGTCGATGGATATCCCCAATTTTTTAAATATTTAAGCCTTAGGATGTATTTAATTATCCATTGCTATAGAATAGTAAGATTTAATTTTTTTGTTTAATAAAATTTTCAAAAAATCGAAAACACTCATTTCAGGTACCCCCCAAAATGCATAGTAATTTTTGTATTTCATGTTTGAAAGTGTTACTGCCGTCATAAAAAGTAAAGATAATTTTTTTTGAGTATTATTGCAAGAAAGTTAAATAAAAAATATTTTGTTTTTTTTATTTCAACAAAATTTACATTTTTTTAAGTTTTTTCAAAATTTGGCCATTTTGGCTTTTTCTCGAAACTTTGACCTTCTTGCGCCTCGGGTTAATTTTATCCGATTTAGCTCAAATTTTTACACAATTATTTTAACATCAAATGTCACAAAAATCCGCTGCGCGCTCCTCGAAATTCCAAAAAAAATAAAATAAAAAACCACGCTAATATACATTATTAACTATTACTATTTAAACCCGTCATTAATTTTTGCTTTTTAAGAAGTTTTTCCTATGAAAACAAGATTTTTATTGCACACATTTTATTTTTTAGTGCATATTTTTAGGCTTTTTAGTGCATATTTTGAATTTTTTAGCGCATATTTTAAGCGCATATTTTCGATTTTTTAGTGCATGAAATTCTCATCCCTATTAATCATATATATTTTTGAGGTCAAAAATTATCATTTAATTAAAAATTTAATTAAATTGATTAAAAATTTAATCAATACTACAAATTTAATAAGCCAATTACAATTTTAATCGAATCAATTAAATGTTTAATCAATATTACAAAAAATGTAATTCATTTTTTCATCAATCATATTATTCGATTAAATTGGACTTCAATTAAAAGTTTAATCAATGTTACAAATTTTATGAAATTCAAAAAATTTATTAATTTTTTTAAAAATCATATTATTCGATTAAATTAGACTAAACCAAAAAAATATTTTACACCATGTTTTTATAACAGTAAAAAGTTTTAAACACAGAAAAAATTTACAATTTAAATATTTTTTTACAAAAATTTCTGAAAACATTTGCCCATCTTCGAACTTAACCTTACCAGTAAGATAAGAGATATTCTTGCCAAACTTCATGGGTCTATCTAGCTCTTTTAGTTTGGACTGCATCGTGGTTTCTACAGACGGACGGACGGACATCGCCTGAATGTCTTAGAATCTATCATGGGTCAATAATATATATACTTACAAGTGAAGTCTCCCTGGTGTCACCCTCCGATCTTCATGAAATTTGGATATGTTGTTAAGAACGAAAATAAATTCGACACGTATTTTTTTAGCGGCCCAAACTCATTGTTAGGGGGGTCGATTTGTAAGGGGGGGAAATTGACCTTTTTCAGTTTTTTACGATTTACGCCTATTTAAACAAAATTAATATAGGCATGTGTGGTATCAGATTAAAGGTATTAAAAATACCTATCTCGTAGTGCTAACAATGGGCCAAATAAGTTAATATTTGTCGACTTGTAAACAAAAATGTCCTAAAATTTTGGTATTTTAATCAATATGACGAAAAGTTGTGCATGTTTGGACACGTTCTTAGCACACGTAGATAGGTTTTCTAAAGACCTTTCATTTGGTGTGTAACATGACTAGGAGATAAACGAAAAAAACTGAAAAATGGCCTTGTCTTCCCTCCTCCTTTTTACCCCCTTAATATGAATTTGGGCCGCTAAAAAAAAATACGTGTCCCTTTATTTTTTCTGCTGTACAAAATAAAACTAATTCCATAAAGATCCGCTGGTGACACTAGGAAGACTTCCCTTGATAGTGGGGTCCCGACCGATTTTTCGATGTGTTACGAAATGACAAAGTGAGTATACCCCCATACTGTGGTTGGAGGGTATAAAAATTAACGTAGGAAAATTGCGCCAATTTTGAAAAATTTTTGGAAAATTTAAAATGACGATATCTCGAAAGCCACTTGACCAATTTCATAAATTTTTTTAAATTTAATGTATGGCAAGATATTTTTTCCAAAATCTAAAATTTTGGTGGAAATTTTCGAAAAATCAAAAACTTTGATCAAAGGACGCCACGGGTTAAAATTATCGGATTTGGCCCAAATTAAGCAGCAGTATTTTTTTTATTTCTCATTTTTCAAAAATCCAAAAATTTTGGTGGAAATTTTCCAAAAAATCCAAAACTGGGATCGAAGGGCACCTGATTGAAATGATCGGTTTTGACCCAAATTAAGTTTAAATAAAAGTCTGAAACATAAAAGAGTCAAGGGAAAGTAATTTTGAGTTTTTTTTTAAATTTCTTTAACTAAATTGTCAAAATAAATTTCTTGAACTCAAGAAAAAGACGCCATTTTTGGAAAAATTCAAAAAACGATAATACGAAATGTTTTTTTTTTATATTTGTGCTCAGCGCATCAAAATTAATAAAAATGATGTGTCGCAAGACATATTTCTTTTTTTATACCCTCCACTCTAGTGATAGAGGGTATATATAAGTTTGTCATTCCGTTTGTAACACCTCGAAATATTGGTCTAGGACCCCATAAAGTATATATATTCATGATCCTCGATCGATTTTAAGACGATCTAGCGATGTCCGTCCGTCCATCTGTCCGTCTGTCTGTCTGTTGAAAACATGCTAACTTTTGAAAGACTTTACGGAGGCTCCTGAAGTTTGGCATATATGTTGGGCATTTACCTGGTCAGGTTGGTATTGCAATCCAGCGAAATCGGTCTAGTGATTCATAAGTTATGAGTAAAAGACTGAATTACAGCAAGGGTTTTTCGTGAATTTATGAGATAAAAAGCACTATAACTTTCGAAAAGCAATTCTGAGGATGCTGAAGCTTTCCATATATATTTTTCGTTCCTCCAGCCTAGTTCGTATTGAATTTCAGCCAAATCGGTCCAGTGGTTCAAAAGTTATTAGCAAAACCGTGAATTTCAGATTAGCTTCACCTTAAATTCACGTGTTGAAAACCCGTTAAACCTGTTTTAAGTCACAAAAATAAGTCACAAAAATATTTTACAACGTATTTTTGTCACCCAAAAATATTTTTATACCAAAACATAAAAAAAATACACTCGAAAAAAATTTTACACTCAAAAAAAATTTTACACTCAAAAAAAAAATTAGTAAATTTTTTTTTTAATGTAAAATTCAAAAAAAAATTTACACTCAAAAAAAATTTGCACTCAAAAAATAAATTTGTTTTTTTTTCAAAAATTACTAAAAAAAAATTTTACACTCACTAATTACTTACTAATTTTTTAGTAAATTTTTTTTTTGAATGTAAAATTCGAAAAAATTTTACACTCAAAAAAAAATAGTTTTTTTTTTTTAATTACTAAAAAAAATTTTTTTACACAAAATAAAATATTTGTAATCATAACTCCAAAATTTTGGTGAAAATTTGCGAATAATCAAAATAATTTTAAATTTGTCTCAAGCTCTATAGATCTGTCAATGGGAAAACCTTTTGAGAATTTTTAAAAAAATTTTTGAACATAAGAAAATAGCGTAAAATGTTTGGAAAATTTTTAAATGACGATATCTCGAAAACCGCTTGACTAATTGCTCTGATTTGGCTCAAACTAAGTTTAAATGAAAGCTTGTCTCAATCTCTAAAAAAACAATCAATGGAAAAATGTTTTGGATTTTAAAAAAAAATTCTTGAACGTAGAAAAATTTCTCCAATTTTGGAAAATTTTAAATGACGATATCTCGAAAACCGCTTCACCGGTTTCATAAATTTTTTGATATTCGTAATGTATTGCAAGGTATTTTTATTTTAAATTCCAAAATTTTGGAGGGAATTTTCAAAAAATCAAAATTTTTAAACAACGGACGCCACGGGTTAAAATTATCGGATTTGGCTCAAATTTTTTTATTTCTCATTTTTCAAAAATCCAAAAATTTTGGTAGAAATTTTCCAAAAATCCGAAATCCAAAAAACGAAGGGCGCCTGATTAAAAAAAACGGGTTTGGCCCAAATTAAGTTTAAACAAGTAGAAAAGCTAAATTCGACATGGTCGAATCTATGAATACCCTCCACAATGCCTTTTTTAAAGGATAGTACATTTTTTAACGTGAAAAAAAGAACAATTATGATTAGAAATATTTTATTTTGAGTTAAAAAACTTTTTTTGTCATTTTTGTAAAAAAAAAAAAAAATACTAATTATTTTTTTGAGTGTAAAATTTTTTTCGATTCTAAATTTTTAGTGTAAAAATATTTCCAAGTGACAAAAATACTTTGTAAAGTAATTTTGTGGTTTACCAATGTTTTTAAAGCTTGTTTTTTTAAAGCTCGGTTTTTTCAACACGTGAATTTAAGGTGAAACCAATCTGAAATTCACGGTTTTGCTAATAACTTTTGAACCATTGGACTGATTTAGCTGAAAATCAATACGATCTAGGCCAACGATAAATATATATGCCAAGCTTCAGAACCCTCAGAAACGCTTTTCGAAAGTTATCGTGTTTTTTATCTCGCAAATTCGCGAAAAACCCTTGCCGAAATTCACTCTTTTGCTTATAACTTTTGAATCAATAGACCGATTTTGCTGGATTGCAATTCCAACCTGACCAGGTAAATGACCAACATATATGCCAAACTTCAGCAGCCTCCGTGGTGATCTTTCGAAAGTTAGCATGTTTTCAACAGACAGACAGATGGACGGACAGACGGACGGACATCGCTAGATCGTCTTAAAATCGATCGAGAATCATGAATATATATACTTTATGGGATCCTAGACCAATATTTTGAGGTGTTAAAATAAAATGACAAACTTGTATATACCCTCTATCACTAGAGTGGAGGGTATAATGAAAGACTGAAACATAAAAGGGTCAAGGGAAAGCAATTTTGAGTTTTTTATACCTTACACCACTCTGTGGTACAGGGTATAATGAGTTAGCTGATGTTTGTAACTACCCGAAATATTGGTCCTAGGCCTACCTTCAAGTATGCCGATCGACTCAGAATTACTTTTTAAGTCGATTTAGCTATGTCCGTCCGTCCGTCCGTCTATCCATCTAGCGGTTTAAGCACGATACATGTTAAGACCTAGCCCCCATACAAACGCCCATTTTGAATTTCGCTTAAATGCCTCTTATAACCGTATTGTAATAGATATCGTTTTGAAATTTAACAGGTAATAAAATTTTGTATGCAGAAAACATCATACCAAATTTTAAAGGAATCAGGTCAGTCCTTCTTGTAGTCCCCATACAAACCACCCTCCCGATATTCACATAATTTCCTCAAAGTTCATAAAATGAAAAATATTTGATTCAAATTTTATGTGTAGGTGTTAAACGTGTACTTTGGTAACCTAATCAAATTGGAATACATTTGGACCATTTTTGGTGTTAGTCCCCTATATAAAAATTTCGACCGATATTTAGTAAAATTGGCAGCAAAAAAACTAATTCCACTAAAATTTGATCTGTGTGTGTTTTCTACACTAAATAAAGATCTGACAAAAGATAGGTCCAATAGGTCCATGTTTGGACTTGGGACCCATTTTCCGGAAAACACTGGTGTAGGGTATCATATGGTCGGTCTTGACCGACTATAACTTTCTTACTTATTTTTTTTTTTTAATTTCTTTAACTAAATTGTTTTTTTTTTTTTTTTAACTCAAAAAAAGGCCGCCCTTTTTGGCAAATTTCAAATAACGATAACTCGAAATAATTTTTTTTGTTGATATTTGTGTTCAGCGCATCAAAATTAATAAAAATGATGTGTCGCAAGACAAATTTCTTTTTTTAATTTTCAAAAATCCAAAACTTTGATTGCCGGGCGCCACGGGTTAATTTAATCCGATTGGCCACGAAGCGCTTACTTTCGAACATTAACTGTGTTATTCGCTATCTCGGTAGAAGTGAGTGACTACAAATTTTATACGTAAAACAAAAAAAACTCAAATTTGTTTTTATTTTACGTACAAAATTTCTAGTCACTCACTTTGTACGACATACTGAATCTGGGCATTTACGTTCAGATTGATGAAAGTCTGTTGAAAGAAGTGCTTTTGATGGGATTCTACCTGGTATTTACCCGATGCATGGGTAAATACCGGGTAAAAAAAGGTAAATACCTTTTTTTGGAATTTATTTGTAAATATAAAAACATTTGAAATCAAACATATTTTTCAAAAAAATGTACTTTTTTCTAAAAAAGTAGTATTAAAGTACTTTTTTTTAGATAATATACTTTTTTAGAAATAAGTGTTTTTTATGAAAAAAGTAAAAATACGTTTTTGTCTTAAAGGTGAGATAGTACTTTTCTAAAATAGTACTATTTAACAAAAAAAAAACGCTACTTTTTCTAAAAAAAAACACTTTCTCTCTAAAAAAAGTACTTTTTTTCTATTTTTTCTAAAAGAGCACTATTTTTTCTAAAAAAAAAGTATATTTTTTCTAAGAAAGTAGTATTTTTTAGTAAAAAATTCATTAAATTTCGCTGCAAAATGTTTTTGTTCACTAAATTTTCTACAACATAGTTTTTGCAAAATACCCGGGTATTTACCCATTTCTACCCAATTTACCTCTTTTACCGGGTACTTACCATTTGGGTATTTACTCTTTGCCCATCTCTAGAAATCACGATAACTTTTAAAAAAAAAAACTTGGAGTCTACTGAAAATTTGCATCAATTTTTGTAACTTTTTTCGCCAGGTTTGGTATTGAATTTTAGCGAAATCCATCCGTGAAATGTCTTATATCAAAGCATTTGTAAAAAAAATAAAATGTAAAAAATACAACTACAATAGCAACAATTTAATAAAAGTTTTACTAAAAAGTTTTTTTATTAGGTTTTTGTTTTGTATTTTAAGCGGTTGTTAATTTGTTTATAAAAAAAATTGATTCTTGTATTATACATTTATTTAAAATGTAGTTTGATTTTTTTTTTTTTTATAATCCAATAAAATGTGTTTTAATTTTTATTTTTTTATTTTTTCAAATGGTTTTCTTTTGTGTATCAACAAATTTTAATCAAATTTGTGTCTTTTAGCGCCATATCTCTCAGTTTAGTTTAGCATTTTATTTATTGACTCAAGGTTAATGTCATTACAATGCTATTAATTTTTTTTTAAGACAATTTTTTTTTTGTGTTTAGTTTTCGTTTTTATTTTTTTATTTGTATCTTCATTTATTTATTTTGTTTAAAAATAAATTTAAATAAACAAATAAAAAAATATAAAAAAAAAACTGTTAATAAATAAATTTTTAATCCGAACAATTTATTATGCAAATAAATAATTTTAGGAATATTTTATCAAATAGTTTTTTTAAAAATTCGAGTAAAAAAGTTTCTATAAAATTATATATACTTTGATAAAATTATATATAATTATATAAGATTTTATATAGAGGAGTCAGTTGTCAAAAAAATTGGATAAAATTATATATAATTTTATATGAAAAATTTTATAAAATTAAATGTTATTAAAGTAGATCAAATTATTTTTTATTTTTTTATTTATTTAATAGATATAATAAAAATATATATTACAATCTTAATGATTTAATATTCTTATTATCTATGTTTGGCATAACTAAATAGTTGAGAGCCAGATTGGCATTTTAAGCAGATTTAAATTGTAACATAAAATTAAACATTGTTTTTAAATTTCTGTAAGTATAAATTTCATTTAATTCATTTGTTTTTAACTAATTTACCTAAACATTTATATGTTTACGTTTAACTTTAAATTGTTTACTTTAAACATATGGTTTATCTGTTTTGAAAAAGTTCAATATATTTACGTTTAATTATAAATTTTAAGAATTCAATTAACTAATTACTTTTAAACAAAGTTTTGATTTTTTTCTTCTTTAAATAGTACATATATCACATTAGATGCTGTTTTATATAACAAAATAACTAAGCAAATTCATCAATTATTAATTTTCTATATTTTAAACAAATTTCCAAATATTTATATAACATATTATAATAATCCGTTCCATTTAATATATTTACAACCTCATTTAAAGTTAGTGTGGTTTTACCAAAATATTTAATCCTAAACTCATTATAAATCGGACAGATTCCAACGAAATGAAAAGTATTTTCAGTTGAATCTAGGTTACATAATGTACATATGTCTACTGAAGAGTTTCTGAAGCACCTAGCATTTAGATCTAATAATCCACCTCTAGCTTTTATTAACAAACTTGTAGCTCGAGACGAAAAATTTGAATCCGAAATGGGTTTCATACAATAATCTAACTCAGAGTATAGATCGTGGAATTGTGAGCTTTTTGCATCAGCAACTAAGTCTTCTATTTCCTTTTGTTTTAAAGATTCCAAAATTGATGATGAGTATAAACATAAAGGATTTAGCGTGTTTTGGGGGATAAAATTAATTTTTTCACATATATTTGACCATTCTTCAGCCCAATAAGTCTTTTTTTCAATAATATTTTCAGCAACAATACGGGGTAATCTGTTACTCGGTAAACGCAGAGCTCTACCAACGTAGTCAAAGTGGAGTTTTAAAGTTTCCAAGTGTAATGAGCTTAAACCAGTTTCTAAGTAGAGCATGTAATTAGGTGTGTTTTTTGGTAAAAAGAGCATTTTTTTTAATAAAAAATCTAAAAAGTTTTTCGACTTCATCGTATTTCACAAAACCCCAGATTTGTGCCCCATAAAACATGATCGATCTTGATGCCGCATTGAAAATTTTTAGTTTGTTTTTGTTTGATATTTTGGGATGATTTATATATTTAGACCAAGTAGATGCAATTGCCATTTTAGAAGAATTCAATTTATTTGTAGTGTGGTTTTTAAACGATAAGTTGTAGTTGAGATCCATTCCTAGGTATCTGTAGCTATTTACAATCTGTATGTCATCTGTTCCGTAATTCCATTTAAGATTTTTAGATATTCTAGTGCCAGATCGAAAAACTAAAATTTTTGATTTATCAAGATTTACCTTAAGACACCATTGTTTACAGTACTTATAAAGTGCATCAATCATATTTTGTAGTTCAGTTGGTGAATCAGATAAGATTACAATGTCGTCTGCGTAGAGGAGAATTTTTACTGGAAAATCCAAGACAGTTACACCACCAGGTAGTACATCAACTAAGTCGTTCAGGTATAAGGAAAACAAAATTGGACTTAAAATACAACCTTGTTTAACACCACGATCTACGCAGAAAGGTTCGGAGTAAGCGTTACCATATCGGATTTGGCTAGTATTATTTTCATAATATAATTGTAGTATGCGAATGAATTTTGATGATAGTCCCATCGACGACAGTTTATAAAAAAGCGAATTCCTTGGTATCATATCAAAGGCACATGAAAAATCAACAAAAAATGCGTAGGTACTGTTTCCAATTAATTTGTTCAAATGAATTATATTTACAAGATTAAAAACGTTGTCAACTGTTGAGTACTGCTTCCTAAAACCTGCCTGGTATTCATTTAATATGTTGTTGTTATCAATCCAGTATGTTAGGCGATTTAAGAGTATGTTATTAAAAATTTTGCAGAAAGTGTCAATTAACGATAGACCACGATAATTTGCTGGGCAATTAGGATCACCTTTTTTCAAAAGTGGTAGCAGAATGGATTTTCTAAAACTTGTTGGTATCTTTTCCTTAATGAAAATGTTGTTTAAAACTGAAAGAATCTCTCGTACAAAACAAATGGGAGCATTTTTATAAAATTCATAGCTGATGCCATCAAGACCAGGAGCCTTATTTTGTTTTAAAGATTTTAGTACCGAAACGAGTTCACATAGTTCAATTGGAGAATCAAGAAAAGCATCTGTGTAACACGGCAAACACCAATGAAGTAAAATTGAGTGCTCTATATTTTGCAATAATGAAGAAAAGTGTATGCGGAAGTCTTCAGAGTTTAGATCTCCTCTAGTTATACGATTTTGCGTTTTTAAGTCGTTTGATAAAGACCACCATTCTTTACTGGATCTAACAGAGTTAAGTCTATTTAAATTTTCGTTATAAAATTCAAGTTTTCTGACGCGACAACAATTTAAATACTTGCGTTTTGCGGATAGATATTTAGCTTTATTAGCATTTGTGTGTTTTTTTCTATATTTATTAAGAAAATTCAACATGTTTTTACGAAAACGGGCACATTTCCAGTTAAACCATTTTTGTTTTGGATCAAAGAAAGATTTAATTATATCTAATTATAACAAGTTTTATAAAATTTTATCAAATTTGATAAATATTTATCAAAATGCATATAATTTGATATAATTTTATAAAATTTTATTTAATTGTATATAGTTTTATAAATTTTTTATCAAATTATATATAATTTTACAAAACTTTATCAAATTATATATAATTTTATAAAAATTTTTCAAATTATATATAATTTTATAAATTTTTTTATGAAATTATATATAATTTTACAAAATTTTATTAAATTATATATAATTTTATAAAATTTGATCAAATTATATATAATTTTATGAATTTTTTTTATCAAATTATATATAAATTTACAAAATTTTATCAAATTATATATAATTTTATAAAATTTTATTAAATTATATATAATTTTATAAAATTTTTATTAAATTATATACAATTTAATCAAATTTTCTAAAAACTGAAATCTCCATGAATAATCTTATATAATTATATATATAATTTTATCAAAGTACTTAAGTATATATAATTATATAAAAAAAACTTTTTCACTCGGGAAAACAAAAAAAAAATTAAGAGTTTTTTTTACAATGCATCTGTTTGTATAAGATTTTATATCTTTTCAATGAAAACAGTTGTTAGATTTTAAAAGACCTCACGAAAAATTTAGTAGTTTACCTAAAAGGTTTGCTTTTCTTAAGATAATAATTTTAATTTTTTTTCCTAACAACAAAACAATTTTTTTAATTTTAAATTATTTTTCAAAAACATCTAAAAAAAATTCCTTAAAATTTTTTTGGACCATAGGAATTCTTATTCCGCTTCAAGAGTTGCAAAATTCAAATTAAAGAATTTTGGTGAAACGCTCTAATGGACATATTTTATACACTCAGAATAAAATGTCTGTCCTAACGATCACGGCCAAAGTATTGCTCGGAGGTAATTGTGTCTAAAATATATACATATACTTGTTATTGCAAATATTTCATTTTGGTGGGATAAAACCTTCCACTTCAAAATTGAAATACAAAAAAAAAAATTAGAGCCGTTGGAGTCCTTCTCTAATTTTTTTTTTTTTAATTTTTAAAGTAAGACCTCGAAAAAAGTCATTATTCATGCCACCATAATGTATATACGGTAGGCAAAATCATATTTAATAGTCTCTATTAAAATTAAGTTGACCCGTATTTTTGCGTTTGGCGAAATTGCTCTTACAAGGGAAGTATCTCAGCCCTTATGAACCGATTTGCCTGAAATTTAAAATATATATATAAAAGATACGATTTTGAGGTTAGGATGTCTCGGCTTATCGGCCATATTAGTGCTGAAAAATTTCGTTGTCCCCTTATGAAGCAATGTGGACCTTCGGGAAAATTTCGATAACTCCCGAACTAACAGGAATATCGTCTAGAGCAGCGGTTACCAACCTATGGTACGCGTACCACTAGGGGGTACGCGAAACTGTCCACGGGGGTACGCAAAATTTTAGAAATTTGGACATTCGTTTTAGATTAACCTTTCCGTGCTGGTTCCGCATCTTCCAAAGTTTTCCATTACGTCAGGTTCTTAAGAAATATGATGTCAAAGTTCACAAAAAACGTATTTTTGTGCATTTTAGAGAGCATTTTTTGCGATACTTTGAGATCTGACCACTTGTTTTCGATCAAACTTTCGATGCTGATTCCGAATATGGTTTCCAAATTTTCGCCACCCCAAGGATCGAAAATTTTTCCAAAAAATACCACCATTGCTTTGACTCCCCTAAATCCTTCAAAAAATGATAATACCCGCAGATCAAAAATTTCAAAATTAGCTCTAATATTTATATGATAAGTTTTTTTTAACGGAAACAAAAACTCGTTAGGGGGTACGCGGCTGACAAAATTTAAGATTAAGGGTACGCGAGCCAAAAAGGTTGGTAACCGCTGGTCTAGAGCAAAAATACGTATCGACTTAAATTTAATAAAGATTATTTCGTATTCCTATGGATATCGTATGGTCTATGTCTTCATATAAATAGCCTCCAAAATGTACACATTTTTATGGAAAAAGTATTTAACGAAGCCGAAATTTTACAAAGTAATGCCTCCATTGGATAGGCATTAAAAAACCTTTCTTGTCATATGTAAACATCATATAGTTTCTTAGAAAGAAAGGCTGAAAAATCCAAAATCCTAAAACCCCTAAATCCCCGGTATGGCCGATAAGCCGAGACATCCCAACCTTAAATTTGTCTCTTTTATATATATTTTACGTTTCATGCAAATCGGTTCATAAGGGTTAAGATACTTCCCTTGTTAGTTCGACTTTTATTCGAATTTTCCCGCAAGTCCATATTTTTTCATGAGGTGACAACACTTTTTTAAATTTAATATTGGGCAGCTAAAAAAATAGGTAACTCTTATTTTTCTGCCTTCATGTCAATATTCAAGTTTCAGGACAATCAGTGGGTGTCCTTCAAAATACAGTTCTTGTAAGTGAATGCTATCAATATATTTGACAAGGCCGATTTTAACTACCCGGTGACCTTTTTTATGAATAAAAAAAAGCAATTTTTTCCGATAAGATCACTTTTTACAATTTTAAACCTATTTTCGGCACGTGTTCCGCTTATTCGATTGCCTTCAAATTTTTAATTTATTATTTTTAGATGCTAATGAGCAAATGAATTTTATTCTAAAAATAGTACTTTCTTAGAAAAAATAGTACTTTTTTAGAAAAATAGTGCTCTTTTAGGAAAAATAGAAAAAAGTACTTTTTAGAGAGAAACAGTTTTTTTTAGAAAAAAAACACTTTTTTTTGTAAAATAGTACTATTCTAGAAAAGTACTATCTCACCTTTAATACAAAACATACTTTTTCTGGAAAAAAGTAATAATTTAAAAAAATGGTACTTTTTTCCTAAAAAGTATTATTTAAGAAAATATAGTACTTTTTTAAAAAAAATAAAGTCATTTTTAGAAAAAAAATTTACTTTTTAGGCAAAAAAGTACTTTTTAAAAGGTATCTTTTTTAAAAAAATACTTTTTTTCTAAAAAAATGTACTTTTTCAAAAAAGTACTTTTTTCTAAATAAAAAAGTACTTTTTCTAAAAAAAGTACTTTAATACTAACCAAGCAGAAATTGACGACGATTCTAAAAAAAAGAGTTCTACAAGCACTGTAACAAAAAAAAAAAAAACATTCTCAAAACGCTATTTTCAAATGTTTTGCAAGCGTTTTTTAAAAGCGTTCTGAAAGCTCTATAACAAAGCAAAAGAAATTTAAAAACGTTATTTTCGAACGCTTTGCGAGCGTATTCGAAAAGCGTTTTAATAGTTCTTTAGATTTTTTTGGAAAAATTTTCTAAGTTCGGAAACTATTTTTGAATAACAATTTTTTGTTAATTTTTTTTTTTTTTTTGTTTTTTAAGTGAAAAAAAAATCATTAAAAATGTGTTAAGAAATGTTATATATGGTTTTGAAATGTTTTAAATTTTCTAAGTTTCTAAAATTTTTTGAAAATTTTCTAAGTTTTTTGGAGCACAATTATTTTTTTTTTTCAGATTTCACTTTGTATCAAACAAATTATTATAACCGAACTAAAACAGAAATTCTTTACTTTGGATTTTTAAAGCGCTTTGAAGACTTTAAAAAATCATTCTCAAAGCTCTTTTTTACGTCTCTTTTAAAACGCTTTAAACCTAGCGTAGATCGATGTTATCATTCGGATCTTCCGAAGGCGCTTTAAAGTTTGTATACAGAACGCTTGTACAACCTTCCACAGCGCTTTCACAAGGCTTTTGCGATTGTATTTTTTTGACTGGGTACTTTTTAGAAAAAAGTACTTTTTTCCCATGTTAAAGAAACTTGCAAAAATGAAATTTTTACAACGTTCTAGAAATTTAAAAAAAAAAAAAATGTTTCCATTGACTATATCATAGAGCTTGAGACAAACTTTCATGTGATTTTAATTTGACCAAAATAGAACAATTTTAGCATGTGGCACCCTTCGATCAAAGTTTTGAGTTTTTGGTGGAAATTTTCTAAAAATCCAAAATTTTGATCAAATGTCTACACGAACCTTGGAGTTGGCTCAAATTAATTTTTAATAAATGTTTATCTCAATCTCTTAAAAGGCTCAAGGAAAAAAAATGTTTAGATTTGTTTGAAAAAAAATTCTTAAACGTAGGAAAACTCGCCAAGTTTTGCAAATTTTAATTAGGAATATCTCGAAAATTGTTGAATTTTTCTTAAAATTTTGATTTTCCCCGGTATCCGGGCAAAATTTTATTCTACTAGGCCTTAAACTTATATGAAACATCGGTCGCGGATTACTGCGGTATTGGGGGCCCCGTAGGCTAGTTGGTAGCGTGCTAGCCTTTGAACATCGGGGTCGTGGGTTCGATTCCCACCAGAACCCTTGGTTTTTTCGCTACAACGAGACGACGGTCATTGTTACCAGTTCTCGGTTAGGTTGAAGTTATTAAAAATGAGTTGTAAATAAAAAGAAAGAATAAATAAAAATAATTGATCATGTGATCAAAACTATTATTATTATTATTATTACTGCGGTATTTTAGTAAGTGAAAAAGTACTGAATAGGTAGTAAAGTGGAGATTTTTTCATCCCTGGTAGATGGCGTTTTATTCTTTTTACAATTAAGTATACGCACCGAATACTGAAATTATGATGATATCATAAAAAATCAATTTAAGAGAGCAGAAAAAGCTTTAAAAATTTTTCTTTTAAATTATGTTCAAATTTTTAAACTAAAAATAAATAGAATTCAAATTAAACGACGACTTTTATAAAGTAAAGTGCATGAAAATCCATGCGAAAAATTTTTACTCAATCAAACGTTTAGTTCATTTATTTTTAAAACAAATATAAATCAAATATTTAGTTCATTGTTTTATAGGAACTAACTTTAATTTCTGAGTGTACCCAATTATACATTTATGTTTTTTTTTTTTTGTTTTTTAATCTTCTTTTATTATTCATATAATGGCATGCATTAAATTTTTAGTATGTATTATAATTCAAATAAAATAAAAATACTTGAGAAAATTAAAAAGAAAATAAAAAAAAATATAATTTTATATTAATGAAAATTCCAAATACAACAATAAAAAATTTTAAATTAAAATCCATTAGTTATTATTTAAATAGAAATTCAATTTTTTTTTTTCTTTAATTTTTCTTCGTTCATAATTTTTTTGAATATATTTTCTAATATTTAAAAATAGTTTTTAAATGACTCGTGTGTTGTTATTTTGAGTATCTGTCGGTTTGTCTGTCTTTCATTTTTTTGTCATTTAAAATACACTGTTTTGAATAAAATTTTGGAAATTTTTAAAGTAAATTTTCGAATATTAAAATTATTGTAATTAGTAGGGATGAGATTTTAATGCACTAAAAAATCGAAAATATGCATTAAAAATTTAAAAATATGCACTAAAAACCCTTGAAATATGCACTAAAAAATAAAATGTGTACAATAAAAATCTTGTTTTCATGGGAAAAACTTCTTAAAAAGCAAAAAAATAACGCCGGTTTTAAAAAGTAACATTTAAAACTTTATATAAGCAAGATTTTTTTTTAAATTGAGAAAATCTAAAAAATAACAAGTAGAAAAGTTAAATTCGACTTGGCCGAATCTATGAATACCCTCCACAATGCCATTTTTAAGTGATAGCAAATTTTCTAACGCAAAAAAAAATAAAATTTTTGGTTAGAAATATTTTATTTTGTGTAAAAAAACTTTGTTTAAGTAATTTTTGAAAAAAAAAAAATAATTTACTAATTTTTTTTTGAGTGTAAAATTTTTTTTGAGTGTAAATTTTTTTTTTTTTTGAGTTTAAATTTTTTTTTGAGTGTATTTTTTGTTTGTTTTAGTGTAAAAATATTTTTGAGTGACAAAAATATCTTGTAAAATATTTTTGTGACTTACAAATGTTTTTGAAACATGTATAACGGGTTTTCAACACGTGAATTTAAGATGAAACTAATCTGAAATTTACGGGTTTGCTAATAACTTTTGAACCACTGGACCGATTTGGCTGAAATTTAAAACGAACCGGACCAAAGGAACGGCAAATATATATGCCACACTTCAGCACCCTCAGAATTGCCGTTCGAAAGTTACCGTGTGTTTTATGTCGTAAATTCCAGAAAAACCCTTGCCGCAATTCACTCATTTGCTTATAACTTTTGAACCACTGGACCGATTTCGCTGGATTGCAATACCAACCTGACCAGGTAAATGTCCAACATATATGCCAAACTTCAGGAGCCTCCGTGAAGTCTTTCAAAAGTTAGCGTGTTTTCAACAGACAGACAGACGGACAGACGGACGGACATCGCTAGATCGTCTTAAAATCGATCGAGGATCATGAATATATATGGGGCATTCCATGTGAAATCGGACACTTTGAAAAACTTTTTTTTTAGATTTTCCCAATTTGTTTACAGTTTTTAGTAACCTTCGAAAACTCCTTCGTGGTAAATTTTCAGATTTTTTTGATGACCCGTTCAAAAGATATCGAATTTTTAAAAATTGGTTGTTTGTTTCTTTACTCAAACTTCTTTTAATCATAACTTCTTCAATAATGTTCCGAATTTCAACTTTTTTTTTCAAAGTTTTTGTTTTTTTACGTACTTTTTAAAAAAAAATCCCAAAAAATTCTTAAAAGCGCTCTAGTATGCGATTTTTAAGTTTTAAAATTTAAATCTCATTTTTGAAACTGTTTGTACTCTTCGATTTTTTTGAAATTTTTTTGTGTAAAACCTCTATCAATTCTACAAATTTTTTGCCCAGGAGGATCGTGGGATAACGATTATTACTATTTTTTAAAATTTTTTTGAAAAAATTTTATTGTAATTTTTTAATCTTAAAATCATTTCTACTGCTCCAATGGTGCGTCATAGAGGGGTCATTTATAAGACCGACCCCCCTTAACTTTTACGTCTTAACATTTCTTTGGAACAAACCAATACCCTATCTCCAATTTCTAAGGGGGCTCCCACACAAAACGACATTTTTTAAAATTTGCTCCAACCGCTCTAACTGCCCCAATAGTGCCCTTAGAGCAACAAAATGTATAACCGACCCACAATATTTTTTTAGTTCAAATATTTTCTCTGAACAAACCTACCCTCTATCTCTAATTGCTAAGGCGGTCCCCATACAATTTTTTTATTTTTTGTAAATTTGTTTTATTTAATCAGCTTCTAACGGTCCAATGGTGGGTCCGAGAGGGGTCATTAGTGAGACCGACCCCAATTTATTTTTACCCTACAACAATTTCTTAAAACATACCTACGCCCTATATCCACTCCCTAAGTAGGCTCCCATACAAATAACAGTTGGAGCAAATTTTATAAAAATGTAATTTTGTATGGGAGCCTACTTAGGGAGTGGAGATAGGGCGTAGGTATATTTAAAAAAAATGTTGTAGGTTAAAAATAAATGAGGGTCGGTCTCACTAATGACCCCTCTCGGACGCACCATTGGACCGGTAGAAGCTGATTAAATAAAACAAATTTACAAAAAATAAAAAAAATTGTATGGGGACCGCCTTAACAATTAGAGATAGAGGGTAAGTGTGTTCAGAGAAAATGTTTGCACTAAAAAAATATTGTGGGTCGGTCATACGTTTTGTTGCTCTAAGGGCACTATTAGGGCAGTTAGAGCGGTTGGAGCAAATTTAAAAAAATGTCGTTTTGTGTTGGAGCCCCCTTAGAAATTGGAGATAGGGTATTAGTTTGTTCCAAAGAAATGTTAAGACGTAAAAATTAATGGGGGTCAGCCCTATAAAGGACCCCTCTATGACGCACCATTGGAGCAGTAGAAATGATTTTAAGATTGGAAAATTACAATAAAATTTTTAAAAAAAATTTAAAAAAAATAGTAATAATCACTATCCCACTATCCTCCGGGGCAAAAAATTTGTAGAATCGATAGAAGTTTTACACAAAAAAAATTTTAAAAAATCGAAGAGTACAAAAATTTTCAAAAATGAGATTTAAATTTTAAAACTTAAAAATCGCATACTAGAGCGCTTTTAAGAACTTTTTGGGCTTTTTTTTTAAAAGCACGTAAAAAAACAAAAATTTTGAAAAAAAAAAAAATTTGGAATTTGGACCATTATTGAAGAATTTATGAGTAAAAGAAGTTTGAGTAAAGGAACAAACTACCAATTTTTAAAAATCCGATATCTTTTGAACGGGTCATCAAAAAAAATCTAAAAACAAATTATTTCTAAGTGTCCGATTTGACATGGAATGCCCCATATGCAAGATTTTTTTAAAAATTAAGAAAATCTAAAAAATAAAAATTAAAAAGAAAAAAAAAATATTTTCCTATTTTTAAATAAATTTTTAAAATTTAAAATAGTTTTTGAAAAAAATAAATTTCAATTTGTGGTTTTGCTAATTTACGCCAAAATATGCAAAAATATGCAATTAAAAGTTGGAAATATTTCCAAAATATGCATTTAAAATCAAAATATGCAAAAATATGCCCAAAATATGCATTTATAATCAAAATATGCAAAAATATGCATTTTAACCAAAATATGCAAAAATATGCATTTTAACCAAAACATGCAAAAATAAATCGATGCCATTTTAATGCAAATTTCTTGATTCGGAAAGATAATTGGTCGATATCGTTTTTAGACTTTCGACAAAAAAAATGCATTTGCATGGAAATCTCATCCCTAGTAATTAGTAAAGAATAATGACCTCGAGCTAGAATAACACTGCTCAAAATACATTAAAAAAATTTTTTTTAAAAATATGAATATTTAAACAAATGCGAAGAAAAAAGAATTAAGAGGAAAAACTCACGATTTTTTGTTAAAAAAAAAAAAAAAAATTTTTTGTTAAAAAATTGGAATTGGTGCATTTGTCTTTGATTTAAGTTTTCTAAAAGTGTTTTCTTTGCTTATTTAAAAAAAAAAAAAAAAAAGTGTATAATTTTTAAACGTCATTCGTTAAAATTCGTATTATAAGAAAAGTAAAATATCTTAAAATTTTGACACATTTGTATGAAACAAATTTGTGATTGTTAGTGTTTTTATATACAGATTTTGTTTCTGTTTTTAATTTTTTTTTTTTTTTTTGCATTACGAAAACACTTTTAAAAACCAAAAGCCACCAGCCACCAGCCACCAACAACGCCAATGTCATGGCTGATTTTTAAATTGTATATTTATCTTTTTTTTATTGTACCAGAACAAAAACTTTGTTGTTTGTTATTTTTTTTTTTTCGAATTTGTTTGTATTTAAAAGAAGATTTTGATTTTTGAAAATTTTACTTGTAAATTATAAACAAACAAAAAATTTAAAAAGGTGTGATGTTGTATTTTTTTTTTATTTATTTATTTTTTTTAATTAAATCGTAATATTTAAATATCAATTTTATAAATTTTGAAAACAAAGTATTGTAACGGAATTGATATTTATATATTTTTGAATGGGGTTGTTGTACAAATTGTCATTTCCGTTATGTTTTTATAGATATTTTTTTTATAATTAATAATTTGTTATGTATGTTTTATAGATTTTTTTTAATTTAAATATCCGCAAAAAATTTTTTTTTTTTAATTGTCAGATGTTTAAAGTTTTTTTTTTTTTTTTTTTTTCTGGGAAATTTTATAGATTTTCCTTGAATTTAGTCATTCACTTTTATTTTTGTTGTCTTTTTTTTTTTTTTTGTTCACCGAAATCCAAAAATAAACAAGAAATAAGTTAACAAAAAACAAGTAGAAAAGTTAAATTCGACTTGGCCGAATCTATGAATACCCTCCACAATGCCCCTTTTAAGTGATAGTAAATTTTCTAACGTGAAAAAAATAAAATTTTTGGTAGGAAATATTTTACTTACTTTGTGTAAAAAAACTTTTTTTTAGTAATTTTTGAAAAAAAAAATAATTTACTAATTTTTTTTTTTTTTAGTGTAAAATTTTTTTTATTGTATTTTTTTTTGTTTTAGTGTAAAAATATTTTTGATTAACAAAAATACCTTGTAAAATTTTTTTGTGACTCACAAATGTTTTTAAAACATGTTTAACGGGTTTTCAACACGTGAATTTAAGTGAAACCAATCTGTAATTTACGGTTTTGCTAATAACTTTTGAACCACTGGACCGATTTCGCTGGATTGCAATGCCAACCTGACCAGGTAAATGCCCAACATATATGCCAAACTTCAGGAGCCTCCGTAAAGTCTTTCAAAAGTTACCGTGTTTTCAACAGACAGACGAACGGACAGACGGACGGACGGACATCGCTAGATCGTCTTAAAATCGATCGAGGATCATGAATATATATACTTCATGGGGTCCTAGACCAATATTTCGAGGTGTTACAAACGGAATGACAAACTTATATATACCCTCTATCACTAGAGTGGAGGGTATAAAAAATTATATAGGTACATACACTCGAAAAAAAAAATGGGGTTGAAAAAATATTTTGGGTTGGTCATACAAAAAAATTAAAAGAAACAAGTAAAAAAGTTAAATTCGGCCTTGTAGTGATGCCCTCCACAATTTCAAAAAGATTATCGCAAAATACTTTATTTAAAAGGAAATTACTTTTGAAAAAAAAATTTCCGCGAAAAAAAAATTTTGTTAAAAAAAAATCCGCGATTTTTTCCTTTTTTTGTCAAAAAATATGTTCGTACTTGTTTAAAAACCATTTGGTGTTCAATTATGTTCACATATATCAACCAGCAGCCGAATTAAAGCATTTTGTATTTATACCCTACACCACACTGTGGTACAGGGTATAATGAGTTTGTGCTGATGTTTGTAACTACCCGAAATATTGGTCCTAGACCCACTTTTAAGTATACCGATCGGCTAAGAATCACTTTTTGAGTCGATTTAGCGATGTCCGTCCGTCCGTCCGTCTGTCCGTCCGTCTGTCCATGTAAACGGTGTAAACACGATACAGGTCGCAATTCTTAATCAATTGACTTGAAATTTAAAACTTAAGCCTCTTTTGGCCCAAGGACGAAGCCTATTGAAATTGTAAAAAATCGGTCCATATTTAGACCTAGCCCCCATACAAAGGTCCTCTTTAGTTTTGGCTCAAATGACTCTAATAGACGCATTTTAACAGGTATCTATTCGAAATTTGGCAGGTAATCATGTTTTATCAACACAAATCACCATTCCAAATTTTAAAGAAATCGAACCAGTTCTTATTGTAGCCCCCATACAAACCACCTTCCCGATTTTCACATAAATTTCTCAAATTTCATGAAAATAGAAAATATTTAATTAAAATTCTGTTTGTGTATGTTAAACGCGTACTTTAATAACCTTATCAAATCTGATTATCATCGGACCATTTTTGGACTTAGGTCCCATGTGGAAATTTCGCCCGATATTCAGTTGAAGTGATTTATTGTCAACAAAAAGAAGCCTATTCCACTCAAATTTGATTAGTGAGTGCTTTTTACACTTATTAAAGATTTGACAAAATATAGATCTAATCAGTCCATGTTTGAACTTGGGACCCATTTTCCGGGAAACTCTGGTGTAGGGTATTTTATGGTCGGTCTTGACCGACTATAATTTTCTTACTTGTCTTAGGTTATGTTGAATGTACTAAAATTTTTGAGGTGTCCTTACATTTTCGTTCATAACTTTTCAACCGCTGAACCGATATCGCTCAAATGTAATACCAAACTTCTCGGGAGAACTTTCAATAAATATGTTAAGTTTCAGTCATCTCTGTGCAATATTTTGTACGTGACAGCATTTTCCACAGACAGACAAACAGACAGACGGACATCGCTAGAATGTCTTAAAATCGATCAGGTATCATGAATATATATACTTTATGGGGTCCCAGATCGATATTTCGATGAGTTACAAACGGAATGACAAACTTATATATCTATCACTAAGTGGAGGGTATAAAAATCTCAAAATTTCTTTTCCTTCGCCTTTTCATAGAGCTTGAGACAAACTTTCATTTAAGCTTATTTGAAGCCAAGTCTGATGGTCGCCATCGATCAAACATTTGGATTTTTCCAAAATTTTTGAATTTTTGAAAAATTAAAAAAAAAAAATAATAATCTTGCGATATATTATTTTTATAAATTTTAGCATACTGTATACAAATAACATAAAATATTTATAAATATTCACCAAAATTTTTAAATTTTTGAAAAATTAAAAAAAAAATAATAATCTTGCGATATATAATTTTTACACTCAATTACTTTCCGAAACACTCAAAATAATAACTCTGTAAAATACTCTGTAAAATAACTGTAATCTCAGTTCAACAGATATTTGACAGAGTTTTCTGTCAAAATACAAATTTAAAGAAAATTCTTTGTATTTTGTTGCGACAAAAAAACAAAGTTTTATCTGTTATATTACTTTTAACTTTGTAATCTTAATTTTACAGATAATTAACACAGTTTTCTGCTAAAATACAGATTTAAGAAAATACTTTTTTTTGTATCAAAAAAAACTAACAAGGGAAGTCTCCCTGGGTTGTTAAAAACGAAAATAAATTCGACACGTATTTTTTTTTTTAGCGGCCCAAACTCATTTTAGGGGGGTCGATTTGTTTGGGGGAAATTGACCTTTTTCAGTTTTTTACGATTTACGCCTATTTAAACAAAATTAATATAGGCATGTGTGGTATCAGATTAAAGGTATTAAAAATACCTATCTCGTGGTGCTAACAACGGCCAAAGAAGTTAATATTTTTCGACTTATTAACAAAAAGGTCCTAAAATTTGGTATTTTACTCAATATGACGAAAAGTTGTACATGTTTAGACACGTTCTTAGCACACGTAGATAGGTTTTCCAAAGACCTTTCATTTGGAAAGAAAAAAAAGACTGAAAAATGGCCTTGTCTTCCCCCTCCTTTTTACCCCCTAAATATGAATTTGGGCAGCTAAAAAAAAAATACGTGTTCCTTTATTTTTTCTGCTCTACAAAATAAAACCAATTCCATGAAGATCCGCGGGTGACACTAGGGAGACTTTCTTTTTTCTGTTAAATTTTTGTTGCATCAAATGCATTTTACAAATATATGTAAAAAGTTTTACGTTTTGTCGTTTTTAAAAGAACAACCATTTGTTTAATGTTCAGTTTTTTTAAATGACTATTTTAGGTCTTTGTTTCAAAAATAACAACATAAAAAATAAAGACTTTCTTTAGCATTCAATTTTTAGAGTCATTTATTTTTGTTCTGTAAGTAAAAATAAGTGTTTCTTCTTTAATTTTTAATGATTTGTGTGCGTTATTATACCCTCCAACCACAGTATGGGGTATACTCACTTTGTCATTCCGTGTGTAACGTATATATATTAGGGTGTTCAATTAATCGGGTTTTTTTTTTGTTCGATTAAACGATTAATCGACATTTGGCATTTTTGATTTATTCGATTAAACGAATAAATTTTTAAAATTGTTCGATTAATCGAATAATTTCAAGTTCAGAAATTTTCTAAATTACAAGATTTTTTTCTGACAATTTTAGAAAAAATGTTACTTGAGTAAATAAACAAAATTAACAACAAGTATTTTAACATTTTATTAACAAAAAAAAAGCAAAACAAAAAACGTAAAAGCATTAAAAAATGTAACAAAATTTAAGTTTTCTGGAATTTTGTTTAAGAAAATGTTAAAAAAAATAATTTTGAAGATTTCAAAAATGTGTAGAATTCAAAAACTATTTTTTTTGCCAAATTTATATAGATACTCATTTATTAGGTACTCATTTTTATCCGTTTAACAAATCCAAGATTCAGGAGCAGCAAAAATCCGTAAAAAAATATGGACCACTCTAGGAAACATGACTGTTTTTATACCCTACACCACACTGTGGTACAGGGTATAATGAGTTTGTGCTGATGTTTGTAACTACCCGAAATATTGGTCCTAGACCCACCTTTAAGTATACCGATCGACTCAGAATCACTTTTTGAGTCGATTTAGCGATGTCCGTTCGTCCGTCCGTCTGTCCGTCCGTCTGTCTGTCTGGCCATGTAAACGGTGTAAACACGATACAGGTCGCAATTCTTAATCAATTGACTTGAAATTTGAAACTTAAGTCTTTCTTGGCCCAAGGACGAAGTCTATTGAAATTGGAAAAAATCGGTCCATATTTAGACCTAGCCCCCGTACAAAGGTCCTCTTTTGTTTTGGCTCAAATGACTCTAATAACCGTATTATAGAAGGTATCGCTTTGAAATTTGGATGGTAAACATGTTTTGTCTTCACATATCATCATTCCGAATTTCAAAGAAATCGGACCAGTTCTTCTTGTAGCCCCCATACAAACCACCTTCCCGATTTTCACATAAATGTCTCAAATTTCATGAAAATAGAAAATATTTAATTAAAATTTTGTTTGTGTATGTTAAACGCGTACTTAAATAACCTTATCAAACCTGATAATCATCAGACCAGTTTTGGACTCAGGCCCCTTGTGAAAATTTCGCCCGATATTCAGTTAAAGCGGTTTATTGTCAACAAATTGTAATGTAACGTAACGCAAAAAGATTGCAAAAATGAAAACTCACGAAAAAGTTCCATATTTTTTTTAGGGGAAATTACTTTTGAGAACAAAAGCAAAACCCATATATAAAGAAATACGCAAGAAGACGAGGGAGCCATTAAATCGCTAGCGATCAGTCGGTTTTGGGGGGTTCGTGTCTCCCATTGTAAACTTCTGTCCCATTACAGATATTTATTATTATAGACTCCCTAAAAAAACTAAACTACTATTAAAATCCTTACTTTAAACATGGACCTAGTTAACTAACCATAGATAAAACAAAACAACAAAAGCCCCATTCTATGATTAATTTTGGAGTATAACTAAAAAAAAAAAAAAGGTACTGGTCTTAATTTACTCTAAAGTGATCTCATAGTTGGTCAGAGATCCGCGCCTCATTACCCACACCTACCATATCCTAGTGACGACTTAGTTTGGTTTCTAGGAACCCACAGAGGAACTTACCCTAACACATTATCAGTCCATACAAGAAAACGTTTAATTAAGGTTTAGCAATTCATTTTTTTAATTCCATAAATTTTTATTTCAACCATTAAATTGGATTTTAATTTTTAACATTATAATTAAAAGACTAATTTTAATAGAAATATTAAGATTTCATAGCTTATTGATAAAAAAGAATAAGTTTAATTTTAAGTATAAGAAAAAAATTCGATATACTTCACTATCATAGGTTTATATACTAAAATTTACTTCCACGACAGAAATATATAATTATTAAAAAAAAGGTGCCAATTTGTTTAATATTTTAAATGGATTTTGCAACAAAAATTGTTACATAAAATTAACGTTTTTACTTACGAAATTATAACTTTCATTATTTTGAATAAATCCTAATAAATTATTTTTTCTCTAATACGGTATTTACACCAACGAAAACAACTTGTTTTTGAATATTTTTTTGGTTTTTGGCAAAAACTACATAAATTTTCCATACAATTTAAAAACTGCGTTGCCAACTAAAACTGGACAAAAACTAGAATTTAGGTTCTGGTCAATGCTACTATTAATTCAGTGTGAATGTTTTTTTCAATTTTGTTTTGGTAAAAACAATTGTCAAAAAAAAAATATTTGTTTTTTTGTGAAATTAATATTCAAATCTTTTAAAAAAGTAAATAAATGTGTAATTTAATTTTTTAATAACGTGTGGCTATTGTAATTTTGTGTTTTTTATTGCATTTAGAAAATAATTTATTTGATTTGACAAACAAAAACTCTTTTTATTCGGTGTAAACAGTTTGGTTTTCCAAAACGCTTTTTTGCCAAAAACAAGTTAGTTTTTGTTTGGTCTAAACATAGTATAATACTATGTTTAGACCAAACAAAAACTAACTTGTTTTTGGCAAAAAAGCATTTTGGAAAACCAAACTGTTTACACCGAATAAAAAGAGTTTTTGTTTGTCAAATCAAATTAATTATTTTCTAAATTCACTAAAAAACACAAAATTACAATAGCCACACGTTATTAAAAAAATTAAATTACACATTTATTTACTTTTTTTAAAGATTTGAATATTAATACCACAAAAAAACAAATATTTTTATTTTGACATTCGTTTTTACCAAAAGAAAATTGAAAAAAACATTCACACTGAATTGATAGTAGCATAGACCACAACCTAAATTCTAGTTTTTGTTCAGTTTTAGTTGGCAACGCAGTTTTTAAATTGTATGGAAAATTTATGTAGTTTTTGCCAAAAACCAAAAAAATATTCAAAAACAAGTTGTTTTCGTTGGTGTAAATACCGTATAAACAAATTTTAAAAACCGAATTGGTTTCACCGAACTAGAAACAACCGAAACCTAACGGTTAAACGGTAACGTTTTTGCGATAAAATTTAATTTTTATTTAAAGTACATTATGTATAATAAATGAACTTGCAAAAGTAAATAAAGGAGCAAAAAATGTATTTACGTGAAGATAAACAATGAAAGAATAGATCAAAAAAAATAAATTATAGTTAGCAACAAATTTTGTTGTTAGAAATTTTGCCAACGTTATGACGTCATATAGTTTTTTACTCCCTTTATTACTAGTTTTAATTATAATTTGTTGTTTTGGTTTAAAGTAAATATGCAAGAATGTCATCAATAAAATTCATTTCTAAATTTTGTTTTTATTTGACTCACCAAACCATTAATGAACGAAGGATGAGGCCTCAGCGATCTTGATGTGGTTGATTATTCAGATGATGATTATGATGTTGCTAAAAGAGATTTAGGTATAAATTACCTATTTTCATGATTAATATTCCACAATTTATTTATCATAAAAACCCACTTGTGTGCGATTAGTCCATCACTGTTAATTACGTTAGAGAACTTAATTTAACAAAAAGGTTTGGAACTTGGATATAATGTTGCTAAACATTTGAATGCATGAGAGAACATTCATGCACATTTTGCATATAGATGTTGCGGAGTAAACAAAAAAAAAATAATTGTTGTTGGTATACAAAAGAATGGTAAACAAAACTAAATTGAAATATTTTAGCAATATAAAAGCTACACCCGAAAAATGTTAGTTAAACAAAAATCAAAACTTGTGAAAAAATTAAGAAACCCAAAAATTTAAAAATTTTTCTAAATAAGGGTGAATAATAAAAATCGTACATTTCACTCAAATTTGATTTGTGAGTGTTTTCTTCACTTATTAAAGGTTTTACAACATATAGATCTAATCGATCCATGAGACCCATTTTCCGGGAAACCTTGGTGTAGGGTATTATATGGTCGGTCTTGACCGACTATAATTTTCTTACTTGTTTTTTAATTTTAATGGTCACATACATTTGGTTTGTTTATTTGACTTAAAACTTTTAAAAAATTATACATATTTCCAGAAAAACCATACATTATTTTTATTCGATTAATCGGCATAAATTCTTCGATTAATCCTTTAATCGAAATTAGCAATTTTAAATTAATTGAACAATTATTTGTCTAAAATTGTTCGATTAATCGAACAAGAAATAATCGGCTGAACACCCTAATATATATTAGATATATTATTGATTATTATAGCGATGTCCGTCCGTCCGTCTGTCCGTCCGTCTGTCTGTCTGTCCGTCCGTCTGTAGTTAACACGATGCAGTCCAAAATAAAAGAGCTAGGCTCCCGACATTTGGCACGAATATGTCCTAGGCAGGTTAAGTTCGTAAATGAGCAAAATCGGACCAGGGGGAAAAAAGTTCCCCCTTGAAGAACTAAACCAACCTCTAAAAAATATCACTTTTTTACATGATTTTTTGTGTTTTTGTTTAACAAATGAAACATTTTTATGCTACAAGAAGTTCAAAGTCCTGCATTGGGACCCAGAGAATTACAAAATGTATTTTTTTCAGTCGGCCCCCTTATTATGGGCGTGGAATAATTTTTTTTTTTAAATAATGATAAACTTGTATTTCTTTAGTGCAAAAAGCATAACAATGAATTCTTAAACACATATTCGAGAGGAAATTTGCCCCCCAATTACCACTAACGACCCCCCCCCCCACCAAAAAAAAGAAAACCCCCCTGCAATTTTTTTTTTTGCATGTTGGATGGTATAAAAGATTCGGCACAGCCGAATTTAACACTCTTACTTGTTTTTTTCTTAAATTGTTTGCATTTTTTAAAGAGAAATCATTAATTCTTACCTACTTGTGTGGGTAATTTTTTTGAATTTTTTTAGCATTGAATTTTTAGAGTCATTTATTTTTGTTCTGTAAGTAAAAATAAGTGATTCTTCTTTTATTTTTAATGATTTGTGTACGTTTTAATTGTTTTCATTTTTTAAAGAAAAATCATTAGTTTTTACCAACTTATGTGGGTTATTTTTTTGTAGAAATAAAATTCAAACAATTTTTTTATAGAAATATAAAAACATGTTTGTATCAAGTGACTGTGTTACGATGGGTAGAGTATCTGGTCAGAATGATGTTGATTGCTGGATCGATTTCCCAAAATTTTATTAAACATTTTTTAAAGTATAGTTCAACAGAAAAATTGTTAAAGTAGCCTACGAAATCAGTAATTTTTAATGTTTTCGTAGGTATTTTTTTATTTGAATTTGTTGATAAAAATAACACAACAATCATTAATTTTTAATGTTTTCGTAGGTTATTTTTTGGAATTTGTTGGTAAAAAATTAAAGCGACGTTATTTTTTAATGTTCAATGTTATTTATTTTAGAAAATATTATTAACAGTAAAAAAAAAGTGTTGACCCAGCAAAAATAAATCGAGATTTTGGCGACACATGCTTTTTATAGCATACCGAAGCGCATCCAAAGAGCGCTCTTGAGGATGCAGTAAAAGTAAGGGGAAAACATTTTAATTTTATGTTATGATTTTTTATATAAAACGTAGAATATAAAATTTTTTTTGATAAAATACCACACTTGCCTTCCTTTTTAATATTTTTAACACTTTTTGAGTGAAAAAGGATGAGTTTTGGGCAAAGACACATGATTTGACTGCATCATTAGTGCGCATTAATTGGCGCTGCAAAGAGTGCTTCAATCATAACATCTTTAACACATTTTGAATGATGGTAAATAGGGCATCAATGTTTGTTAAAACAAATTAATAATTACTGGGATGGATTTAAATATGTTTTTCATTTGTTTTTGCCTAAAAAATATTTTGAGTGCATATTTTTTTTTTTTTTATTTTTAAAAAATTTAAATTTTTAATCGCTGCCACGAGCTTATTAATCTGACTGTCCTCAGACACTTGCGAAAATGAAATTTTATGTATACAATAATTCCACTAATTTATTCTTTTGAGTGTATAATATAAAATGACAAAGTTCGGCAACATCACTAAATTTAAAAAATAAAAATGACACCCACTAATGAAGATTAAGATTTTTGAAATCTACTCATCAAAACATAAAAAAAGAAAATAAACAAAAGAATGTGAAAAAATAAAAAAATAATAAACATACACGAAATGACAAACATAATTAAATTCTCAATTAATCAATAAAAAATATGTAAATCATAGAAAAAACACTCGAATCGGCGGGAAACCCTAATACGATTGTTAAAATGTTCCACAGTACCACGTGTCGTATACGTGATATAATGAAGTATACGTTTCGTGTACTGTAGTAAAGGGCCGTTTATGTCAGCAGACTTGTAAAACGACCTGTCAAAATTTTCTAAATAAAATTTTTGTTTTCACAGCTTTAACAGCTTTTTATAATTTGACATATGGAGGATGATTTGACAAGCAGATCAAAATTAAACATACTTCGGAAAGACAAATCTTACCGAAAATACGTATTGTCTAAACGTCTCTTAATGGTGGAAAAATATCTTTGAATCTGAGACTTTTTTTATAGGAAAATATCTCAGAATAAATTTTCTATAAAAAAAAAAACTACTTGGAGCAAAGCAAAAATGTCTTAAGGCCTTTTCTATAGGGAAAACTTCTCAGCATTTGGGAATTTTTCTATAAAAAAAAACCTTAAAAATTTTAATTTTGAATTTTCAAGATTTTATTTAGATTTCAATATCTGCAAACCCTTTCCATTAGTATTCTCTATGTACTATTATTCTGGAATTTTTATATTTTATAAATACTTCTATTTTAGAATTGTATATAGATTTAATAATATGTTTCCACGCTTTTGTATTAAAATGATAAAAAAAACCAAACTTCATTAAATATGCCAGTTCATCAAACATATTCTAGATTTTAAATGTAAATTGAAGCGGAAACACTTTTAAGGCTCAACCAAAAACAAGTCAATTTAGAACAAAAATTCTAATTTGAACTACACGATTTCAAATGAAAAAGCAGGTTTTAATAAAAACAAAGCATGTACTTAATATTAGGGATTATGACAGGTGTCAAAATAGTAATCACGTGCTAACTTACCAGTCACGACAGTAGGGTTTTAAGGGAAAAAGCGGTTTTTGAGTTGCTTAACTAACAAATGGCAACTCTTCCTTCAGTTTGTGTATGAGCTTTAAAAAAATCAAATCTGACATCTATTTTTCTCATGGAGCATTATATAAGTGTGCTCTTTCTAACACAAAAAGTACAACAAAATTAAAATAATAAACATATGGTTCAAAATAACTTTTTTGACATCTATCATAAGTGCCACATCTGTTAATTCTGCGTTAACGCGCTTTTATGAAAAATAAAACCATACTTGTTTTCATTGTTTCGCTAAAGCTCCTATGACACTACATTTTTTTTGTATTTTATTTTTTATTAATTGATAGAATGAAACAGCAAAAGAAGAAATGAAAAAGAAACATAAAATAAACAAACAAATAGTGATGATTACTTTTATTTAAATAAAAACCCGCTTAATAAATACCAAAAACCGTCAAAAAAACAAAAAAATCGCTTCATTTAATGAAAAACAGAAAAGTTGGCAACACTTAATATCATTCATGCGTAAATGTCAAAAAAAATGTAAAATTTTTACATTTTTTTTGACATTCAATCATTTGATAACCAAATTTATCGATAACACAAGAATAAAATTTGACGTTTACTGTTTTTTTTAGTATGCTTTTACTATTCACACTTATTCAGATTTCCTATGGTGATATATTTGCACTGTTCACATAAATTCCATCAATACAAAAAAAATGTAGTGTCATAGGGGCTTAAGAAAAGCTTTCAGAGTTGCCAATTTTCAGCTTAAATTTATTGTGGTTTTACCCAAAAATTGTTTTGTTTACTTTCGTTATTTCCCATAAAGTCCTACCATCGCATCTGTTAAGTCTATTGTAAATGGTGTTGCTATACTGCCATATGTTTGTAGAAAATTAAGAATCCAATTAACAATTTTACACACACGTCGTTATACATAAAGAAAAGGAGAGAAAAAAAAACGTTGAAAATTAATTCAAATATTTTAAATAAAATATACACTGAATTTTGTTAAGCTAAAATCTCTTTCAGGTTCTTTTATAAATAATTAACATTTTTGGAATTTAACAAAATCTGAAGCTGCTTGAGGTGAAACTTTGGAAATAGTTACTCCAAAGCCCAGATAAAGGTCACTTTTTCTTACTTTGTTTTTTGTGTAAAAAATACTTTTTTTAAATTTCTATACACTAAAAAGAATACACTCGAAAAAAATTCTACACTCAAAAAAATATTTTTTTTAACAAAAATGGCTAAAAATGTTTTTTATTCAAAATAAAATATTTCTAATCAAAATTCTTATTTTTTTTTTACATTCTGGCGGGTATTCATGAACGAAAAAAAAATACACTCGAAAAAAATTTTACACTCAAAAAAAAAATTTGTTATTTTTATTTTTTAACAAAAATGGGTTAAAAAAAAAGTTTTTTATTTAAAATAAAATATTTCTAATAAAAATTCTTAAATTTTTTCACGTTAAAAAAATTTACTATCACTTAAAAAGCGCATTGCGGAGGGTATTCATGAATTCGGCCAAGTCGAATTTAACTTTTCTACTTGTTTTGTTTTTAAACGATTTTTATATTTTTTATTGTTTTGGAACGCTACTTTACCATAGTTTTTACAAAAATAAAGCAAAAACATATTAATAAAAAAATGTTTGAGCTTGAGGTCTAAGTTTTATTATTTTTAGTTGATAACACTGTGCTCGAATTTGACACTTTTTTTTAACAAGCTGGGCACCCTACTGGTAAAGTTAATTCGAGTACGCTGAATTCAATGATGCTAGCCATTTTTCGAAGTTAGCGCTCGTATTCGAGATAATCGCAATTTAAAATATCCATGCTCAAGTTCAATAAAAACTATATTTTGTAACTTTTGCGATAATTTTTAAATTTAAAACCATTCAAGTCTGTTAAACTAACATAACAAACCATAATACCGTGAATTTTTTCGCGAAAAATCTTTATTTTTGTGATAAAATGGGCTCAATACAAATATTTTTAGTTTGATTTGAATTTACGACAGCCATTTGGTAAAGCTAGTTCGTGTACACTAAATCCCATTGTAATATCAGTTTTTTAAAAGTTAGTGTATATAAATATTAGCGATATTCGCGATTATTTTCTAGTTATTTTTAAGTAAAAAAAATATTTTTTTTAATTATTTAGACAATTGCTGAATTTTTATCATCTAAACTCTATTGAATATACAAAAAAAAAAAAAATTTATTCGCGGAAATTTTTTTTCGCGAATTTTTTTTGCGAAACTTTTTTTAATTTGCTATTAATTTGTGAAAATGAGTAGAATACGATACATTAGAGACACAAAATTTTCCGAAAAAAATCTTTTTTTCGCGGATTTTTTTCTGTTATTTTTTTTATTATTTTTTCGCGGTAAATTTTTTTTTCGCGAAAAAAACTGTGTTTTTTCTAAATTTGTATTTAAAAACTATCCCAAAAGCATAAAAATTTAATTTTTGTAGTACCTAGACTTTACAATTTTAAATCGCGAATATCGCGAATACGAGCGCTAACTTCGAAAAGCGGCTAGCACCATTGAATTCAGCATACCCTAATTAGCTTTACCAGCAGGGTGCCCATTTTTGTTAATTTTTGCGACTAGCACAGTGTAATCATTTATTTAACTTTGCCGATATTTCGTTTTTCATTGAAAAACATCTTCTGGGCTTTTATCCAGAAATTACAAGTAATAAAAAAATTACAAATATGTTATAAATAATTATCTATAGAAAATTTACTTAGAATCAAAGACAAAATAATTTTCTTTAGAAAACTTGTTTAGAATCTGAGACAACAAATTTTCTGTAGAAAATTTACTCAGAATCTGAGATAAAAAACTTTCTATAGAAAATTTTCTCAGAATCTAAGACAAAAAATTTTCTATCAAAAATTTGCTCAAAATCTGAGACAAAAAATTTTCTATACAAAATTTGCTCAGAATCTGAAATACAATAATTTATAAAACAAATTTGTTTAGAATTCGAGACAAAAGATTTTTTATAAAAAAATTTTCTATGGAAAATTTGCTTAGAATCTGAGAAAGAAAATTTTCTATAGAAAATTTGACCAGAATCTGAAACAAAAAGTTTTCTACAGAAAATTTTACCAAAATCGAGAACTAAAATCTAAATATGAGCAAGAATCTGAGACAAAAAATTTTCTATAGAAAATTTGCTCAGAATCTGAGACAAAAAATTTTCTATAGAAAATTTGCTCAGAATCTAAGACAAAAGAATTTTCTTTAGAAAACTTGCTCAGAATCTGAGACAAAAAATTTTCTATAGAAAATTTGCTTAGAATCTGAGACAAAAAAAATTTCTATAGAAAATTTGCTGAGAAACTGAGACAAAAAATTTTCTATAGAAAATTTGCTCAGAATCTGAGAGCATTAGTACAAAAAAAAAATTAAACTCGACCTCGAGCTCAAAAATTTTCTTTTATTAATAATTTATGATCCTCGTTCGATTCTAAGACGATCTAGCGATGTCCGTCCGTCCGTCTGTCCGTCTGTCTGTCTGTTGAAAACACGCTAACTTTTGAAAGACTTGACGGAGGCTCCTGAAGTTTGGCATATATGTTGGGCATTTACCTGGTCAGGTTGGTATTGCAATCCAGCAAAATCGGTCCATTGGTTCAAAAGTTATGAGCAAAAGAGTGAATTTCGGCAAGGGTTTTTCGCGAATTTACGAGATAAAAAACACTTTAACTTTCTAAAGGCAATACTGAGGTTAGCATATATATTTGTCGTTCCCCTGAGCTGGTTCGTATTGAATTTCTGCCAAATCGGTCCAGTGGTTCAAAAGTTATTAGCAAAACCGTAAATTTCAGATTCGCTTCACCTTAAATCCACGTGTTGAAAACCCGTTAAACATGTTTTAAAAACATTGGTAAATCACAAAAATATTTTACAACGTATTTTTCTCAATCAAAAATATTTTTACACTAAAACAAAAAAAAAAATACACTCGAAAAAAATTTTACACTCAAAAAAATTTTTTGTAAATTATTATTTTTTTTTTTTTTTTAATTAATAAAAAAAAGGTTTTTTACACAAAATAAAATATTTCTAATCGCAAATGTTATTTTTTTCACGTTAGAAAATTTACTATAACTTAAAAATGGCATTGTGGAGGGTATTCATAGATTCGGCCAAGTCGAATTTAACTTTTCTACTTGTGTAGTGTTATATTCAGAATTTATAATGCCACCAAAGTACACGTCTAACTCCCACAAATAAAATTTTAATTAAATATTTGCTATTTTTAGGAATTTTTAAAGATTAATATGAATATAGGGAGGGAGGTTTGTATGGGGACTTTTAAATTTTAAATATTAATTTGTGAATACAATATATCTTCGCTGCGCCTAAAAATGGAGTCATGTGTTTTGGGGCAAGTGTTCAGGAGAGCAAAAAAACTGTTTATTTTCGTCCCTTCGCGATATTTTTTAAAAGTTTGTTCTACAAAAAATTCTTGTACCGATATGCTATCCACATACTGCAAAAAAAAATATGAAACATTTAGCGGTTTTCCAGTGGTGCAGAAATTTCCAAAAAACATACACATAACTCCTTTTTTAAGTACTTTTTGGAACAAAATTTAAATAAATGGAAATATTTTTTACACATAACTCCTTTTGCTTATGAAACCATTCTTATTGTTAATTTCTTTTCGAGAGGGACAAAGGCTAAATATAGTTTGTTGGCGGTTTAAAGCGACATTAGTTAGACAAGGTCCTTAAAATTTTGATATTTAAAAGCTCTTCACTAAACAGCGAACAACAGATTTTTCGCAAAACTGGTGCTGATTTTTTGTTTTTTCTTGTAAATATTTAAGAGAAAGAAATACAAGTTTATCACTATTTAATTTTTTTTATTCCACGCCCATAAAAGGGGGCGGACATTTTCTAATTCTTTTGGTACAAATACAGGACTTAGAACTTCTTGCAGCATAAAAATGTTGCAGTTGTTAAACAAAAACACAAAAAATCATGTAAAAAAGAGGTTGGTTTAGTTTTTCAAGGGGGAACTAGACCTAGTTGGGTTCCTTAAAAATCGTCATAGTTTTTGACCCAAAATTTGTGTCCGTTTCGCTCTACCTTGCTTAGTTTTTGAGATACGTGATTTTAGGAGACCACCGGGGTTTTGAGAATTACAAAACTCGATAACTTCAAAAATATTACTCGGAGAGCTTTTGTTTATTTTGCGGTCTTGTTTTACGTGTTGAGAGCTACAAAAATGATTTTGGACTTTTTGTTGTGTCGGCAATATTTACCGAGATATGAACATTTAAAAATTTTCGGGAATGCTAACTTTTTTAGATCCAAAGTTAGGACCCATTAGGGTCCACACATGTGAAGAGAACCGGCGATACTATGGAGAGCCCGAGAACCAAAATGGCCTCCATTTTGCTCTATCTGGCTTAGTTTCTGAGATAGCGCCATTTTAAGTTTTCTGAAAATAAAAAAAAATTTACCATTTATTTTTGCTAATATTAGCAAAAAAGCTTGTTAAAATTTGGTCAACTCAATTTTAAATTTAGCAAAAAAATTAGTTCAAATTTTGTTTAAAATTGCTAATGCGCTAAATAAAGTTTACAAGATATTTTTGCTAACATGCTAATCTCAACTAAAAATTTGCTAAAAGTTAGCTAACCAGCATTAGCAAAAAAAAAATAGTAAATCTACTAATGTATTATTTTGAGTGTATGCTTCTTGCTCTAAAGAAATACAAGTTTATCACTATTTAATTTTTTTTATTCCACGCCCATAAAAGGGGGCGGACATTTTCTAATTCTTTTGGTACAAATACAGGACTTAGAACTTCTTGCAGCATAAAAATGTTGCAGTTGTTAAACAAAAACACAAAAAATCATGTAAAAAAGAGGTTGGTTTAGTTTTTCAAGGGGGAACTTTTTCCCCCTTATCCGATTTTTCTCATTTACGAACTCAACCTGCCTAGGACCATAAGACATGTTCGTGCCAAATGTCGGGAGTCTAGCTCTTTTATTTTGGACTGTATTGTGTTAACTAGACATACGGACGGACGGACAGACGGACGGAAGGCCAGACATCGCTAGAATGTCTTAGAATCGGTCACTGATCCATAATATACTATGTATACTTTATGGGGTCCTAGACCGATATTTCGATGCGTTACACACGCAATGACAAAGTGAGTATACCCCCATACTGTGGTTGGAGGGTATAAAAACTCTGTTTATTATCTGTAAAATAGAGATTACAAAGTAAAAAGTAAAATTACAGATAAAATTTTGTTTTTCGGTCACAAGAAAATACAAAGTAGTTTCTTAAAATCTGTATTTCGACAGATAACTTTGTCAAATGTCTGTCGAATTGAGATTACGGTCATTTTACAGAGTATTTTACAGAGTAATTATTTTGAGTGTAAGAAAATTATAATTGGTTATGACCGACCATATGATTCCCTATACCAGTGCTTTCCCGAAAATGATTCCCAAGTCTAAACATGGACCGATTGGATCTATCTTTCGTTAGATCTTTAATAAGTGTAGAAAACACACACAAACAAAATTTGAATGAAATTGTCTTATTTTTCTTGCCAATATACTGCATATCGGGTGAAATTTTTATAAGGGGTCTAAATCTAAAAATGCTTTAATTATATTCAGAATTGATAAAATTTTAGTCAAATATTTGCTATTTTTAAGAATTTTGAAAGATTTATCTGAATATCGGGAGGGTGGTTTGTATGGGGACTACAAAAAAAAACTCGTCCGATTTCTTAAAAAATTTGGAATGATGGTTTGTGAATAAAAAACATGATTACCTGCCAAGTTCCGATAGGATACCTATTAAAATATGGTTATTAGAGTAATTTGAGTATTTTCCCAATTTCAATAGGCTTTATCGTTGGGCCAAAGGAAGCTTAAGTTTCAAATTTCATACAAATCAATGGATAATTGCGAGCTGTATCGTGTTCACAATATTTACATAAAGGACGGACAGAGGGACGGACGGACGGACAGATGGACAGACAAACGGACGGACGGTATAAATAAAGGTAGGTCTAGGTCCAATATTTCGGAAAGTTACAAACATTTATAAAAATTTATAAAAAGTACTAAACAAAGTGATCGTGAAAAACTATGCATTTCCGTACTCCTCGAACTCTAACCACTCGAATTTTTATAAGTTTTGTCGACCAGTGTAAGCTATTGCTTTAATTTAAACCATTTTTTTATATAATTCCTCTAAGGCAACGTTCTAAATTTAAATATTCTTTTAATTTGTTTAATAAACAACAATAATAAATAAATATATGCACAAAAAAGAAAAAAACTTAAGTAAAAACTTACCTACACTACCCTCCTAATAAAAACTACAAGGTATAAAATGATTATGATTAAGTAGTACTTGTCGTAGTAGTTATTCAATTTACTAAACTGGAAAACTAAGCACAGCACACACTTTATTTAAATTCTTGATTCTTGATGATTATGACGTTTTAATACACAAAAAATCTGAAATCTCGTTAAACAGGGACACTACTACTTAATGTATGTAAAGATTATGATTTAGATATTTTTGTCATAAATTAAACATAAATTTAGAACGCATATTTATGATTTATGATTTATTTCAAAAATCAAAAAAAAACACTATTATTCAATATTTGTTTAAAATTGATTTTGAAAATTTTTTCAAAAATTTTTTTAAATTTTTTTTTTAGCTTTTATTCTAGCTTTTTTTTATTTTTTCAATATTTTTTTTTAAAATGCCTTAAAAAATTTACAAAATTGTAAAAAACCTCAACACAGTTTTAATTAAATAACAAATGTTTTAAACAAATTTTTATATAAATTTTCCATTTTCTTTTTTGTTAATGTTTTAATATTTAAATTTAATATTTTTCTTCTTCCTTTCTTTAAATCTTTTTATATATTATAAAATATGCTTAATTTTTTGTCAGATTTTTGAAAAAAATTTGGCACTTGTTTTAATATTTTGTTTAATTTTTTTTTTTCAATATTATTTATTTTATGTAAAAAATATTATCAACACATTTTTCAAGAATTTTTTGCTTCATTTCAAACATTTATAAAAACACTCATCATAATTTATTTAATTTTCTTTTATTTTTTTTTTTTATTTTTTTTTTTTTTATTTTTTTATTTTTACATTTAATTTTATTGTTTTAAAACATTTCTCGTTTTTTTTTAGACGTTAGAATTGCTAGACCGTACACCAAAGACTGAGTAGAAAATTTTAAAATCTTAAAGATCTTTCAATATCAATAGATATGATCTTAAAAAGCATTAAATGAAAATGAGCATAAAAAGCTTTTAATAAATTATTTTAAATCTCTGAGGGCTGGTTACTCAATAAGCAGTTAAGTGCTAGCAGAGATGTTTAACTGAGACATTTAAAAGAGACAAAAAATTTTCTATAGAAAATTTGCTCAGAATCAGATACAAAATAATTTTCTTTAGAAAACATTCTCAGAATCAGAGACAAAATAATTTTCTTTAGAAAACATTCTCAGAATCTGAGACAAAAAATTTTCTATAGAAAATTTGCTCAGAATCTGAGACAAAAAAATTTCTATAGAAAATTTGCTCAGAATCTGAGACAAAAAATTTTCTATAGAAAATTTGCTCAGAATCAGATACAAAATAATTTTCTTTAGAAAACATTCTCAGAATCTGAGACAAAAAATTTTCTATAGAAAATTTGCTCAGAATCTAAGACAAAATAATTTTCTTTAGAAAATTTGCTCAGAATCTGAGACAAAAAATTTTCTATAGAAAATTTGCTCAGAATCTGAGACAAACAATTTTCTATAGAAAATTTGCTCAGAATCTGAGACAAAAAATTTTCTATAGAAAATTTGCTCAGAATCTGAGACAAAAAATTTTCTATAGAAAATTTGCTCAGAATCTGAGACAAAAAATTTTCTATAGAAAATTTGCTCAGAATCTGAGACAAAAAATTTTCTATAGAAAATTTGCTCAGAATCTGAGACAAAAAATTTTCTATAGAAAATTTGCTCAGAATCTGAGACAAAAAATTTTCTATAGAAAATTTGCTCAGAATCTGAGACAACAAATTTTCTATAGAAAATTTGCTCAGAATCTGAGACAAAAAATTTTCTATAGAAAATTTGCTCAGAATCTGAGACAAAAAATTTTCTATAGAAAATTTGCTCAGAATCTGAGACAAAAAATTTTCTATAGAAAATTTGCTCAGAATCTGAGACAAAAAATTTTCTATAGAAAATTTGCTCAGAATCTGAGACAAAAAATTTTCTATAGAAAATTTTCTCAGAATCTGAGACAAAAAATTTTCTATAGAAAATTTGCTCAGAATCAAAAGACAAAAAATTTTCTATAGAAATTTGCTCAGAATCTGAGACAAAAAATTTTCTATAGAAAATTTGCTCAGAATCTGAGACAAAAAATTTTCTATAGAAAATTTGTCTCAGAATCTGAGACAAAAAATTTTCTATAGAAAATTTGCTCAGAATCTGAGACAAAAAATTTTCTATAGAAAATTTGCTCAGAATATGAAACAAAAAATTTTCTATAGAAAATTTGCTCAGAATCTGAGACAAAAAATTTTCTATAGAAAATTTGCTCAGAATCTGAGACAAAAAATTTGCGACAGAAAATTTGCTCAGAGTCTGAGACAAAAAATTTTCTATAGAAAATTTGCTCAGAGTCTGAGACAAAAAATTTTCTATAGAAAATTTGCTCAGAATCTGAGACAAAAAATTTTCTATAGAAAATTTGCTCAGAATCTGAGACAAAAAATTTTCTATAAAAAATTTTCTCAGAATCTGAGACAAGAAATTTTCTATAGAAAATTTGCTCAGAATTTGAGACAAAAAATTTTCTATAGAAAATTTGCTCATAATATGAGAGCATTAGTACAAAAAAAAATGTAACTCGACCTCGAGCTTAAAAATTTTCTTTTATTAATATATTTTTTAGATTCAAAACAAAATATTTTAATAACTCACGATCTCCTTAGAGTGAAAAGAAATGAAAAAAATTTTGAAAAAATTGTTTTTTTTTTTTATTTCAAAGGACAGTAGTTTAGCTAAACGATTTTCAATCTCTTTATTTTGCTCAAGAGGTAAGAATCACATCTTTCAAACAAAACCAATTAATAGAAAATCCGTTGTAAAACAACAAAGTTATGCTATTTTAAAGTTGTAATGTAAAAATTTCGTTTTTTTTTTTTCAAAACATTTGCTACTTAAACAAGTAAGAAAATTATAGTTGGTCATGGCCAACCATATGATACCCTATACCAGTGTTTTCCGGAAAATGGTTAACAAGTCCAAACTTGGACCGGTTGGATCTATCCTTCGTTAAATCTTCAATTAGTGTAGAAAACACACACACTCTAAAAAACGTATGTAAACTTACTATTAGAAATTGGGTAAATTTTTGTTGAATAGCACGCATTATGTGTTTAAAAGAGATGGGTAGTAGTTTTGCCAGGCCACAATTTTCGTCGGATTCTTTTAAAATTTCAAAAAAGTAATCGCAATCATAAGTCGATTCCAACCATATAATTCTTTTTAACAAGTCTTTTTGAAAAAGTTTTCATAAAATGACTTTAAACTTTAAAGTTGTAAACTTTAAAATTGTAAGACGTCCACTTACCATACAAATGTGTGAAAAAGTTTAATGTCGTGTTACGAAAAGTTTTTCAAAGAGACTTATTAAAAAAGATATGTGGTTTGAATTAAAAGAATCCGATGAAAATTGTGGCCTGGCGAAACTACTACCCGCCTCTTGTTAAAAAATTGGTAAAAGAAATTAATTTTAAGGAAAAAACAACTTCCGCGGAAAAAAAATCCGCGAAAAAATGTAAAAAAAATATGTTTGAAATGGTTTAAATAGGTTCTTTGTATTCAATTCTGTTCAAATATGTCAACCAGCAGACAAATTAAAGCATTTTGTATATTTAGGGTATGTAGAATGTACCAAAATTTTCGAGGTGTCCTTACATTTTCGTCCATAAATTTTGAGCCGCTGAGCCGATATTGCTCAAATTTAATATCAAACTTCACGAAGCAACAATATTTTGACCTTGATCGCCATTTTAACAGACAGACGTGTCCCACAAATATCGGGATATTTCGATAAGGAAGGAATGACAAACTTATATATACCCCAAGATGGACCTTATTTTGTTGCCCAGTTTTCTGTGAGGTTAGGCTTAAAAAATTTGACCAATTTGACTGATCGGTTGAAAATTGCCGTGCCGCACATGAATTGAAGTTTGACATCGCCAGAATGTCCCGAAATGTCGGCTTCCAGACCTATATTTCGATGAGTTACAAAAGGAATGACAAACTTATACATACCCTAAGGTGGACCTTATTTTGTTTCTTTTCAATTTTTCAAAATCGGACCACAGTTTTGTGTGAAGTTAGGCTAAAGAAATTTGACAAAAATATAAGCTCGATTGGTAGAAAATTGCCGTGACGCACCAGCATTGAAATTTGTGTGAACAAAATTGGGGCAAAATGGAAAATTGTAAAATCTGTTGCGCTACATTATTTTTATAAAAATAAAAAAATAAAATCGGTCGAACAGTTTTCGATATATCGCTATTTGAAATTAGTAAAAAGGCGGTTTTTTCCTAAGTTCAAGAAATTTTTTTAAAAAAATCTAAATTTTTCTTTTCCTTAACACTTTCATAGAACAAGAGACGAACTTTTATTAAAGCTTATATTGAGCCAAATTCGATAATTTTCACCCGTAGCGTCTTAGAAAAAAAAATCCGGATTTTTCAATTTTGATTGATTTTGATTGAAGAGCGCTACGGGTTAAAATTATCCGATTTGGCTCAAATTTAGTATAGTTCGTCTAATGCTCTATGAAGGTGTCAAAGAAAAAAATGTAACATTTTTTTTTTTTTTAAGTTCTATAACGTAGAAAAAATTTTTACAAATTTCAAATAGCGATATCTCGAAAACCGTTCGATAGATTTAAATTTATCTCGAAACCCGTTCGACAGATTTAAATTTTTTTTATACTCATGTTCACACTCAAAAAAATAAAACTGTAAAGTTAAAAAATTTTTTTTGTTAACTCGAGTTTACTGGCTTTTTAGCAAATTTTTAGTTAAAATCAGCGTTTTAACTACTTTTTTTAGTTAAGTTCAATTTACGAAAATATTAGTTTTGAACAAATTTTGAATTAATTTTTTTTGTTGACTTCAAAACTGAGTTTACGAATTTTTACTAATTAATTTGCTGATTTTTCGTAACAAATTTGTTAAGTGAAATTTCTTATGTAGCCTCCTATGCAAATCTCATAAGTTCTACTTAAGCTGATGAAAAAACAAAAAAAAATAAACTTACAATTTTTTACAAAATATTTTGTAAATTTTAGTTTACGAAAAGTAACAAAAAGTTTAGCTGAATTCAACTAATTTTTTTTTTAATATATGTACATAAAAACGTTACGAAATTTCAGCTAAATTTTTAGTTAAAGTTACGGTTTTTTTTGCTACATTCATTCTATGAAAAGTTAGCTAAATATTTTTAGTTAAATTAACTAAAAATTTAGTAGGCCCAAAATCAGGTGCTTTTTTAGTTAAATTTAACTAAATTTTTTGCTAACTTTACAGTTTTTTTTTTTAGTGCAGCGATTAAAAATCAAATTTTGACTAATCGCTTTTTAAATTTCAAAAAAAATTTGAGTAATATTTTAATTGACGCAATTAAAAATTTAAGTTTGTTTTTTTTAAGTTTAAGTAAGCAATTTAATAAAAATTTAATTTTTTTTTATTTTTTTTTATTCTCTTACTGTGCGATTCGCTATCTCGGTAGAAGTGAGTGACTACAAATTTTGTACGTAAAACAAAAACAAAAAACTCAAATTTGTTTTTGTTTTACGTACAAAATTTCTAGTCACTCACTTTGTACGACATACTGAATCAGGGCAATAGTTTTCAGAATTCTCATTTAGTTTGTATTTTTTTTTTGTATATGAAGGTTTTTATTTCAAACGTACCACGAAAAAAAAATGTTGTTGGATCAAAGTCAAGCTTTGGGAGCTTATTGCCCTATATGAAAGTAACAAATCGTGGAACAAAATGGGCGAGATAGGTGTGGTCAAACATGGTAAAATTGAGCAATTTTTCATGATGTCGCTTTATATTTTTTTCTACAGTAACTCAACGATTCTGAAATTATCGAAACACATCTTATTTATAGTGTTTTGTATGGGCTATTATTAGTTTTTGGGAAAAATTCAGAACTATGTCTGAATTTTTCAAATGAAAAATTAAAATCGATGTAGCAAAAAACACGCCATTTTTATTTTTTTAAATTAAAGTTCATTTCATTCTCTACATCATATCAAATTTTCAGAGAGCAGTTATTTTTGGTTTTCGAGAAAATTGGCTTTAAAGTTTGAATGTCTTATTTTATTTTCATATCACTCATACGCCACGATACATTAATTTTTGCACTTACCAAGAACTTGTTTAATTTTGTTTAGATAATTGATTTAGAGCTGATTTGTCTTATTTATAGGAATTCGACTGTTCTTTTGTTTAAAAAGTTTTAAAAAGTTTTTTTTTGTAAAAAAATTTAAATATTTTTAACCTTTAAAAAAAATAATTCATAAATTTTGATTAAATTTTTACTTGACACAATTAAAAATTTAATTAAAAAAAAACGAAAAATTTTGAGTAAGGTTTTAATTGTGTCAAATTACTCAAATTTTTTGGCATACATTTAAGCAAACTAAAGTCCACCTTAATATTCCCTCTACCACTAAAATGGAGGGTATAAAAATGCTAAAAAAAAGTTTTTGACCCATGGGAAACGTTTATAAGTTAAAAAGTTAATATTTCCCATATGACAAAAAGCAGTAACAAAATCTAGATACTTTGTAGCTAAATTTTTACAAACGGTGTAGTCCCAGAAAGTTATCCCAAAACCGGTATCCCGAAAATTTTTCTTCAATCCCAAATCCCGGGATTCAGAAAAACCAATCCCGATTAGAAGCCCTACTTGCTACTAACTTACACTTTCTCTACTTGCCACCCCAATTATGATTAATTTCTAACGAAGAGTTATTTGTTAACCAAACATTGAGTTAACGGCCCTAACAGATAACAAAAGCTTTTAATTTAAAAAAAGCTTTCAATGTTCAAATTAATTTCCGTTAATTTATTTCAAATGAGTTTTTAAATTTTAGTTATTTTTTGCTACTTCTTTGGCTTGAAAAACAAATGTACACGTTTAATCATCTTTAGTTAGAACTTTAGCATCTTGTTCTTCAGCTGTAGCTTTGGCTATAGATTCCTTATCTTTAGAATCCGTTTTGGGTTCTTGTTTACCTTCGGCTTTAGCATCTTTAGCAGCCGCCTTGAGCGATTCCTTTGGTGATTCCTTCATTTCCAAGTTAGGTGTTGCTTTGGGTTGTCCCAATGGTACAAGCGGTATTCCAATACGATAATGCTTAAGATCACGATTTATTATGCCTCTTATATTGCCTTCCAAATTATTTACGTAAACATCTGCGGCCATTTCATTTAGTTCGGTGTCTTTATCTTGACGAACTTGTTTCACAGCATTATCAATTTCGGTTTTTATAGCATCATCGATTTTCTGTAGGGAAAAAAGCGACGAAAATTAAACTAGGGAGAGATTTCCGACAATCGGTCGTATAATTTTCTTACTAATTTTCTTTTACCTTAAACTCTTCCTCCTTGATTAGACCATTTTGCGTACATAAATCTTTAAAAGTTGTTATAGGATCAAATTTCTGTCTCATCATTTGTACTTCTTCTCGCTTGCGATAACTTGTTCCTGGATCTGACATTGAATGACCATGATAACGATATGTTTCCAATTCCATAACTAATGGACCACATGTTGTAGCATGTTTAATAGCAAATTCAGTAGCACTTCTAACAGCCAAAACATTATTGCCATTAACCCATAAACCCGGTATATAATCACCTCTGGTGTAATAATCGGTACTACAGGATGATCTCTTAATAGCGGTGCCCATGCCATATTTATTATTTTCGCATACAAAAATAACGGGTAACTTCCAGAGGCAGGCTATATTAAAGCATTCATGTAATTGACCCTGATTGGCAGCTCCATCACCATACAAAGCAAAGTTAACGCCACCATCACAACGATAGGAATGAGCCAGTGCTACACCAGCACCTAATGATGTTTGGGCTCCCACAATGCCATTTCCACCAAAGAAATTTGGAGCATATGTATGCATAGAACCGCCTTTACCACGACTACAGCCAGTTTGTTTTTGACATAGCTCTGCTATGATGCCATGCACTGGAACACCCATTAACCAAGTCCAGCCGTGGGAACGATAGGAGGTAATAACAGTATCTTGAGATCTCATGGCAGTTTTAATGCCTGGAGAGAAAAAATATAATTTAATAAATATTCCACATAACCTCAAAATACAAAACACTTTAATTCGAATGCTTTTGATTAACCACCATAATTTTCTAAAAAATTTTTTTGTAATATTTGTTTTTTCAATGGGGAGGCTATAAATATATTCGGCGAGGCCGAACTTAATTTTATATTTTTCTTCTTACCCACAGCACAGGCTTCTTGTCCCACATACAAATGACAAAATCCTCGTATCATCTTCTCTTTATATAAATTTCCACATGCATTTTCCATTTTTCTAATTGTTTGCATATCAGTATATATTTTTAAGGCGCTTTTCTTGGTTAAGCATATGCTAGAACATGGTTCCTTTTCCAGATAATACAATTTAAATGCCTTAAAAGATGTGTCATTAAAGCAGAAAAATATTTTTCATTACAGAAAACTCACATTGTCCAATTGCAAGTTGATACTTTGGTCATTTTCACCAGTAGAAACGGCAGCTTCATTTTTGTCCTGTTTGCAAAAACGATCCATAAAAGACAAAGAACGACTGTGTATTTTTGGCGAAATTCGCGTATTTAAACAAGATTTTAATAAAAACATTTTGGAATTTTTCTTGTGATTTTTTGAATTTTGGAAATATTTTTTTTTTAAATTTCAAAAGTCAAGTAAACAATTTTCAGCTGCAAATCAGACAAGTAAAATTTAATTCGGTCATGCCAAATATTATTTTGAAAAATAAAATTGGTGAAAAAAAATGTTGAAAAAAATTCGTAATTTCTAAAATTTTGACAAAAAAATTTTTTTTGAAAAAAATATTTTCCGCGAAAAACTTTTTTTTTTAAATAAATATCAGTGATCGATTCTAAAACATTCAAGCAATGCCTGTCCGTCTGTGCGTCAATATGTATGTCTGTGAAAGATACAATGCAGTCGAAAATAAAACCGCTAGACTCTTGAAGTTTGGCTTAAATATGTCTTACGGTCATAGGCTAGTTAAGTTCGAATATGGGCAAAATCGGACCAGAGGGAAAAAGTTCTTCCTTTAAGCTAAGTACTCTGTTTCTTACGGTGAAAATTTCACTTAAACTTTAAACGCCTCAAATTGCAATAAAACATTTAAAAATCAAGAACTTTTGACAATGATAAGAAAGAAACGATCATAACAAAACTGAAATGTCACTTTTTCACGGCAATTTAAATTGTCTTGTATAATAAAAATGAGTGAAAACTTTTTTAACAATTTCCCCTTAATTCCTCGCGTTGCCAATTTATTTTTTTTTTATATGGAGTTTGACAGATTTTTTCCCGTGAAACCGAACAGAGTACTTAGCTTTAAGGTGCATAAGTTGTTCGTGTTCACGTGAAAAAATCTGTCAAACTCCATATAAAAAAAATATTTTTGGCAACGCGGCTTTATAGTTGGGAAATCGTTTAAAATGATTTTAAGTATATAAAACCGCATTTATTTTGAATTAAAATGGACATTTAAGATTTGTTATGATTGTTTCTTTCTTCTAATATTTAAAAGTTTTCGTTTTTAATAGTTTTTGTTACGATTTTAGGCGTTTAAAAATTTTTCACGTGAAAAACAACTTACTTAGCTTTAAGCTAAGTACTCTGTTCGGTTTCACGGGAAAAAATCTGTCAAACTCCATATAAAAAAAAAAAAAATTGGCAACGCGAGGAATTAAGGGGAAATTGTTAAAAAAGTTTTCACTCATTTTTATTATACAAGACAATTTAAATTGCCGTGAAAAAGTGACATTTCAGTTTTGTTATGATCGTTTCTTTCTTATTATTGTCAAAAGTTCTTGATTTTTAAATGTTTTATTGCAATTTGAGGTGTTTAAAGTTTAAGTGAAATTTTCACCGTAAGAAACAGAGTACTTAGCTTTAGGAACTAAACCAACCTTAAAAAAATGACATTTTTACAGGTTTAGTTATACTTTTGTTAAGCAAATTAAACACTTGGACCAAGGGAATTAGAAAATGTATTTTTCCCCCCTAGACCGATTTTGCCCATTTCCGAACTTTACCAGCCTATGACCATAAGAAGTATTCGTGCCAAACTTCAGGACGGTAGCTCTTTTATTTTGGACTGCATCGTGATTTCCACAGACAGTCGAAAGTTTTAGAATATATCATGGATCAATAATTCACTTATGGGTTCCACAACCAATATTTCGATGCGTTACTCACGAAATGACAAAGTTAGTATACCCCTATACTCAGAGCTTCAAAGGATTTCATTCCTTAATTCGATTTGGCACTCCAAATGAAAATTTAGTGATTGCATTCCCCAATCACATTTTAGTGAATTGAATGAATTCGATTTATTTTTCATTCGACTTTCAAAAATCGAAGCATTCGATTTTTTTTTCATTCGACTTTTAAAAATCTAATATGCTATTTACATATACCCCGAAATCCATATAAATTTGGATTTCAAATCCAATTAAAATCTATACCGTTTACATATGCTTTTTTGACATTTAGCGGGATTTTGTTTGTACTAACTCTGTATTTTCTTTTGATTTGTGTACAGGGTTGTTAGTGGGAAAATTACCCAATTTTATAAATATTTCTAAAAACATTGATTTTTCTTTGCCGGAGCCAATATTTTCAATCCCACTAGTATATGTTGGCACCACAATATCAAAAAATGTGTTTTTATGTAGAGCTGCTTCTTTAAATGCAAGAAAATTAACATTTTTGCCAAGTTTGGGGCCGCCACCATTGAGTGTTTTCTTTGTTAGGAAGACCAAATTGGTCAACTAAATTGTGCGTTTACCATTTGCAATTATTATTATTATGACATGTTCATATTTTATTTAATAAATTATAAACTTAGTCTATTTACAAGGCATCTATTAATAAAAGATTGCAGCTTATTAATTATGGCAACAGTCGTTAGCCATGTCTCCGACCCGTAGAGTAATACTGATTTGACACATGCGTTAAATATTTTAATTTTTGTTTGTAGAGCTATTGTTTCTGACATCCATATATTTCTAAGAGATCCATATGCCCTTTGTGCTTTTCTTATTCGATTGCATATATCTACATAGGCACCACCATCTGTCGTTAAAACACTACCCAGATACTCGAATTCTTCTACATCAGCTATCTGTTGTCCACTAATAACAAAAGGCGTAGCATTGCTTGTATTAATCCTCATAGCCTTGGTTTTTTGGATGTTTATTTTTAAACCTAATTTAATGGATTCGCGTTCTAGTAAATCCATTTTGGATTGCATGTCTGAGTGAGTGTTGATTAAAAGAACCGCGTCGTCAGCGTATTCAAGATCCCCGAGTCTATGAAGAAGACCCCAGTTGATTCCAGTTTGATTTCTATCCAATGTTTCTAATACCATATCACAGTGATGAAGAGTAATGGTGATAGAGCACAACCTTGTCGCACTCCGCTTGTTGTAACAAACGGTTCGCTGACACATCCATCATGTAGTACTCTACAAGAGGTACCGTTGTAACTATTTTTAAGGATATTAACAATTTTCTCTGGTATACCCCTAGCCAAAAGTGCGAGCCATATATATTTACGGTCGAGGGCGTCGAAAGCTTTCTCGTAGTCGATGAATGTTAAATATAGAGTTGAGTTGTATTCGACAGACTGCTCAATTATAATTCGTGTTGTACATATATGGTCAATACATGAGTTACCGCTGCGAAATCCGGTTTGGTTTTTGCGTATAAGTCTGTTTAGAGGATCAGAAATTCTATTTAGTATTATTTTATTGAAAATTTGTGCAATAGATGGTAATATGGAGATACCTCTCCAGTTGTCACACTTTTTCTTGTCTCCTTTTTTCGGTAGTTTTACTATTATTGACTCTTTCCAATCATATGGAATATTTTCTTCTTCCCAGATTCTTTGAAATAAAGGGTATAATTTTTCAGAAAAGACTTCTATGCACGCTTTATAACATTCTGCTGGTATGCTATCATTCCCGGGTGCTTTCCCGTTTTTTAGACCATGTATTGCATCTATAATTTCTTGTAAGGATGGATTTTCGGTTGAGACGTGTATGTTTGTTTCGTGCCTTCTATTTATTTGAAAGTCTTCTTGATCCTCATGTATAATATTTAATGTTCTCTGGAAATGCTGTTTCCAAATCCTCAGTTGGTCTTCTTTAGAGGTAACGAGGGTACCGCATTCATCTTCGACTGGTATACCTGTAGTTGTGGTTCTAGTTCCACTTAGGGATCTAATGATTTTGTATAATTCTTTGGAATCACCTTTATCTGCTGTGACTTGCGCATTATTCCCCATTTTTTCATAATATTCGTTTTTATCCTTTTTTATATTCTTTTTGATTTTCTTGCCCAAAAGTTTATGCTTATTTTTCTATTCTTCTTTCTGTATAACATCGTTTTCGCTCAACATTTTTACTTTTATTGATTTTCTTTCTTCTATAAGTTCCCAGGAGCTTGTTGTTATCCACTCCTTACGCTGATTCTGTTTATTTCCCAGAATTGTTTTACAAATATCTTGTACTTCATTCTTAAACTTGCTCCAGTATTCTTCAGTTGATCCGCTGGAATGTATGTCGATATTTCCTATATTATTTGTAAACAATCGCTTTGTTGATTCGTTTTGTAATTTAGAAATGTCGAAACGTTTTGTCTGGGGAGGAATTCTCTTCTTGGAAAGTAATTTTAGCTTTATCTCGGCGATTATAAGATAATGGTCACTACCGATTTCTGCGCTCCTCTTGTTACGTACATCACATAGAATGTTACACCATTTTCTAGAAACACATATGTGATCTATTTGGCTTTCAAAGTTTCCGGCGGGTGACAACCATGACACCTTGTTGCTTCTTTTATGGGGAAACATGGATCCGCCTATTTTTAATTCATAATTTGTACATAGTTCAATCAGCAGTTCACCGTTTTCGTTGCGGCAGCCAATAGCGTGTTTACCAATAACATCTTCATACCCTTCGTTGTCAGGACCAATTTGTGCGTTAAAATCGCCAAGGAGTATGGTAATATCCTTACGGGGAACCTGTGCTAGAACACTGCTCAGTTGGCTGTAGAAGCTCTCCTTATCATTTAAATCTTTATCCTCTGTAGGGGCATAGCACTGTATTAGGGTAATATTGTTGTACTTAGTTCTTAGTGTTGCAGTGATAATTCTTTCTGAGACAGCTTTCCAATTTATTAATGCGCTGTACGCGGTTTTATTTAAGAATATTCCTACTCCTCTTGCATGTACATCATCCTCGTTTGGCATACCGGAATATATAAACACATCTCCTTTTCTGTTTCGCACCTCCCCACTTCCGTTCCATCTTACTTCGCTTACCCCACAGATGCTGATGTTCAATCTTTCAATCTCTCTTGATAATTCTGCAAATTTACCAGCTTGATATAACGTCCTTACATTCCATTGTCCAATTCGTATCCGTTTAACATAGCTATTGTTCGTCATCAAGTGTTTCCGTTCATTATTTTTCCTTGTAAATACTCGAATCGATTTATATTCGGTAATCATGGTTGATTAGACCAACGACACCTATTTCGGTGATAGGGCTGCTATCTTAGTAAATTTCCTTGCGTTTTCATAGGCCTCCGAACCTGCCCAATGCACGCTTGTGTCCCTAGATATTTCCCTCCAGGGACGGATGTTGTGGTTATACCGCCATTGATCGGTCGCCAGTGCCTCAACTGCCAAAAACAGGGCCTACCACTAGTCGGAGAGGATGACATTAATGTAGGATAGGCTTTATGTTATCACATTCAAGATGTGTACGCATCACTACACCTTAGACCCCATTTGCAATGGTAAATTTTAAATGAAACATTGTTAAATATTGTTTTTATTAATCTTTTAATAGTTTTAAAAAAATAAATTTTAATTGTTTTTTTACTTTATAAAAAACAACAACAGCTGATAAAAAAATCATGTCCAGCGTTGTAAAAAAAGCATTAGGGATGATTATTTTTGGAAAAACCATAGTTGTACATAGTTGTAGTTGTACAATTAAGTAGTAGACATTTTTTGGGATTTTGAATTGCGATTTTACGATTTTCCCAAAATCCAAGTTTTTTTTTTGTATGGGATTTGACATTTGAAATCCAAAAAAGTAATGGGATTTACTTGGATTTTCATTGAAATCCCATTTTTTCTGGATTTCGAGGTATATGTAAATAGCATATAAATGCATTCCATTGCGAATGCAATCAATTTTCTTTTCATTCAATTTGAAAAATCGAATGTCTTATTCATTCATTGCATAAAAAAATGGCTATACCTTGAAAACTAAGCAAGATTTTTGGTTCTTAGAAACCCCCCATATCGCCTCTTCACATCTGTCAATGTAATTTTGAATCTAAAAAAATGGCGAAATTGGAAAATTAATTTCGTTTCCAATCCAATTTCGTTGTACATTCATGAACAGGCTGTCAAACAGAGAATACCGTTTTTTATTTTTTTTAAACAGTTGGCATCATTGAATAAATATTTGTTGTTTTTTTTTTCGTTGCCAACCATTATTTAACAAAGTTGAAAACCAACGGTATTTATGCATTTCGCTTTTTGGATCATTGGAAAAATCAACTTTATTAACTCTGCTGCAAGAAAGTGTTTGTTTTAACGCGGAAATTATTTAATTTGTTGTGAAAAATAGTGCAATAACTTTAAAATTCGTGAAGTAAATGGTGCAATATAAAAAAAAAACATGAAAAATAAAGAAAAAAAGGTTTTTGTAATACAAAATTTGTATAAAGGTGAAGCTTTACATGGCTATAGAGACAAATACACGATCATAATTTCATTCTGAAATAAACTTTTTTGCGAGGTAAGTTTTAGTAAAAATTTAACCAGCCCTAATATTAAAAAACACAAAGAATTCGACTCTCAAAAAAAAAGTACAGAGAGGCACTACGAAACAAGTTCAGTTTTGGGATCAAGTCCGGGGTTACAAACTACATGCTTTAGACTCATGCTCTCCGGCTTGTACAGCTTTTTTGCGTAAAGTGTTTGGCACTATGTATTTTCAGTGCAAAAAGGAGGCACACCCCCTTGTGGGCATTTGCCCCCCACAAAAGTGATACTCAGGATGAGATATTTGACGGCTGGTTCACTCGACATTGCATCAGAGACTTGTTGTCTGATTATATGTTTGTCGGTGATTGGGATCATTGTTTCACTGTCTCCATTGCAAAGGCAATGTACGTTTTTATGTGCAGTACCAACTTGAGTGTCTGGGCTTTAGCGTGGCATCATCATAAATAACGGGATCTCCCGATATTCTTCTTGTCTGCTAAGAGCCAGGTGGAAATTTACGACTCTTTTTTCTTGCATGTCGGCTACTGCATTCGAGTTTGTGGGCAAAAGAAGAAAAATAAAAAAAGAAAACGAAGAAATTTTAAAAGGGAATTGAAAAAAAATAAATCTTCCATTTTAAATTATAACGACTTGCGGAGGGTCTTTCACGTAAAACATACCGTCTCGTAGAGGCACCAAAATGAAAAGTACTATTAAAGTGCAATTGTGTAGGCTCATGTGCTTCCAAATGTAAAGTACTAATATCACTTCCATCAGCTATAAAATGTTAAACAAATGTACTCACTGGTCCCAAATCTACCAACTGCGCAGTATTCAAGTCTTTGCGATAGACAAAGGCCAGCACCTGAATTAAAACATTTTGAATTTATGTTGAACCTACCAAAGTTTTTGAGGTGTCCTTACATTTTCGTTTGTAACTTTTGAACCGCTTAACCGACATTTCTCGAATGAAATACCAAACTTTTCGTGGTTACAACAAGTAAATAAGTTAAGTTTCAGTCATATCCGTGTATCGCTTTGAATCGATCACGGACATCGCTTTGAATCGATCACTGATCAAAAATTAATTAACCTTATGAGATCCCAGACCAATATTTCGATGTGTTGTAAACGGAATGTCAAACTTATATTTAGGTTTTACCATTTTATTAATATAACTTGATGTTATATTACTATTAACCTAAGAAAATTAAATGCCTAATCAAAGCATTTAATTTTTTTAGGCTATGTAGAATGTACCTACATTTTTGAGTTGTCCTTATATTTTCGTTTATAACTTTTGAGCCTCTGATATCGCTAAATGCAATACCAAACCTAATGCAATACCAAACAAACAAAAATAGTCGAAAAAGTTTTTTGTTTGAAAAAATGTGTACTTTTTTAAATAACTTTCTACATTGAATTCTGTTTGCATATGCCCACCAGCAGTTGATTTAGAGCATTTTGTATTTTTAGGTTATGTCGAATGTACCAAAATTTTTAAGGTGTCCTTACATTTCAGTTCATGCATGAACTGCTGAGATGATATCGCTCATATTCAATACGAACCTTCTTGAAGCCGTGACAAGTATCTATGCAATGGATACAATCATCTAATCAATAAAGTTGCATTTGTCTGTGAAAAGCATTATGCAGTCCAAACTAAGAGACTTAAAAGTTTGGTACGAATATGTCTTGTAGTTATAGACTGGTCAAATTTTTAATTGGACAAAATCGAAAAACTGGGGAAAAAATCCTCCTTTTCCCTTAAAAGAAAAACTCTTAAATGTTTAATTTTCTAAGATGTTTACTTTATTTTTTATTCTTTTTTATAATGTTAATTCGTTTTAATTCGTGAGTTTTCTTTTGTCTAATGATTTTCTTTTAAAGAAATAAAAAAGGTTTTAAAAAAAAATAATAAAAATATTTACAAAAAATTTTGAAAAAGCGTTGTGGTTGAAATGAATTTTTAACAAATTATTTAAAAATATGTCTTTAACAAAATTTACAGCCAATTGAAAATCCTTTTTGCCTTATATAAATTAATTAACAAACAAAATAAAATATCATTTCACTTTCAATTAATATCGTTTTCAAAAAAAACTTCTGTTTTACTTAAATAACATGTTTTAAATGTTAAGTTGAGAATTTAATGATTAACACCCTTACGTTCGGATATATGTTTAATATTGTAATCAACAAGACCACGTATCTTTGGTTCCTGACAGGCGGAATAGACATCAGTCCACAAACCAGATACTGGTAATTCAGTATCATTTTTAGCTAAGGCAGTAGCTTCATCGATCTCTTTGCGTACTTTAGCATCAATGGCTTTAACGTCATCGGCAGTTAAGAGACCTAATTCAATGCACATTTCCTTAAATGAGGTAATGGGATCACGTTTTTGACGTACTTCTTGGATTTCTTCGCGGGTACGATAACTAGTACCAGGATCAGACATAGAATGGCCGGAATAACGATAAGTGTTTGTCTCCATAACAAGAGGACCATGTTTATTAACATAATCAATGGCAAATTCGGTGGCACTGCGTACAGCTAAAACATCCATACCATCTACCCAAATACCGGGCAAAGCATCACCACGGGTATAGTAGTCGGTATTGGAAGAAGCACGTTCAGCACTAGTACCCATACCATAATTGTTATTTTCACAAACGAAAATGCAAGGTAACTTCCACAAATAGGCCATATTGTAGGCTTCAAATACTTGACCTTGATTGGCAGCACCATCACCATATAAAGCTAAACACATACCACCATTGCCCTTGTATTTACAAGCTAAAGCAACACCGGCACCTAAAGGAACCTGTAACACAAAAAATGAAACATTAATAAGAAGGTAGATTATTTGTTTTAACTCTAAATTTCTTACCTGTGCTCCTACAATACCATTGCCACCATAGAAATTGGGGGAATACATATGCATAGAGCCGCCCTTGCCTCGGGCGCAACCACTTTTACGTCCAGTTAATTCAGCCAATACACCGATTGGAGAAACACCCATTAAATAAGTCCAACCATGTACACGGTAGGCAGAGATAATATTATCTACATCACGCATAGCAGCTTTCATGCCTAGTAGATAAAAAAGTTTGTTACTTTTTTTTTCAACTTCTTACAGTTTAATATGATTTTTGTTACTTACCCACAGCACAGGCTTCCTGTCCAGAATACAAATGGCAGAAACCTCTGATAATTTTCTCTTTATATAAATTACCAGCTGATGTCTCTATACGTCTTATAGTTTGCATTTGTGTATAATATTTGGTGGCTTCATCTTTAGTCAGTTTAACGGTTGTTTCGGGTCCCTTATCCAAACGATGTAATTTGAAGGGCTTTAATGTTAAAAAAAGAAAGAGGGAATTAGTAAATAGAGCCAATAATAAGATATTTTTTAAAGAAAAATGTTTAATAATTAAATTATTAATTCTCAACAGACAGACATCTAGCGATGTCTGTCCAGGGCATTGCTTCTATGGCAATACCGGAAAAAAAGTTGTCGACATGTGTCTAGATGGCAGCACCAGTTAAGACTTTAGTAGCACACTAAATTTTAACACCTCCGTAACTAACTTTAGCGTGCAAAATTTTCAAATTTTATTTTCTATGTAATATATTGGATAGTTGCTACGTGTGTATAAAAAAATTTATAGTTAGCTGAGCAAGATTTCCAGAGTTATTTGAGCTGTAAATGCATATATTATAAGGAATTTGGTATTGAATTTAAGCTATATCGGTTCTGCGGTTCAAAAGTTATGAACAAAAATTTAAGTACATTTTACATAACCTAAAATCACAAAGAGCTTAAATTCGTCTGCTATGTGCACATGCAAACGGACATTCTAAGAATGTCTTAGATTCGATCAAGGAGCAATAATATATACACTTTATGGGGTCCCAGACCCATGTTTCGATGCGTTACATACGGAATGACAAGTATACCACAGTATGAGGGTATGTATACACACTTTGTCTTTCCGTGAATAACGCATAAAAATATCGGTATAGAAAGCCATGAAGTATATATTAATGATTAGCAAGGAGAGGGCTTTCATGCAAATGGATGCATGGTCATAGAACAGCCAAGCTCCTCGCATCTCGCTCACAAACCTTTGCAACATTTTTACAGAAGGTACGAAAACTGTTAGACGAGGAATATACGATTATGTTACAAACAATGCTAACTTTTTATAACGAAAAAGCGCTTAATAAATTTAAAAAAAATGTATCAATTTCTAGTTAGTATGGTAATATTATTTAAGAAACACCTTTCAAAGTGTTTAAAACAAATTCTTAGCAAACTAAATGTCATTGGATTTCCCGATAATCAACAAAAAAAAACTTTTTATTGCTAAATGCAAAAAAAACGCTCCATTAAGTCGGAAAACCGGTCAATTGCAATATTTTTTTTCAATTTTTGTTTTTGTATGTTCATTCGTCCTCTGTAATAGTATAGTTAGCCAGAGGGGCGTTAACAGGAGTCGAGCGACTTCAGATATCTTTATCATTGAGAGTCTTTGGAACAGCATAAACAAAACATGTTTGCGAATCAAAGAATTTTTCTGTTTCGGCATCAGTTTTTCTTTCTTATGTTATTTAAACCTTTCAACCATTTTTAGATTTAGATTTAGATTTATTTAGTTTTTTCATTATTAGAACAATAAGAATAAATTCTTTTATAGTTCAACGGGTATTACATAAAGATTGACATAATTAATTAGTACAATAAATAATTAAAAAAAAGCAGTAAAATAGCAATAATAATAAAACAGTAATTAAAATATAAAATGATTGCAATAACAATATATTAAGTCAAGACAAAATAAAGTAAAGAAGCTATAGTTTATAATATAGTTTTTTTTTTTTTTTTTTATTTTTTAACATAATAGTTTATTTATCGAAACAAATATAAGTTTAAGTTTATGCATTTCTATTTGTATTTGTCAGATGATAAAAGAGTTCATTTTTAAACAAATTTTTTGATGAAATGAATTTAGTATCGTTGGGCAAATCATTCCAGAGTTTTATGGCGTTAATGAAAAAAAGTCTACTAGTGTTTAAAAAATTATGTCTGGGCACAACCTAAAAAAATTAATTTAGATGTACGTAATTCGTAAAAGATCAATTGAAATTCAAAGATTTCATTTGGAATTTGAAAAGATCAATTAAAATTCCAAAATTATCAATTTAAAGTTTAAAATTTCATTGAAATTGGAATTAAAATTCAAAAAATCAATTCAAATCCGAAAAAGATTAATTCAAATTCGAAAATAAACAATTGAAATTGAAAAAATATCAATCAAAATTAGTAAATTATCAATTAAAACTCTGAAAAAAATCAGTGAAAATTGTAATAGATCTTTTACGAATTTCAAGTGATATGTTTTGAATTTAATCTGTTTTAAATTTAATTTGATATTTTTCGAATTTCAATTAATATTTTACAAATTTAAATTGATCATTTTTGAATTTTAAATGAAATCTTCAAATTTCCATAACTCTCTTATGAGTTTCAATTGAGATTTAACAAATTTTAATTGATTCTTTTAAATTTAATTTTTTTTTCGAATTTCAATTGATGTTTTACAAATTTTAATGCATTTTTTTTGAATTTCCATTGGAGTCTTCGAATTCCAGCTGGAATCTTCAAATTTGAATCGATATTTTTCAAGGGCCAATTGTAGTCTAGAGTTTCAACTGAACTTTGAATTTCATTTAATCCTTCTCGAATTTGAAATAGAAACTTTGAATTTCCGTTGATATTTTTTAAATTTCAATTGAAATCATTAATTTTTAATTGACATTTTTCCAATTTCAATTGATGTTTTTCGAATTATAATGGATGTTATAATTGATGTTTTTCGAATTTAAATTGAACTCTTCGAATTTCAATTAATCTTTTAAATGAATACAGCACGAATGATGGTGAATACGGGTTATTCAACACAAAGAGGAGTAATTCCGATATTTAATTTGCTCAAAAGTTTCATTTAAATGGCTAATTTTAATCTGACACACATTAAGTGCGCGGCAATCGAAGGAGTGCTGATGATGGAAGGGTGGCATCTTCCGAAAGCTGTCAACATCTCCACTTAGCCTGTGTTGTCACTTAATTTTTTTCAGATTTTCTCGTTGTACAACAATTATTATTTCTCAGAAATAATTAATATGGACTCAAACCGAACTAAATAAAAATTCAGTTATAAAATATACAGCATATAAACACAATTACTTTTTAATGAAATTTTAAAATTATAATTGGAATTTAAAATGGAGTTTTTGAACTTCAAATAAAATATTTTAATTTTAAATAGAATCTTCAAAATTGAAATCGAATTTTTGAATTTAAAACTGAAAAGATTCAATTTGGACTATTCTTATAAATACTACATCTGAAAATTAAGTAGACCTGTAGGTGCAAACATAACAGAAAAAGTCATGCCGACTATTGGATCACCACATGCCGAATATTGGGAAATGCATGCCGACCACTGGCAAATACGGTGTTTTTTACAAAATACATAAATAAGTCAAATTTAATAAATATTTTTTTAACTGTTAATTACACTTAAAACAAAAGGCTTTTTTTAGGTGCCATTCTAATAGCATGCTCACATATGCACGTAAGGACCTTAGTTTGAAAACAAAAAAAAAGTTAAAGTGCCGATTACTGGTACACTTACCCTATAATATATTATCCATGACAGATTATAAGACATTCTAGCGAATATTATGGTCATAGGCTAGTAAAGTTCAGAAATGGGAAAAGTCAGACAAGGGGAAATAAAGTAACCTCTAAAAAAACAGTAGAAGTAGTTCTAAGACCTGCACTTGGAGCTAGGTGATTAAAAACTTCAATTTTGTTTCGGCCCGTCCCGTGAACATAAAAAAATGGTTTTTAAAAATGATAAAATTGTAGTAGTTTAACTTAAAAATAATATTACTAAATCAATTTTCCAACATTTAAGAGGGATGGTGTCCCCAACGCCTCCACCCGACCCCCACCCACATCCATCAAAAAAATATATTTATTCAAAAGATTGTTGTAAAACGGTCTCACTTTATTCTTAAATTAAACACAAAACCAATTTTGAATCAAATTTGGAAATGGTATAATTAAAAATAAGCCGTTAAAAAATTTGGCAGTATTAACCGATAAGAAAATACTAAAAAAAATAAACAAAAAATGTTTAAATACCCCCCATCTAGCAACAATGATAAGATTGCACAAACAAAAAAACGAGCGTCAAAAAAGATTAAGGGTGAGGGGGGGGGGGGGAAATTTTCAAACTGATTCCATAGATAATTAAGAAGATATGGCTTCCATAAGTATGGAAAAAAAACGCACGATTCATGACGTTTTATTAATATAAACATAAGTGTTAGTAAAACTTAAAGACAAGAAAGGGGAAATAATAAGAAATTAGCTACAAAGAGGGGCGAAATAGATTACATGATTTAATACCGTTACATGATTAGAAAATGTAAAGTGTTAGTAAAGTAGCTGAAGAGAGAGTAAAATTATTATAAATGTTTTGCAGTGTTGCCACTTTCTGGATAATTATCCAAAAGTGGGACAATTTCAAAAAACTTGGATAATTTTTGGATAATGATATTTTTTGTGTAATTTTTGTGTAATTTTACCTAAAGTTCCTACTTTTTTATCATTTTATCGACATATTTGGCTTAAAAAATCATTGACAACATCGACTTTATAATGTTTTTTACCAAATACAAGATAAGAAATAAAGAACATGCATATTTGGAACATTAAAGCCTTAATTTTCTTCATGACTTAGATGTCGAAAAACAAAGTTCTAAAATTTTTTAAATTAGAAATTGTTCTGGAGAATCCCTATTATTAAATATGAAAATTGTTATTCAATATTTTTTAATATCCTCATATTGGGGGACACTTTTCCCATCGCGATAAATGTTGGCAAGTTGATTAATAATGATTTTTGCACTTAATTATTACAATTATATCATTTGTTGAACAAAAATACAAAAAAATCATTAAAAAATTTCGTTTTTCAGGGATTGGTTTAGTTTTTCAAGGGGAAAGATTTTTCCACCTGGACCGATTTTGCCCATTTACGAACTTAGCCTACCTATGGCCATAAGACAAAGAGTCAAGAGTCTAATATTTTTATTTTAGACTTATACAGACGGACGGACGAACATTCAATGAATTTCTCAGAATTGATCAAGGATCAATAATGTAAATATACTTTAAGGGCTTTCTGACCGATATTTCGAAATTTTAGTGTCCACAACTGATATAACGTCCAAATTTTTATATCAATAATTGCTTGTCAATTTTTCTGAGTAACTATTGCTGGCAATCAAACATCAAAATCGTACGCCATCTTTGTTTGGAATTCATCAAAATAGACGCAAAACGTTTTTTATACCCTCCACTTAGTGATAGAGGGTAAATATAAGTTTGTCATTCCGTTTGTAACTCATCAAAATATCTATCTGGGACCCCATAAAGTATATATATTCATGATGCCCGATCGATTTTAAGACATTCTAGCGATGTCCGTCTGTCTGTCTGTCCGTCTATCTGTCTGTGGAAAATGCTGTCACGGACAAAATATTGCACAGAGATGACTGAAACTTAACATATTTATTGGAAGTTCTCCCGAGAAGTTTGGTATTGCATTTGAGCGATATCGGTTCAGCGGTTCAAAAGTTATGAACGAAAATGTAAGCACACCTCAAAAATTTCAGTACATTCAACATAACCTAAAAATACAAAATGCTTTAATTCGGCTTCTGGTTGACATATGTGAACATAAAATGATATTTAAACAAGTACGAACATAGTTTTTGACAAAAAAAAAAAAAAAATCGCAGATTTTTTTTACCAAAATTTTTTTTCGCGGAAATTTTTTTTTCCAAAAAAATTTTTTTTTTCAAAAGTAATTTCCTTTTAAATAAAGTTTTTTGCAATAATCTTTTTGAAATTGTGGAGGGTATCACTACATTCGGCAAGGTCGAATTTAACTTTTTTACTTGTTTTTTTATTTTGCATACGTTATTGCTAATAGCCACCAATAAAAATCAGGTGTGGACCAGGGGTTGCAAACGGAATGACAAAATAAAAAATTTTGTGTAATTTGTGAGATTTTGGATAATTTCTTGTGTAATTTACAATTCCATTGGTGGCAACACTGATGTTTTGTTTCATAAATCATAAATGCTATAGTGTAGCAAAATCTATTTGTTTTTTAAAAGTGTAAAGAGAAAACAATCACTGCTTCTGCTACAACAAACTAAATGACCTTGACGTTAAAATTTTCAGATAGTACATATTTTGCAAAAACAAATCTTCCAGTTTCTATATTTCAAACACCTTTCCAAATTATTCACAAACTCTTGCATACAACGTAAAATGTTAAACCAAAAAAATCTTAAAACAAAAACATTTTCAAAAATTAATTCTAGGAAATTATGTAATCGGCTGCCAAGAAATTTTCTTTTAACTCACCCGTTGCACTTGCACTGTGGCCTCGGTAGCATAATTATTTGATTTTTGTGTTCCGGCTACAGCTGAACTCTGGAATAAACCGAAAAATGAGCTTGATTTAAAACGTCCACTATAATGTTTACATATACTGAAGGCTCTAGCTGTGGCCAACGGAGCCTTCTTAGTTGAACACACAATAACATGCATTTTTTTAGTGGAGTTGATTTGATAACCTACTTTTTGCAATTGTTTAACCACTATTGGTATTTCACTTCGTGTTAATTGACGCAACATTTTTTCACCAAATTCGATAGCTTTTACTAGGTAAGGCGTTTTTGGAAAATTTAATTTAATGACCACCAGTTAGAAAATAGAAAAAGATTTGTTGGAATTTTTTTTCTGTCGCGTAATCCAAAGCAAACGTCCCCAAATGCAGAAAAAACTCACAATCGATCAAATAAATTGTGAATGACAACCAATCACAATAGTAAAATGTCAAATTAATTTTGTGGTGATGCCAGAAGTTTAAAAAAATGTTTTGATACTATTAGAAAAAGTATGGCAATATTTTGACCGGTATTTGAAAAGGGAGAGAGAATTGAAATTACTCTCACATAAATTTTAATATAAAAGGGTTGCCATTAAGATCTCGAATTAACTAAAATGTGGGGAAATTAAAAAATGCGACCAGTCACTTTAGTCTAAATTTTTTTGTAAAAATAATTTTTAATATAACAAAAGATAATGTTTAATTAAATGTGTTTAAAGTAGAAAATTAGTTATCTTTAGGCGTTTTTTGTTGGCATAATTATCAGTGTTCTACCATACAAAGTTCACATTAGTGTTAACGCTCAAAATTCTAGAAGTTAAAAATTAACTTGCATACATTGTGAATGATTCTCTTATTGTTAATGGCTCTCTTTGGTATTAATAAAAAAGATAAATGTTTATGTATTGCTTTCAAACTAAATTGCGGCTAATAACCTAATTTTATCAATATTTCATCGAAAATGTGTAATATTTTACAAAACTATTCCAAACGACGCTAAATTAAATTGAGAAATTTATGGAAGTTAAGGTGTCGTTTTTTTCGTTATGATGCATGGTAACAATCAAAGTTTGCCAACAAAAAAGGCCTTTTATTGTTTTAACAAAAAAGATTTAACAAAAAAAGTCATTAACCCTTAAATGCGCAGTGTATCTTTAAAGATACAACCATTAAAAAAATTCTCACATCTTTATTTTCAGTTCAAATTTAATTTTGTAAAGCAAATTTTATTTAAAATATTCAAACCATTTTTTAAAAAATATGTTGTTATGAATATTTATAGAAATGTGTCTTAAATTGACGACGAAAGTCAAAAAATGTAAATCATGTAATTTTTACGAAAATTTTCAAAATCTTTTTTTTTCAATAACAATGAAAAAAGGGTAATAGGATTTCGAAAATGTATAATCAAACTTCATACATATAAAGAATAAACTATAAGCAATTTGAAAAAAAATATTTTTGAGTTCCTCTGTTGGCTACATTTCTGTTAATTATAATTATATAAAAATACCTATAGGTATCCAAAATTTTTGAATTTTTTAGTTTTTCACATATAAAATCTTTAAAAAAAATTATTTCGAAAAACGTAGTATGCAATAGTTATTTGTTCATCATTCTGCATATAATATGTTATTTTCATCAAAATCGGCATCGTTGTGCATTTAAGGGTTAAGATTTAAGAAAAAAATCTCTCCACTATAAGTAAAATTTTTATAAAGAAAAAATGTCTCAAAATCAGAAAATTTTTCCGTAAGAAAAATGTCACAAAATCTGATAATTTTTCATTAGAAAAAATCTTTCTAAGAATTTTTCTACAGAAAAAATGTCTCAGGATCTTAGAATTCTTCTATAGAAAAAATTTGTCAGAATTTGAGAATTTTGTTATAGCAAAGAATGACCCAGAATCTGATTCTATGATATTTTTCTGAAGAATAATTCTCTTATTCTGAATCAATTTTACAACAGAAAAATAATCTGATTTTTGAAATTTTTTCGATATACAATTTTTTTGAAAAAAAAAAATCTTCGATTCTGGGACAATTTTTCTGATTCTGTGACCTCCTTTTTTTATAGAAAAAATCTCCGATTTTGAGACATTTTTCTATAGAAAAAGTTTTCAGATTCAGAGACATTTTTTTCTATAGAAAAAGTTTTTAGATTCTGAGACATTTTTTTCTATAGAAAAAGTTTTTAGATTCTGAGACATTTTATATAGAAAAATTCTCAGATTCTTAAGACGTTTTTTTCTAAAAAAAATCGCAAATTCAGAGTCATTTTTTCTATAAAAAATTTCTCAGTTTCTGAGACATTTTTTCTATAAAAAAAATGTTGAGATTCTGCAACATTTTTTTAATAGAAAAATTCTCAGATTGTGAGAAATTTTTTTATTGAAAAACTCCCCGATTGCGAGAAATTTTTTTATTGAAAAATTCTTAGATTCTGAGACAAGTTTTCTATAGAATAGTTCTTAGATTGTGAGACATTTTTTTCCAAAGAAAAGTTTTTAGATTGTGAGACATTTTTCTATAAAAAGTTTTTAAGATTTGGAGACATTTTTTCTATAAAAAAATTCTTAAAAAAGACAGTTTTTCTATTGAAATATTCTTTGATTCCGAAACATATTTTTTAAAGAAAAAACTAGACAGTTTTCTTAGAAAAATTCTCATATTTTTAGAAAGTTTTTCTATAGAAAATTCATATTATATTTTTAGAAAGTTTTTCAATAGAAAATTTTTTAGATTTTGTGACATTCTCAGATTCTGAGACATTTTTCCCAAAACAAAAAAAAAATTGTGTGTACACCACAGGTAGCAATTTGGCTGAAATTTGAATTTTAGCTTGTCTTCTCTTTGCAATTGGAATAAGGTAAAAAAAACTTAAATGTGATTTTTCCGAATCCATGAATGCCCTCCACAATGCACAAAACAAATAATTTTGAATGCATAAACATTTTTTTGAAGTTGTATTTTATTTTGCTCTCTTAAAATTCGAAAGGGTATCAAATTTTTAATAATTATGTGAATGGTGAACGAGTATTTGGAAGAGAGCATTAATAAAAACTTTTATTTAAAGTCAAAAAAACTTTTTTTTTAGTATTTCGTGTTTCGTATATTTTAAACCTTGAATCCATAAAAAAATCACGGTTTTGCTAATAACTTCTCAATATCTTAACCTTTCAAGGAAAATTACATATATGCCAACACAGAAAAAAAACGTCGAGGTAATGTTATCTAAGCTGGCATAGGTGAATTATTTTTGTATGAAATTTAAAAGCCACGACTTATTACCTATGCCACCAGTATAATTTTACTTTACATTTTTACCTAATGGCCATGTAAGATTTACTAATGAATATAGGTAAAATTTCGAATTTAATTTTTTTTATGTTTTATTGACATTTTCAATTTTAATATTTTGAAAAGGTATGTCCAAAAATTTAATTAATTAAAAAATAATAAAATAATAATTTGCATATTCAATTTTTAGAAACTGAATACATATTTAATTTGAATTAATCTGGAACTGATAGCGATTTTAAAGAACGGGTACATGGATTATAATTAACATTTGCAAGCTCTTGTAGGTACGAAATAGAAGAGCGAAATTTCCCTTGAAACTGCGACAAATTAAATATGGAGACTGGAAAAAAAGGATTCTGTTATAAATATTTGAAGCTACTCAGAGGTAAAAAATATAACGATTATTTCTGTATGCTGTCTTTTAATATAAATCATATTTTGCAACCAGTTTCAGATTACAAGAACATTCCATGCTCAAAATTGTTAAAATGCAAATTGATTGTAAGATTATCAAAACAATAGAATTGGAAAATAAATCCCATTTGATCCCCGAAAAGTTAACGCCAACATATGTATATAAAATGGACCAGTTTCAGCTTCTAATTAATACCCTTGAAAAGAGAGAAAATGAAAGAAAGGCCACTGCCTCAGAATCTGCGATTTTTTCTACAAAAAGAATTTCTGAGAATCTGAGAATTTTTCTATAGAAATAATATTTCAAAATCTGAGAGTTTTTTTATAGAAAAATATTTCAGAATCTGAGAATTTTTCTATAGAAAAAATGTCTCAGAATCTGATAATTTTCCGATAGAAAAAATGTCTCAGATTCTGAGAATTTTTCTATAGAAAAACTTTTTCAGAATCTGAGAATTTTTTTATAGAAAAAATTTTTCTATTGAAGAAATGTCTCAGAATATGAGAATTTTTCTATAGAAAAAATGTCTCAGAATCTGAGAGTTTTTCTTTAGAAAAAATTTCTCAGAATCTGAGAATTTTTCTATATTTTCTCAGATTCTGACACATTTTTCTAAAGAAAAATTATCAGATTCTGGAACATTTTTTCTAAAGAAAAATTCGCAGATTCTGAGACATTTTTTCTATAAAAAAATTCTCAGATTCTGAGACATTTTTTCTATAGAAAAATTCTAAGATTCTGAGACATTTTTTTTGTATAGAAAAATTCTCAGATTCTGAGGAATTTTTTCTATGGAAAAATTCTTAGATTCTGAGACATTTTTTCTACAGAAAAATTTCTCAGATTCTGAGACATTTTTTCCATAGAAAAATTCTCAGATTCTGAGACATTTTTTTCATCGAAAAATTCTCAAATTCTGAGACATTTTTTCTATAGAAAAGTTCTCAGATTCTGAGACATTTTTTCTAAAGAAAAATTCTCAGATTCTGAGACATATTTTCTATAGAAAAATTCTCAGATTCTGAGACATTTTTTCCATAGAAAAATTCTCAGATTCTGAGACATTTTTTCTATAGAAAAATTCTCAGATTCTGAGGCATTTTTTCTATAGAAAAATTCTAGATTCTGAGACATTTTTTCTTTAAAAAAATTCTCAGATTCTGAGACATTTTTTCTATAGAAAAATTCTCAGCTTCTGAGACATTTTTTCTATAGCAAAATTCTCAGATTCTGAGACATTTTTTCTATAGAAAAATTCTCAGATTCTGAGACATTTTTTCTATAGAAAAATTCTCAGATTCTGAGACATTTTTTCTATAGAAAAATTCTCAGATTCTGAGACATTTTTTCTATAAAAAAAATTCTCAGATTCTGAGACATTTTTTTTATAGAAAAATTCTCAGATTTTGAGACATTTTTTCTATAGAAAAGTTCTCAGATTCTGAGACATTTTTTCTATAGAAAAATTCTCAGATTCTGAGACATTTTTTCTATAGAAAAATTCTCAGATTCTGAGACATTTTTCCTATAGAAAAATTCTCAGATTCTGAGACATTTTTTCTATAGAAAAATTCTCAGATTCTGAGACATTTTTTCTATAGAAAAATTCTCAAATCTGAGAACATTTTTTCTATAGAAAAAATGTCCCAGAATCTGAGAATTTTTCTATAGAAAAAATATCTCAGAATCTGAGAATTTTTCTATAGAAAAAATATCTCAGAATCTGAATATTTTTCTATAGAAAAAATATCTCAGAATCTGAGAATTTTTCTATAGAAAAAAGTCTCAGAGTCTGAGAATTTTTTTATAGAAAAAAGTCTCAGAATCTGAGAATTTTTCTATAGAAAAAATATCTCAGAATCTGAGAATTTTTCTACAGAAAAAATGTCTCAGAATCTGAGAATTTTTCTATAGAAAAAATATCTCAGAATCTGAGAATTTTTCTATAAAAAAAATATCTCAGAATCTGAGAATTTTTCTATAGAAAAAATATCTCATTTTTTCTATAGAAAAAATGTCCCAGAATCTGAGAATTTTTCTATAGAAAAAATATCTCAGAATCTGAGAATTTTTCTATAGAAAAAATATCTCAGAATCTGAGAATTTTTCTATAGAAAAAATATCTCAGAATCTGAGAATTTTTCTATAGAAAAAAGTCTCAGAGTCTGAGAATTTTTTTTATAGAATAAAGTCTCAGAATCTGAGAATTTTTCTATAGAAAAAATGTCTCAGAATCTGAGAATTTTTCTATAGAAAAAATGTCTCAGAATCTGAGAATTTTTCTATAGAAAAAATGTCTCAGAATCTGAGAATTTTTCTATAGAAAAAATGTCTCAGAATCGGAGAATTTTTCTATAGATAAAATATCTCAGAATCTGAGAATTTTTCTATAAAAAAAATATCTCAGAATCTGAGAATTTTTCTATAGAAAAAATATCTCATTTTTTCTATAGAAAAAATGTCCCAGAATCTGAGAATTTTTCTATAGAAAAAATATCTCAGAATCTGAGAATTTTTCTATAGAAAAAATATCTCAGAATCTGAGAATTTTTCTATAGAAAAAATATCTCAGAATCTGAGAATTTTTCTATAGAAAAAATATCTCAGAATCTGAGAATTTTTCTATAGAAAAAATGTCTCAGAATCTGAGAATTTTTCTATAGAAAAAATGTCTCAGAATCTGAGAATTTTTCTATAGAAAAAATGTCTCAGAATCTGAGAATTTTTCTATAGAAAAAATGTCTCAGAATCTGAGAATTTTTCTATAGAAAAAATGTCTCAGAATCTTAAAATTTTTTTATGTAGAAGAAATGTCTCAGAATCTGAGAATTTTTCTATAAAAAACTGTCTTATAATCTGAGAATTTTTCTATAGAAAAAATGTCTCAGAATCTGAGAATTTATTTTTTGAAAAATATTTCTCAAAATCTTTCTATAACAACAATAATTGTAATTCATGATTAAATTTATTAATAAAAACAATAAAATCAAATAATTTTTTAATTTATTTAATTTAGTAAAGTGTGTAATTATTTATACCTAGCGTATTAACAAAATAATTTAGATAAATTACCAAAATTTATATATAAATTTTTACTCTGCTAAACTTTGAAAAGTTTACAAAGTTTCCTAGGAATATTTCCTAAAAGCATAGATAATTTTTCGAACATATCATTTTTTAAAAATCACCTTGGCTTTTTAGTAATATTGTCTAAAAACTTTGTAGGCTCTATGTTATCTTGGCACTTAGATAAAGTTATACTATAAATTTAGGTAATATTACCTCGATTTTTTTTTGTGTGAAGTTTTAATAGCCTTATTAAGGTGTGATTAGACGAGAGAGTATTCCCCTAGATTTAAAGTAAAAAACAACTCTGTGGTAACTTTTAAAATTGGAATGTCAAATAAAATTTTATTATATATTTTTTATTTACTTTAATTCAGTTTCCAATCTACATATTATTGACTAAATGTGCGAAAACAAATAATATTATAAAAATGGTAAGCAAAAACAAGTATTGAAGAAATGAGATTTGACACAAAGTCAAAAGTATATTACCAAACGCGCCTTTATTGTGTTTCAAAAGTTGTTTTCATTAGAATATAAAAAATAGTTTTTAAAGATCAGTATAAACAAGTAAAAAAGTTAAATTCGGCCTTGCCGAATGTAGTTATACCCTCCACAATTTCAAAAAGATTATTGCAAAAAACTTTATTTAAAAGGAAATTACTTTAAAAAAAAAAAAAAAATTTGAAAAAAATTTCCGCAAAAAAAAATTTTGGTAAAAAAAAAATTCGCGATTTTTTCTTTTTTTGTCAAAAAATATGTTCGTACTTGTTTAAATACCATTTGTGGTTCAATTATGTTCACATATGTCAACCAGAAGCCGCATTAGCGCATTTTGTATTTTTAGGTTATGTTGAATGTACTGAAATTTTTGAGGTGTGCTTACATTTTCGTTCATAACTTTTGAACCGCTGAACCGATATCGCTCAAATGCAATACCAAACTTCTCGGGAGAACTTCCAATATATATTTTAAGTTTCAGTCATCTCTGTGCAATATTTTGTCCGCGAGAGCATTTTCCACAGACAGACGGACAGACGGACATCGCTAGAATGTCTTAAAATCGATCGGGCATCATGAATATATATTATCGGGCATCATGAATATATATTATGGGGTCCCAGACCGATATTTCGATGAGTTACAAACGGAATGACAAACTTATATATACCCTCTATCACTAAGTGGAGGGTATAAAAATAGTTTCTAAAGATCAAAGCAAATATAAACTGATTCGGTTAATATTTGGTACTTGAGACTCATTTGGTATATTTTACTTACTATTTTTTTTTTTTTACTTATTTTTCATTAACAAATTTAGCACAAAAAAATGATTTGACAACTCTTTGGTTTATTTTTAAATTTTTTTTTTTTTTTTTTTAAATTATTATATTTTTGGTATTTTGGTTATTTTTTTTTAGATTTTACGACAAGCAGAAGTTGGCAACTCTATCCCCGTAAACAGTTAGTTGTGTTTAGCACCACGCTATTTCATCAGAAATTGCAAAATTTAATAAAAAAATTCAAAAATATTAATAAAATATTTTAAAATTTATACACAATGCCTAAAGAACAGTTTCGTGAAGCAGATGTGATAAAGAAAATGTAAATATTTTATTTATAAACTCTGAAAAACACTATATAAAAAATATTTTCCCGCTCTTCAACAGATCACATGTACAATTTAGCATAAGCAGTCCTGAGGAAATACAACAGGAATCACATTTACGTATTGTTTCAAAAAATCTGTATCAAGCCCAACGTCAACCAGTACCCTATGGCGTTTTAGATCGTCGTATGGGTGTTAGCAGCAAAGATGCTAGCTGTGAAACATGCGGCCAGGGTCTTAATGAATGTATTGGTCATTTTGGTTATTTGGATTTAGCCTTGCCTGTTTTTCATATAGGCCACTTTCGTTCCACCATTAATATTCTACAAATGATTTGTAAATCATGCTCTAATGTTATGCTTAAGGATCCCGAAAAGAAAATTTTTGAAAAGAAATTACTTAATCCAAATTTCTCATATTTGGCCAAAAAAGCTTTACATGGTCAGATACTAACTAAAGCAAAAAAACAAACAAAATGTCCCAATTGTGATGCCATCAATGGAGGTGTTAAAAAGGGACCAGGTCTATTGAAGATATTACATGATCCTTATAAAGGCAAAAAGCAAGATGCTTTAATGACTAAAGATTTAGATGATCTATTGCTGGCAACTGATAATAATCGTGAACTTAATCAAATGTTACCTAATTATAATCATATGGAAGAATTAAATCCTTTAACAGTTTTGGAACTATTTAAAAGTATACCAAAACGTGATATACCATTGCTGGGCATGACAAGTGATGGTGCTAATCCGTCAAATTTAATAGTTACTCGAGTGTTTGTACCACCAGTATGTATTAGACCTTCAGTGGTATCGGAAGTAAAAGCGGGAACGTAAGTATTAATGATTTGTTTAAAACAGGGAATATCTAAACATTTTTATGTAAAAAAATGTGTAAATATATTAGAATCTGAAAATTTTGTTAAAGACAATTGTCTTAAAATCTGAGAATTTTAATTGTAGTTGTAGTTTTTCGTCCTTTCAAGTTTTTAAATTAAATAAATATTTGAGCTCGAGGCCAGTAGTTTTCTAAGACTTTCTATATAAGAAAAATATCTCAAAATCTTTTATATAAAATATAACTCAGAATCTGAGAATACATTTTTCAGAAACTCAAAATCTTAGAATTTTTCTGCAAATTTTTTAAAGAAAAAATATCTCAGAATCTAAGATTTGTTCTGCGGAGAAAATGTATCAGAAAGATTTATTTATTTTTTTAAAAACTTGTTAGTATATCAACTTAAACTTTATTTTAATTTTTTATAGCACTGAAGATGATTTAACCATGAAACAAAGTGAAATTCTTCTCATTAACGATGTAATACAAAAACATATGTCAGGTGGTGGTAAAATTGAGCTGATCCAAGAAGACTGGGACTTTTTACAACTTCATGTAGCCCTTTATTTTCATAGTGAAATTTCTGGTATACCTTTAAATATGGCTCCTAAAAAGACAACTCGTGGTTTAGTTCAACGCCTTAAAGGTAAACAGGGAAGATTTCGTGGAAATCTTTCCGGTAAACGTGTAGACTTTTCAGGACGTACTGTTATTTCTCCAGATCCTAACTTAATGATACATCAAGTAGGTGTACCCGAACGGGTAGCCAAGATATTAACTTATCCCGAAAGAGTAAATCCAGCTAATATACCAAAAATGAAAGAGTTGGTAAAAAATGGTCCTAATGTTCATCCCGGAGCTAATTATGTACAGCAAAGAGGCTCTACTTTCAAGAAATACTTGGCTTATGGCAATCGTGATAAGGTAGCTCATGATTTAAAATGTGGTGATATTGTAGAAAGGCATTTATGTGACGGTGATATTGTATTATTCAATCGTCAACCATCTTTGCATAAAATGTCTATTATGTGTCATCAAGCTAAAGTACAACCTCAGAGAACTTTTCGTTTTAATGAATGTGTCTGCACACCTTATAATGCTGATTTTGATGGTGATGAAATGAATTTGCATTTACCTCAAACGGAAGAGGCTAGGGCAGAAGCTTTAATCTTAATGGGTAATAAATCAAATTTGGTAACACCAAAAAATGGAGAAATTTTGATAGCAGCAACACAAGATTTTATTACGGGAGGTTATTTATTAACACAAAAAGATGAATTCTTAACTAGAGAACAGGCTATGCAGTTGGCTGCTTGTTTTCTGGCTGGACCAGATGCTAACATGCAAATAGATATGCCCCCACCGGCTATACTAAAACCACGCAAACTTTGGACGGGTAAACAAATATTTAGTTTACTTTTAAAACCCAACAAAGATTGTCCAGTCAAAGTAAATTTAATTACTAAAGGCCGAAATTACACCAGTAATTATGATTTATGTTGTAAAGATTCTTGTAAGTATTTAAAAGTAGTTATTTTCTATAAAAAAAAAACATTTAAAAATACGTATTTCTATTCCAGGGGTTATTATACGCAATTCAGAATTAATTTGTGGTACTATGGACAAAAGTACCATGGGATCGGGTACTAAAAATTGTATATTCTATGTTATATTAAGAGATTTTGGTGAGAATTTTTCAACCAAATGTATGTGGAGACTAGCAAGGGTAAGTTTGTTTATTTTGTGTTGTTTTTTTAAATTAAATTATTCCTATTATTTAATATTATTAATCAATTACGTATAGTTTTTACATCAAGCTAATTTATTTACAAGTTAATGATATTTAATCAATATCAAAAAACACTTGTTTAAATTGCTAAAAAAGCTTGCGTAGGTGTACTGCAACTAAAAAACCATACACTTGAACTTTAATTAACTTTAAATTTATTAGAGGGATACTACAAATAGACAACGAAAACGTAAAAAAGAAATTAAATTTAAAAAGTTGAATGAAACTTACTCTATTTGTGATTTTGAAAAATTTTTATAAAAACTTAGAGCAAATTTACATGTGTTTGTAACACATTGGGTGTCCCATTAAGTGTATATTTCTTTTTTGATCGTCTAGCGATATCTGTATGTCTGTTTAAAACGCATTTAAAATACTAACAACTAAATCAGCATGTCAAAATCTATTAAAATATATCTATAAAACTTAAAACCGCAGCCTTCAAGCTTATAATTTTTTAAAGTAAATTTTTTCATTGGAAATTTTCCCCTTGCGATAAATGAACAGTTCATGCGAATAAGGACAAATTGATCACTTTTTCTAAAACACGTTTTTTGCTTTAATGCTTTTTTTATCAAAACTCTGCAATACTCTGTAAAAATGTTGGAAACATTTTTTTTTTGTCAAAAAAATACTCTAAAAGTGCAATAATTCGTATATTTTTTTTATTAAATTTGGAGTGAACTACTACTGCAAAATTTCAATTAAATGAAATTGAATAAAGAGAACATTACTAGGAACAAACCACACTGATTTTATTGGAAAAAAAATTATGCCGTTCTTGGGCCATAAAAAAAATAACTTGTGCTAAGTTTTCAAAACCATTCGGGGGTTTTGGTCTTCTATTGTTATACTTTTATTTTTTGCGGATTCCCTTCAAGATACACTCACAAGGAAGGTCTTTCAGAGGTCACTCTCCAATTGTCCTGAAAATTAAATATGGTAATGAAGGAAGGAAAATAAGAGTTACCTGTTTATCTTAAATTTAAAAACGGGTTGCCACCTTTTGAAAAAATATGGGCTTTCAGGAATAAAAGTCGAACTAACAGGAATTTCGCCAAACGCAAAAATACGGGTCAGATTAATTTTAATAGAGATTATTATATATGATTTTTGCGGCCGTACGTATATACATCTCCACATAAACTACCCACACGTTTTTACATTTTTGACAACAAGGTAGTTAACGAAGCCAAATTTGGACCGATTAGCCATTGGATAGCCCTTCAAAAAACCTTTCGAACTATATAAAATGTTAATATATAGAAACTATAGTTTCTCGTGAAGAAATGTGAAAAATTCTCAAAAAACGAAAAATACAGTTTTTACCCCTCCCCCTTGACCCGCTAAGTGTGACATTGGGCAGCTAAGAAAAAATATCTAACTCTTGTTTTCCTCCCCTCTCTCCCATATGCAAGTTTTATGACAATCGGTGGGTGCCGTGTGAAAGACCAACATTGTCAGTGACCCCAAAATTGTTGCACAGTGATATTAGAAAACTTCATAAAACAAAAAATTAGGAAAAATCTAAACAAATAAATCGGAAAGTGTACAAGATATTTTTTATTCGTTACAGGCACAGAATAAATTATTCTCACCCAGTTCAAAAAAAAAACACTCATGAATACTGCCTTCGCTTTATAAAATTGCTGACATCTTAAAAAAAAATTCCAAATGTCCCCCAGGAACAAGTCAACGGTTGTCTTAAAGCATTGTTGGTGGTCACCGATGCTAGTGAGCACTGCTGACTTTACCTTTGGAAAAATCTTATAAGGATGTCCGCAATTTTATAAGGGGGGGGGGCAGCAGTTGTCAGCGGTGATTTTTTTTTTGTCAACTGGATAGGTTTTTGTGTCATTCGATTTCTATTTTTACTACACACTACATGATATTCCCAAAAAAAAATGGCAGTGCATTTAGCTGTGCAGCAGTGCATTTTAGCTATTTTTTAAATATGACCATAGATTTTGGTATATCCCTAATATTAAAAATTAGCAATTATCATTTTTAATTTTCGCTAAACTTTTCTTGTTCTGTTTAACAATATTTATTTTTTTGCTTGTTAATTGCAAATTAAAATCTGATTACTTTGCTGTTCCACTATATACTTTTAAATATTATCTTATCGGAAATTTTTTTAAATATTTCGTTGTTTAAATGCAAATTTCCTAGAAGTTTTTATAAAAATGGGTATTATTATTACATGAATTTATATTTAAACAAATTAAAAACAAAAACATATAAAATGATCCTTAAAATTTGCAGTAAAAAACTTATTTTATTTTTACGAGGGACTAGCTCTCGATTATGTCACTTAAAAAACTACTTCAAAAATTCGTAAACTTTAACTAAATTTTAATTTTTTTGTTGTCAACAACAACTTTTATTTTTCAATTATATTATTTTAACTTAATGTTAAACCAGTGTTAGCAGATATGAAATCCAAAAATGATGTTAATCTTGCGTAGCCCGAAGGATAACCCTCGGTGCACATATCTTCGGCTACAAATGAATTAATACCAATTTGAGTCCAAATGCCATTATTTTGAATTATAAGTGGGCCACCTGAATCACCACTGCATATAGACATATTGCTTTTATTAGAGCCCCTGGCACACATAGTAGAATCGATCACTACACTTGAGCCAAAGGTACTTACACATTCACTGTTTTCAATAATATCCACCTGAGCCCAAAGTAAAGTCTGGGAATTATCCAAATATTCATCATCAATTAAACCAAAACCAGCTATTATAGCAGTAGAACCAATAAATGTATTAGACTTATCTGCTGATAAAACTAATGCAATCGGTTGTATGGTACTAGAAAATGTCAAAGGCGATGGTAGTTTTATCAAAGAAACATCATTATTCAAGTTCGAAGGATTGTAATCAGGGTGCATAGAAAATTCTGTAGATGTCATACTATTTGAATCATCGTCTAATTGTACTGAACCAAATATTATATAAATAGAACTTAAACCATATGTACAATGAGCGGCTGTCAATACCCAGGAATCAGAAATAATTGAGCCCCCACATAGTAAATCCTCTATTGAATTCTTTTTCAAAATCACCTGCCAAGGATATTGGCCAGCAACAGCTGGTGTTCCCGAAATTATACGACCTTGCTATAAAAAAATAAAATAAAATAAATAAATATGTTTTATCACTTCCAATTTGAAAATTTTCGCAAAAACTACTTACAATTGTTCTTGTTTGAACATGTTGTACTAATAAAGTACATAAGACTAAATATATCAACACTTGATATAAAAATTTCTTCATTACTTATAGCAGGCACTACTAGAGATGGGCGCTGGTCACGTGATTTGCGTGATTCACGTGAATCACGCGTGAATCACGCGTGAGTGTGAGTGATTTTCATTTCAATCACGTGATTGTGAGTGAGTGTGAGTTGAACAAAAATCTGAGTGAGTGATTAGTGAGTGAGTCATTTATTTTTTGCGTGAGTTTGCGTGATTAGATTTTTTGATTTGCCAAATTTTTTTTTTTAATTTTTTGTAAAATTTTTTTTTTTGGAATTTTTTTCTTTTTTTGATAAGAAATTTTATTGCGTGAGTAGATTTTGCGTGACTCACGCGTGAGCGTGATTGAATCTTGCGTGAGTCACGCGTGAGCGTGAGTAACTTTTTTATTACTCACGTGAATAGTGAGTGAGCGTGAGTAACAAAAAAATTGCGTGAGTGATTAGTGAGTGATTCGATTATTTTTTGCGTGAGCGTGAGTGAGTGTGAGTCAAAATCCACTCACGCGCCCATCTCTAGGCACTACACAGCCAAGCGATATTTAAAGACTACTTCAAACTTTCTTTAATACGAAAAGTCGAAAATCTTATTGTTTTGTTTTCAGCCAACTTGAGAAGATTTTCTTAGTTTGATATCAAATTCAAGTGCTCTGATAACTGAATATTTTGCTACTGACAATTTAGACGGGTATTAATGGGTTTTTTGTTTTAAAAATTTTTAAACACAAATTTGATAAGCTTTTTTTATTCGCCGTTTAAAGTTTTATTCGTGTTTTTGTTTTTAAACGGTGACGTTGTGTTTTCGTATCTTTGTAGTTATGACTTTTCTTTTAAATACAAACTTACTTAATCTTGAATTGCAAATATCTTATGATGTTATCAATCATAATTAGTTTATAACAAGTAATAACGCTATTCGGCGAATCAATAATGCCCTTCCATTTTTATTTTTTAATTTTCTGGAAGTTTTCCATTATTTTTCTAAATTTTCCAGCATTTTTTGATATTTTTTTAGGTTTCCTGTTCCAATTCGGAAATTTTTAACTTGTTGTAACAATAAATTCGTCCACGCAAATTTTTGTTTTTATATTTTTACATAATTTGACGAAGACCTGAAGGGCTCTTAAGAATATCGTTACTAAAAAAATATTTTCATTTTTATTATTAGGAAAATGAAGATTCTATTCAAAAGCGTTTCCGTTTTGAATCGAAATACGCGGTAACCCTCATGTTCTAGCATTTTCCGTTTTTATACCCTTCAACTACAGTATGGGGGTATACTCACTTTGTCATTCCTTGTGTAACGCATCAAAATATCGGTCAAGGACCCCATAAAGTATATATATTTATGATCAGTGATCGATTCTAAGACATTCTAGCGATGTCCGTCCGTCTGTAGTTAACATGCAGTCCAAAATAAAAGAGCTAGACTCCCGACATTTGGCACGAATATGTCTTATGTTCCTAGGCAAGTTAAGTTCGTAAATGAGCAAAATCGGACCAGGGAGAAAAAAGCTCCCCTTGAAGAACTAAACCAACCCATGAAAAATACCACTTTTTTACATGACTTTTTGTGTTTTTGTTTAACAAATGCAACATTTTTATGTTGTAGTCCAATGGACTATCATATGTAAAATGTTTTAAATATTTTTGTTGGTTATTGACAATCGTTGCTTTACTAGTATAGTACAATTTCTTCGTCTTTTTAATTCCCATTGTGGATAGAGTCGAATATGTACTAATATTTTAGTTTGTGCACAAACGATTTCTCATTAGACTCGTTTGCTACTTGGTAGTGAATCGTTTCTATTTTTGCTAAATAATCTTGACAATGGAATCTGACAAATTCCGAAACACGTGTCGATTAAGTCTTGCAAAAATGACCAACATAAATAAATTTAAAACAAAAAATAATTTTCTTGAAAATTATGCTATGAGAATATCATGGTTTTAATTAGTAAAGAAAATAATGACCTCGAGCCAGAATAAACATCCTCAAATATAATATTTAAAATATTTACATATATAATATTTCTGACGGGACAAAAGACAAAAAGTAAAATTTTTAAATTGGTGTTCTCGGTCTTTTAGTGTCGAAAAACGGAGTTACTCATACAGACATACACACAGACAGACGAAAAGACACCGACCGACATAGCTAGATCGAATAAAAATCGATCGAGGACCACGAAAAATGTATGCTTTATGAGGTCTTTGAATATTTCAATGTGTTACATACGGAATAAATAACTTACTTAACCCTCTACCACTAAGTGGAGGGTGTCAAAAAGTTAAATTGTTTCTATAAATTACTTTTTAAATATTTCAAATTGTTAATGTTTTTATGGGGATTTTTGCTTAAAAATGTAAATAATTGTTAAAATTTTAAGTTTTTAATTTCTTCCGACTACTTGAAATACGGGGAACTACACAACAATATCTTTATAATCAGATAGCCAAATCATATTTACTTTTCGAGAAATTTTAAATAATGTTTTTTGGGTAAATTTAAATTGATAAACATTTTTTGAAGCGAAATGGTAACTCGATAACAAGAAATGTGGAAATTTTAAGGAAAATGAAATAATTAAAAAGATTAAAAGACCTTATTTTTTACAGATTGTGTTTTAATGATTGCCTAAAAAAAATATAAAAAAAAGGCAAAAACCCGTTAAAAACGATTTAAAAAAACGAACTGTGGTAGTTGTGTCAAAAAAGAAAAATATTTTTTAAAACTCGGGACATCCGACTATAGCGATTTCAATTGTTTTAACTTTAAAATCCCTTATCTAAATTTAGAATTAAACAAACATGTAATTATAATTTTCTATTAATAACAAAATTGATCTCTAGATTATATTACTAAAAATTAAAGACGGACGCGTGAGCAAATTTCGACTAACTCAAACTCACGCAAAAGTACATATACATTCATTTTTGATCCACATACAGTGACTCAAACTAATAATGGTACAACATATATTTGTTAGCAGTTTTTTAAAGGAAAAGTTATCAATACTAAACCTGATTATTATCAATCGACTATTTTTGAAAAAAGTGGTATATTGGAAATTGTCCAAGCTTTAATTTAGCGTCCAGATTGAGCAAATATTTAATGAGATACGAGGGAAAATGGAATTATTTGTAGATATTTTAAAAAATTTTTTTAAAAATATTTTTAAGTCGATTTTTTCCAAGTTCAAACATTAAAAATTTAAAAAAATATCCAATAATTTTTATTCAGTTATCAGCTAGTTTTTCCAACAACCCAAACCAAAATGAAATTATTTAAATACAGTAATAGAAATCCGCATTTTTTGACCTCCAACTCTATTGACCACCAATTTGTTATAGACAAAGTAAATGTTTTATTGCTTATTAGTAGTGATGAGATTTCAATGCATGTTTTTTGTGGATAGTATAAAATCGATATGGACCATGGTTGGTTACCGTTACCCTTATTATACCGTTACCGATTCAAAACCCTTTCAAATCGAATACCGTTACCGTTACCGATACCGCTAAAAATATTTTTAGAATACCGTTACCCTTACCGTTACCGTTATAATTATTAGAAGTTACCGGTATTGTACCGGTATTCAAAATTTTACCTGTTTTAAGGGATTTTAACGAACAAAAAAATAAAATCAAATTGCTAACATAATTTTAAATTTATAATTTGCAAATTATCATAAAAGAAATGACAAAAATAATAATCATATCAAATCTATACTGGTTTTTGGGTCTATAAAATATTTTTAGCTTTCAGTTCTATCTTTTTTCAAATTTTTAACTAAATTAATAATACCGGTACGTACCGGTTTGGTTGGTTCGGTACCGGTACATACCGTTACCGAAACGATTTGAAAACACTTACCGTTACCTTTACCGAAATAAATAAAAATTAGATACCGTTACCGTTACCCTTACCGTTATTCGTTTCGGTAACCAACCTTGATATGGACCAATTATCTTTTCGAATCAAGAAATTTGCGTTAAAATGGCATCGATTTGTTTTTGCATATTTTGGTGAAAATGCATATTTTTGCATATTTTGGTTTTAAATGCATATTTTGTGCATATTTCTAGCTTTTAAGTGCATATTTTTGCATATTTTGGCATAAATTAGCAAAAACCCATATTATCTGTTTCAAAAACTATTTTAAATTTTAAAAATTTATTTTGAAAATAAGAAAAATTATTTTCTTTTAATTTTTTTGTATAGATATTTTCAATTTTTAAAAAAATTTTCTTATATATAAGAATAATTTTTGTAATTAGGATTTTTGTCTGGTTTTTGTTATTAAAGATTTTACAATTATTTTTTATTTTAATAGGATTTTTCTAAGGAAATGTAAAATAAATTTATTATTATTTCTGTTAAAATAAGTTTTTTTACTTTTTTGAATGACTAGTGTTAATATTTGCGTCGGTTTTAACAACTTCATAAGGTTTTTTAATGCAATCTGCAAAAAAAAAAAAAAGTTGACGGAGTTTACAGAGACGGAGTTTACATTTCGTCACTTTTTGCCCTTTTTTTCGAAGACTATTTGTCGGAAATTGGTTTCCGAAAAAAAGTTATTAGATGTCAACTAGATACGTCAAAATATGACGATATTTCAGATGCACGCTAAGTAGTTTTGTTGTAAACGTGGAGACGGAGTTTACAGCATTTTTCGATTTTTCATTTATGATTTATCTTTTCATACAGGGAAATTAATATGCAGGGAGCAAACTTGAAACCAATGATGCAAAATGATACTTTATAGCCTCGCGTTTAATAAATGGGGCAATAACCTATTATTTTTCTAAACACAATACGTCAAAAACAACAAAATTGTCAGGTTCCATAATGTCGAAAAAAAGTGTCGAAAAATCGTTACACAATTGAAGCCGTGTTTGTATGGGTAAAAGAGATAGTTATGACTATACAAAAATATTTTTTAAGAACGTCAACATGCCCTCTTTAAAAATGTAGTCAATTATTAAGAGTTTGGGTTATTGGTTTTTAAGATATAACCGGTTAAAGTTTAAAAATTGAAAATGTTACTGGCGACGGAGTTTACATTTGGCCTACAAAAATTAAAATAACTTGTTTAAAATAGCTTACTAGTATCCGGATTGTTGTTAGTTATGTAGAACGCCAATCTATGCGACGTTGTACATTAAAAAATATGCGAATACTTTAACCCATGTATGAGATATTACACGATTACATGGTTTGGTTGACATTTTTTGATTTCACCCATATAAAGTTTTAAATGGTAATATTTACACACGGTGTTATTTTTTTACAATTTTAAGAAGTTTTTCTATGAAAACAAGATTTTTATTGCACACATTTTATTTTTTAGTGCATATTTTTAGGTTTTTTAGTGCATATTTTAAAATTTTTTAGCGCATATTTTAAGCGCATATTTTCGATTTTTTAGTGCATGAAAATCTCATCCCTACTTATTAGTTTGAGTATACCTAAGTGTATAGTAGTGAGATATTAGAATAATTAAAATGTTTCTTTGTTTACAAAAAATGCTGATTTCTTATACTGTATTTAAATAATTTAATTTTTTGTTTGGGCTGTTGGAAAATCTAGGTGATAACTGAATAAAAATTACTGCATCATTTTTTAAATCGACTTTGAAATATTTTTAAAAAATTTTCTAAAAACTATAAATAATTTAATTTTTCATTGCGACCCTCGTATGTCATTTAATATTTGCTCAATCTGGACGCTATCAAGCTTAAATTAAAGCTTGGAAAATTTCCTATATAGCATTTTCTACAAAAATAGTCGATTGATAATAAGGTTTGGTATTAATAACTTTTCCTTTAAAGAACTTCGTTCAAATATATGCTGTTCTATTATTAGTTTGAGTCACTGTAAGCAAATTTAATATCACGCACACTCGAACGTGACTAGCAATTTTTATTTATCAAAAAGATCTTAAAATTTGCGAAACATAAAAAATATCATCAAAATAAATAGTTAAAATTCACTTATGCAAAGAACTGACTAACGATTTTTTAACCCAAGATCGCTCACGTGCGTTTAACGTGAATAACGCAAATGCTTTGATCAATTCGTTATTGCATTTGAACGATATTGGCCAAAGAGTTATAAGCGAAAATGTAAGGACACCTGGAATATTTTGGTACATTCCATATAACCTAAAAATCCAAAACGCTTTAAATAACCTACCGTTAGACGGATATTAACGAAATTTGATACAGAATGGTATTTAAACAAGTACAACATTTTTTATCCCACAAAAACTTTTTTCGCCGAAACTTTTTTTCGAAAAAAAATTTTTTTTTCCCCAATTTTGTATACCCTCAATTTAGTGGTAAGAGGGTACAGTGACTCGCAGCTTATTCCGTGTGATAGATATCAGTTAGCAATCCATTTTATTCAAATTCTACAATAATTCACCTAATTATTATCAAACAAGTATTTTTGTAAAAAGTGATGTGTAGGTAATTTATCAAGCTTTAATATAAGCTTAATAGCGTCCAGATTGAGTAAATATTAAATGTGCTACTAGGGTCGAAATGGAAATTGAAATTATTGAAAGACTTTTTTTAAAAAATTTCTTAAAAATATTTTTAGGTCAATTTTTTCTAAGCTCAAACATTAATTTTTTGACCTCCAATTCTTTTGGCCACTAATTTTTTGTAAACAAATGAAATGTTTACTTATTTTCATATCTCATTAATATACACTTAGGTGTACTTAAATTATTAAATAATAAAATCTTTTCTTTGTTTACCAAAAATTGGTGGTCATAAGAATTGGAGGTCAAAAAAATCGGATTTCATCTACTGCAGTAGTACATGTATTTCAAAAATTTTGATTTTTGTTTTGGTCGTTGAAAAAATTACTTAATAAATGAATGTAAATTATTGGACTATTTTTTTAATTTTTAAAGTTTGAGCTTGAAAAAAATTGACCTAAACCATATTTGAATAGATTGCGTGACGATGATTATTTTAATTTCTTTGAACGTTTATAGTTAATTTAGGATTATTAATACTAAATTATCTGTAGAAATTTTGTAGTTGTAGTAATTGTATATAAATGTATTTAGTGTCCATATAATAAACCGACTGATGACTAAGAGTTTGTAGTTGGTTTATTACTATCCTTACTTATCCAGCCTAATCCGCTATGGTTCGGACCATGGTGTGTACGTGTTCCCCCGTCATGGGAACGAGCCCTCTCGGTCGGTTGGGGCGGGTAAGTGTGAGGTGGGACCGTTCGTAAAAACAAAAAAAAAAAAAAAAAAAAAAAAAAAAAAAAAAATATTTTTAAGAAATTTTCTAAAAAAGGTCTTCAATAATTTCAATTTCCATTTCGACCCTTGTAGCACTTTTAATATTTACATAATCTGGACGCCATTAAGCTTAAATTAAAGCTTGATAAATTACCTACACGGGACTTTTTACAAAAATTCTTCTTTAATAAGAATTAGGTCTATTTTGGTTAACTTTGTCTTTAATGGATTGCTAACTAATATATATATCCATTTGTAACCCTTAAAGTATGTATATTATGGATCGGTGATCGATTCTAATACATGTTAGATAAAATATTTTAGAGAAATGACTAACTTAAAATATTAACTTATCATTGCTTTTAGAAGTTTGGTGTTTCATTTAAGCGATATCAGCGGTTCAAAAGTTATGAATTAAATAGGATATAGAAAGGTTTTAAAACAAGTGCAATATTTGCATATTTTTTAGTCCACATTTTTTTTTTGTCCAATTTTAGTTTTCACAAAAAGTTTTATTTTCCGCGGATTTTTTTTTTCCAAAATTAATTTCTTTTACCAATTCATTTTTTAAATTTTTTTTTTTTTCAAAAAAATTGTTTTTTTAATAATCTTTTTTACTTTGCGGAGGCCATCAATACATTCGGCAAGGCCAAATTTACCATTTTAACTTTTTTTTTCGGCGTTTTTTTTCACTCAAAATATTTTTTTCGTTAAAAATTTAATTTCACCAAATTGTTACGCTAACAATTGTGATTCATTGAGCACAATAACATGCAGTAAACTTTATTTGCTCTTTTGTCGACTGAAGCAATTATCATTTACTGCCAAAGATTAAATGTTTTATTTCATCAACATTCTTTGTTTGTTTTATTTTCCATTTATAATTCTTTAATTTAATATTAAACCAGTTGTATTAGATATGAAATCTAAAAATGAGGTTAGTCTAGCGTAACCTGAGGGATAACCCTCAGTGCACATATCTTCGGCAACAAATGAATTTATACCAATTTGAGTCCAAATGCCATTTCTTTGAATAATTAGTGGACCACCAGAATCACCGCTGCATATAGACATATTAGTATTATTAAAGCCCCTAGCACATAAAGTAGAAGCGATTACTACACTAGCGCCAAATGTAGTAACACAATCACGATTTTCAATGATATTAACTTGAGCCCACAGTAAAGTTTGGGAATAATCCAAATATTCATCATCAATTAAACCAAAACCAGCTATCACAGCAGTTGAACCAATAAATGTATTTGAACTGTCTGAAGAACGAACTAGTGCAATCGGTTGTATGTTACTAGAGAATCTCAAAGATGTTGGCAGTCTAATCAAAGAAACATCATTATTTAAGTTGGTAGGATTATATTGAAGATGCTGATAAAGTTGTGTAGATGTCATACTGTTAGAAATATTATCCAATCGAATAGTACCAAATATTATAAAGATTGATCTTAAGCCATATGTACAATGTGCGGCTGTCAATACCCACAAATCGGAAATTATGGAACCTCCACACAACAAATCTTCTATAGCATTTCTTTTCAAGATCACCTGCCAAGGAAATTGACCAACAACCGCAGGTGTTCCCGAAATTATACGTCCCTCCTTAAAAAAGAAACAAAAACAATTATTTTAAAAACTTAAATTTTCTAAAAAAAACGATACTTACAATTGTTTGAGTTTGAACATATTGTACTAATAAAGTACATACTACTAAATATATCATCACTTGATATATAAATTTCTTCATAACAATTTGCAGTTACTAGTCAGCCAAGCGATATTCAAAGACTACTCGAAACTTTTTTAAATACAAAACTTCGTAGATCGTTTTCTTTTTACCCAACTAAAAAAGATTTTCTTAGTCTGCTATCAATTCAAGTGCCCTGATAACTGGACTTTTTTACCTATTAACAATATATAAGGTTATAAAAAGGTATTTTTTTTAAATAATTTTAAACAAAAAAATACAAGCTCTTTTCTTTACCGTTTAAAATTTTGATTCGTATTTTTTTTTAACGGTGACGTTTTGTTTTCGTGTCTCTTTGATTATTACTAGGGCTACGATTTCCATGCAAGTTTTTTTTTTGTCGATAGTCTAAAATGATATCGATCAATTATCTTTCCAAATCAATTAATTTGCTTTAAAATGGCATCAATTTGTTTTTGCATATTTTGGTGAAAATTCATATTTTCGTTTTTAATGCATATTTTGTGCACATTTGCAATTTTTAAGTGCATATTTGCAACTTTTGAGTTCATATTGTTGCATCTTTTGGCATAAATAAGTAGAGTCCGACTGAAACCACTTTTTCGAGGCCGAACCGAAACCGAACCGAATATTCTGCAAAAAAAACAATATTTGGCCGAAACCGAACCAAAACTTAAAAAAAATATTATCGCCTGGCGTGAAAAAAAATATTATAATTGCTTTAAAGAAAAAAAACACACCACTTAATGTTTTTAAACCATGTATTTATTAAAAAAAATATATTAAATTATTTATTTATTTATTCATTTATTCGGCCAATGGACTAAAATTAAACAATACATTTAAAAATTAAGAGAAAAAAATATTTGAACTATAGCAGTACCACATCTATTGGACAACTTTGTTACATTTTGTTCAAGTGAACTACAGCAAGTGGAGTAAAACACGAAATTAAAAAACTCAGCGACTTTTTTATGTATTTTTTTTTAACGCAAAAAGTTTCGGTTTCGGCTAATATTGTGCCAAAATTTTGCCGAATACCGAAACAAGGCCGAACCCCCAATATTCGGCCGAAACCAATACCTAAACCGAATATTCAGTCGGACTCTATAAATAAGACCGAATTTACATTGGGCAATTTTAATTGCGGCAATTCTGATTTTTTAGTGTATCAGAGAGAGAGATAAGATTCTTCCCTCTCTCTCCGACACACTATAAAATCAGAATTGCGGCAATTAAAATTGCCCTGTCTGAATTTGGACTAAGCAAAAACACAAATTGAAATAATTTTGTTTCACATTTTTTTTTTGTTTTAAAACATAAATAACTTGTATACCCTCCAGTCTGTTAATAGAGGGTATATATAAGTTAGCCATTCCGTTTGTAACACCTCGAAATATTGGTAGACGACCGAATAACTTTTTATACCGACTAATTGTATAAAATTTGTACAAAAAATTTTCCGGTCGAAAATATTTCCGCTCAAAATTTTTTTTTTTACAAAAATGTCTTAAAAAAAAAGTTTTTGCTCAAAACAAAATAATTCTAGACAACGTTTTTAAACATTTGTGTATTCCGCCAAGTCTAATTTTACTTTTTTTGTTTTTACTACATAAATAATTTTTTTTCGAATATTCGGCTTCGGTTTGGCCGAATAGTGAAATTTAGGCCGAATATTCGGCTACGGCCATAAAAGGTGTATTCGGTCGGACACTACCTACTATTAAACTAGATCAGTGGTGCGCACACACATACTATAACATTTATGCTTGTGGGGTAGTAGCAAGCGAAAAGTCAAGCAAGCAACAGAATTTTATTGTGTACCTGTGTCGATAGCGCACAAGCAGCATTTTTTAGCCTGTTCCCGCGGGAATAGGAATTACAAAAATGCCCGAAACTGAACTAGATACCCACAGGCCACAAACATTTATTTTTTAGTTAATGCTTACTTTCAATAAAAACTATCAAAATGTATAAACAATTAGCTTACTAATTGAGTTATTAGGCTCCAAATTTCTTTAATTCACTTGCTGCAGAAAATGTAAATTTGACAGCTTACAGATGTGCGAATATTAAAAGCAAAACAAAAGTAAAAACTCCAATTTTCTCCGTAAAGTATAATAAATCGATTCAGTGCAAAACATATATCGGTTTTAAAGTTTTAATTTTGACTTAAGCACCGCTGGATCAGTGATTTCGGCTACAGTGCAGTGGTTCAAAAGTTATAAGTAGGGATGAGATTTTCATGCACTAAAAAATCGAAAATATGCGCTTCAAATATGCGCTAAAAAATTCAAAATATGCACTAAAAAACCGAAAAATATGCACTAAAAAATAAAATGTGTGCAATGAAAATCTTGTTTTAATAGGAAAAACTTCTTAAAAAGTGAAAAATAACGCCTTGTTTAAATAGTACCATTTAAAACTTTATATAAGATTTTTTTTTTTAGAAATTAGGAATATCTATAAAAAAAATTAAAAAGAAAAAATTTTTTTTTTTTTATTTTCAAAATAAATTTTTAAAATTTAAAATAGTTCTGAAACAAATACATTTCAATATGTGTTTTTGCTAATTTAAGCCAAAATATGCAAAAATATGCACTTAAAAGTTTTAAATATGCACAAAATATGCATTTAAAGCTAAAATATGCAAAAATATGCATTTTTACCAAAATATGCAAAAATATGCAAAAACAAATCGATGCCATTTTAATTCAAACTTCTTGATTCGAAAAGATAATTGGTCCATATCGTTTTTAGACTATCGACAAAAAACATGCATTTGCATGGAAATCTCATCCCTAGTTATAAGCAAAAAAGTAACTTCGGCAAGGGCTTTTCGCGAATTTACTAGAAAAAACACATGCTAACTTTCAAAAGACTGAGGCTGCATATTGGTATATTGTCTTTTCCCTGGTCTGGCTATGCATATTTTTTAGGGAATATTTTAATTTTTTTAGTGCATGAAAATCGCAGCCCTAGTTATGACTTTTATTTTAAATACAAACTTTTGTATTTTAAATTACAATACCTATTGATGTTATCATAGTTCATTTAAACAAATTTTTATTTTGTTTATCATTTTATTTTATACTTTATAAGGGGTTTAAGTTGTTAATCTTTTTAGGGTTTTTTTTTTGTTTTAAATAAGAGTTATTTTTAAACATTAATTTCTTCCGACTACTTGAAATACCAGGAACTAATAAAAATTTGTTTTGATACATAAGTTTTGTATATACATAAGTTTGTCATTCCGTTTGTAACTCATCGAATTATAGGTCTGGGACCCCATAAAGTACAAATATTATTGATCAGTGATCGATTCTAAGACTTTCTAGCGACGTCCGTCTTTCTGTAGAAATAACAATCTTAATCTTATCTTAACATATTTACTTGTTGTTGTTGCCGTGAGCAATTTGGTATTGCATTTGAGCGAAATCGGTTGTGAATGAAAATGTAAGGACACCTCGAACATTTTGGTACATTCCACATAACCTAAAAATTAAATTAAAATGTATTTAAACAAGTACACATATAAAAAAAATTTCGCGAAAAAAAATTTATTCACCAAAAATTTTTTTCCGCAGAATTTTTTATTTTCAAAAATTTTTTTTTTTTTGCAAATAATACTTTTTTACATTGTGGAGGGCATACTTGGGACCTGGCATTACTTTTGTATAAAAAAACAATGCCAATGCCTGCTATTTCATTGGCATTTAATGCCTCAATGCTTAGGTCCCAAGTATGGTGGAGGGTATCAAATTGATACCCTCCACAAATATTGATACTATCGATACATTCGAGTCCGAATTTAACTTTTTTACTTGTTTTTTCTCTAGTGCCGGATAAATCACTTCCGAATATTGCTAGCCGACTATAAAAAAATATTACCGGTTAAAATTATTAGTTCAAGGTGCACTAAGATGGCATTTAAAGTAAAAATTTAGAATTTCCCGGGTTCAAACCTTAATAACTCTAGAAATAATAATGTATGTACGTGATGTTAAATCCGTTAGATAAATCTTCAAAATACATTCTAAAAAATCCGCGAAAAAAGTTTTGTGTAATAAAATATGTTTGTGCTTATTAAATATCATTCGGTATCCAATTCTGTTCACATATAGACATATCGGCAGCTGAATTAAAGCATTTTTAGGTAATGTGGAATGTACGAAAATTTTCGAGGCTTTTTTACATTTTCGATATCAGGTTAGGTTAGGTTTTAAGTGGCTGCTGACGTTTTACGTCAACACACGTAGACTCTGAGGTCCATTGTGATACCACGGGACCGTAATAGGTTTCCCTACTAGTCCCTGTCGTTAAACCAGTTTGAGCTTCTTATGAAACTCCTTAGATGTTGAATTTTGACATCCAACAAATCAGAAAGATCGTACAGCTCCCTAGATCCCAGTGAAGCAAGTCTCTGACCAGAAAGTGCCAGGCAATGGCAAATAAAGTGTTCGGCAAAAGTCATTCGACGGCACATTTAACCGCTCTGCGTGCTTCCCTATAAGACAGTGTCCGGTAATTATAGAAACCACCGTCGAAATCTCTCCTTTTGGAAGCGATATCAGCTCACTTGTGCGCCCCTGATTAAGAGAAGGCCAAATCAATCGTGTTGTCTCACACGTCCATCCATTTGCCCATCTTTAATTAGTCTCCGTCGCAGAACAAAGCCGTAGGTTTTGCTTGCAAGTTTCTAGAGGCATACCAACACATTCCAATTCTGTTGGAACCTGTAAGGTAGTTCCTAGTCTTGCAAACTCGTCGGCTTTGCAATTCCCTGGAATGTCTCTGTGCCCTGGGACCCATATGAGTCGTATGTTAAACTGCTTGGCCATCTCATTTAAAGACGTGCGGCAGTTAAGGGCATATCTTGTTTTCAGAAACATTGAATCCAGGGACTTGACCGCGGCTTGACTGTCAGTTTAGATGTTGACTGCGGTTGTAGACAAGACATTGCAGCTCAACCAGTCAGCCACTTCCTTTATTGCCAGCATCTCTGCCTGGTAAACACTGCAATGATCTGGCAATCTACGAGCCAGGCTCAACCCAAGCTCTTCCGAATAGACTCCAAAGCCCACTTGTTCGTACAGCCTCGATCCATCTGTGTAAAAATTTATGGTAGCTCCACATTTTCGATATCACTCAAATGTAATATCGAACTTCTCAAGACAACAACAACTAAATATGTTAAGTCTCAGTTACATCGGTGTAATACTTTGGCGGTGATCGCCAATTTCAACAGATGGACAAAGGGACATAATTTCTTAGAATCGATCACTGATGATACCGATATTTCGATGAGTTACGAATGGAATGACAAACTTATAGATACCATCTACCACTAATTGTAAATGAAGGATATAAAAAAATGTTGAGTAGCAACTTCCAAAGTAATTAATCCTTTTTTTTTTTTCAGATTTCATCTTATTTCATACAAAATCGTGGTTTCTCTTTTGGCATTGGTGATGTTACACCCAGTGCCAAATTATTACACGAAAAACAAAAACTCTTAGAAAAAGGTTATGCCAAATGCGATGAATATATTTTGGAAATGAAAAAAGGCACTCTACAGTGCCAACCCGGTTGTACGCCCGAACAAACATTAGAAGCTGTTATGTTGAGGGAACTATCCACTATACGTGAAAATGCTGCAAAAATTTGTTTCCGAGAATTGCATTCCACCAATAGTGCTTTGATAATGGCATTGTCTGGTTCAAAAGGTTCCAATATTAATATATCACAAATGATTGCGTGTGTCGGGCAGCAGGCTATCAACGGTAAACGAGTGCCAAATGGTTTTGAAAATCGTGCTTTGCCTCATTTTGAAAAATTTTGTAAGTTTTTTTGAAAAAATCTAAATTTAGGAAGTTTGTATTTTATTAAAAAGTTGTTTAAAATTTTCAGCGGCTATACCGGCTGCCAGAGGTTTTGTACAAAATAGTTTCTTTTCGGGTTTGACTCCAACTGAATTCTTTTTCCATACCATGGCTGGCAGAGAAGGTCTAGTAGATACGGCTGTAAAAACTGCCGAAACTGGTTATTTACAAAGACGTCTGGTAAAAGTAAGTTTTAATAAAAAAAAGTACACAGTCTGATTTTTTAACAAAACTTTTTTATATCTTAAGTGTCTGGAAGATTTGGTTGTCCACTATGATGGTTCTGTACGTAATGCTATTGGTGAAATCGTAGAACTTATTTATGGTGGCGATGGTTTGGATCCGGTATTTATGGAAGTCAAAAATAAACCTGTAGATATGGTAAGACAATTGAATCACTTAAGAGCAGTTCATCCCTACCGCAATGAAGAATCTTTACCAGCCTCTAACGTAGTGCCAAAAACTAAAGAAATTTTAAAAGAAGATGAATTTACCATGAGTCGCAAAGATTTTCAAGATGAAGTAGTGTAAGTTTTGCAAACTTTAAGCAAGCTTAAACAAAGCAATAACCTTTCTTCTTCCATAGAACTTTCATAGAAAAAGTAACCGATAAAATCTCTAAAGTTCAAGAAAAATATAAACATCATCCCCAATTGGGCAATGAAGTTGAACGTTTATCGGAAGGTCAAATACGTACCTTTATGCGTTGGGTTAACGATAAGTACAATAGAGCTGTTACAGAACCTGGCACAGCTGTGGGTGCGGTAGCTGCTCAAAGTATTGGTGAACCTGGTACTCAAATGACCTTGAAAACTTTCCATTTTGCTGGTGTTGCTTCGATGAACATTACCCAAGGTGTACCACGTATTGTAGAGATTATTAATGCAACAAAAACTATTTCCACTCCGGTTATAACGGCAGAAATTGTTAATAATACCAGCATGGAATATGCACGTAAGGTTAAATCACGCATTGAAAAAACTACTTTGGGTGAAATATCATCTTATATTGAAGAAGTTTATAAGCCAGATGATTGTTATTTAGTTATACGTTTGGATTTGAATCGTCTTAAAGTATTGGGTTTGGAAATAAATGCTGAAACTATAAGATATTCGTAAGTAATATTTTTTTTTTATAAATACACAGTGTTGTTTTTTCACTAAAAATTTGTTTCGCCAAAAAAATTTTTTTTTTTCAAAATTTTCTTTCAACAAATTTATTTTTTACCAAGATTTTTATTCACGATTTTTTAACTAAAGCAAGTGTCTCCCATTCATATACTTTATTTTTTTCAGCATTTGTACTTCAAAATTACGCATAAAACCTGCTTTAGTAGACATTATGGGCTCATCTATTATCATAGTTCGCATTGATAGTTCAAAACATGGTGCTGCTTTAAATGCTGAACTTCAACGTCTATCATTGACCATACAAAATGTTGTTGTAGCTGGTCTACCTCATATATCTCGTGCAGTTATAGCTATTGACGATGCTCGTCAGCCAGCCACTTATAAGTTATGTATTGAAGGTGCTGGTCTTAGAGATGTAATGGCCACGTATGGTGTAGTGGGTGCCAAAACCAAAAGTAATAATATATGGGAGGTTTATAATACATTGGGTATAGAGGCAGCTCGCACCACAATAATGACTGAAATTACAGATGTTATGGAGGGGCATGGCATGAGTGTAGATCATCGTCATATAATGTTGTTGGCTAGTCAAATGACATCGAGAGGCGAGGTGTTGGGTATAACCAGACATGGTTTGGCTAAAATGCGTGAAAGTGTATTTAATTTAGCTTCGGTAAGTTTATTGTTATTTTTCATTTTATTTATTTTCATTCATGTTTTTATTATTTTAGTTTGAAAAAACTTCGGATCATTTATTTGATGCTGCCTATTTTGGGCAAACTGATGCTGTGGATGGTGTTTCAGAACGTATTATTTTAGGAATGCCAGCTGCTATAGGCACTGGTCTGTTCAAATTGATACACAATCATGAAGATACTGAACTTCCCGAAATACAACCACCTATTTTTTCTTCGGCTGCGGCGTAATTGAGTTTTTGTAAGTATTTTTTTTTATAAAATTTTAAAACAATTTTCGAACACAGATACATATATAGTTATACAAATACTTGACACAAACTAGAGCCCTACACTACCCGGTTTCGGTCTACCCGGGTAGACTGGTTTTTCGAACTACCCGGGTAGACCGGCCTATCCGGGTATTTCAAAAAAAGTAGACCGAACTAAAAATGTTTAATATTATTACTACTCGACAAAGACCACGTCATTTTCATTAAAATAGATGAAAAACATTTGACTTTATGAGCATTGATATACAAATATTATTAAATTATTATATAAGAAATATTATTGGTAAATTTATACAGCAGCAGACAGCAAAAGTAAAAAACGCGGCAGTTAATTATAATTGAGCAACATTGCTGCTGAGCAGCAGACTGCTAAGTTTTGACGTTTTATAGAAACTAATCGTCAAAAAAATAACGGTTTAGTTCTCCCCTTAGAGAACTAAACCAACCTTAGAAAACGTAATTTTTTTGCAGGGTTTTTTGTACTTTAAGCAAATCCAACATTTTTATGTCAGAGGAAGTTCAAAACCCTGCATGTGGACCCAGCGAATTAAAAAAAATTCCAGCCGCGCCATAAAAAAATCACATGCCGCCGAAAATATTTGCTCTTCAGGCACCGACGAAAAATTTCAATCGGCTACCAGTAATACCCTGTTCACACGTACAGCTAAAAACCGTTTTTAGCAACATTATCTGTCAATATACTGTAATAAAATAAAGAATAAATAAAAATAAAAACGGTTTTAAGATGTAAGTGAGAACAGGGTATTAGACTCTGTATATCTAAATTGAATAGACTTGTAAAAGAATTTAAGTCTTTAAATAAATTTTTTATTTTTCTGTTTGCATGGCGGTCGGCGCAACTGAAGGCTGAGTCACTAAGCCGATTTTTTTTCACAAACCGCGTTGATTTAATCGGTGAATCGGAGGCTCAATGTTCAGCCGATTTTGTCAGTCAAATAACTTGTCAGTCTTGATTTTATTTTACCTTTTTTTTACAACTTTCGCGGCGCTGCGCCATTAAAAAATCACCCGCCGCCGAAAATATTTGCTCTTCAGGCACCGACGAAAAATTTCAATCGGCTACGAGTAATACCCTGTTCACACTTACAGCTAAAAACCGTTTTTAGCAACATTATCTGTCAATATACTGTAATAAAATAAAGAATAAATAAAAATAAAAACGGTTTTAAGATGTACGTGAGAACAGGGTATAAGACTTTGAATATCTAAATTGAATAGATTTTTACAAGAATTTAAGTCTTTAAATAAAATTTATATTTTTCTGTTTGCATGGCGGTCGGCGCGACTGAAGGCTGAGTCACTAAGCCGATTTTTTTTTCACAAACCGCGTTGATTTAATCGGTGAATAGGAGACTCAATGTTCAGCCGATTTTGTCAGTCAAATAACTTGTTAGTCTTGATTTTATTTTACCTTTTTTTTACAACTTTCGCGGCGCTTCAGAATTTTTTTTTCCAGCCGCGCCACAAAAAAATCACCCGCCGCCGAAAATATTTGCTCTTCATGCACCGACGAAAAATTTCAATCGTCTACGAGTAATACTCTGTTCACACGTACAGCTAAAAACCGTTTTTAGCAACATTATCTGTCAATATACTGCAATAAAATAAAGAATAAAAAAAAACGGTTTTAAGATGTACGTGAGAAAATGGTATAAGACTCTGAATATCTAAATTGAATAGACTTGTAAACGAATTTAAGTCTTTAAATAAAATTTTTATTTTTCTGTTTGTTTCCTACAATAATTTATATTTTTGTGAATAACATATAGTTATTTATGCAAATATATCTCTGGGTAAAAAAATTGGCATAATGCTTCTCATGTTTTCATCTTACACCTTTCTTTTATAATTTGGTTTTAAATTTTTTTTTATTACCCCAATCTGTGTTTAATTTTTATTCCAGATTGATATAAGTACATTAAAATAGAAACTTAAACTAAACATGAATATACTTGATGCTATTGTGTTATTTTTAAAAATAAATCCTAATTGCCTCATCAGCATTTTGTTCTACTGGACAATATGGGCATTTAAGTATGTGCCCATTACTTAGTTTATGTAGAGCATCATTGGAAATAACATGACCACAAGTTAGTTTTTTGGGTGGATTATCTTCAGACGATTGTTGTCTAAGTATAGGACAGGCAAAAATTGAATGATAACGATATTCAGGATCCAAATCAATTTCAATAGGTAATTCATCACGACCGCTCCAAATATTTAATACTTGACGGGATTGCATGACCTAAAATAGGAGATAAAATATGTATAACATTTAATATGTATAAAAATTAATGCTAAATTTTTTTCGTAACCGATTATGGCCAGTATTGTAAATAAAATAAATAAATTTAGCAATAAATAAAGAAATTAGGAAATTTAGAAATTAAGAAACTAATTAAGAAATTAACTAAGAAATTAATTGAAAAATTAAGTAATTAATTAAGAAATTTATTAAGAAATTAATTAGAAATTAAGAAATTAATTTAGAATATGATATGAAAATTAAGAAATTAGAAATTAAGAAATTAATTAGAAATTAAGAAATTAATTAGAAATTTATCAAGAAATTTAATAATGAAATTAAGAAATTAATAGGGAAATTAAGAAATTAATAGGGAAATTAAGAAATTAATAGGGAAATTAAGAAATTAATTAGAAATTTATCAAGAAATTTAATAAGGAAATTAAGAAATTAATAGGGAAATTAAGAAATTAATAGGGAAATTAAGAAATTACTAGGGAAATTAAGAAATCAATAAGGAAATCAAGACGTTGAGAAACTAATTAACATCGATTAATCAATATAAATCGATAAATCAATAAAACAATATAAATCAATAATAAAAATATATAAATCAATATAAATAATTAAATCAATATAAATCATTACGAATCAATAAAAATAATCAATATAAATCAAAAAATATATATAAATCAACAAAAATTAATATAAAACAATAAATCAATAATAAATCATTCATTATAAATCTATAAACCAATCAGTATAAATCAATAAAGGCCTATTCACACCTTGGGTGAAATCTCGTTCAAACGAGATTTCGATCATATGTTCTGTATCATTTTATACACAACCATATGATCGAAATCTCGTTCGAACGAGATTTCACCACAGGGTGAATTGGGTATAAGTCAATATAAATCAATAAATCTATTTAATCAATAAATCTATATAAATCAATAAATCTATATAAATCAATAAATCTATATAAATCAATAAATATATATAAATCAATATTAACCAATATAAATTAATAGTTCAATATAAATTAATATATATCAATAAATCAATGTTAACCAATATAAATCACTAAGGCCTCTGTTCTGTCTTTCACAACTTTTCAATTCACATGAAAATTTCCGAATCACATGAAATCAAGTTAAGTGTTTTCTTGATCATGTTTTCATTCGAAGTTGAAATCGAATAATTTAAATTTAAAAAATTATAGGGAAAAAAGTGCATTCGTTTTACTTTCACCAAATTTTATTTATGTGAAACAAAACGAAAAAGAAATTCGGATGTGAAATCTAGAACACCAAAAAAATTCGGAAATTTCCATTTTCACATTTTTTATGTGAATTACTTTTTTTAGAACAGCGGCCTAAATATAAATTAATAATTCATCAATATAAATTAATATTAATCAATATAAATAAATATATAAATCAATAAATAAATATTAACCAATATAAATCACTAAATTAATATAAATCATAAAAATGAATATAAATCAATATAATTTAATAAAGTCCATCTATAAAAATCAATGTAACCCTTTTACGACGAACGTCAAAATTCTGCATGTATTTTGTTATTATAACAAAAACAAAATACATGCAAATTCTTGACGTTCGTCATACAGAAACTGGGGGAAAATCAATATAAGCTAATAAAACAATAAATAGATTAATAGAACTAAATTTATCAATATAAATCAGTAAAAAAAATCAAGAACTAAATTTATCAATATAAATCAATATAAACATTAAATCAATAAATATATCAATATAAACCAATAATCAATATAAATAAATCATATTACTAAATCAATATAATAAATCAATAAACCAATATAAATCAAGAAATTAATACAAATAAATCAATAAAACAATATAAATCAATAATAAAACAATCGTGTCTGTCATGACTTTCACATCCACGTGAAAGTGAAACACTTCCGAATATTTTGGTGTCCTGGGTTTCACTTCCGAATTTTTTTTTCGTTTTACTTTCGTGTGCAAAAAGCTAACTGAAAGTAATTAGAATGGACTTTTTCCCCTATAAATATTAACTTAAAAATAAAAAACCCATGTTTAATTTATAATTTGATATATATTCTTTTTATTTTCATTAAAAAATCAACATTTTGTTAAGACTAAATATATGTAAAAATTATTTTAAAAACACTCCATAATTTATCGAAATTTTGTTCGGAAGTTGTGCAAAAACAACAACAAAAGTATACAAATTAAAAATATCACATATTTCAATAACTACACGTTTTCCCGGCTGAGAAATACTTTCAAAAGAAAGAGCACATAATTTTATATTTTTTAATGCACAACACTTTTAGTTTAACTCACTTAAAATACTTAAAAATTGTAAAAATAAATTAATTATAAAATTTTACAACATTCAATATGGCGTTGTTTATCTTCGAAAAATTTTCGATAAATGGTGATGCCAATCCATGGTGTTGCCAGTTATTATTACTATTGAAAAGTACTACATTTTACAACTGCGATTTATTACCATATGTTCATAGAATTATCAAGATGCGAAACATTGTTGAGTTTAAGGTACATAAGAGTAATTTATTCAACTCATATTGGTGAATATATATTATTTAATGAGAAATTCAATGATAAATTGGTGTTAAATATATATTTTTGTTTAAAAATTGTGCAAAACTTTTTTATTTATTTGTTTAATTTAATTTTATTTATTTTTAAACAAAAGCCGTATTTCGCATCTAGCATATCTAAGTAAAATTTTTCGAACACATAATCAAGAAATATGTGATTTGGAAACACCAAATCTTTTTTTATGTGATTCGAAAATTTTCGTTCTAATTGAAAACGTTCTGAAGTCATGACAGACACGAATATAAATCAATAATAAAACAATATAAATCAATAATAAAACAATATAAATCAATAATAAAAATATATAAATCAATATAAATAATTAAATCAATATAAATCATTACGAATCAATAAAAATAATCAATATAAATCAAAAAAAATATGTATAAATCAATAAAAATCAATATAAAACAATAAATCAATAATAAATCATTCATTATAAATCTATAAACCAATCAGTATAAATCAATAAAGGCCTATTCACACCTTGGGTGAAATCTCGTTCAAACGAGATTTCGATCATATGTTCTGTATCATTTTATACACAACCATATGATCGAAATCTCGTTCGAACGAGATTTCACCACAGGTTGAATTGGGTATAAGTCAATATAAATCAATAAATCTATATAAATCTATATAAATCAATAAATCTATATAAATCGGTAAATCAATATTAACCAATATAAATTAATAGTTCAATATTAATTAATATATATCGATAAATCAATGTTAACCAATATAAATCACTAAATATAAATTAATAATTCATCAATATAAATTAATATTAATCAATATAAACATATAAATCGATAAATCAATATTAACCAATATAAATCACTAAATTAATATAAATATAAATCATAAAAATGAATATAAATCAATATAATTTAATAAATTAATAAAATCCATCTATAAAAATCAATGTAACCCATTTACGACGAACGTCAAAATTCTGCATGTATTTTGTTATAACGAAAACAAAATACATGCAAATTCTTGACGTTCGTCATACAGAAACTGGGGGAAAATCAATATAAACTAATAAAACAATAAATAGATTAATAGAACTAAATTTATCAATATAAATCAATAAATAAATCAAGAACTAAATTTATCTATATAAATCAATAAATAAATAAAAATAAATCAATATAAATAATCAATATTAACATTAAATCAATAAATATATCAATATAAACCAATAATCAATATAAATAAATAAATCATATTACTAAATCAATATAATAAATCAATAAACCAATATAAATTAAGAAATTAATATAAATAAATCAATATGAAAATCAATATTTTAAATCTTCTGGGCAGTTATGGAAGAATATTAGGAGTTTAGGTGTTCATTCTCGTCAAGTATCTAACTGCTGTTTAGATCCTAACGCGCTAATCGAATTTTTTTGTGGAGAAGGGATGGCAAACTCAGATTTACCTAGCCTCCAGCCTTCGGCTGTCTGTCGTAGTACCTTTCAGTTTTGTGCAGTTTCTGAAGTTGATGTATCTTTGGCTGTGATGAACATTAGATCAAATGCTGTAGGTGAGGATGGTGTTTGTATAAAATTTTTGAAAATAGTATTGCCATATTTAATTGGTCCTCTTACCCATATTTTTAATCATTGTATTACTACATCTACCTTTCCGAAACTATGGAAAGTTGGGAGGATTACACCGATAGCCAAAATAACTAATGCGTCTGTCCCTGAAGATTTTAGGCCGATTAGTATTCTTTCTGTTTTATCAAAAGTATTTGAGTGTTTGATGTCCCGTCAAATAACGGATTATCTTAGTGAGAATAATTTACTATCTCCGCTACAATCAGGGTTTCGATTGGGTCACAGCTGCTCAACTGCAGCGTTGAAGGTGCTCGATGACATTAGATCAGAGTATGACATGGGAAACCTGTCATTAATGTGCTTATTGGATTTTTCAAAAGCCTTTGATAAGGTGGATCACTCGATACTGTGTTGGAAACTAAGAAATTTGTTTGGGTTTGAACTAGCATCTGTTGGTCTTGTTAGGGATTACTTATCTGAGCGTCTTCAGAAGGTCATAGTTGATGGAAGAGAGTCTTATCTTAAAGAAGTAACTTCTGGTGTTCCGCAAGGTTCTGTACTTGGTCCTCTTTTATTTAGTATTTTTGTAAATGATGTGTTCAGTGTATGTAATTATGTTAAGATGCATGCATACGCAGATGACATTCAACTGTATATATCAAATCGGATTGGTCTTTTAGAAGATACGTGCTATAGACTAAACGAGGACTTAAGATCGATTAGCAGATGGGCTGAGGTAAATAATCTGACACTAAATCCCTGTAAATCTTTAGTTTTGCCTATCAGTAAGTATGAATATGATTTTATACATTTTCCTACAATAAGCCTGAGGAATACTTCTCTTAACTATGTTAAGAAAGCTAAATATTTAGGCTTTTATATAAACTCCTCGTTATCCTGTGGTGACCATATCAATAATGTGATTCGTAAAGTCTACCTGACATTACGTAATCTACGAATGTCGTCAAACTTTACACCGATTGAGTTAAAAAGGCGTCTTGTTGTCCAACTGATTCTTCCACTAATAACCTACTCTGCGGAGGTCTACAGTAAACTTGATTCACACTCCCTTCATAAATTGGAGGTCTCTTTTAATAACGCAACTCGCTATGTCTATGGTCTGCGCCGTTTTAGTAGTATGACTACGTGGAGAACTATGATTCTTGGCTGTGACATTGTTAATTACCTTGACATGAGAAACTTGCTATTCTTACATAGACTTATATACCAAAAAACCCCACCCTACCTTTATGAGAAAATTACCTTTGGTCAATCAACAAGAAACATGACTCTAATTGTGCCCAGACATAATTTTTTAAACACTAGTAGACTTTTTTTCATTAACGCCATAAAACTCTGGAATGATTTGCCCAACGATACTAAATTCATTTCATCAAAAAATTTGTTTAAAAATGAACTCTTTTATCATCTGACAAATACAAATAGAAATGCATAAACTTAAACTTATATTTGTTTCGATAAAAAAAAAAAAAAAAAAAAAAAAAAAAAAAAAAAAAAAAAAAAAAAAAAACTATATTATAAACTATAGCTTCTTTACTTTATTTTGTCTTGACTTAATATATTGTTATTGCAATCATTTTATATTTTAATTACTGTTTTATTATTATTGCTATTTTACTGCTTTTTTTAAATTATTTATTGTATTAATTAATTATGTCAATCTTTGGGGCATGTCACAGACTCCATTCCGTTCGGAATTAAAAAAAGTGGTTTACTCGTAAAACGCAAAACGAATATTATTTTTTTCGGAATGAAATCACTTTTAAAAATCAAAGTGGAATTGAATTGCATAAAAGTGGTTTCATTCCGAAAAAAATATTTACTTTGCGTTTTACGAGTAAACCACTTATTCCACTTCCGAACGGAATTGAGTCTGTGACATGCCCCTTTATGTAATACCCGTTGAACTATAAAAGAATTTATTCTTATTGTTCTAATAATGAAAAAACTAAATAAATCTAAATCTAAATCTACACCGAAAAAAATCCATGCAACATTTTACGAAAAAAAGTTTCGTACTTTGTTTTTTCGTAAAATACACGAAAGTTGACTACATAGTACGAAAAACTTTAGTACTAAATTTCGTATTTTTACGAAAGTAACGAAAATGATTAGTAAATATTTTTTTCGTAATATTTACAAATGTTGACTACATATTACGAAAAAAATTTTGTAAAAACTTTTGTAATTTTACGAAAGTAACGAAAAAAAAATGTAAATTTTTCTTTCGTAAAATATACGAATGTTGACTACATATTACAAAAAAGTGTACAGACTTTCGTATTTTTACGAAAATACTTCGTAAAAACTTCTTTCGTAAAATATACGAAAGTGGACTTTATGTTACGAAAAAAAATAGGTCAAGAATTCTGTAATTTTACGAAGCTAATGAAAAAAGAAGAAATCTTTAAATGCATGATTGGGTGTTTTTATGCACTCCAACTACAGTATTGGGGCAAAATCACTTTGTCATTTCGTGTGTAACGCTTCGAAATATCGGTCGGGGACCCCATAAAGTTATTATTGATCCATGATCGATTCTAAGGCATTCTATTAATGTCCGTCTGCATAAAACACGGATAACATCCAAAATAAAAAAGATAGACTTCTGATGTTTAGCACGAACAAGTCTTGGTCATCAGCAGGTTAAGTTCGTATGTGGGCAAAATCGGTCCATGCAAAAAAAAAATTTTCCCTTAAAGAAATAAACCAACCTCTGAAAACCCCAATTTTTTTAAAGTGTTTTTTTGCATTTTTGTTAAACAAATGAAACATTTTTATGTCAAAAAAATTTTAAATACTGTGCTTCGACCCAGGGGATTAGAAAATGTCGTGGTCGTGGGTATAAAGAATTAATTTCAATAATAAAAGATTCGGCACAGCCGAATTTAAAGCTGTCACTTGGTTTTTATTTATTTTAAGGATCAATTAAAATTTGAGGCTAATCGGATCAAATAAAATTTGAGGCTTGATGATATAAGTTTTTTTACATGTGGGGAGGTGGTCCTCCAAAAAAATCATCTCAACATATCATCATAAATTCTTGAAGTGTGAACGTAGCCTTAAACAAAATCACTGTAAATAATGAATGAAATCTTATAGGTCTCTATTGAGAAGAAACAATTAATTGCTTGGAAATGTTGCTGTCAAAACGTTGTTCTTATTCTCAAGAAAGAATTTTTACATGTAATTTCGTTTATTTAACGATTTTTTTTTACAAAAGATTTTCGTAAAAAAAATATTTTTTTTCGTTTATTTTACGAAATAATTTCGTAAAACAAAAAAAAATATTTCGTTTATTTTACGAAAATTTTCGTAAAACACAAAAATTTTTTGCGTTTATTTTACGAAATTTTTTTGTAAAATACAAAAATAATTTCGTTTATTTTACGAAAAAATTTCGTGTATTTCGTACATTGTACGCAACAATTTCGTGGTGCGAAACAACGAAATTTTTCGTACAATGTACGAACGTTTTCGTACATATAAGGCAGGAATTTTTTTCGGTGTATATATAATTCTATATAAATCAATAATTCTATATAAATCTAAAAAATTAATAAATCACAAAATATAAATCTGAACATTAATATGAATTAATATAAATCAATAAATTAATATAAATCAATCTAATCCCCAATTTCTGTATGACAAACGTCAAAATTCTGCATGTATTTTGTTATTGTAATAAAAACTAAATACATGCAAATTCGTGACGTTCGTCATACTGAAACTGGGGAAAAAATCAATATAAACTAATAAATAGATCAACAGAAATCAATTTATCAATAAATAAATCAATATAATAAATAAACAAATCAATATAATAAATCAAGAAATTTAATAAGGATATTAAGACATTGAGAAACGAATTAAGAAAATCAATATACATCGATTAATCAATATAAAGCGATAAATCAATAAAACAATATAAATCAATAATAAAACAATATAAACCAATAATAAAACAATATAAACCAATAATAAAACAATATAAATCAATAATAAACCAATATAAATCATTACGAATCAATAAAAGTAATCAATATAAATAAAAAAAAAATATATATAAACCAATAAATCAACAAAAATCAATATAAAACAATAAATAAATCAATCAATCATTATAAATCAATCAATCACTATAAATCAGTAAATTAATATAAATCAGAACATTAATATAAATCAATGTAACCCCCAGTTTCTCTACGACAAACGTCAAAATTCTGCGTGTATTTTGTTATTGTAATTAAAAAAACAAAATACAGTCGAACCCGGTTATAACGAACTCCAAGGGACCAGTAAAAATAGTTCGTTATAAGCAAAGTTCGCTTTAAGAGGGGTATATTTTAAATCAACCCTAGAATTATTTCTAAAAAACAAAAGTTCCAATTTTATTTTGTTGGACGTTTTTTGTAAGTAAACTACTTATTGAGAAGAAAACATTAAAAATATAAGTAATTTTTATCAAAGTTATAATATTAACCAAAAATTTCCAAGTTTTTGTGAGTTTGGTACACATAATTACCTCGCATTTCAAGATATTTATGAGAGTTCGTTATAAAAAGAAAAATAAACATGAAATTATGTTCGTGGGACCATAACAAGTAGTTCGTTTTAACCGAGGATTTGTTATAACCGAGTTCGTTATAAAAGAAGTATTTTGTGTGAAAATTGTTGCCAAAACGTCGGGACTTTGGAATTAGTTCGTTATAACCGAGAATTCGTTATAACCGAGTTTGACTGTACATGCAAATTCGTGACGTTAGTCATACTGAAACTGGGGGAAAAATCAATATAAACTAATAAATAGATCAACAGAAATCAATATAAACTAATAAATAGATCAACAGAAATCAATTTATCAATAAATCAATATATTGAATAAACAAATCAATATAATAATTCAATATAATAAATAATTCAATATTATAAATAATTCAATATTATAAATAAATCAATATAATATATAAATCAATATAATATATAAATCTATATAATATATAAATCAATATAATAAATAAATCAATATAATTTAATACACAATATAATAATTTAATTAATCAATAAATATAAATAATTCAATATAATAAATAAATCAATATAATAAATAATTCAATATAATAAATAAATAAATCAATATAATAATATAATAGTAGTAATTTAATTAATCAAGAAATCATTATAAATCAATATTAAAATCTATAATACTATATAAATCTATAATAATTCTATATAAATCTATACCCAGCAAAAAAAGAACATACTAAAATGTTAATAAAAAGTAGTTCAACTGCTGCTAAAGTAGTTCTAACTTTGCTGAAACTCTAGTGAATTTAACATAGCGGTGTCGCGCAAAATAAGTAGTTTTTTTTACATTTTTTAAGTACATATAAAGTAGTACTCATACTGTTGTCATAGTTTAAGTTTTTGTATGTAAAGTTTAATTACATCTTTAAGATCACTATTTAAGAGCATTTTTGCACTACTTAAAAAGTGTATTTTTAGAATTCATTAGGAAGTAGATTTAGTAAGCGATTCTGACGATGCCAATGTTCTAATAACATTACTAAACATCGAAAATGCGACTGGGACGCGACCTTATACACTTGATTACATTAGTTCTGCTGGTCAAAAATCCAATCTCCGCACTTTTCCATCACATCTGGTTTTTGAGAAAATTGTGGTCAAAGTTCAAAAAAATCGCCGTTTTGGTCATTTTTGGAAACTCATAGCGGATGAACCCGATGTGATGGCGACTTCAAACTAAGTCGAGGGTTAAGCTAAAACTTTCCTCTTTAAGATGCAGAACTCATTTGGTCAGTCGCCTTAACTTTTTGGGCACCAATTGTATTTCAATGCTGTCATATCAAAAAAAAAAGTTTTTGAGGGAAACACTTTATTAAAAGACAATTGGTGCTCCAAAGGTTGAAGCGACTGATAAATTGAGTTATACGTCTTTAAGAGCAATGTTTGAGCTTTACCCTTAAAAAGTATGGAGACCGGATTTGTGACCAGGAGAATAATTGTAATCATGTTTATAAGCCTTATACTATAAGGTGGCATTCCATTCAAATAAGGTTTTTTTCAATATGATTTGTAGCGGCAAAAATCGTTTTTTTGGGAACAAGACATCATTGAGAGACAATTGGTGCCCTAGGGGTTAAGGCGACTGACCAAAAGAGTTCAGAATCCTTAAGAGCTATGTTTAAGCTTTAGCCTCGACTTATTTTTAAGTCGCTATCATATCGGGTTCATCCGCTATGATTTGGCAAAAATTAACAAAACGGCGATTTTTTTTTTAACTTTGACATCAATTTTCCCAAAAACTTGATGTAATGGAAAAGTTTGGAGACCAGATTTGTGATGAGTAGAACAATAGCAATTAACCGTGTAAGGTCGCGGCGCAGTCGCATCAATATTTTTTTAAATGTACAGTAGTGTATTTTTTAAATAATTATCATTTGAGGGTATAATATAAAAGTTAAAAAAAAAAAAACATTCCTGGGGAAGTTTTAGAAATTGCATTTGGTGCGTGAACTTTTTTTCACCAAAATGAACTAAAGAAATGATTTTTATACATTGCCCATCGCGTGGTTGGATGAGCTTTTTTTTTGACATAAAAAAGTTATAACCCTATTATACATATTTACGATCACAAAAGTGTTCGTACCTCAAAAAATTGGGTCCAAGTTCAGGACTTTATACTTCATCCGACATAAAATTGTTTCATTTGCTTGACAAAAAAAATAATGATCGCTAAAAAATTGCGTTTAGAGGTTGGTTTGCTTCTCCAAGGTGAAACTTTTCCCCTCTTTTCCGATTTTAACCTACCTAGGACTATAAAAAATATTTGTACCAAATGTCAGGTGGATAGCTGTTTTATTTTGGACTACATCGTGTTACATACAGACACACGGAGGGATGTTCATAGAACTTCTCAGAATCGATCACTGATCAATATAATATATCGTCACCAAAAATCCAACACATAATAATAATAATCCAACACATTTTGCTTTTTTAAAGTAGCAGCGAAAAACGTTGTGAAACATTTTTTTAATTTTGTTCATAAGTCCGTCATTTTTCATCGGATAGGTCTGAATTTTTGGAAATGGTTTCAGTTAATGAATTGTATCACAACTAGCAAATCACATTTTGATAATTTTATAGGGGGACAATGCATCACAATCAATAACTTGATTTTGAAAAAAGTGTTGTCACTTTGTTTTGCATTTTAGGCGACGATTCTCTTTATGGGGAATGACAAAATTTGTGTACCCCCTATACTGTAGTTAAAAGGTATAAAAACAAAATCAAGTTTACACCAAATTTAAGATTAAACAAATTAAAAATAAAAAAATGTTTTTATTCCTAGAATTGTAACCTATCAAATATTAACGCTTTGCCTTTCAATTATATATAAAACTATAGTTTAAACTAAAACTCTATTAAACAAATTTAAATAAATATGTTCTTTTCATTACGTTTGAAAAATAATAAAAAAAAACTTATTCCGACTATAGTTTTCTAAAGTAGTGGAATCCATATTATTTTCCTTCTTATTGACATATTTGGATGTTATTTTAAACTACTTTTTTTGCAACAAAAAATATTCACTAATTGCTACTTTTTATGTAGTTTAAGTCTACTTCGGTTTGAACTACTTCGATTTTTTTTTGCTGGGTAATAATTAATATAAATCTATAATAATTAATATAATTCTATATAAATCTATAATAATTAATATAATTCTATATAAATCTATTATAATTCTATATAAATCTATTATAATTCTATATTATAATAATTCTATATAAATCTATTATAATTCTATATTATAATAATTCTATACTATAATAATTCTATATTATAATAATTCTATAATATAATAATTCTATATTATAATAATTCTATACTATAATAATTCTATATTATAATAATTCTATACTATAATAATTCTATATTATAATAATTTTATACTATAATTTTATACTATAATAATTCTATACTATAATAATTCTATACTATAATAATTCTATATAAATCAATATATAAGTCAATAAAAATCAGTAAATCAATATACAGTATTGTGCAAAACAAATTGCACAAAATTATTCAAAGCCAGGGGGGTAATTGTGTATTTCGATTCGAAAAGATAAGCTATTCGAACGACATTTTTGTTTCCAATTTAAAGTACCTAATAATCTGAGCGAAAATCTTTTGGCATATTAATGTTTGTGCTTTCATTCTAAAAATAAATTTTTTCATATCGAATTACATTTTTACAGAGGATCAAAATTTTCCAAATTCAAACAGTTTCTTTCGAATCGAATTACGCAATAACCCCCCAGATATCTCTATTTGCAAGTTCGATAGAAAAATGGCATTAAGTCCCATTTTACAGAACGCGAACGATACACACGAACGAAAATTTTAGATGTATTTTGTTGTTGTTACAATAACAAAACACGCAAAATTTTCGTTCGTGTGTATCGTTCGCCTTCTGTAAACTGGCACTAAGTAAATCTTTGATAGTTTAAATATGATTTTAAGGACGCGTTATGAAAAAATTTTAAAAATATTTTTGAGTGAAAAATTAAGCGAAAAGAAGATTTTTTTTAATTTGTAAGCAATCAAAAGCAACAAATTCAAAGTTGTTCAAATAATTATTCTAGAAAAAGAAAAATAAGCAGGGCAACAGTGCAAAATCGCAACTTTTTTTAAAAAACATGTTGAATCAACTTTTAAACTTTTCTATTATATTTTAAATGGTATGTAGTAATTCAATTTATAAAATATGCAAGTAAAGTTGCAATTTTTACATTGTGCAAATATCATCCATTTTACTTAACTTTGTGTTTGTTTTTTGGTACAAAGTTATATTTTTTAATAAATATATCATTAAAAAATTATCAAATATAGATTACAACACATTAACTTCTAAGTTTGTTTGAATGAGAGGATTTCTTTAGTATCTAATATACATTTTTTTAATTTCCTGGCCTGTAAGTTCACTTTAAAGCGTCCCAGGCAGAAAAATACATACGGGCCAGATCTGGCAAAGTACCTAATAAGGTAGTATTAATACTGGCAAAGTACCTTTTTTTGGGGTTCTTAGTACTTGCTAAGATGCTAAATGATAACACCATTTAGTAGTGGCAAAGTACTTTTAAAAGCGCTTTCCCTGTACTTTGAAAAGTATTATCCGATATTTTTTGTAAATAGCTTTTTAACTAAAATATTCCATTACAAAATTAAAAATTGCGAATAAAATTATTTTTTTATTTAATAATTTGTACATTAGAAGTCTTTTTTTAATTTTTTCATTTTAAATAAATTATATATTAACACAGCATGCCAAAAGTGACCACTATTTTAGAAAATAAGAGGTATGACCAACATTTTCATTTATTTGAGACATGCTGAGTCCAATGGCGTACTCCTTTTTTTGATGTATGGTACAGTTTTCTTGCAATATGTCATTAAAGATTATCTTATTTCCAGCCTGTTTTTAAAAAAAATGTAAAATTTGGTTTAAAGCTTTTCATCTTAAGCCCTTAAATTCGAAAATTTCTTCATTTTTCAAGGTTCTCTCGAAATTAACCTCTAAATTGGTATTTGATAAAAAATTTGCTTTAAGTGGATCATAACACTACGAATAGTGAACAAAAAACATCTAAGTGATATAGACCATCATGTTAAAAATCGCGATTTTTTTTTTTATGGCAGAATCATTTTACAAGATGACTTAAGGGTCCATCTTTAACTATATAATGTGGTAACCTTAAAAAAATAACTGACGAAAAATTTGTCCAAAAAAATAATTTTTGGTCAGTTAATTCTGTAAGGTTCCCACATTATTTACTTAAAGATGGACCCTTAAATTATCTCGAAAAATGGTGCTGCCATATACAACATGATGATAAAATTCAACATGATTGTAAAAGCAAGTTTTTTTTATCAAAGGCCAATTTGGGGGCTAATTTCGCAAAAACTTCAAAAAAATTAAGAAATTCGCGAATTTATTGCTACATCCTCTTAATAGAAGTTCCAAATACTCTAGGAATATAAAAGAAAGCTCGGAATCGAGAGTTGTATTTTCTTTCGTAAACATTATGGTTTTAAAATAAAACCAATTCATCCAGATAACGTACATATGTTTACTCGACAATGAAAATGTAAATAAAGTTACTGAAATTTTTAATAGAAAGCTGTCTAAATACAAATGTGATGATATATTTTTGAAAGGCAATATTTTCATTGAATGTAGCGATTTTTTTTTAATTTCCACTACCATCAAGAGAAATAGGACTCTACAATGTTAAACAAATTTGATAAAAATAACATTGAAATCAGTATCCACATAGTAGAATCAAAATGTATTTATACTAAATTTGATAATGGCACCATTGTCATTACTTTATAACATAATTAAGTGTTTTCAAATAAAATGTTAAAATTTAATTAAATTATTAAAAAAAAATATTTCAAATAAATAAACCGCCTTTAGTTTGGTAAAAATGTACTAGCAAAGTACTTAATTCGGTGAAACCAAGTACTTTACTAAAAAGAGCTTGCTATACAAAAAATAAATTGCTTTGCCAGTACTTTTTTTTTGGTACGGTTGGCAATTTCTGGCTGGGGTGTTAATGGCAAATTCATGGCCAAACATTCTCTATAATGTTCAAAATATTATTTTTACAAGTTCCTAAAAGTCAAGGAATATTTTTAAAAACTTTAGACAACCTCTTCGAACTACTCTGAAAGATAGTGTTCAGCGCCGACATAAAATAGCAAGGTGGTGAAATTTTTCCTAAGATTTTATTACACAGTACAACTCAAAAAACATTACGGGGGTACCAACGATTGATTCTGGTAGAGGAGACTAAAAAAATATACGTGTGTCGGCGTTCTGAAAGATCACATTGAAATTTTATTTTAGAGGCGGTTAAAGTTTCCCAGCTTTGGCCTGTTCTTGCAACATATCGGTATATAAAACTATGTTTTCTTTACATCTGAGGTGTTGGCCTATGTTCAGTAACTTTGTCGAAAATATTTGGTAAATATTTTTGTAGAACCCCCTTTCATAACGGTATTTTTGGCTGTATTCTAACAAATCGTAAGAAACTTCTAAAGAGGGGCAGGGCGGGGATGAAATATTCTACAAAAATGTTAACCATAAAATTTTACTATCTATCCTCTAACTCCATTATTACATGACTGTAATTTTTGGCTCTATTCTAACAAATAGTATAAAACTTTCCTAAAAAGGAGGGGGGATGAAATGTTCTACGCCATAAAACTTTCCTATACATATCAGAACACACTAAAGCACAAAACTTAACAGAAACTCCTAACAATAGTAAAATTTTACCCATCAGGGGCTAATATATTTTGTGATTTATTTAATGGACAATATTGAATTTGACTATTTTTTGGTGTTCGTGATAATTTTTGGGTTTTGGTGTCCTCTGACATGTATAGTAAAATTTTTTGGTCAACATGTTTGTAGAACATTTTATCCCAGTTTTCCCCCTTTATTCGGGGTGTTATTTGCGATTTGTTAGAATATTCTATATAGAGCCAAAAAATTCAATTATGATGGGGAGTTGGATGGTAAATATATTTCACATAAATATTCGTCATAATATTTTCTACAAAGTTGCTAAATATATCTTACACCTCAGATGCAAAGAAAACATCGTTTTATATAACGATATGCTGCAAGAACAGGCCAAGGCTGGGAAACTTTAACAGCCTCTAAAATAAAATTCATATGTGATCTTTCAAAACGCCGACATACATACGTGTAACTTTTTTCAGAATCAATCGTCGGAACCCCGTAATTTTGGAGAAAAAAAATTGTTGTAGTGCTATTAAATACTATTAACTAACAGCACTCCTGTATTTAAAGGTTGATTTACATGTTAACTACCCTTGACCACCCTTATCTACTATTTCCCAGTATTGGAGGATAACAATTGTCAAATTCAAATAATTTTTCACACAAAATTATTTAAACCCGGCAAATCGTATCACCAATACTGGGAAATAGTAGACAAGTGTAGTTAACATGTAAACTGCCCTTAACATAACGTCTAGCAATCAAAATTGTCAATAATATGCTCAAAAATTATGGGATTCTGTGGGTTTTTGGCGAAATGTTTGTACTTTCCCTAATACATTGAAATATTTGCAATCATAAAAATATGTGCTCTGGTTAACCGATTAAAAATTAATAAATATTACTTAATACTTAATAACATATTCAATCGAAAAATTTACGAAAACTATATATTTTTATTCTTTTCCTATAATTATTATTTGAAAAATCTTAGTTTGTTGCTTTTGTTTTGTACGCTCACAAATTGGAAAATTCTCCTTTTTATTAATCGTCCTTAAAAGCCTTTCAAAAACTATAAAATTTTTACACAATACAATTTTTTTAGCTAACTTGGAAGTAAGGATATCTTGCTTTGAATAATATTGTGCAATTTGTTGCTTTTGTTATGCACAATACTGTATGAAATAGTATTGAATTTAAATTCTAACTGGGCTATCCATAATGAGTAAATTAAATCTAATGTAGGTTTATTTGACTGATATTGCATGAATATTTGTCAAATAAACCTACTTTAAGTACACTTTAAGTATTATGAATAACCCCCTAAAAATATAATACACGAATTAATTCTTATTAAGACTTGATTTTAAGGCTTTACCAGACAATTTCTCATATGTTAGAGGCAAACTTAAAGAAAAAATCAAACTGATTTAATATTCCGTATATGGCTCTCCTTATTTTGAGATATTTTTCTATTTTTTTTAACGGATCAAAATTGACTTAAATACATATCAATATTGTTAAATTTTTAATTTATGTGTTATTTCATTTATTCTTAAACTTTTTATTCAGGGAGCACATTTACCCAGGCAGAAAAATGCAATCGGTATAACGTCAGAATGGAAATGGCGGAGGACCTTCTACTATCAAAATGAGATCCTTTTTACAAAATTTATGGTGCTTCTATAACATTGAAATGATAACACAAAAAAATCATCGCCCCGACTTCTTTTTTTGATATCGTCACAACAACATAAACACAACTCCATAAATATTAGAAATGCAGTATATAGAAATAATTTTAAATAAACTGTAGAAATTTGTCGAATTACTTTTTTTTATATCCGTGTGGGGACATCCAACTTAGTTGAAAGCGCCAAATTAGACCTAATGCCAATGCCAAAGCATTTATTGCCAATGCATTTATTGCCAATGGAATTTTTTGAAATTGGCATTTTTTGTACTAATGCCAATAAAACAGCACAAATGCCTAAAAAAAGTATTAACAATTGATGAAAAAACATTTGTTTACAATAATGTTTTTTAAACTTAAAATGGCGATTTATCAAAACCAAGCAATATAGATCAAAATAGAGGGCATTTTTAGTACTTAAAATAGCCATAGTTTCGCCGTTCCACTTCATATGTGTAAACCCCATTGGGTCCTAACTTTAAATAAAAAAAAAATGGCATTCCCGAAAATTTAAAGATTCTCATATCTTTTAGGTCGGTTATGGATGGTAACCAAACTGCAGTTGCGTTGCCAGTTGATAATAAAATAAGTATTATGTAAAGCAACTGTTTCCAGATGCCGTAAAGTTATCGATATTATTTTGACACTTCAGCAACTACAAATATTATCTTTTCAATGTAAACAAACAATTTATATTAAATAATTTTGTGAAATAAAAATGTATTTAAAAAAACGGCATTTTAAAATGTGGAACTTTTTTATGATGCAGGAGATAAAGTACATAACGTGACTTCAATTAAAAGACATTTAAGAGATATGGAAAAAGATTACCGAGCTTGTTTAAAATGGAAAAAATATATGTATGACTTTGATCTTTGATCTCTAAGAAGTTGAATGTAGGGTTCAAATATGTGGGGACACGCCCCCTTTAGAAGGGGCGGGTGTTTAAAATTTAAGTGGGTTAAAATATATAAAGTGGTGTTTAATATACCAAAAACTACATTTCCGATCAAGCTAAAGTGCGTATGATACTTGAAAAAAGCAAGTATCATAAAGGCATAAGATTGGTGTCATTGGAAACGTTAGGTTTCTTTTTTGCACTTTTGTATTATCTTAATTCATATTTTTAGTTCATGTGACACAGCTCAGACGGCGCTAGTTTATATTGTTGAATACGTAAATGTATACTTTTAATTCACTCTTCATTTCAAAAAACAAGTTAATGCCACGAATAACTATTGTTTAGTGAAAAATGTAATTATATTTTATACAAATCAACTTTCAAAAGCATAGTTCTAAATAAAGATTCTTTGCGTAGAGGCCTTCGGCCAGACTAAGGGATTACTAACTACTTACGCTTTTTTTACAAAAAGGTATTTCAATAGTCTTTCTAATGGTAATTTATTGATACCCTCCACAATGTAAAAAAGATTAATGCAAAAAACGTTTGTCGCTTGAAAGGTTAATTAAATTTGTTCATGTTATACTTCGTTCGAAATGTATTTAATCAACCTTTCCGATTACCCATAATCTGCTTGATCGGATAAGAAAAACCACTTTAACTTTAAGTTTTGCAAAAACAACTAACATATAATATTACTCAAAATGTTTTTTATATGCATCTGTTTTAATATTGTTCTTTTTCTAATGCTCGATGAGTATAGAGTTGAATATGTATTAATATTTTAGTTTTTGACAATAGCAATTGTCATTTAAAATCCCTATGCTACTTGTAGTATAGGGTTTTTATGTTTTGCTAGTCTTGACAAGATTTTGACGAGATCAAAAGTCGTGCAAAAAAATAACCAGCATTAACAAATTTAAAACAAATAATTTTCGAAAAGTATCATGGTGTAATTAGTAAGGAAAAAATACCTAGAGCCAGAATAAATCTACTCAAAATAAAATTAATAAATATATAAAATATAGCATTTTTTTTTTCAAATAAATAAATAAAATACCTAGAGCCAGAATAAATCTACTCAAAATAAAATTAATAAATATATAAAATAAAAATATAAAATATAGCACTTTTTTTTTAAATATTAAGTAAAATCTCTTTCTTACCTGTTTAATATTTAATAAAGCTGGTAAAGCTGTACAACCAGCATTAATAACAACCGACAATGCTGAATTCTTACTAATACCCAAAGTATGACAGGCATCCTTCAAGAACACATACGAAGCTTCAGTCCAAGTTTCATCCGAAATTAAATGTTTATATGGTGAATTTTCTATGCCCAAAGGTAAATAGATAAAACAACCCATTAAGTTGGGTATTTCATGTTCAAATCTATCAATAAATTTGTGAAAATTATTACGAGCATAAGTAATAGCATCACTCTGGGCCGAAATGCCCTTCGATATAATTTGTAGAAAAGCCAAACGATGTAATTTAAATTCAAGCGAAGAGTTTTTAGAAATTAATTCATTAGAAAATCGAGATGTCCATTCTAATGCCGGCTTTAGATCATGTTGTTGAATGGATTTCCAAATACGATAAATTTCAGCAAAACTACGTTCAGATTCGAATACTTCTCTAGCCATTTCTTCCGGCATTTTTGATTCCTTAATCAATAGCTGAGCTACATCATCCATACCTTGGCGGCAATAGTGTTTAGCCATGACTTTATTTAATAACATCATATTCTCTTCATCTTGTAGAGCATCAGTACGTGTAGTGGCCGTAAAATCAGAAACAAAATTACGATCAATAACTTTGCCCACCTTAGAGACAGCACCATGTAAATCACGATGCTCACTGGATAAACGTTGTAGTTTTTCATTTGTTTTTTGCAAGGCTTCAGTAATAATGGAAATCTGGCTATCAGTCAAACGGGGAGGAGATGCTAAAAAATAATTCATTATTAAAAAAAATTAATTTAAATTGGAAATCTCTCTTAAAACTTTGTTGAAGTTCATGGGGTTTTTCATGAGTTTAGGGACACCTTCTAATAATCCTGATCGATACTTTATGGCCCATCTGGATAGAAATTTCAATGCATTTCACACGGAATAACAAAGTAAGTACACCCCCATACTGTGATTGGAAAATATCAGTTGGTTTAGACTGCAGTGTTCTTCCCACAGACGAAAGGAAAGGTGGAAATCGCTAGAATGTCTTAAATTGTGTTTGCCGGAAATTGAATGTTAATAACATGTATTATAAATATTTTGCTTTTGTTACAAAACCGCAATATGTAAAAGCAAATTCGTTAAAGACAAATAACGTTCGTTTTAAAGTAGGTTTTAAGTGGCTGATGACGCTTTAGTCTGAGGTGCAGTAGACTGGCATTTTGTTGTATGACAAAAAAGTTTTTCTTCCGATTTCGAACGTCAAAGAAAATTTGTATTCTTTTAGGCCTAAAACTTATGCTGTACAAATTAAAGGTCAATCGGATTAAATTAACCCGTGGCGCCCGGCGATTAAAGTTTTGAATTTTGAAAAATCTAAAACTTTGACCGTCAGGCGCCACGGGTTAATTTAATCCTATTGACCTCAAATTTGTACCACTTATTTTTTAGGTCCACTAGAATAAAAATTTGCCCGGACACTTGGGAAAATCAAAAGTTAAAGAAAAAATGCCACTCTAGAGGTGCAGTGTTATCAGTGTTCGCTGATAGGAAATATTTTTGCTCCATTGCACTGGCATGCATTATAATCTGATTTTTCTATTCCAAATAGCTTCAGAATATAAAATTCTTGATTAAATACTATCAGAATCTGATTGCAAAATCGTCGGCATAACCCCAGTTAACCGAAATGGCTCCCAGCATAATAAAATTTTGTGTATCGAAAAAGGGGTATTTTCTAAGTCGCGTGAACTTCTCACTTTGGAGGGGGTGAGCTTAAAAGTTAAAAAGTTGTTAAATATCTTAAAAAGTATATTTTTGATCTTAATGAAATTAGCTTAAAAAATACCTTTTGAACAATTTCACAGCTCAACAAGAAAATGCGTATTGGATTCTGGTTAGTGATTTGGATAGTGTCTGTTGCGCTGATTTCAAATCCGGAGCCCAAATTTGTCTATCACATCAGGATTTTGAGTAATTCGCGGTTAAAGTGCCGAAAAAGGGCATTTTTTACCCTTTTTAAAAGCTTATAAAATGAGATCCTGACATGCAAATGACTTGGTATCAAGCTCATTCGAAAGCCTATAATTTTCTCTTAAAAATTAGATAAAATGTTCTAAAAATTTAATTTTTGAAAATGATAAAAAAATCATTAGCAAAAAACCTTCCATTTTTCAATATTTAGTTTATTTACACTGTTTTTTAACAAATTTCCATACAAATTCATACGTAAATTTTAGATTTAAAGCATTTGTGGCTAATGATTTTTTTACCACTTTAGAAAATTAAATTCCAAGAAGATTTGATCTTGTCTGAAAGAGAAAATTACACTCTTTCGAACGAGGTTGATACCAAGTCTTTTGCATGTCAGGATCTTATTTTATAGGCGTTCAAAAATGGTCAAAATGGGCATTTTTTGACACTTTAACCTCGATTTTCTCAAAATTGTGACGTTATAGAAAAATTTGAGTGACTGTTTTGGAATCGGGGCACCAAACCCTATCAACTATTTTTGGTTTCATCCAAAACGCAGCGACAAACCTCAGATTTGTAGAGCGGTGTTATTAACATGGGAAAATTTCATTAACCCGTTAAGCGCCAAAACGTGATTTTTTCGAACGATACCAATTTCATCTAATACCAAATTCGCATTAATTTTTTTAAACATGTTTAACCACTTAAACACGTTTAAATTTAAACTTGTTGAGGTACATAAACATGTTTAAGTGCTTAGACATGTTTAGAAAAATGAATGCGAATTTGGTGTAAATCGGATAAGTACTTTTTAAGATATTTAAGAAAAACTTTTTAACTTTGAAGGCCCGCCCACTCGAAAGAGGGCGCGATCCCTCCAAAGTACGAAGTTCACGCGACGTAGAAAAAACCCCTTAGTCGATACACAAAGTTTTAATATGCTGGGAGTGATTTCGGTATTCTGGTCATATGCCAGAATTTTTAACTCGACGTATCTTTGACCCCTCTACCAACGCAGAAAATTTTATCAAATGTTGAGTCAAGTCCGTCAACTTTTTATCTTTGAAGACCCGCCCACTCGAGAGAGGGCATTAGACTGGGTCGACCATAAAGGAGAAAAAAAAAGTTCCCACTGTGCGGGCTTAATTTTAAAGCTTACCTCGAAAAAGTTCCATAGCCAAAATATTAGATTTTTAGGTCGCGATTTGGTACCGCCGAAATCGTTTTTTGTTCATAGCTTTGTCAGTTGATGTCCGATCGTCTTAAAAAAAAATTTGTTAGAAAGTCCTCAGCGAGTACTAAAGTTGACTCATATCTGGTTTTAACCTCAGATGTCATCTTCTTGTTATGATTGTTAGTTTCTCATCTTTCTACCCACTTAAATGATTTTTATTTTTCCATTAAATTGTAGCACTAAAAAATTCATGAAATTCTTCCCTTGGAAGTATCCATTTAAATTTATTAACAAAAAAGTTACATTTGATTTAAGATTTTCATATACAATATAAAGAAAATTAGAAAAAACACTTGTTATTATGCCTTTAAACTATATTTAATTTTTTTAGTTTGTATTTAAATACATACGAACAAGTGTTTTAAATCTTTTTCTATGGAAATTTAAAATTGAATGTAACTTTTTTGTTAATTAATTTAAGAGGGTACTTCTAAGGGAAGAATTTCATGAATTTTTTAATGCTATAATTTAATGGAAAAATAAAAATCATTTAGGTGGGTAGAAAGCTGAGAAACTAACACTCTTGACACGAAGATGAGCTCAGAGGTCAAAATTAGATATGGGTCAAATTTAGTACTCGCGGAGGACTTTTAAACTAATTATTTTTTAAAACGATCGGACATCAAATGACAAAGTTATGAACAAATAACGATTTCGGCGGTACCAAATCGCGACCTAAAAATCTTATATTTTGGCTATGGAACTTTTTCGAGGTAAGCTTTAAAATTAAGCCCGCACAATGGGAACTTTTTTTTTCGACCCGGTCTAGAGGGCATGACCCATAAAGTTTGACAGCACATTTTTACTCAGTGAGATCCAAGGTTAAAAGTTTAAAAAAAAAAATTCAATTTTGATAAACTGGGTTAGTTCCAAATTATCCCAAGTTGTTTTATTGAGTGTTCTACTGGCATCCGTCGATTAAGCATCGGCTTTGTTGTTAATTCGTTAAAAGCAAAACTGTACCTTTTGTTTTTTGCGGTCCTGCTGGTGCGCTCGGCATTTTTCGGGCATCGTTGCCTGAATTTATGTCTATTCCACCTGGTCGCATTGCATCACTCCTCCATTGTGACGACAATCGTGTTCGGTGTTAGCCTAGGTGTTTTTTGGCCGTAGCGTGGAGTCATTATTTGTAACGGGATTGTCCCGTTAGTTTTTGGTGGTTGCTAATCTATAGCCGCTTTGTATCAAGAGCAGCACGGAAAATGGCAGCATGGCTGCAATATTGGTGATGGCTGTACCTTAGGGCCAAATAATTATAATTATTGTTTAATAAATATTCCTTCTTTGGTTACGGTCAATGAAATTCTACGGTGTCGCCTCACATTTTTCCCAAAAAAAAAAACATAAAACTTAACAAAATAATATAATGTATATAACTTACGTTCCATTTCAACTTGCATTTCAGCTTCATCAGCCATCGGATCATCAGTATCTACTTGAGTACCCGTATTAATCGTTCCCGTCATTTCCTGTTCAGCTTTTCCCAATACCTGCATTAATTCTTCAAGCAACGAAGCCACATCGCCAATTTCAGCAGCAGCATTTTCACGTATTTCGGTGAACTTATTGATAACCCGATCTAGTTCTTTTTCCACAGCAATAATTGGTTCCAATTCCGACGAGGCCATTTTGCATCCACTAAAAATAGTTTTTACAGGTCAATTTAATAAAATGTGTTTAGTTTTCCACTTTTTAAATTTCTTCTTTTTTTTATGTTTTCTTTAAATGCGTTGTTTTTCTTTGAATCAAAATGTTTATTTTTGGAGCAACAAAATTTTCTTTGAAAACAAGTCTGAAAATTTTTAACACAATGGAATTGTTTTGTTATGCTTAATGTGCACTTTTCTTATTATTTTATGTAAAAAGTTGGCAACGCAAAATTATTAACAACACTGTTGCCAATTGAGGTGATTTTTTTTAGCGGCCTGCGTAAAACTGCGCTTTTTAATTAATAAAGAAAAGGATTTATGTTGGGAAAATATTAGTTTTTGGGGTCCGGGAATTCCCGGGTCGGATTTCCCGTCAGTCTTTTCCCGGGAAATCCGATAATTTTATAAAATAAACCATTTTACATAAAAAACGTTTATTTAATTTAATTTTTAATATTTTTTTTACATACAGGTATAATTACATTTGCTATTTTTTGTATTTTTTATATTTCGAAGAACAGTGCAAATACATAATCATACACGCAAAAAAAAATCTGTGTCGGAGTGAGCAAAAATCTGGCATAATTTTACCAAAAATATGCTAAAACTACAACCGACGAAGTAGTTTTCGCAATTTAGCCAAAACCCTTATGTAAAAAATTTTGAAGAAAATGCTAATGCTATTTAAGTAAAAACTTGGTAAAATATACCAAAAGAGATATGGTGAAATATATCAAAATTATTAGAAAATATGACTAAAAATAATGCTAAAAATTACCACATTTATGCTAAAATAAATTTTCAATAAATTTTTGTAAAAATTTGTATATTTGTTGAATTTAAAATTTTCACAGAATAAATCCATATTAATATAATAAATGTTGTGTAGATTTAATATACCACCGACCAACTGACCCTTTTTGTACAATTTTCTCAAGTGACTGCTGCCTACGCTTCTTCTTGAAGTAAAGGATCCGCTATAGCTTCACGAATTTATTTAAAAGCATCCTGTAAAAATAGAAAATTATTACAAAACACAAATTTTTAATTTAAAAAACTAGTTAACCCCATTGGTCCCTTGGTATGGAAGTACACTTACCTTGTCATTCCATTTGTAACCCAGTAAAACCGGTCTGGACTCCATTGGCTTTGCTATATAAATGAGTATTTAGGTTATAATTTTATAACTAAAGGCAGGACTGGTGCCCACGCTCCTTGTTGTAGTGAAGGATTCGCCATAGCTCCAAAAATTTATTTACCAGTACCCTGAAAAATAGAAAATTATTACCAAATACTAATTTTAAACTAAAAATCTATTACACCTTATTGGTGTCTTCCGAATGGGGGTAAACTCACTTTATCATTCCATTTGTAATTCATCGAAACATACGTCTGGGACTCCATTGGTTTTGCTAAATGAATGCTGTTTTAAGTTATGACAGCAAAATTAACTTTAGCATTCTTTTATCTTACATTTATTTATCTTTTAAAAAACTAATTATTTTTTTTATTTATTTATTAATTTATTTTATTTATCAATTTCCTTTTTTATAACACAAAAAATAAACGAGCCACGCACACAAAAATACAAAATGAAAATGGTGGTGTGTATTTGTTTTTTTGTTGTTTTCTTTCGATAAATTTTTGTGCAAGCAATTTGCGTTATTGTGCATGTTAAGGTAGAAACAGAACAAGCACGGCACGGGGGACGGTTGCCGTTGCCGGAGAATATAGGCCCAAAACAATGACGGGGGGCGGCGACGGCAAAAAATGTCATTTGTTTGTTCAGTGGTGCTAACTTTTATTAAAATTAGAGTAATTTAACGGGGAAAAATCGCTTATCACACAGTCAATGTGATTAAGTTGGCACTACTGTACGTTTGTTACACCATTGTGAATGAAAAGATAAAAAATTGTTGTGAAAATGCGGCAACCCTGGAGTGTGAGAGGGAGAGAGATTGAGAGAACCCGGAGATAAAATAAAATAAGTTTTAATTTTTTGTCGTGCCGGTCACGGTTTTTAACTGTCAAATCGTATGGAAAAAGTCGTGCCGGGCTTGTTCTGTTCAGACCTTTACTTGGTTATTTTACATAAAAAATGAATTACGTTACTTTAAAATCGACAAGCATAATATTAGCAAAAATTTGGTAAAAAAAATTTTTTGGTGTGAAAAAAGTTTTACCAAGTAGGATTGCTCAATCTGACACAGATTTTTTTTTTTGCGTGTAGGAAAACTGACCAAGTGAAAAAAGTATAACAATATCATAATTTTGCTAAGACTGTCAAAAAAATATAAAAATTTTGAAACTAGAATTAGTGTTTCTTCACAATACAGCAGCAAGCAGCAGACAGCAAAATTTGTACATGTATTTTGTTGTTGCGGCAACAACAAAATACATGTAAAAAACTTGCTGTCTGCTGCTTGCTGCTGTATTGTGAAGAAACACTTAGAGAGAATAATCACAATTGGAGCGGGAAGCGTTTTTCCGCAAACTGTTCACCATAGAAAAAAAATAGAATTGAAACAGAGTCGTATTTCGCTTGAATAAGTATTAGTGACATCACTTTATGTAACTTTTGACGTTTAATAAAAACAATGCAACATAAAGGAGAACAACAACAAAGCATACAACAAAAGAGAGAAAAAAAGTTTTTAAACTATCAATTGTGCGTATTATCTTTAAAAAAAAGTTGAATAAAGCAAAATAATCAATTAATTTAATTAAATAAACGACAAATACCATTTTTTAAAAACAACGAATTGAATTTAATAATAAATACGAGTGGGATGAGGAAGAACAAGCATTTTGCCACCATATTGGAAAATACATCAAATACAACACTGCGTACCTTCTAATCTTTTCTATGCTGTTCACACACGTTTTGTATAACAACAAAAACCGCCGCGTTTTTCCGCCAAACTAGATTCAATTCTATTTTTATGAGCACAATTGCGGAAATCCGCTTGTCGCTCCAATTCTGATTAATGTCTTACCAATCGTCAAAAATTTAAAAGTACCGCACATGTGAATGCCCACTGTAATTACAGCTCACCTTTCACGTTGACAGCTAGAATTGATTTGTTTTCTTGTTTTTAGCAAATTTTGTGGATTTTCTATTTTCCACGTAAAAAATTTAAAAAATGAGTGAAAAACGAAAAAATAAAAAATCGGTAAGTAGATTTACTATTTGGTATGATGTCCAGTTATCCAAATTCATCATTTATTTGTAGAAAGAAGAAATTGCCAAAGAGTTTGATTTGCCAGAACGTAAATCCAAAATAGCCACTATAATGAAACAGGATGGTCAAGCTTATTGTGTATGTAGATCCTCAGATTGCTCACGGTTTATGATGTAAGTATAATTTCTTAAAGGATTACAAATATTTAATATGTGATAAATAACTTTAGTGGCTGTGATGGTTGTGAAGAGTGGTATCATGGTGATTGTATCTATGTCACCGAAAAGGAAGCCAAACATATTAAGCATTACTATTGCCAAAAGTGTAAGGAGGACGATCCCACTTTACAAACGGTTTTCCGTGTAGTACCTGTGGAAAAAACATCGAATCCCATGGGTGTCTCTATGCCTGTGGAACAAGAAAAACGTAAAAAGTCCAAAGATTTTACAGCTTCCGGAGATTTAACATCTAAAATTTCCACTAAAGTAAATCGTTGTGGTACGTGTGAAGGTTGTCGAACTCCCAATTGCAATAACTGTGAAGCTTGTCGCATTAGAGTGGGCCATAAGCCACGTTGTGAAAGACGAGTGTGTCTAGTTCAACTACAGGCTCAAATGACTGCTCAAATTTCAACCCAAATTCTGCAGCAGCAGCAACAACAACAACAACCACAGCAGCAACAACAACAACAAAAGCCAATTAAAAAAAAGGAAAAGCCAGTTAAAGATCGTCAACGTAAACGCAAGAGATCTTTGACTCCCGAAATTTTCATAAATCCCGAATTAGAAGGTATACGTCAATGTCATGGGCCGGGTTGTCGCCATAATTCTCGACCTCAGTCCAAATATTGTAGTGATGAATGCGGCATAAATTTGGCTACAGCACGTATATTCCAGGTGCTGCCACAAAGAGTACAAGAATGGAATCTTACACGATGTCGAGCTGAAGAAGAAAACAAGAAACAATTGGATCAAATTAGATCTAAACAAGCTTTGGTACGCTTTGCTCTAGCCGAGCTTGACAAAAGACACCAAGAACTTGACATGATAGTAGAAAGAGCTAAACATTCATCTTTAGATCCCAACTTCCAAGAACACAACGATATTGAAGATGAGCAGTCTATGTATTGTATAACCTGTGGCCATGAAATTCATTCTCGTACTGCCATTAAACATATGGAAAAATGTTTCAACAAATATGAATCGCAGGCTTCATTTGGTAGCATATTTAAGACCCGTATAGAAGGTCAATCAATGTTTTGTGATTTTTATAATCCAGCAAGTAAAACATACTGCAAACGTTTGAAAGTTTTATGTCCCGAGCACTGCAAAGATCCAAAAGTCAGTGATTCGGACGTATGCGGGTGTCCTCTCGTATCAGATGTGTTCATGCCTACAGGTGAGTTTTGTCGGGCTCCAAAAAAGAGTTGTTACAAACATTATGTGTGGGAAAAGATTCGCAGGGCTGAAATTGATTTAGAACGCGTAAGGCAATGGTTAAAAATGGATGAGCTTTTAGAACAGGAACGACAAATACGTCTTCAAATGGCTTCAAGAGCAGGTGTCATGGGATTAATGTTACATTCCACTTATAATCATGAAGTAATGGAAGAGCTATGTCGACAACAGCAACAACAATTAGCAGCAGCTCAACAACAAAAATTAATGATGGAAAAGCAATAATAGAAAAGTGAATAAAATGGGGATTAAAAAAAACGATATACATATTTTTTTCTTTATGACTTCGTTTATGGTTGCAAGTACTCAAAAGCACTCAAACAAGATGTTTTTCTGAAAAACTAGAGATTAATAAAAAAAAAAAACCGCGAAATATCGATAGAATTTGCATACATAGTGAAAATATCGAGAATATACACACAAAAAATTATTGAGGAAAACATTTCAATTAAAAATTTTAAAAAGTTCAATTTTGTTTTTAATCATTTTTTTAATTGATGCAATTAAATTTTTTGATTGATTTTAAAATTTTTTGTGAATACTGTCGACAACATATAAAAACAAAAAAATCGTCAAACATATTTTACGTTTATTTTTAATTTTTGCTCAAATATTCTTAAAACGTAATTCTAGGACTCAAAATACATAAAGCGAGTGACAAAATTTGTTTACAACAAAAAAATAAAAGATAAAAGTAGCGTAATATTACTTTATTTATTAAATTTTTTAAACGTTTTTATTAAAGTCAAATCACGATTTTTTTTAGTCGCATGTAAACACCACTGACGCTTGTTGAAATTAACACAAGCACAAGATAAAAAAGATTAAAAAAATAATAAAAATACAAAGAAAATAGTGAATTTTGTGACATTCTTACATTCCGGTAAAAACTTTTATTACCAAGTAATGAGGATTTCGCTTTAAAATAGATGGTGGTAGATAGTTACACATTTAGTAAGCTACCAGCCCTAAAGTGACTTGTTACCCACTCGCTTACAAAAATGCCACCAAACACAAAAGATCCAACGTGGAAATGTCAATGGAACCAATGTTTACGTTTGTATCTATCCCTACAAATGTTGGATTAAAAGATTCCAATAAGGACCGCAAAGATATCTTGGAACGTGGAAGAGAGGGACGGTTGGCTGCTTAGTGTAAGGACAATAGCAAATATACCGAAAAGGCTCCTGCTCAGTTCATGGAAACCGCATTAAGACACCATTTAAGTTCAGTCTATATACAGTTGTTTCTTCTATAAGCGTGAGTTTGGTTTTAATGAGAATACTGTCTGTGATGGCTGCTTGCCTTTTAGCTGGCTTTTATATAATTTAAACAATTAATTGAAGAGGCTAACTTATTGTGTCAAAGTTTCGAGTTCAGTGCCATTTTATTTTATATGTTCTGATTTTATTTTGTTAATAATAAACAATTAATTGCTATTTTTATCCATATTTGTTTTTATTTAGAAAGTGGGACATTTTTAAGCTATAAATTTTATTATTTTATGTAATTGATACAATCATTTTTTTAATTATTTTTTTGGAAATTTTCAATCACTTTTTTTAATTGAATATAAATGCAATTTTTCCTTATTAAACTTTTACAAATTTTAGTAATTCATACTATCATTTTCGTGATAGGTGCAAAATCAATTAAAATAGTAATTGATATCATCATTTTAGTGATTGAAACTCATTTTCATTTTTTTGTGTGTAGGAATACCCGGGGTTTTTAAACTACAGGTTTAGATATATCGAAGAAGGAACAAGATATTACAAAGATCGAAAACCTGATATGATAGGGAAATTCTAAGGTCAGATTTGAATTCAGAGCATATCAAGCCTTTAGAAAAGTATACATAGGGTTTAGACTTTTTTAAATTTTGTAGGTCTGTGTTATTGTATGTATAGAAATCTTCTAGAATTTAAATATGCCTATATGATACTTACTTGTTTTTAAACTTTTCAAGCAACTTTATCAGGGTTTTTCTACGAGATTTTAATAAAGCTGCTTAAAAAGTTGAAAAACAAGCAAGTATCATAACACTTTACAAATTTTACAACTTCCTATACCGTAAAATCTGAGTTCCTAAACAGCGATTGTAAATAAAATAAAAAGAAAAAATAAATGAAACAAGTAAAAAAGTTAAATTCGTCCTTGCCGAATGTAGTGATATCCTCCACAATTTCAAAAAAGTTATTGCAAAAAACTTTATTTAAAAGGAAATTACTTAAAAAAAAAAAAATGTTGAAAAACAATTTTCTCAAAAAAAAATGTTGGCAAAAAATCCGTGATTTTTTTAATTTTTTGTCAAAAATATGTTCGAACTTGTTTAAATACCATTTGATGTTCAATTATGTTCAAATATGTCAACCAGCATCCGAATTAAAGCATTTTGTATTTTTAGGTTATGGTGAATGCACTAAAATTTTTTCAGGTGTCCTTACATTTTCGTTCATAACTTTTGAACCGCTGAACCGATATCTCTCAAATGCAATACCAAACTTCTCGGGTTCAGACAGACGGGTCCCAGACCGATATTTCGATGAGTTACAAACGGAATGACAAACTTATATATACCCTCTATCTCTAACAAGGTATCCCATAGCTTACACTCCAATTGCTTTGCAATTTATATATATTAATAAGTACCGAGAACAAGGTTTAACCTGTTATTTTTTATCGGCTATCCTGGTGGTTTAAAAAAGGGTTGCCACCTTATGAAAAATGACGTTCGGGAAAATCTGTATAAAAGTCGAACTAAAAGGAATTTCGCCAAAAGCAAGAACACGTGTCGGCTTAAACTTAATAGAGATTATATATGAATTTGGGGGTCATACGTATATACTTCTCCATATAAAGTAGCTCAAGATTTACACATTTTTGAGAAAAACCAACTTAAGAAAGGCTAATTTTGCTAAGTCCGACACACCATTGGATAGGTCCTAAAAAAACCTTTCCATCCATATATGTTCATATAAATAGTTCCTTTGGAAGAAATACGAAAAAAAACTAAAAAAATACCGTTTTTTACCCTCAAATTTCCCCCCATTATTCCTCACGATAGCCGATAAAAAAACCGGCAAATCTTAGATTTTGGTCCTCTTTAACATATTAAAATTTCAGGACAATCGTAGTGTAAGCTATGGGATATCTTCCTCGTAAGTGGAGGGTATAAAAATTATTAATTAAATTCAAAGATCTGCATTTTTGTTTAAAGCATTAAGTAATTATTTTTGAAATTTATCATAATTTTTGTTAAAAGCATTAAGTAATTATATTTGAAATTTATCGAGAGAAAAATGAGTTTCATATTTCATAAATCAATCTCTTGTTTTCTGCTTAAATCCCATCACATAAGGAGATTTAAAAATAGAGCTCATCATAAGGTTTTTAACTTCATCTGAAGTTTTAAAAGCATCAATATACACTGTTTCATGACGGTTCATAAGATAATTGGTAATTTCATTTTCTTGTACATTAAAAAAGCGCATCTGAAATATTTATTTTGTTTGTTTAATTAATCTCATTTACTGGTACAAATCAATTTCTAACCTCATGTTCATAATATGTACAAGATTGATAAGGTTTGCCCAAATTTGGCATAGCTACCCAGTCAGAAATTGCCAACCGTACCAAAAATTTTGTGTTGGTACAATATCGGGCTAGCCAAAAATACAACATTGTATAATGTAAAACAGTTTTACTAAAAATATTGTGTTGGCACGACTTTGTGTTTACATAAAACACTACACTATAGATTATAATTTAAAAGTTTAACATTTTTATTTTTTTAAAAATTTTACGATTTACATAGACCACAACTCTTTAATCTGAGTGAACACTTAAGTAGTTGCTTTTTCAACCAATTTGTACAAAATGGTAACTAAAAAGCACTACATCGAGATTTTCAATACATCCCTAAGCAAAAGTTAAATCCAATGTCGTAAATTTGTAAAATCAACGTTAACCCAACGTTAAAACAAAAGTCGAGCGATCGTTGGCCACTGTTATCATTTCAACCTCGGAATGACGTCGCAGACATAGAAACAGGTATGATTCGCCAACGTTGGTACCGTCGCCGCCAACTTCATTCCAACGTTGGCCCGTTTGTATTTTTCTGCCTGGGTAGTAATCTGCGCATACAAACTTTTAAAGGACATTTTAAATATACCAACTTGTTAGGTGGTATTTTAAAGTTTTCCAGCAGATCCTTAATGTCCTGTAAAGTATTTGGAAAATTTACTAAAACCCAGCCTTGGTAAAGACAATCATTTTCTAGTAGACGCCTAGCAATAATATTAATCAAAGCTTTACTCTTAGCAGCACAGTTATCATAAAAGAAAGCCCGTTGTAATTCACAATTCATAAGGTCATTGGGCTGGTCGTCATCACCCCTGAGATATTGATATATTAAAATTTCCGCATCGACTTAAAGAAGACAAATTTTTTACTCTAATAACCACATTCACGTCGTAGATGAAATATTATTCGAACGAGATTACAGCACACATATTATTAGAATGTCCCGAAATCAGGAAATTTTGGAATTACTTTAGAACAATTAGAGTTTTTCCCGTAAATTTTCGATCCCGAAATCCCGGGAAATAGAGCGGGAATTCCCGGGAATTTTAATTTATTTGAAATTGTTGTTTTTTCGACTTCTATTGATTATTTTTAATGTGATTTTTTAGAGATTTTATTAAAATTCTTGATAATTGATGACAGGAACGTACGCAGGGACCAGTAGGGCTTAAAAAGTATTCCAAGAGACATCTTCTAAATTAGATCTAAATCTTCGATAGGATATAATTATCAGAACCTTATTCCTTTTTTAGAAGCTGAAAAATTTTCTTTTTGTTTCAATAGAAAATATTTATGTCCCTGGACTGATTCTTTTTAAATCGATAAATTGATATAAAATTTGTGCAAGGAATGACTCTGAAATTAACAAGTTTTTCTTTTAGAAAGCAGAATTTTTAAATTTTTTCAATAACTTTTTGAGGTAAATTTTCTTATAATTTCATTTCTCTGAAACAGTTACATTCAATTTCAGAGACATAATTGAGAAATTCCATTGAATCAGGAATCAGGAATACATGTATTTCTTTCAAAAAATACATGTATTTTGAAAGGTAATTTTAAAAAGTGCTCTTTTACCACCAGTGCCAGGGCTGGCAAGTAAGACTCTGAATACCACTATTTTGTTTTAGAGGCAAAACTTTGAGAACCAATTGTAATAATTAACTGAGATGAATAAGAAAAAATGATTAATTTTTATTATTAAAACAGATAAAGTGAGGTGAAGGAACATATTCCCTTAAAAATACTTTTTAAAAGACTTCGACATATTAGGGCCGTTTTTTTTTTATAAAAACTGTGAAACAAAGATTGTAATTTTTTTCTCGAAACTTATTTTTTTTTTTTTTTTAGAGGTACTAAATAAGATTTTTATGGTGGTAATAAACATTATAAATCCTGTAATCGCATTCATAAGGTTTTTATGCATTTTTTTTACAAAAAATTTGGATTTTTAGTTTTTGCGGGAATTCCCGGGATCCCGGGAAATTTAAAAATGAATCCCGCTTTCCCGGGAAATGAAAAAGTCCGGGAAAAGAAAAACTCTAAGAACAATGCTTATTGAAAAACTGATTATGGGGGAAAACATTAAATAGTTTTTTAATGTCATTTCCAGGGTGCAACCAGCGCCTAAAAACGATGCTTATTGAAAAACTGATTACGGGGGAAAAAATTAAAGTTTTTTAAGGTCATCTTCAGGGCGCAACCACTGCTCAAGGTTTGCACTCGTAGTGCATTTTGTAAAAAAAAAAAATATTTTTCTTTTTACTTTAAAAATTGGTGCCAAAAGTTTCGTTATGTAGAGTACATTTTGGAAAAAAATACCACACGTTTTAAAAATTTCAAATGTTCTGCTGCGCCACAAAAACTTAATAAATATTTTTTTCTTCAATTTACTCTACATAATGGCACCAATTGAAATGAGCTACGGATGCAAAAGCGCTGGTTACATACTGAAGGTGACCTCCAAAAATATTTAAATTTTTTTTCCCGTATCAGCTCTTCAATAAGCATCGTTCAAGGAGTATGCCCATTTGTTTTCATTTACGGGACATGCTAATATATGTGATCAATAGAAATCTCGTTAGAAGCAAATTAAATTATTAACACCAAAAATTTGCTTACTGAAAACTAAATTAAATCTGGATACTAAATACATGGCTTGCGTTTTGCGTCCTGAACCCCGCCTTCCATACATTATAATGCGATATAAAAAATTAGCTGATAAATTTAATGATTTGACAATACCAACATTGCCTCCATTCAAACAATCATTATATACATATATCATTAGCAATGCGATTTATATTTTTGCAAATCCACTCTTGTACATCAACCGGTCGTTTTAAGGCGCATTCCACAAAAATTCTCTAAATAATTTAAAGTCATAAGTTAGAAAGAGTTAATATGAATAACGCTTAACTTGCCTTTGCAATTTCAATTAATTTATGTCTTTCAAAATATACCATGGTCTCAACAGCAAATTCCGTTAATTTGTAATTTATCGGGTTTAATAAAGACATTTTTAAGGCTCTTAAAAATAAGCCAATTTCAAAACTAAATAAAATTTTTTCAGAAATGTTTGACTTTTTATATACATATGTATGTATGTAGGGGGGGAAAAATAAAGCCTACCCTGCATAGGGTAGGCTTTATTTATAGGGCGATATATCACCGAAAAGATATTTCGGCAATACGGAAATTTATAATTTCAATAAAAAATCAAAGTAGTATTTTTATTATATCGCCGTTTTCTCACACGAACGATATTTTGGCGATAAACAAAAAAAAATATTGAAAATTTTTATTTCTTTGTCAATTTAAAATAAAATAATTTATCAAGCACAACAAGAAAGAAATCTTTCAAAGAATATAAATTTTGGCCAAAAACCACAAATTTGCGTTCAAAGATAAAATAAAAAAATCAGCGAATGTTGCGGATATATTTTTCAGGTGAATGCAAATGTTTTTAGTCCTGTTAACATGACCAAAATATGAATGAAAAAACAAATGTCTATTTTTAGCTTCAGGGAATCGCCGGATTATCATTTTAGTAATATTCCGGCAATACATACTATCATTTTTCGTTTATACGATTATCTGGCCATGTTGCCTTTATATCGACAAGACGAATCGTTTTCGTATCGCCGTGGTGTATTGCCTTCGGGCCCTCACAAAAGGAGTTCTTCCATAGAAAAAATCTTAAAATTTTAAAGGAATAATATTTATTATCATATTATAACACAGGTTGACAAAAGTTTAACTTTTTCAATTTGCATGACCTTTGACAACTGATTTATATGGATTTTAGTGTGCTAATTCCGAGTCTGTTAAAGAGTCGAAAAAGTGCTTTTTTTGGCTATAATTTCCAAAACTAATTTTGGAGTCTCAGTTTTAAACACGAACTTAACTATATGGATGCGAGGATTCCAAAACTGGTATTAGCTTTTTTCAGACAGCTTCAGTTTTCGAGTTATTAAAAAGGGCATAAATATTCAGACAAAATTAAAGAGGGCATAAATTTAAAAAAATTTATTTTAGTGATATCTCCAAAACTAAAGATGACTCAACAAAAGTAAGAGCATTTTTGGAATCAGCATATCCAACATACTCACAATCACTTTTTGGATATAAGATAAGTGTTGGTAAATATGGACTCGCAAACATGCCAAAAATAGCCTATTTTCAAAGATTCCTTAGGCTATATCTCAAAAACTACACAGAAAAAAAAAACAGTGAACATTTTTTAATTAAAAGTGTTAATAGTTTCAATTTTGCTTTTTAATCATTTTTTTAATTGATACTATCAAAATTTTTAATTGTTTTCCATGCTTTCCCGCAAACACTCGATAGCCAGATTTGAAATCAGCGTAATTCAATTACCCAAAATTAGCTATCTATCAGAACCCAGGCAAAAAAAAGTGTTGGCCTGTGTAATAATAAAGGAATGTGACTAAATCTGAAAGTTTTCTATGAAAAAGTCATATTGAAACACCTCCCTCGTAAGTAATTTTGGACATACATTTTTCCACAAGATAATAACAGCAGCTGTTGTGCCTAAACAATACCAGCTGTTTATCATGTTTTATTTTCTTTTGCTAAATTTATCAAAATCTTTATTACGTTTTTAGTTGATAACAACAATCCAAAGTTTAAAGTGAAACGTAAAATATGTCTCTTATACCACCGGTTACACGTTTATCATCCTCTATTATAAGGATATTAGGCTGTAACCCAGGACATATGACCCTACAGGGCACAAATACTTATTTAGTGGGAACTGGCAACAGGTATGTATAACATGGAATAATATCAAATGCCAACATGTGAACATACATATTTGTTGGTTTTTTCTTAAAAGACGTATACTTATTGATACTGGTGATCCTGATGTACCTGAATATATTAAACACCTAAATGGAGTATTGAAAGAAGAGAAGGCTTCGATAAGTACTATCATATTAACCCATTGGCATCATGATCATGTGGGTGGAGTAAAAGATGTTATAAAAAATTGTGCTGACAAAGGTTTTTATCTTGATCTTTTTTTATCTGTCTACACCATTTTCAATTGTAGATTGCAAAATATTAATAGTTAGAAAGAATTGTTTAATTTAACAATAGGCGAAAAATGTGGTAAATTTTTTTTTTTCTAATACCCGGTAAAAATTCCAAAAATTGGGATTTTATATAAATTTGGAAATTTTTTTAAGATATTTATTCAAAATTATTGGGTATCCAAATTTAAATGAAGAACAAGAGAAATGTGTTGTTTCAAAACATATATTAAATAGTGATAAATTGTATTACTTTGCGCAAAAATCATAATAAATTAATTTGTAAACATTTATCGAAAAATTTAAGGTTTACCACAATGGCCCATATTTTTACACTCATTCTTTTTTTTTTTTTAATTTCAATTAACCGGCAATTTAAAATGGTGTGAGTTATCACTTTCATTAACTGTTTTTGTTTTCGGAATATGGGTTTACATTTTTGATTATTTTTACACATTTTATTTTTTGAATTATCTTTTAAAGTAAATATTCATAAAGATTGTCAGGTATATAAATTCGTACGAACGGATGCTCCAGATGTTTGTGCAGAAATTCCTACCGAAATTAAAGTACAACAATTAAAAGATCTCCAAGAATTTGAGGTTGAGGGAGGAAAAGTTAAAATTGTTCATACTCCAGGACATACTACAGACCATGTTGTGTTAACTACCCCTGAAGGCACACTGTTTAGTGGAGATTGTATATTAGGTAAATGCTTTGAAACTAAATTTGTTTTAAAATTTTACTTATTTCTCATTTTAAATGCTTTGAAACTAAATTTGTTCTAAAATTTTACTTATTTCCATCTTATTTTAGGTGAAGGTACTGCAGTGTTTGAGGACTTGTATGATTACATGAAGAGTTTAGATAAAATTTTAAATCTGAAACCATCGGTAATTTATCCTGGTCATGGCAATATTATAGAAGACCCTTTGGATAAAATTGAATATTATATAAAACATCGTAACCAACGTGAAGAGCAAATTCTAGATTTCTTTGTTCAGAGGCCTCAAGACAAATGGCAGGCCATGGATGTCGTAAAGGTGGTCTATAAAGAAACTCCAGAGCAATTGTGGCCTGCGGCAGCCTACAATGTAAGTCATCATTTGACAAAATTACAAAAGGAAGGAAAATTACAATATTTTAATGTAGATGATGAAGATTTTTACATGTGTCAAACATCAAGTAAAATGTAAATTAAACTAATTTAATAACTCAAAAATCATAGTAATAAAATGTTTAATATGTTTAAATAAAATGTTTTAGTAATTTGTAAAAACTAACTCAAAAAAATGTGGTATTTAAGTTGTATTTACTCTCCTAAGTTGGTGAATAATAAAGGTAAATTACTGTTTTACTAGTTGGAGAAGTACTAATTTGTAATTTATTGAGCACAAAAACAAATCGTTAACTTTTTAGTTATGTTCTGTTTGCCTTCTTAAATAGTTCTGTTCATAACTATTTAAAATATTTTCAATTATAACAATATGTATTATAAAATTGATTATATACATACCTTTATCAAAATCCTCTTTGTGCAACAATCTTCATTAAACGTAAACTTTATTTGCTAACACTAAACGCCTCTTAACCATATACTTATTCTTCAGGCTGAAAAGTTATAGTTTCATCTTTAAAGTTATGTACACTATCAAACCAGATGTCATCTGGTCCTTCAGTTAAGTCCTCAAACATTGTAGGGAATGGTGGTGCTGTTTTATGTTTTCGCAATGGTAAGATGGTATCATAAATATAAACTAACCCATTGGTAGAGCCGGGTATGGCACTGCCACTAACCCACATTACATTGTATTTTGTATTTATGCGCCATACACGTAGACCCTTAGCTATACGCCATCTATTGCCCATGTGACCAGGCATTTTTGTGCCAGGCCATACACGACCCTTTTCACCACCACCACCAATGTTACCAGCACGACGATGAGTTTTAGTAACACCATGAGAGGCAGGCATACCTTTGAAGCCATGACGTTTTACAACACCTTGGAAGCCATGATCTACACTAAAAAATAAAAAGGTGAACTTTTATATATTTCTATTTGTTTTTTTTTTTTCATTTTAAAATACATACGTTTTTCCACGAACGTCTATGTAATCACCTACTCGATAATGACCCACATTCAGTGGTGTACCCGACGGTATTGCTGCAGACGGTGATACCAGAAATCTAACTAAATGTTTCTTGGGCATTAACCCTGAATCTTTAAACAATCCACAATACTCTTTTGTCAAAACTGAAGGATCACAACTTTCGGCACCAACCAGTAGACAACCGTAGTTACTCAATCTAGACACATTTGGTTTTTGGGCTGGTTTATAGTCTTCAGGGGGTATATATTTAATGACATGATTATCAACGATTTGCAGCAAAGTAGTACGAATTCTTTCACCATTTTTCAACCATAAAGGATATTGTCCTATTTTACGAGCAATGACACCAGTACGACGAGTATTTTCCGTCCAGGGTTGTAGTTCAAATCCTTGGGTTTTTATTAATTGTTCGCGTTTGGATTGGTCGTAAGAGGCAACACCTTTTATTAAAGCGGGAGGACCAAATTTATCATGTATAATTTCTTGGACAAATGATTTGTTTTCTGGGGTAACTAAGTTATCACGCATCTGTAAATTTAAAAAAAAGTTTTTGGTTTACAAAAAAAAAGAAACATTTACGACGCTGTAGATCAATTGTTATTAGTTAAAAATCAATTTAAATTAGAAGATTCCAATTGTAATTCGAGAAAGATCAATTGTTATTCGAAATAAATCAATAATAATAATAATAATAATAATCAATATCAGTTTAATTCGAAAAACACAAACTGTAATTCAAAAAATTTCAATTATAAATCGAAAAATATTAATTGTTATTTCGGCGCCCAGTAGGCTAGTTGGTAGCGTGCTAGTCTATGAGTCTCGGGGTCGTGGGTTCGATTCTCGCCAGAGGCCTTGGTCTGTTTCGCTACAACGATACAATGGTCATAGCATCCGCGGTAAGGTTAATTGAGTATATGATTTGTAATTATATGTTGAAAAAATTCAATAAATAAATAAAAATTAATTGTGATTCGAAAAGATCAATTAAAATTAAAAAAAAAATACCTTCCACAATGGCACAAAGAATATTTGAAAAACAAAAAAAATAAAAAAAATCAGATTCCTTGTTGGAGTATAACTAAGAAAAAATCAGTTAAAGTGCACTTCACGGGACTCGCAAAATTTATAAAAAAAATACCATCCCCTTTATTTTTTTAACCCGAAATTCTTTTTTTTTTCTCTTCTTCTGTTACTTAACCGCCTAAAGGCAAGGTTAAGACTAACTTGGACGAGTCTGTAAGATAAATTTACCACTAAAAATTCACACTATCTAGTCGTGTCATATAACAAAATACGGCAATAGATTAGTAGCCACGAGGAATAACGGAAAATCCCGTTATTAATGATGACGCCAAGCTAAAGTCCAGACACTCAAGTTAGCACCGCTCACAAAAAACAACAATTGACTTTGCAATGGAGACAGTGAAACAATGCTCCAGTGCCGACAGACATATAATCACACTAGCTGTGTTCGCGAACTCAATAATTTGTACGAATTTGTACAAATTATTACGAATTTTGTCTAAAAGTCGTTCGCGTACTTTAAAAACCCAGTAACGAGAGAGAAAATGAGAGAAAAAAGTGACAGTTCTATTTTAGAAACTTGCAAGTTTTTACTGGATAAATTTTTGCCAGCAAGAATTATCAAGCACAAAAAAACATATCGAGGGCCTATATTCAAAACCCTCTATCTTCCATTTTCACGAAAACGACTTTTTGATGGCAAAATGTTCAGTAAAACGGCCCTCATCTATGGTGTAAAATTCAGAACAAAAATATTTTTTTTTGCTATATTATTTGCATTTTTGGTTTTCTCTATCTCTTACACAATTAATTTTTCTGAATGCAAAACCCTCTATCTTTTCAAATAATTAATTAATAAATATTTGTTTTGAATAATTTCATCATGCATTACATGTTTTCATATTAATCTTTGCATGCTGCACATGAATTTGTCAACAAAATTCCAGAACCACGATTTTGGACCACTGATGCTAATTTTTTCTGAAAATTCTTGTTTGACTTTTTTGAAAAATATGTCTCAAACTTTGGATGTCTTGTGTACATTATGAAACAAAAATTTTTATCTTAAAAATCCCGATGCTGATCAGCATCTGTGGACCAAATCGCGTTATTATTTTATTTACTATTTCTTACATAACATACTCAACAGTTTGTCAACGTTTGAGATGAATTCGGTAAAAAAAAAAATGTTAGTCTTAAAAATCCGCACCTGTGGACCAAAACCGCGATTTCGAAATTATTTATAAGCCGTTATCATTAATAAATTACGTTAAAACTTAACCGATGTCATAAATGAAATCATAATAATTCATTTTTATTAAAATGCAAAACCCTCTATCTGATCATTTTCATTCCTGTACTTAATATTTTTGAGAAACAAAACCCTCTATCTATCCTCTAAAATCCCCAATATTGCAAAATTTTAAAAACGAATTATATGTGAGATGCAGTAGTTGATTTAAAAAAATATTGTAGAATATCGAATTTTAATTACTCTAACAATCCGCGAAATAAACAGTTTTTTGGCTCTCCTGAAAAGTTGTGTTTTTTTAGATAGAGGGTTTTGAATATAGGCCCTCGATATGTTTTAAAAACGTATGACTATATTTTTGTAAACAAAATACAAAATATTCTGCAGTTACATTTTTGTGTATAAAATATGATTAAATATCAAGGAATGAATAAAAAAAAATACATCCTAAAATTAAATTTCTTTTATTAACAAGTTAAAAACTTAATACCATCAAACTAAAAATGTACAAATGAAGGCAAAATTTTTAATAAGCTGATTTAAATCAGCTGTTTAACTAACTTGCAAGTTTTTACGGATTTCTGTTCGCGTACTTTTTACAATTTTTCCTTTTTGAGAGCGATTTCTTTTTTACTCTCTAAAATTTTGTTGCTTGATAATTTTTACTGGGAAAGTACGCAAACAGACTTACTACAAGTGTCTAACGCAATGTCCAGTGAACCAGCCGGCCTGGTTTTTTTTTATTCTAAAGCGGTTATATTTTTTTTTTTTAATTTTTTCTTTGCCGTAAACCAAGACTACTAATTGTGCCGTACTAAATATTTAATACTAAAAGTGCCGTAAACTGTACTATAGCAAAAAAAAAACAGATATTTCAATGGTGAAATATGTTTATAAATACGGTACCTTGCGTTCTTTCCTTAAAAACCATGATGGATTGCGTAAATGTGGACGGCATAACTGACCCTTCTGACGAACTTGTGTAACAGCCAATGGGCTAAGCCTTAAAAAAAAAGGTAGACACCCCACAACAAATGTGAGGTTAGATAATATTATAAATTGGTGAAATTTATAAAAATCATAAATTAAACTTACCTCAATTTATTGAAATCTGTAATTAATGTTCTTAACATGATTTATTGTTTAATAATTATTTAATTGTACATTAATTTTCAACAGAAATGAAAAAAGATTTACAATTACACCGTCTCGTTTATTTCTTCTTCTTCTTCTTTCTATCACTATCCTACAGCTGTTTTTTAACACAGGGTATGTTCAATGTACTTTTGACAAACAACTTTGGTTTGTTTATGTTTTGATTTGGCCAATAGGTCACCTTACTTTTATTGACATTTTAATGACAGTGTTAAATAAAAAAATCTTTAAGAATTTTATATATTTTTGGTGATTTATAAAAAAAAAACTTTTATAATATTTGAGTAATAATATGCAAAACATCTAATAACTTTACCGGGAAAAGTTAAATTACCAAACCCAAAACTAATTACTCTTATATTTTTCGTAAACATTTTAAACATTTGCTTTTGAAACATCGTGATGGCAGGCATGAATAATTATTCAACTCTAATGTAAATTAATAGAAGAAAAATTGGTATCTGGTTAATATATGCAAATATTTCTAATTAAGGTATGCTACTAATCAAAAGCCCATAGATACAGAAGATCAGCTTGAAGCGGATGCTAGACCAGTTAGACCACGTAATGTTTTTGGTTCATCGGCAGTACCAGCGAATTTAGCTCCTCTTTCAATTCCCTTGCAAAAATCACCACAAATGCAGTATATACACAAAATTATATAAACTTGTACAAGTTTTAATTATCATAATTATTACCTTTATAGATTTCAATTAAATGAAGATCAATATCAGGCATATTTAGAAAGTCTAAGTGCCATCCATGACGGTCCGGTGTCTGGTATGAAAAATATTAATTCGGAAAGAGATTTATCATTGCCTCTTGAAAATAATAGAGCTTTGGACAAATACTTTGAAAGTCAAGAAGATGGTATGTTCGCTAAAAATTATAATTTTGTTTTCTTTTTATGTTTATTACATTACACTTATTTGTTTGTGCCCCTTATCCTGAGTAGAGGAACCCGAGAAGCAAAATTTGAGTTCTTTTAGTTTTCCCGATGCAAAACGTATGTGGTTTATAAAAGCTTATTTACTCCCAAAAAAAAAGTCTAACAGCAGCATGCAATTTTTAAAACTAACTTTGATTTATTTAGATTAAAGAAAAAATATTTTCGTATCTTTCATAGTTTAGCAGAAATTTATTTAGACTCGTTAAAGTTTAGACTGGACAGAATGTTATTTTTATATCCTTCACTTACAAGGAAAGTCTTTCAATGGGCAGCTAAGAAAAAACAGATAATTTTTTTTTCTCCCCTTTTTCACATATGTAAGTTTCAGGTTAATCGGTGGTTGCCCATTGAAAGACCCCCTTGTTTGTTGTTCAGGTTAGTTGTTCATAGGGTATACATGAGTTTGTCATTCCGTTTGTAACTAATCGAAATATCTGGGATCCCGTAAAGTATATTATTGATCATTGGTCGATTTTAAGACATTCTAATGACGTTAGTCTGTGTTGAAATGGCAATCACGGCCAAAACATTACACAGATATGACTATTGCTTAACATATTTGCTTGCTGTTGCTTATGAACAAAAACGTAAGGACACCTTGAAAATGTTGGTACATTCCACATAACCTTAAAATACAAAATGCTTTTACCGAAAGGTATTTAAACAAGTACAAACACATTTTTTACCCCAAACATTTTTTCGCGAATTGTTTTTTCCCCAAAAATTAGTTTGCTGCAGACTTTTTTTATAAATACCCAGCAAAAAAAGAGCTTACCATTCACTACAAAATTCACCACAACTTATGAACCAGATGTACTTCTTCTTCAGCTGAAACACTGATGAATTTTATATGGGCGTGACACACAATATCACTAGTGTTTAGTATGTACATATATATTAACATCTTTATCACAACTTCTGAAGTAGTGATCGGGATGTTAATCTAACTTGACCTTTTGGAAGTGCTTTTTTCATCACTTCTTTAGAAGTATATATTTCCTGGCATTTTGGATGTGATTATGTAATTTTTATATGGTGATTTAGAAGTGATTTTTTCATCACTTCTTGATAAGTACATATTTCATGACTTTTTGGGATTGATTTTAAGAGTTTTTTTTTAGTATTTACACTAATAATAATTAAAACCAAAACGATATGTTTAACAATGTATAATATTTATTATGTAATATTTAGACTTGAAATTGTTAAGATTAAATCGACGTTTTTAATAATTTAGTTTAGCTAATAGGAATTATTAATTAAATGTGGATGTATATATTTTTCTAATAGTTTTTCATGCGCTTAATCCGAATCTGGCATTAGAAGTGATTTATCTTATTTTGAGATATTTAGATTTTCGATTGACAGTACTGCATAAACTCAGATATTCGCAATGTTCGGGACCTTATAAAACCGAGAATTATTTTATGATGTATAATTAGTTCAGCACATCTAAAAATACTTCACTTATTCTTCAAATTATTTTGCAATCCTTAAGATATCTTTTTTCATTACGGAGATATCGACCGATAAAATTATTGCAATTTCGGCCCTAAAAAATAAAAGAAAACAAATTTGAAAACCAACCAATTTGTCTTGTTGATATATAATAGTACCGAATTCGAAACTCTATTAGAGGTGCATCTAAGCCCGGCATCAATTTGGGTATCAATTTTAGGGTAAATTTTCAGGGTGCCATACAAAAAATCTTTATTTGGGCTAACATTATAGAGCTTCGCCATATCGGATAAAGATTTATTTTAAATAAAATTAATAAAATTCTTAAAAGTACATAGAGTTCTTAGTTTTATATTCAATTAAAATTTTTATTATTCGGTTAACCGAATAATTCAAATTTATCCGATTATTAACCGATTAAATCTCAACCCCGCACTCAGAAAATTATGTAAGTTACTACATGTTAGTTATTTGTATATTTTACAGTAGTTAGTTGTTTTCAACTACAAAGTCAGTTGTTTTTGTATGAAAAATATCAAACAACTATTTCTGTTAGTTGTTTTAAATCGTTTTTTTGAACTTATAAAAAAGTACTGTGATGTAGTAACAGTTATTTAAAGTAGTTAATTTTATTTATTTTATCTCTGAAAAGTTTTAAAGTTTTTTTTTCCAAAAAAAAAAAAATTTTTGTTATTTTTATTTTTCACAACTTTAAAAAAAAAAAAAAACTTGGAAAAAATTTGGTCTTCAATTTTTTTTTCTGAAAAATGTTTTGAAAAAAAAAAAAATATATATTGATTTTTTTATTTTACTACATTTTAGTTGTTTTGACTACAAATGTAAGTAGTTTTTACTACATACAGCTGCGGTCAAAAAAATAGCACCAGGATAAAACAGAATTTTCTTCGTTGGTTTCTTTTTAACAATTTTAACTTATGTCACTGATAACGTGTCATAAGATACTTACAAGAGTGTGAAACAATATTACATAAGAAAAGGCTAATTTGGTTTTTTATTTTATTAAAAATTTTCAGAGTTTTTAAAAAAACTTAAAAAAGACTCAGTCAAAAAAATAGCACCACAGTACTTTTTGTATTAAAATTTAATTCTAAAATTTGAAATACGAATGGATTATGAATTCAGCATTGTTGTAATATCTTTAAATATTAAAAAAAAAATTGTCGAGTGCTCATTGTTGACAATTACCTCTGTACAACGTTTTTGTACCGAATTCGCGAGATTTTTGGATCTTTAATTCGAAATTCAGTTCCAGAGTTGCCGAACAGCCACCAAAAGGGCTTCATTACAAGTTGGTTTTATTCGAGACACTTCCTTCTCTATATCTGTCCATCAACTTTCGATTTGGTCTAGATCTGGGGACTGACCAGGCCATTCCATCACGTTTACTTTATTGTCCAGACCCAATTTTTTGCCAATTTCCCGCCATGCTTTGGGTAATTGACGTGCTAAAAACCTAAATTAGTGGCATTTGCTTAGAAACTTATTGCAACATTACTTTCTGGAGGATATAAACGTTAAGTGTATATCCACGGTTGTCCTAGTCCAATATGTGAGCCATGGTCCAATATATGGACCCCACTCCACAGTAGGAAAAATCCCCCACACCATAAGCACCATTTAAAGTTATTTTTATTTCGAATTTTGGATTGAATTCCGCGTTTTAGGGTCTTCTGACATAGGTATGTGATCCCATGTCTCCAAATAAAACAACATTGGATTCATTTGCCCATGGATCATTGATCCACTTTTAAGTTGGTCATTCTGAGTTACTGTTAGCAAACTTGAAAGGACTTGCAGCATGCTTAAGTGAGAGTAGGCGCACTTTTCCGAATCTACAAGCATTAATGTTGTTGTTTTGTAATCTTTGACGAACATTTTCGCCATTTGCTGTCCTTTTTTAGCTCTGGGGCTGCCGTAAATGGGTCTTTCTTCCACTGTCTTTACAAACACCTAACCACTAATGGTGACAAACGTCGCTTGTGACTAAGTTTTTCAAGCTCTAAAGTTTATTTTGTTGAATTTTCAATCATTTTATAAGCGCATCCAACCAATTTTCCTTTTTCAGAATATGGTTTATGTTTAGAAATCATATTTTTGACAAAATAACGTTTTTGAGGAGTGTAATTCTTTCCACGTCACATTTTTATGAAAATAAATATGAAATTTTGTAATGAATTAAATTTTTTTATAAATAAAAACTATCTTCCTTTAGTATTTAACACTTTTATTTTAATAATTAAAAAATAATTAATTTTTTTAAAGAAATTTTGTAATTCGGTGCTATTTTATTGACTGCACTGATTCGGAGTTTTTTTTAAATATCGATCATTAAAAAAGAACCGTCCACAATTTTTGGAAAAAATAAAAACATTTAAGGGGTTTAGACTTAGTATAAGAGTATTGCATATTTACTTTAAACGAATACGCACATGATATTTTGTTTTAATTGAATGAATAGAGATTTTGCAATTGGTGCTATTTTTTTGACCGGCACTGTAAGTCAGTTGTTTTTTTGTCAGTTAAAATAACTAACATTGTTAGTTGATTTAACTGAAAAAGTAGTTGACCCCAAAACAACTTACAAAGTAGTTATTTTAACTGACATTTTCAGTTGATATTACTAACATAATTTTTTAAGTGCGATTAATTATTTGCCCGATTAGCCGATTAAACCAAAACCTCGATTAATTGAATACCCTAATGTTTAGAAGAGTTTTTATACCTTTCAACAGCGATACCAACTTAGTCATTTTGTGGCTATAATTCAGCCCTTTTTTTTAAAGGCTACCACCTTTTTTTGGTTATCTTTTTTAGCCATTTAAGCACTTTTTAAGCCATTTGATTTTTACCATAATCTGGAAACTTTTTAATGTTTTTTTTTTGTACATAATTTACAAAACAACTCCAAAAATTATAAAAAAAAAATGTTTTTATACATGTAGTTAAAAAAAAAACATCCAATAAATAAAATGAAGAGATAAAAAAAAGTAATTCTCTCATTTTAAATCAGATATCGTATATTTTTAGAAGAGTTTTTCTACCTTTAAACGGCAATACCAACTTAGCTCTTTTTTGGTTATATTTAACCCTTGTCTTTTTTAAGGGCTAACAGTTTTTTTGTTATCTTTTTAGCACTTCTTGAGTCATTTGGTAATTTTAACAAAAATCTGGAAACAGTATTTTTTTATAACATAATTTACATAACAAATTCGTTTTTGCGGCATATCAAGTTAATTAATTTATAAAATTTAACTTTTTATTAAATCAGAGAAAATTATAAAAAAAAAATATTCAACAAAACAAATCCAATACTTAAGTGCCACAAATTTGTACTTTTCAATTGCATTTGTAAACACATATGAAAATGGTACTTCTAAATCATTGAGGAAAGAACTGGTGAAAGTTGTTATTATTGGCATTTTTTTAGCAGTTTTGGAAGTGCTTATAAAAGTACTTCTTATGGAATATGAAGATCGGCACATATAGCTACTATGTATGTAGTGAATCACTTATTCTTTTTGCACCACTTCGATTTTTTTTTGCTGGGTACTAATTTCTTTATCAACGTTTTTAACAATTTTTTTTCTCCAAAAAAAGTTTTTTGCATCTATCTTTTTTACATTGTAAAGGGTATCCATACGTTTTATTTTTTAGCTTTAAAAATACGAACTTAGTTTTTCTTTAATCCAAAATTTATGTTTTAATATAAAAATTAATCACAATGAGAAGAAAAAAATCGCTGCGGATAACAATTATTTTGGTTGTGATTAATCTTGTACTTTTCTCAACTACAAAACTCGTTTGCTTAATATACAAATATATATTTTTTACTAGAAATCTCAATACGCAAATATTTAGGCATTGGTGTACAGTGGGTTAGTTTGGTAACAGAGAATTTACTCAGTCATCCCTTTATTGTTTTAAGACGACAATGTCAAGTATATAATGCTTCCCAAAGGTAAATATTATAATATAAATACCTGTTTAGTAAAATAAAAAATGTTTAACATTTCAGATATCATTTACATCCTTTTGCTTTAATGCCATCTATAGTACACCTGCATCGCCGTCAGGGTGTTACTACTTTATGGAAGGGGTTAGGTAGTTGTTTACTGGTAAGAGGTATGTCTCTGGCAGTGGACGATGTTTTATCTAAATTGACATCTTGGCCAAAGTGAGTTTGTGGTATTTTTATTGAGAACAAAACTGGATTCTTAGCACTTTTTTTCTATACTTAGGGAAGTAGATAGTCGTACTTCTTTAAAAAGATTTGGTCAGCATGTGATTCTTAAAGGGTAAGCAATGAAATATATTATGAATGTTCAAGAATATAAAAAAAATATTTACTTTTCCACAGCATTAGTATTGCTTTAGTTATGCCATTTTATGCAGCTTCCCTGGTAGAGAGCGTCCAAAGTGATATAGCTAGTGAAAAACCAGGATTATTTGATGTTTTTCGTGAGGGAAGTCTACGTTTGCTGTACTGGAAATATCCCCAAAAGGGTCGTATGTTACCTGTTTGGGCTTTAATAGGTCCTACAGTCTCTGTGGGAATAACAAAATATTTATTTGGGTAATACACATTACAGCAAATAAATATGTTTAATTTAACCCCTCTTTTTTCTAGTTTGGTTATTAAGGGAATTTCATCTCGTATTATGCGTCGTCGTATACAGCAGGCACAAGAACGTAAAGGAGCCAAATATAAAGATGACTCTTTGGAAAATCAAAATGTCGAAGTTTACTCGAATCTTATATCAATGTTGACAACAGAAGTTATTTTTTATCCATTAGAAACTATACTACATCGTATTCAATTACAGGGCACCAGAACCATTATAGATAATTTGGACAACGGTTATGCTGTGGTACCCATCCTAACTAATTATCAAGGTGCGTTAGATTGCTATCGTACCACTGTAGCAACCGAAGGATTCGCGGGTCTTTACAAAGGTTTTGGAGCTATTGTTTTACAATTTGCTGCTCACATTGCGGTAATTAAGCTCACCAAATGGATTGTTACCCAAATAACAGAAGTTATATCTAGTCGGCCTCCCGCTAAAGTTGTTCAATATTATAATTTAGATCGGGGTATGAATTCAAATTCAACAACGATATCGCCAAGTCTAAGCTCAGGAAGTGATATGGATGCAAATAGTGTAGGCAATCGCTCGGTGGATTAAAATAAAATGTTTTAACAAAATTTTGTAATAGGCTTAAAACAATTTAGTTATTTTAAGCTCTATTTTTTTCTCTCTAATTTGTATTGAACGTAGGTATTACCAGCAAACTCAATTGTAGTAATTTTTATTTGTTTTCTATAAAAAAAAATAATATACAAAATTTCATTTATACTGTGATACTTTCGTTACCACACCAAGAAAACACCTAATTATGCTTAATTTTTTTTTGTAATGTTAATACTTGTTTGGCCAAATTATTGTTAAATTTATTGAAAATAAAAAAAATATTTATTTCCCGGAATAAAAATAAATGTAATAAAAAAAAAATCACATTTTTGACAATTATTTAAAGGCTCGATTAGTCAGTGCTCCGCTATAAAATATTTCTCCGTTAAATTTAACTTTTACATACAAATTTTGACATAAGCTCCGTTAAATCAGAACTTAGCAGCAAACCGGACATTGAGCAACCTGGCCTAAGTGTTGTAATTCAGATATTTTTCTGTATATTTAATAAGTAACTCCTATAGCTACAAGCAAGCCATGAAATAACATTTTGTTGATTTTACTGAGATGACAAACAATTTTCTAAACTTAACCACTTTTTTGTATAATTTTTTTTATATTTATCCATTATATACTTACATTTGATAAAACTATTTAAACATCTTAGGAGAACAGAATTTCTCAAAATGTACCTATTTCTTTCCCTTGCCTTTGCCCTTACGTTTATCTCTTTTGTTTTTAGCGACCACAGAACGTTTATCTTTCTTTTCGCGGGGATCCACCACCTTATATCGTCCTTTAACTCCAGAAGGACGTTTAGCACGACGACCAGTTTGATGTTTTTTAGCCACCACATAAGTAACTTCCTTCTTTTTCTCTTGAGCTTTTTTATATATTTTCTTGATTTGTTTTGCCTTTTCTTGCGACGTAGCATCGGCATTCTCCATAATCTTTTCAGCTTGCTTTTTAGCTTTTGCCAAGCGCTTAACAGCACGTCTACGCTTACGAGCTTTAGCTTCCATAACTTTTTTAATAGGTCGATCATTAAGTTCTTGAACTTTACGTTGATATTCCTCCTGTATTTCTATAGGTACGGGTACAGGTTTCTTCATGTGTACCTCTTCATCCTGAACAAACCAAGAAGGTAGTATATCATCATTAAAAGCATAACGATTCCAGGCACCATCGATTAAATCACGTCTGGTCTTTTTGCCTTTAATCATCATAGCTCCTAGGGCAAGTTCTTCCTCTGTTAGACGTATTTTTTTAGCTTTAGGTTCTTTAGACATATCGGATGAAGTTTTATTTTCTTCATCATCCTCAATTTCTTCATCCGAAGAATCACTGGAAGAGTCTGACGAAGATTCTTCTTTGGGTATATCATGACGAGCTCTGCGTTTGGCCTTTTTACCTTGTAACATATTACTTTCACCAGTATCTTGTGATTCTCCTAACACTGAAACACCTTTACTTTTGTATTCATTAGCCAAACGATCCAAATCAAAGTCTTCATCATCATCACTGTCTATTTTCTGAAGATTTTCCTTTTCATACCATAATTGAACTCTTTGCTGTCTTTTCGTATCTTTATCACGGAAATCGCCTGATTTAATTAGTGGATGTTGGTCTTTCTTCTTTTTGTTTTTATTTTTGCCTGCCTTTGAATTTTTCTCTAAATTCTCATCATCACTCAGGCCCAAACCCTCCTTATCTAAATCACTTTCACTATCATTGTCTTCAGAAACCTCAGATTCATCATCGTTTTCATAATTAGCATCGTCGTCCATACGTTTATCATCTTTATCATATCTAAAATTAAAAAAAAAAAATTGTTTTCTTTCATAAAAACTAAAAATTTTTAAGTAAAAAACAATTTAAAATAAAAATGGAATGTAGATCGAAGCGTTTTTTGTCCTAATTTCACTGTTGAACAAATTCATAGAAATTCGCACTCCCATTAATCATAATACTTGAATTAAATAGATTTTAAACTCCTGATTCCAAACCTGCCTTCCAAATTTTTCTATTTGAGTTATGACACTATACAAGTATATAAGCGATATATACATGTTGTTGCGTCGAAAAGTTTGGTATTGCATTTAAGCGATATCGAATCGGCTTGAAAATTTTGTTACATCCCAGCAAAAAAAGGGCGGAGTACTTCTATTTGGAGTGCTTTAAAACTATAACAAATGTAATGAACTACAACAAAAAAAAAAAACAAAAAACACAAGACAAAAATACACAAACATTTTTTTCTACTCCAAAATACACAGATATTCAGCTCTTAACTTTGATCCTATAAGAACCATAGGACCTCATTATATTCGAAAAGGCCGAATTTAAATTTTTTACATGTTGTAAGTTCACTTAATGCAATGAAATTTGTATCTTTACATTGTATTCAAAAACTACTAACAATAATATTGGTGCACTCACTTTTTAAATTTAGGAAGTTTGGGAACATCCTGTACGTCTCCTTCAACATCAAAATCTGGTGCAACGTCCAACATTGCATCCAGCTCTTCTTGTGTTTTAACAGTTTTTAAATCGAAAATTTCTTGATCTTGTTCTTCCTGAGGCCCATCATCACCCTTAATTACCATATTCAAATTCATTTTTTCTTGTAATTTGGCTTTTTCCTTTAAAGTCTTCTTTCGTTTACGTTTCAATTCCTTTTGTTCATCATCAGCTAAATGAGAGATTTGTTTCTGTAATTCTTCATCTTCCATATCTTCAATTTCTTCCTGAGTCAATGGTTTGGCAGGAACAGTTTCTTCTTCTTCAATAACTTCAGTTTCTTTATTTTCCTCTTTGAAAAGTTCGTCCTTAATGGCTTTCCACCAGGCCAATAGACCTTTAATATCTTTACGGCCCAGCACTTTTATGTCTTTGCAGCACTCCAATATTTCTGTTGTAGTTTTAGGATGTTTAGCTATTCTTTTATCATCTATACGTATAGAACCGATTCCTTGTAAAGCAGCTAAACCACTTTCAGCTTGCATAAACTCAGTGGCAGAAAGATCATTCCTTAAGGCAATATCCTGTTCCGTATAGCCCTCGGCTTTGATACGTTTTTGTTTTTCGGGATGTAACAAACTACCCTTCTTGGTTCCCTCTAAATCTAATTCCTCAAAAACGTATTTGGCATCCAACAACTTGGGATCGATACGATCTGGGGCCAAGAAACCTTGGCACACAACGAAAATTTCAGCAGATTCTTTTCTTGAAGCACTAGGCTTAGTTGCATGAACTTTCTTGAACAACTGTTTCAATACCCACAACAAGGCATTATAATCTTTAGATCTAAAAACTTTGGTAACAAACCAACCGCCACTTCTTAGAAACTCTGTGGCCAACTTTAAAGACATCAAAGTTAAGCAAATTTGTTGATATGAATCATGTAGCCAATTACGACCCACATTGGGGGCGCCATCATGCAGCACCACGTCCGCCTTCCATGACTGCAATTCCTTGGTCAATGAGGTCCGGCATTTATCTGTGGTAATATCTTCAACTAAACTTATGCATCCCGGAATAGCTCTGATAGGAAACAAATCAACACCGACGACGATGCTAGAAACAGGCATATTTTGTTTAGCCACCTGCATCCAGCCACCAGGAGCTGCACACAAATCTATACATACTTGCGATTGTTGTAAGAACCCAAATTTACGATTCAACTGAATCAATTTAAAAGCAGCACGAGAACGAAAACCTTAAATTAAAAAATCTAAATTATGATACATCCAAATACTTGATACCAATGTATTCATACCTGTTTCTTTGGCCAATTGGTAAAACTTATCTTTACGGGCTTTTCCTGTTTTGGATTTTTTACCCATTTTGTTTTTTTATTTTTATGTGGCACACACTTTTTAATTTTGTAAAAATTTATTTGATTTGATCAAAAAAATTTTAAAATTTCAACTAAAAAATTCACTTTGCTAGAGTAATTTTGTTGCACGTGGTTTAGAGTTCCAAGTCGAGTAGCGCAGATCCGGCTCAGCTCCGCCGCCGACTTTTTTTATGATTAAGACGCCGTCTAATTTCAGCAAAAAATTATAATTTATTAACTCTTTATGAATAAGTTCCTTTTGGAGTTTATAGGTTTTGCAAATGGCGCCTGGGAAACCCGGAAGTTTAGGTTTCTTTAAATTTTGCTGATTATTAATCGATTAAACTCAATTTATTTTTTTTTTAATTTATCATTTTAGCCATGTTTTCGCATCATCGTACACCCATAGAAATATCTTAGTAGAAAAATTAGTAAACCCATTGTAGATCAAGTTTTACAGAATTTAACATAAATCAATGTTGATATTACAAAATTCAATATTTGAAAAAAACATAGTTGGAAAAAATTGTATAAAATATAAGTACATGAAATGTGCAACGCTGTTTTGCTGAGCGCCATTTGTAAATTTTAGTTGTATTGCACAGAAGGGATGTTTCTAAAAAAAATCTTTTTTATTACAAAATTAAAAGAAAATATTTGGTAAGTAATTAAATATATTTGTTATTTAATGCATAAATAAAGCAATTTTTTTATTTTTTTTCAGCAATTTGTGATTTGAAAACCCAGAAGCTAATGACTCAAATGATTGCCGACAGCAAAACAACAGCAAATACATCACAGTCCAAGAAAACAAAAAAATAATCTTTAAACAAAATAATTTTATGTGAAAATAATGAGTTAAGGTACCTACAAACGACGCAATATTATGTACAATATTCAATTATATTGATCGTGTGTGGGTAAGATTGACCATTGTACAATCGTCAATATTACCCACACACCATCAATATAATTGAATATTGTACATAATATTGCGTCGTCTGTAGGTACCTTTAATGAAAACCACGAAAAAATATTGTGAAAATATTTAATTAAATTAAATATTATTTACAACACAAATAAGAATTTCATTTTAATAAATAAAATTGCATGAATATGCAAAAAAAAACGAGTATGATTAACAAAAATACGAATAGAACCAACAAAAATACGAGTTGATCAGCTTTTACAAAAACTGACAACAATTAATGTTGAAATCAACATAAATATTTGTAGGGTCAAAATCAGCAATGATTTCTGTTGAATTTACTACAATTTTCTTTGGGAATACAATGATTTTTGGTTGAGTGTATATACGCATTGCCTTAAAGGTTCCTACAGACGACGCAATATTATGCACAATATTTTTGACGTTTACCCACAATTGGCATACATAAAAATACTGTTTAAAATATTGAACTGAAAAAAATACACGCAGATTGTACATAATATTGAATCGTCTGTAGAGGCCGTAACAAAAAATATATGCAATTTTTTATATTTAAATGGTAACAAAAATTAATAATTATATGTATTACCAAAGTAATACAATAGCACCTCGTCCACAACTGATAAAAATACTTAGCAATAACGTCCAAATTGATATAACGCCAATATATATTTAGCAATAATTGCTTGGCAATTTGGCTGAACAACTATTGCTGGCAATTAAACATCAAAATCGAACGTCATCTTTGTTTGGAATTCATCAAAATAGACGAAAAGTGTTTTATTTTGTTTATTCTGCCGAAGTTATTCGTAATTGCCACCGAAAAAAAATCAGGTTGAGATCTGGTGTTAAGCATTTAAACGTCGAAGTTTTACATAACGTTTAGTTTGATGATTGTCGACAAAAAGTTTACATAATTACCCCCCCTGGAATTTAGGCGAAAAGTAAAATAATTTGAAATGTAGTGATTCGACTTTAGCCGACTTTGTGCCGCCGCCACTAATTTCTTAATAAACCGCCGCCGCAGACCTTTTGAGGCCGACTTGTGTTTTCGGTTGAAATTACGATGTTATTTTGAAATGTCAAACTGCTGGTCTTTCTGTGTTGTCAACTTGAAAAATTTCTAAATAACATAAAGCGACTTTGATAATTTTAAAGGCACCCATAGATCTCCAACAAGTTGTAAGACATGTTGGATGACGAATGTAATTTTTCTCGTGTATGAAGCTTGTGGATATATTGAGAAACTCTTTGTAAGGTCAAGTTTTTGGGATCTCAGTTAAACTTGGGTTAGTTAATCTGAAAACAGATTTTTTTAATTATCAAGTTTGTAAACAAAATTAATACCCTGTTCTCACGTATAACTAAAAAACGTTTTTAGCAGCAATATTTTTAGCACTTTATTATTTTACAGTATATTGACAGAAAATGTAGCTTTCGGAGGACACCCACCGATTGTCCTGAAACTTGCATTTGGGAAAGAGGGGAGGAAAATTAGAGTTACCAGTTTTTTTCTTAGCTGTCCAATCTCACATTTAGCATGTCAAAGGTGAGATGGAAAAGAGTAATTTTTTTTTTTTGTTTTTCGAGGATTTTTCACATTTTTTCATAAGATACTATATGAATATTTTATACATATTGAAAGGTTTTTTCAAGGCCTACCCAATGGTGTATCGGTTCCCAGTAAAAACTTCTATTACCAAGTAATGAGGTTTTCGCCTTTAAATATATGGTGGTAGCTAGTTACTATGTTGGTGAAACACTCATTATTTTAACATGGCGATGTCATTGGAGTAATGACCGCATACCCACTCGCTTACGAGAATGCTACTGAAAATCTACATACATTAGTACCACAAATAATTAGCTACTAGTAGCCCAAAAATAACTCGTTACCCACTACTTACAAAAATGCTACCAAATAACAGCATACATTAGTCCCAAAAATAAGTAGCTACCAGTTGCTCAAAAATAACTCGTTTCCCACTCCTTACAAAAATGCTACCAAATAACAGCCTTGATTCTTTTAATAAATTTTTAACTGGGGCAACTTCCGCCAATATGAAATTGAACAAGTTCATGTTGAACGCGTTTATTTCAAGAGCAACCAAGCGGGAAAATGTGGAAATGGAAAAGATCCAATGTGCCAACGGAACCAATGTTTACGTTGATATCCTTCCCTCCAAATGTTTGATTGTAAAATTCAAATATTACAGGACTGAAAATATATCTTGGAACATCGTAAAAAGGGGCATTTGGCTGCTTAGGGCAGGACTAATAACAAATATACTGAAGAGACTGCTGCTCAGCCAATGGAAACGGCATTAAACACCATCTTTAGTCTATATAAGAGTGAGTTAGGTTTTAAGGGAAATACTGTCTGTGATGGTTTTTTACCTTTTTACCGGCTTTAACATACTTTAAACAACAAGCCAAAAAAAGTTAAATTAAAATTTGGAGAACACACAAAATTTCTAGAAAAAACAATAACAATTTAGAAAAAGCCAATTAAAATCCAGAAAACTTCAATAGAAGTAATGTAAAGACTATTTAAGGCTCATAAATCACGATCAAGTGTCAGCTAGATCCAGTTTTCTGAATATCAATTTGGTTTTCTAAAATTTTTTTTGCCTTGTCCCAATTTTAATCAGAATTCCTGAATTTAAATTTCTGTTAACAGAGTTTTATTAGAAAAAGTAGATAAATGTTAATCTTTTTTAAGCTAAATGTGCAAGTTCTTTCTAAATTTTCTTTATATCAATTTATATTTTTTTTTTTTAAATATCAATTTGGTTTTCTAAACTTTTTTTGCCTTGTCCCAATTTTAATTAGAATTCCTGAATTTAAATTTCTGTTAACAGAGTTTTATTAGAAAAATTAGATAAATGTTAATCTTTTTTAAGCTAAATGTGCAAGTTCTTTCTAAATTTTCTTTAGCATTTTTTTAATTTCATTAAAAAAAAAATTGTTTAGACAATTTATCAGATATTTTAAATCGTATTTACCAGTAACCTGTTCTGTATCAGGTTATCGGTAACTCATTATTTATTAAAAAGATGTAACCGGTTTTGTATTAGGCTATCGGTAACTCATTATTTGTTAACAAGAAGTAATCGAGCAGGTAACGAGCCCTCATTACATAGAATGCAGGCGGTAATGGGGACTTATTACCAAGTTTTTACTGGGATTGTGTCCAAATTCGGCTTCGTTAAGTTCTTATTTTCAAAACGTAAAAACTTTGGGGTAGTAAATATGGGGATCTATACGTACGACCGCTAAAATCATAAAATAAATTATAAATTTTTCGAAAGACACATTCGATATTTTCGAACTACCTATTCCATCTCTAGCAACTGTTCCCATTGCTGTATCTTTATTATTTATTATCTTTAATTTTAATATTGGATAATTTTTAGGCCTCGAAAACTGTTTTTGACATAAGTTGTATAAACTTAACAGGAGTTAATTGTGTAATTTGATTCGAAACTGCGCGAATTCGGAGAATTTTGATCCTTTGTAAAAATAAATTAGCTATGAAAAATTTTCTTTTTTGTTTACTTTTAGAAAGATAGAGTGAACTATTATATACCAAAAGAATTTCTCCCAAATACAAATTGTTTTAGGTACTTTTAATTGGGAACAAAAATTGGTTTCGAAAAGGTTCTCTTTTCAAATCGAATTACACAATAACCCCCAAGGCATACATGGTATTCGAGGTGTTTATACCGTTAAATGAACACCATTATAATCTTTAAGAAAACAAAAAAATAAAAATAGTATTGATTTTTCTTACGCTACTTGATAGTGCTTTTGTACATTTCATAACGCAGTTTAGTGCCAAAAATAAAATAATTAAGACCCGATATTATGTGTTTCATCTTCAACAGGTTGTTTAAATCTTTTTAAATGTCTTTTTTGGAGTTCTTCAGCATACTCAACTGGATGATATTTTTTGTTATGAGATGACATATTACCTTTAGCATAAAATGTTTTCGGACACCACTTGCATGTATGTAATGCGATACCTGTATGAGTTGCCATATGGTTCTAAAAATCAATCAAGATATACAATTAACAAAAAATTCGCTTTACACATTTATAAAACCTACCGTCAGGCATTTTTTTGATTTGAAACCCTTACCACACAATATGCATTTGCGGATATTTTTCGTATGTACATAGTCCATATGCCTTCTAAGACAAGCAGCACTAGCTAATACTTTATTGCATATGGTACAGGTTGCTGCTTGTTTTCCTCCCTCCGGATGTTGATTTTTCATGTGTATCTTAAGAAGTTTCATTTGAGATATAGCAACCCCACATATTTCACAATAAACTGTGGGTAAGGATTTTCCTTCATGTTCTAACATATGACGTGCCAATTCCTCGGGATATATGGATTTTCCACATATTTCACAGATCTTCATATATCTTTTTAAATGTACTGCTCTTACATGACAGTCGAGGAAATTTTGTTTAGCGAATCTGAAATGAAATTGAGACAGATATAGAGATTATCTGTTATATGTTGAGTAAAAGTAATGCAACAAAAATTGGAAGTTCTAGGTTGCTAGGTTGTGGTAACCTTATTCGAGCTGATAGCCTTGGCAGCTAGCGCTCCCTAAATAAATTTATTCATAAGATTAAAAAATAATATAAATGTAAAATGTTAACATACTTACTTTTTACCACATTCAGGGCATGCAAATTCTTTCTCCTCTTCAGGTAAATGTCTCAATATATGATTTTCTAGGACACTTTCACGGCCAAAGGATTTACCACATTCATTACATTTATATTTATCTGGATTTACATGGCGTACATATACGTGATCCCATAACTCGCTACGACGAACAAACTTCCTCTTACAACATACAGCATAAGTCCGCTCTTTATGTTCAACTTGAAAATGTTTACCAAGAGCTTCCCAATCAGTCATTGGAATTTGACAAATAGCGCAGGTAATTTTAAAGTGCTCAGCCAAAAGTTTAGCAACTTCTTTTGGTTTTTTCTTAGGCACTCTAATATTGTATTTTTTATTAGCATTAGGTGGCGTTTGCAAAATTTCGAGCTCTTGATTTGTTTTTTCCATTTCCTGTGTACTTTGTTTAAAACTTTCTTCAGGTAAATGTCTCAATATATGATTTTCTAAAAAAAGTTCACGGGAAAACGTTTTACCACATTGATTGCATTTAAATTTATCTGGATCTACATGACGTACATGTACGTGATCCCGTAACTCGCTACGACGAACAAACTTCCTCTTACAACATACAGCATAAGTTCGCTCTTTATGTACAATTTCAAAATGTTTACTAAGAGCTTCCCAATCGGTCATTGGAATTTCGCAAATAGGGCAGGTCATTTTAAAGTGTTCAGCCAAAAATTTTGCAACTTCTTCTGGTCTTTGTTTAGGCCTTCTCATATTGTACTTTTTTTTAGCTTTAATTGGCGTTTGTGAAACCTTGTGCTCTTGATTCTCGTTCTTAATTTCATGTTTAGTTTTTTTGGAACTTTGTGTTTTTGATCGTTTACAAATTTCTTCATTCTTATTGCTTTGTTGAAAGAATGTGTTTGAATATGTTGTTGTTTTTAAAGGATCTTCATTTTTTGGTTCTTCGTCTTTGGAATGGCTTTTTGATATATTTTCATTGCTTTGATAATCTTGTTCTTCTTTAATGTTTAGTTCAAAATCTTCATTTGGATATTGATCTATCAAAATGTCCGGATATATTTCAACTTTTAAAACCATTTCTTTATTTTCTTCAAGATTTTTAAATGCATCTTCTGCTGGAATTAGTTTGCCAAAATCTCTATGAGCCTTTTCAATATCCATATAGAATTGATGGAAACTATATAATGCCTCCCAGCAAGTAATGCAAAGCCAAGAGGCTGGTAATAATGATTCCTTAATAAAGAGAAGGAATATTTTTTTGTAACAATTTTTTTTTTTTAACAATCTTTTTGTAACAATTTTTTTTATAAACAGTGTTATTTTTAAATTTATTTGTTTTAAATCCCAAAAAGGTAGAAAATTAAATTCGACTTAACAGAATCTTATCAAATAAACTTTAAAATCGATCGAATGGTTTTCGAAATATCGCTTTTTAAAATTTGCAAAACATCGTTCAAGAAGTTAAAAAATATCACAAAATTTTGTTTCCTTGAGACAAACTATCATTTAAACTTAATTTGACCCAAGTCAGATTTGTTTTTCGTTTTTTAGGTTATTATTACTAAAACAAAATTGAAAATTGATATGGGCATTGAAGTGGAGCCACAATCTACTTAAAAATAGATTAGAAGACTAATGTAATCGCTCTATAAGGGTCGAATCAGAATCAAAATATGTTGAACATAACGTTAAAAAAACAATGTTGGCAATCGATACCGTTCTAGAATAACGGTATTTGACTATTTCACCACAAACAATAATACTAATATGAAAATTATTTAGGCGCTTATGAAAATCGACGAAATTTCTAGTATTTTTGATGTGTCACTGTGTTTTAACCGCTTGATTTTCGTTATATAGGACAATACCGTTATAAACACAGTTTCAAACGGTATTATAAAGGTATTGGCCCATATTTTTAAAATTAACAGGTACAATCACGAAGCGACACATGCTAGAAATTTCATCGACTTTCATATCTTTAATGGTTGCGGTGCAATAGCCAAATACCAGAGACCATAACTGTTATGAGATTTATTGAAAAAAGTCGAAATTAACTGTTCAATTTTTTTTTTCAAATAAAAATTAAAAATAACAGTTTCAAATGATTTATATAAATATCTGTTCAAAATAACAGAAATAAAAAACTTTTATTATTTATTACTGTTATCAAAAACTCTTTGAGCTTAAACAAGTAAGAGTGTTAAATTCGGCTGTGCCGAATCTTTTATACCCTCCAACATGCAAAAAAATAAAAAAATAAAAATGCAGGGGCGTTTTATTTTTTTTTGGGGGGGGGGGGTCAGGGGGTCGCTAGTAGTAATTGAGGGGGGGGGGGCAAATTTTCCCCCCAATAAGTGTTTAAAAATTTATTCTTATGCTTTTTGCACTAAAGAAATACAAGATTATCATTATTTAAAAAAAAAATGTTTTATTCCACGCCCATTAAAGGGGGCGGTCCGAAAAAACGACATTTTCTAATGCTCTTGGTTCAAATGCAGGACTTTGAACTTTTTGTGGCATAAAAATGTTGCGTTTGTTAAACAAAACACAAAAAACCATGTAAAAATATGGTATTTTTCAGAGGTTGGTTTAGTTCTTCAAGGGGGAACTTTTTTCCCCCTGGTCCGATTTTGCTCATTTACGAACTTAACCTGCCTATGAACATAAGACATATTCGTGCCAAATGTCGGGAGTCTAGCTCTTTTATTTTGGATTGCATCGTGTTAACTACAGACGGACAGACGGACAGACGGACAGACGGACGGACAGACGGACGGACGGACGGACGGACATCGCTAGAATGTCTTAGAATCGATCACTGATCATAAATATATATACTTTATGGGGTCCTAGACCGATATTTTGATGCGTTACACACGGAATGACAAAGTGAGTATACCCCCATACTATAGTTGGAGGGTATAAAAACTTGAGTTTTTAAAATAAAACTAAAATAGACAACCCCTGAAGATGTCAACAAATAACACTGTATTTAATTTTTAAGTTTGTGATTTTCATGCGATTTTTTATTGTTTTTTAAGAAAATTGAAGAAAACATTTTTATTTTACTCACACAAATTAATCGGCCATCAATGTTAAAGTAAAGTTTCGACTAAAAAATACTAAATACAGTAATTTTAAAATAGTTTTTAATGGATAGTCCTAGGAAAATTTAATAAAAACTCGTTGAAAATCGCAAAACTTTAAAACGAAATATCTCTTGATTTTGACCTGACCTAGCAAAACGGAGAAAGCCACTGGATTCTCCGACCCAAAATTAAGATTACGTGTCTCGGCGTTTTCGTGTCATTTCAAGAGTTAAAATTAGTTTTTGCGTGATTTATTTGCTCTTCTTATTTCCTTTCGTAACAAAAAAAACCAATAAAAAATTTTAAAATTTGGTTTAAAAAAGCAAAAAAAATTTAAAATTTCGCTAAACTTTAAATTTTACTAAAAAATTTGAAAGATTTTTGAAATTTTAGTTTTTAATTTTTTTTTTTTTTATAAATAAGAGTTTCGTGAGTGTGAGTCAACGTGAGTGTGAGTGAAGCTTGCGTGAGTGTTAGTTGTCATAGCTTCGAAGGATTTCATTCCCTAATTCGATTTGGCATTCTGAATGAAAATTTAGTGATTGCATTCCCCAATCACATTTTAGCGAATTGAATGAATTCACTTTAGACTCATTCGATTTATAAGTAGCGAATGCATTCGATTTATATTTCATTCGACTTTCAAAAATCGATTGCATTCGATTTTTTTTTCATTCGACTTTTAAAAATCGAATGCATTCACTTGCGAATGCAATCGATTTTCTTTTCATTCAACTTGAAAAATCGAATGGCTTATTCATTCACTGCATAAAAAACTTAAAACACTAACCAAGATAGAGCAAAACGGAGCCAATTTTTTGTCCATAGTATCGCCAACACTCTTCACACTTTTTGTCGTGTAGGCAGTAGATATGTGCATTTTTTAAATTTTCGGGAACACCAATTTTTTTTGGATTCAAAATTAGGGCCCATTAGAGCCATCGTATATAAAGAGAGTCGGCGATACTATGGACCACGAAAAGGATTTCATTCTTCGAAGCTCTGTGAGTTGTATTAAATTTACTCACGTGATTGTGAGAGTATAAAAAATATGGTCATGAGTGAGTGTGCGTGATTCAAAAATTCCTGTCGTGAGCGTGAGTTAAAAATCACTCACGCGCCCATCTCTAAACCAGATTTCCAAAGAAATTGGAGTAACTTCAAACAAGTTGGTACCATTAAAAAAGCCCACGTACGGTTGTGACTTCGATTTTTAGCGTTGAATATGTTGTCATCCTATATTTGACATCTGGGTCCTGAATATATTTTATCAATTTTAAGGAAATTCGGAAAACTTTGTACCAACAATATCAGGCATGCAAATTTCAACAAGGCAATGGAAAAAATGTATAACTTACCATTATCCAGAAATGTTTTTCTATAACATGTGTTACATTATATTTCTGCCATTGTAATGAATCAACTTTTATGCCATCAACAAATTCCTTCTTTTTTTGCAAACACAATAAACAATTATCCATATTTTACTATTAAGCTGCTTAATTTTTAGTTATTTGGAAAAACATATATTTGTCCTTTCATGTTATCATTTGTTGTGAATGGTTCTGGGTTGCCAAGTAAATATAAGGGTGTCCATACACTTGCCGTATCGTTAACAAATTTGTTGGATGAAAGTGCGATTTTGATCGTGTATGGACTTGTTTGGGAATCATTACAAAATATTACACTTTTTTGTTGGAAAACTTTATTTGTTAATACCCTATTCACACTTACAGTTTTAAACCGTTTTTAGCAATTATTTTTAGCATTTTCTGTAAATATACTGTAATAGAGCTAAAACACCTCAATTCAACCGAGGAGTTGACCGCACCCCCTCCAAATTTAATGAAATTAAGTACTGGGGTTTGCTTTAACAAAAAAGAGATTTTGCCAATTTTTCAGGCTTCTGGTGATTCGAGTATTCGAGATATGAGGTCTTGAAAATTAACAAAATCGTATATATTTGAAAAAAGTGTTCCGAGATAAATAAAGATAACTCGAAAAGTAAAAACACTACAGGTCTCAGTCAGGTTGCAAATAATAGGTAATGAGACAGCCTTTAAAATGGCATTCCCCAAGATTTTTTTTGAAAAAGGTCAAAGGTCACTGATTTTAACCTTCATTTTTGGAGAGCTATATCTTAAAAAACGATATTTTTAAAATTTTGGAAAAAATATATGTTGTTAAGAACATGGTTGGTTACCGTTACCCTTATTATACCGTTACCGATTCAAAACCCTTTCAAATCGAATACCGTTACCGTTACCGATACCGCTAAAAATATTTTTAAAATACCGTTACCCTTACCGTTATAATTATTAGAAGTTACCGGTATTGTACCGGTATTCAAAATTTTACCTGTTTTAAGGGATTTTAACGAACAAAAAAATAAAATCAAATTGCTAACATACCCAGGCAGAAACTGCCAACCGTTCCACAAAAAAAGTCTCGGCAAAGCACTTTATTTTTTGTGTTTAAGGTAGTATAAAAAAAGTGCTTTGCAAGCGCTTTGCCAATGTTTTCTATTTAAATCCTTTCAAAGTATAATTTGCAATTAAAATTTATTAATTTTCATAACAATTGAAATATTTTTCATTTTTATATAAAAACACGCTTCTTTTGTGAGGAAGTGTCTCAAACTCCGGATACATCACAATATGAAATGTCACTGGGTCTATCCCTTTGGAACACAACACGTTTCGGTTCAATACATCACTTTTTTCGGGACTTTTGCTAAAAGGTTAATCTAGGACTATTATTTCCGGTAGTTTCAAACATAAGCATAAACTCATTATATCCTGTACCACAAAGTGGTGTAGGGTATAAAAATAAAGCCAAAAAAATTTATGTCTGGGACTTGAAAAATTTTTAAACATTTTTTCGGGACTTAGAAAATACTTCAAAGTAGGTCCAAATTTTTTTATCCTAATAAATTAGTCTATCAATTTTTTATCCTAATTTAATAAATTTCTTTATTCAAATTAACACCAAAAACAGTTGTGTCTTCGGGACTTAAACAATTTAGATACGTCCTATTTTTATGTTCTAAAAGTGCTATAATAGTACCATATTTTTAGTTTTTAAAGCGCTTTAAAGGCGCTTTCAAATAGCAACGGCATACCGTTTACCGTGGTTATCATTTTGGACGCTGGCAGAGTACTAAACTGTGATGCTTTCCCAGCACACAAGCGACCATAAAAGGTACTTTGCCAGCGTTCTCCCGTTCGTATTTTTCTGCCTGGGTAATTTTAAATTTATAATTTGCAAATTATCATAAAATAAATGACAAAAATAATAATCATATCAAATCAATACTGGTTTATGGGTCTATAAAATATTTTTAGCTTTCAGTTCTATCTTTTTTCAAATTTTTAACTAAATTAATAATACCGGTACGTACCGGTTTGGTTGGTTCGGTACCGGTACATACCGTTACCGAAACGATTTGAAAACACTTACCGTTACCTTTACCGAAATAAATAAAAATTAGATACCGTTACCGTTACCCTTACCGTTATTCGTTTCGGTAACCAACCTTGGTTAAGAATCACCTATACTACTTAAGTTTAAATTTTCAGGATGGAGTCTTCATTGGAACTTTTTATATTAATAGAAACATTGTGACAGGAAAGAAAAAGCGGTGTAATTTCCCTTAGAAAAAAAAAAATATTTTTTTTGTCTTTGAAATTCTGGTACCAAAACTCATTTTTCTGAATGTTTTTGACGTGCTGAGTCCAAATATGACCTGTGAACTGGTCTATCGTTATTACTTTTCAAGATATATGCACCTAAATGTTAAAAAAAAAACACAGCAATAGCATTTGAGCAATTTTTACACATTTATGTGCTGATATCTTGAAAAGTAATAGCGATAGACCAGTTCAAAGGTCATATTTGAACTCAGAACGTCAAAAACATTCAGAAAAACGAATTTTGGTACCAGAATTTCAAAGACAAAAAAAATATTTTTTTTTTTCTAAGGGAAATTACACCGCTTTTTCTTTCCTGTCACAATGTTTCTATTAATATAAAAAGTTCCAATGAAGTCTCCATCCTGAAAATTTAAACTCAAGTAGTATAGGTGATTCTTAACAACATATATTTTTTCCAAAATTTTAAAAATATCGTTTTTTGAGATATAGCTCTCCAAAAATGAAGGTTAAAACCAATGACCTTTGACCTTTTTCAAAAAAAATCTTGGGGAATGCCATTTTAAAGGCTGTCTTATTATCTATTATCTGCAACCTGACTGAGACCTGTATTGTTATTACTTTTTGAGTTATATTTATTTATCTCAAAACACTTTTGTCAAATTTTTACGATTTTGCCAATTTTCTAGACCCCATATCTCGGGAAGAAAAACTACCAGAAGTCCAAAATTTTGGCACTATGATTTTTTTGTAAGGGCCCAACTATATTCCAAGTTTCATCAAATTCGAAAGGGGTAAGGTCAAAAATGCTACTTTTTTCGGTTGAATTGAGGTGTTTTAACTCAATAGCATAAAGAAAGTGCTAAAAATATTTCTGCTAAAAATGGTTTAAAACTGTAAGTGTGAATAGGGTATTACGTAAATTTATCAATTTAATTTATACCCTATTCACACTCACAGTTTTAAACCGTTTTAAGCAGCAATATTTTTAGCACTTTCTTTATGCTATTACAGTATATTGACAGAAAATGCTAAAAACAATTGCTAAAAAAAGGTTTAAAACTGTAAGTGTGAATAGGGTATTAGCGTCGCGACGTTTGGAATAGTTTTGTTAAATACTCCTTATTTTTTATGAAATATTAATAAAAATTAACTTATACTTATGTTCGCATTCATTTTAACTATAGTTTGAATGAATGCGCATATATGCGCTATTTTGTATGCATTTCAAATATTGTAGAAAATCAATCATAGTTTTGTTTGTATCATAATACTTTGGATATTAAAAATATTTTTTCATTCTCTTGTAAACTTTTCTGTGAAACTATTCGTCATATTTTTTCTTTAAAATAAATTTAATTCTTTTTTATAAAACCCAACAATCTATAAAATCTACACTAAGAAAATATCTAACGAAAGATAGATAAAATCAGTCCATGTTTGGACTTGGGACCCATTTTCCGGAAAACACTCATGTAGGGTATCATATGGTCGGTCTTGACTGACTATAATTTAGTTACTTATTTTATTTGCGTATAGCGGGCAAAAATTTATTGTAACCAGAAATTTGAAGAATTCTGTCTGTAAATTAATGCACACATTATTTTTAATAAATGTATTAATTCCTGTTTCAATTAATTTGTTGAATAAAATTCACCATTAGATTTTTCATAACATAAATTTTAATTACTCTCTGAATTAAATTTAACTTATTTAAAAAAATAATTATTTCATTTTGTGAATAATTCAATTATAATTATTGAATAAATTCTTAATAAATTAATTCATTTCGAGTTAATTAATTTTTTAATTACATTTTTGGAAATAAAATTTCGTTTAATTCATTTTTGAAATATTTTTTTTATTTAATTTGGAATTAAAAATTAGTTTCATTCATTTTTCAGTTAAAAATAATTTAATATAAATAAATACATAAATTAATTGAAATGAATTAATTGATAAAGAATTACTACTAATTCAATAACTATAATTGAATTATTCACAAAAATGAAATAATTATATTTTAAATTCTTTCAATCAAAAAAAAAAAATAATTCACACATGAATTAAAACATTAATTAAAAATGAAAAATTTAATGGTGAGTTAAATTTTTAAAGGTCTGTAAATATAATAGTATTACCTCAAATTAAATGGATTTGACCCCCTTTTATAACAGGATCATATTGTCTTATAAAGTTAAAATATTTTTTATTGACAAATTAACTGCGAAATTTCAGTATATTCTTCCAGCAAAAGCACTGATGGGTGCTGATAATTAAGATCCAATATTATTTGTTTCATCTACAACAGGTGGTTTAAATCTTTCTAAATGTTTTCTTTGACGTTCCTCGCCATATTCTATTGGATGATGTTTTCTACAATGAGATGACACATTGCCATTTGAATTAAACGTTTTCGGACACCAATTGCAAGTATGTAATGCGACACCCGTATGAGTTGCCATATGTTCCTAAAAATAAATTAAAATATGTATATAAAAATTATTTTGATTCGCTTAACACATTTATTAATCCTACCCTCAGACATCTTGCTGATTTAAAACCCTTTCCGCATATTGTGCATTTGCGGATATTTTTCGTATGAACATAGTCCATATGCCTTCTAAGAGAAGCAGCATTAGCTGATGTTTTATTACATATAGGACAGGTTATTGTTTGTTTGCCTCCCACCGGATGTTGGTATTTCATGTGTAGTTTAAGAATTTTCAGTTGAGATACTCCAGCTCCACATATTTCACAATAAACTGTAGGTAAGGATTTTCCTTCATGTTCTAACATATGACGTGCCAATTCCTCGGGATATATGGATTTTCCACATATTTCACAGATCTTCATATATCTTTTTAAATGAACTGCTCTTACATGACAGTCAAGGAAATTTTGTTTAGCGAATCTGAAATGAAAGTGAGGTAAATGAAGAGATTAAGGCATCTGTTATGTTATTCACAACGTTCGAATCCTGGTAAGTTTAAAAATCACTAAAAATTCAAATTTGGTGCTCCGTTTTTTACGTTGTTTTAAATATATTGATTTAAAAACAGAAAATTTAATAACTTGTTTCGCAAACTTAATTTGTTTAAATTTTAAAATCGATAACATCAAAAACTGTTTTTTTGTAAATGCAAATTTGTTAGTTAATTTTGTGGTTTCTACAAATCGAAAAATTATACATGTATATGATGGAAACCAACATAAGTAGTATTTAAAAGCCTGATTTAACTTTAAAATTTAAATGTTATTCTAATTTTAACATACATACTTTTTACCACATTCAGGACACGCAAACTCTTTCTCCTCTTCAGGTATATGTCTCAATATATGATTTTCTAAGAATTTTTCGGCGGCAAACACTTTACCGCATTGATTACATTTAAATTTTTCTGGATCTACATGACGTACATGTACGTGATCCCGTAATTCACTACGACGAACAAACTTCCTCTTACAACATACAACATAAGTCCGCTCTTTGTGTTCAATTTCAAAATGTTTACTAAGAGCTTCCCAATCGGTCATTGGAATTTGACAAATAGGGCAGGTCATTTTAAAGTGTTCAGCCAAAAATTTTGCAACTTCTTCTGGTCTTTTTTTTGGCCCTCTCATATTGTACTTTTTTTTAGTTTTCGTTGGCGTTTGTAAAATCTCGAGCTCTTGATTGTTCGTCTGCATTTCCTGTGTAATTTGTTTGGAACTTTTAGTTTTTGATTGTTTACAAGACTCTTTTTTCTTATTGCTACGTTGAGATAATGTATTTAAACGCTTTGTTTTTTTCAAAGGATCTTGATTTTTTGGTTCTTTTTCTTTAGAATGCCGCCTTAAATTTGTTTGCTGGTTTTTTGATATATTTTTATCGTTTTTTTCATCTTGTTCTTTTTTAATATTTAGTTTGAAATCTTTAATCGGATATTGATCTATCAAAATTTCAGGTTCTAGAATTGTTTCAACTTTTAAAACTAAATCCTTACTTTCTTCAAGATTTTCATATGCATTTTCTCTTGTTATTAGTTTGCCAAAATCTCTGTGAGCCTTTTCAATATCCATATAGAATTGATGGAAATTATATAATGTCTGCCAACAGTTAATGCAAAGCCAAGAGACTGGTAATAATGAGTCCTTAATAAAAAGAAGGGGTATAACATAATTTTTTACAAACAAGTATTATTTATAAATAAATTTGTTTTAAAAATTTAATAAATATTAGCATAGTTAAAGAATACCAAACTTGCTATAAATTACAAAAAATATATACCTTCGAATGTGGGGTTCAAACCTTGGTGGGCACTCCACCTAAAAAAGTTGTTCTTAAATATCTTAAAAACTACTTATACGATCAATTCGAATATGGGGTCATTGAAAAGGTTGATATAATACCTTTCAAATAAGGTACAGTATGTTGAACTAATCCGTTAAGCGACAAACCTGACATTAACAATTTTTAACTTTTTACGAAGTGGAGTACCTCAAAATTGCACGTAAAAACGTAATCGAGATATAAAAGGTCAATGTTGTAAGAATTGATCCTCCTTTGTAAAAACCACTTTAAATCCCCGCTGTTCTAAAAGGGGCTTATCCACCAAAGTTTTGAACGATTTTTTAGGTGTCAAAAAGTACAATTTTTTGCAGACTGGCACAAAATTAAAAACCCCATTTAACATCCCTGCCCTGTGCCACAAAGAAATGAATAACCAAATACTACACAGTAAAAAGTTTTGGGTTATATTTAAAACCTAGCGGAGCACATTTGAAAACTCTTTGGAATTAAACTCAAAGTTAAATCCGAAATGGGTTATTTGCTAAACCACATAGGGATTAAAAATTTGATTATCTTTGTCATTTTTTTTAGTTTTATTTTGATGCCAAAACATAATTAATTTTCTCTCTTGAAAAACTTATAAAAAATAAACGTCAAACGTCATCAATAAATTGTATTTCATCAAGTTTAAGATAAACACTTAACAAGGAATTAAAAACAGCTGTCAATTTGAGTGAACAAAAAATTCTTATTCATTCAATGAAAGTGAGCAATGTACATAAAAGTAAAAAAATTATATTATCAAAATTAAATTTAATTTATTATTTTATTCGACCTTTTAATTTTTAAATTAAGAAAATAAAATATTTGAGCTCGAGGCCTTTTTTAATGTTTTTGTTTAATAATTTTTCATTTATTATTTGCCAATATTTCGTTCCTCGTTGAAGAACATCATCTGGGCTTTAACTAGAAATTTACAAATAACAAAAAGAACATATATAAATACACAAATCAAACGCGTGAATGTATACAAAACAACAAAAAATTCTTACATTAGAAAATTTACGCACAAAAAACAAAATAATTCTAATTGTGTTTTATTACCATCGTCTAATTATCAACTGAGCTTAAAATAAAAATTACATTATGATCGTTTGTTAACGAGATGTCTATATATTCTGGCAGAATTCTCATCGACGTCGGCTTTAAAATTCATCCTTGTTGTTGTTTTTATTATGTGCAGCATTTCTAATATGAATCGTCGTTTGTAGTTATTTTCACTTTGTAATACCTCTACGTTGTCGAAGTCAGGAGAGTGTTTTGCATGTGCACAGTGGTTCACTAATGCCGTTTTTTGCGTAGAAATATTGTGTCTTAGTTTTTGGTCAGATTTGTGTGCAGAAATACGAGTTTTTAGTTTATTTTTAGTGGTGCCTATATAAACTTTATTGCATATCCCAAATTCGTTACCATTACATGGTATTTTGTAAATTACGTTAGATTTGTCTAATTTATGTATATTATCCTTCGTTTTACTGAATAATTTAGCTAATGTGTTATTAGATTTGTAGGCCATTAAGTAAATTTCATTATTAAACAATTTAGATTTTTCAAATCTCTCAGATAACTCTGGAACAAATATTAGCGATTTGTATATTTTTGGCTGTTGTTCACTATCCGCGATATTTGTTTTGCCTTTGCCATAATCAAAAATTAGTTTATTAATAAGATTAGCCGGAAAATTGTTTTCATTAAGTATTGTTTTGATCTTTTTAATTATTATTAAACAATTTATATTTGAAAAATCTAAATTGTTTAATAATGAAATTTACTTAATGGCCTACAAATCTAATAACACATTAGCTAAATTATTCAGTAAAACGAAGGATAATATACATAAATTAGACAAATCTAACGTAATTTACAAAATACCATGTAATGGTAACGAATTTGGGATATGCAATAAAGTTTATATAGGCACCACTAAAAATAAACTAAAAACTCGTATTTCTGCACACAAATCTGACCAAAAACTAAGACACAATATTTCTACGCAAAAAACGGCATTAGTGAACCACTGTGCACATGCAAAACACTCTCCTGACTTCGACAACGTAGAGGTATTACAAAGTGAAAATAACTACAAACGACGATTCATATTAGAAATGCTGCACATAATAAAAACAACAACAAGGATGAATTTTAAAGCCGACGTCGATGAGAATTCTGCCAGAATATATAGACATCTCGTTAACAAACGATCATAATGTAATTTTTATTTTAAGCTCAGTTGATAATTAGACGATGGTAATAAAACACAATTAGAATTATTTTGTTTTTTGTGCGTAAATTTTCTAATGTAAGAATTTTTTGTTGTTTTGTATACATTCACGCGTTTGATTTGTGTATTTATATATGTTCTTTTTGTTATTTGTAAATTTCTAGTTAAAGCCCAGATGATGTTCTTCAACGAGGAACGAAATATTGGCAAATAATAAATGAAAAATTATTAAACAAAAACATTATTATCAAAATTTGTGATCCAGAAAGTGAAGATTTTACTCCGACCAAAATATAAATATCAAGTATTAAGTTTATCAATCATTTTAATTGATTTTTGGTTAACTTTACTTTTAGGCCAGCTAAATCTTGAAGCAAAAGGCAGAGAAATGGAATTTTTAGATCACGACGGTGCCTACCTCCAGGAATAATTTCTTAATATAGAAGCAGTAGCAGTTTATTTTATGCAGAGTTGTGCTGAGTTTGGGTGACAAATCAACAGTCCTCTGGATTTTAACTTTATTCATGTATTTGGTCTGTATTTGTATTCAATACACAAAAATATTAAAAAACATAACCTTACATTTGTTTTGTTTATTTTTGGAGAAATTTAAGTCCTGCCTTGTTCAAATAAACACCTGTTTAGGTGTATAATTATTTCCATATTTTGGTTTTATTATAACACCCAAAAATAAATTCAAAATCCATTCTATCACTCTCTTTTTCTCTTTTTAAAAGTAAACTTTTTATGGAATAAATTAAATTATTTTTGGCATTGTTATATATACACACCAGCTAGGAATTAAAATTAACCCAAAACTTTTTACTGTGTACTATAATTTTACAAAAACAGCCAAATTTACCATTATCCAGAAATGTTTTTCTATAAGATTTTGTATGTTCCATTCCTGCCACTGTTGGGAATTAACTTGAATGATGTCCATACATTCCATATTTTTCTTCAAACACAATAAACAGTTGTCCATTTTTCCATAAATTTTTGGAAATTAAATATATTCAATAGTTAATTGATTAAAGATTCTAAATTTTAGAAATGAAAACAAAAATAATGCTTCTTCATTAAAATTGTCAGTTACTATAAATGATATCTAATAAAAACACTGTTGCTAACTAAAATATTTTGTTGTCAGACTAAGCGTTTATTAGTTGCATTTATTAAAGTGATTTTATGTTGAAACTTGTTTGACATAAACAGAGCTTCGAAGGATTTCATTCCTCAATTCGATTTGGCATTCTGTGCCCAGTTTCTGTAACTGTGCGAAAACTTTTCGCATCAAGAAAAATAAAACAATATTGTAGTCATTTAGTTTTTAACAGGGTGACTACAATGTTGCTAATGTAAAAAACATCGAATACGAAAAATATGCAACGCTATGTTTTTAAATCACTCTGTTAAGTATAAGGTGACTATAATGTTCATTTATTTTTTTCGATGCGAAAACTTCTCGCATAGTTACAAAAATCGGGTACTGAATGAAAATTTAGTGATTGCATTGCCCAATCACATTTTATCGAATTGAATGAATTCACTTTAGACTCATTCGATTTATAAATAGCGAATGCATTCGATTTATTATTCATTCGAATTTCAAAAATTGAATGTATTCGATTTTTTTTCATTCGACTTTTAAAAATTGAATGCATTCACTTGCGAATGCAATCGATTTTCTTTTTATTCACTTTGAAAAATCGAATGGCTTATTCATTCATTCATTGCATAAAAAACTTAAAAAACTAACCAAGATAGAGCAAAACGGAGCCAATTTTTTGTCCATAGTATCGCCAACACTCTTCACACTTTTTGTCGTGTAGGCAATTCCCAGCAAAAAAAGAGCTTACCATTCACTACAAAATTCACCACAACTTATGAACCAGATGTACTTCTTCTTCAGCTGAAACACTGATGAATTTTATATGGGCGTGACACACAATATCACTAGTGTTTAGTATGTACATATATATTAACATCTTTATCACAACTTCTGAAGTAGTGATCGGGATGTTAATATAACTTGACCTTATGGAAGTGCTTTTTTCATCACTTCTTTAGAAGTATATATTTCTTGGCATTTTGGATGTGATTATGTAATTTTTATATGGTGATTTAGAAGTGATTTTTTCATCACTTCTTGATAAGTACATATTTCATGACTTTTTGGGATTGATTTTAAGAGTTTTTTTTTTAGTATTTACACTAATAATAATTAAAACCAAAACGATATGCTTAACAATGTATAATATTTATTATGTAATATTTAGACTTGAAATTGTTAAGATTAAATCGATGTTTTTAATAATTTAGTTTAGCTAATAGGAATTATTAATTAAATGTGGATGTATATATTTTTCTAATAGTTTTTCATGCGCTTAATCCGAATCTGGCCTTAGAAGTGATTTATCTTATTTTGAGATATTTAGATTTTCGATTGACAGTACTGCATAAACTCAGATATTCGCAATGTTCGGGACCTTATAAAACCGAGAATTATTTTATGATGTATAATTAGTTCAGCACATCTAAAAATACTTCATTTATTCTTCAAATTACTTTTGCAATCCTTAAGATATCTTTTTTCATTACTGAGATATCGACCAATAAAATTATTGCAATTTCGGCCCTAAAAAATAAAAGAAAATACATTTGAAAACCAACCAATTTCTCTTGTTGATATATAATAGTACCGAATTTGAAACTCTATTAGAGGTGCATCTAAGCCCGGCATCAATTTGGGTATCAATTTTAGGGTAAATTTTCAGGGTGCCATACAAAAAATCTTTATTTGGGCTAACATTATAGAGCTTCGCCATATCGGATAAAGATTTATTTTAAATAAAATTAATAAAATTCTTAAAAGTACATAGAGTTCTGAGTTTTATATTCAATTAAAATTTTTATTATTCGGTTAACCGAATAATTCAAATTTATCCGATTATTAACCGATTAAATCTCAACCCCGATTAATTATTTGCCCGATTAGCCGATTAAACCAAAACCTCGATTAATTGAATACCCTAATGTTTAGAAGAGTTTTTATACCTTTCAACAGCGATACCAACTTAGTCATTTTGTGGCTATATTCAGCCCTTTTTTTTAAAGGCTACCACCTTTTTTCGGTTATCTTTTTTAGCCCTTTAAGCACTTTTTAAATCATTTGATAATTTTTACCATAATCTGGAAACTTTTTATTGTTTTTTTTTTGTACATAATTTACAAAACAACTCCAAAAATTATAAAAAAAAAATGTTTTTATACATGTAGTTAAAAAAAAACATCCAATAAACAAAATTAAGATATAAAAAAAAGTAATTCTCTCATTTTAAATCAGATATCGTATATTTTTAGAAGAGTTTTTATACCTTTAAACGGCAATACCAACTTAGCTCTTTTTTGGTTATATTTAACACTTGTCTTTTTTAAGGGCTAACAGTTTTTTTGTTATCTCCCAAGCAGAAATTGACGGCGGTTCTAAAAAAAAAGCGTTCTGAAAGCACTGTAACAAAAAAAAAAGCATTCTCAAAACGCTATTTTCAAACGCTTTGCGAGCGTTTTTGAAAAGTGTTCTAAAAGCTCTTATAACAAAAAAAAAGCAATCTCAAAACGTTTTTTTGGAACGCTTTGCGAGCGTATTCGAAAAGCGTTTTAAGAGTTCTTTATATTTATTTATTTTTTTTTTTTTTTTAAATTCTAAGTTCCGAAACTATTTTTGAATAACAATTTTTTGTCAATTTTTTTAGGGTTTTTAAGTAAAAAAATCATAAAAAATGTTTTTAGATTTTTTTTCTTTTAATTTTTTTGAAAAATTTTCTAAGTTTTTTTGAGTACAAAAACTTTTTTTTTTGGATTTCACTTTGTATCAAACAAATTATTATAACCGAACTAAAACAGAAATTCGTTACTTTGGGTTTTTAAAGCGCTTTGATGACTTTAAAAAAACGTTCTCAAAGCACCTTTTTACAGCGCTTTTAAAACGCTTTAAACCTAGCGTAGATCGATGTTATCATTCGGATCATCTGAAGGCGCTTTGAAGTTGGTATACAGAACGCTCGTACAACCGTCCACAGCGCTTTCACAACGCTTTTGCGATTGTATTTTTCTGACTGGGCTTTTTAGCACTTCTTGAGTCATTTGATAACACTGTAAGTAGGTGAAAATGACACACCAAAACGCCGAGACACGTCAACTTAATTTTGGGCCGTAGAATCCAGTGCTGTACCCCGTTTTGAAAAGTTAGCTCAAAATCCCGAGATATTTCGATTTTAAATTTTTAGTAGATTTAAGGCAATTTTTCATTTTATTTGAATAAAAAAACTTAAAAAAATTGTTAAAAACTTGTTATTTATCAAAATTTATATCTAGGAAATAATGGACGTCCATTTTCAATCGGACATGCAGCAATACTTGCTCTTATTTTGATGAATTTTATAATTTTTTTTGGATTTATTCAATTTTTACTCTTACATTTGCAAATTTAAAATCGAAATATCTCGTTTTTTTAAGCTAACTTTTTAAAACGGAGTATACCACTGGATTCTATGACCCAAAAATAAGTTGGGGTGTCTCGGCGTTTTTGTGTGTCATTTCAAATGTTTAAATTTTACTTACAGTGTAATTTTAACAAAAATCTGGAAACTGTATTTTTTTATAACATAATTTACATAACAAATTCGCTTTTGCGGCATATCAAGTTAATTCATTTATAAAATTTTGCTTTTTTTTAAATCAGAGAAAATTATAAAAAAAAAATATTCAACAAAACAAATCCAATACATAAGTGCCACAAATTTGTACTTTTCAATTGCATTTGTAAACACATATGAAAATGGTACTTCTAAATCATTGAGGAAAGAACTGGTGAAAGTTGTTAATTTGGCATTTTTTTAGCAGTTTTGGAAGTGCTTATAAAAGTACTTCTTATGGAATATGAAGATCGGCACATATAGCTACTATGTATGTAGTGAATCACTTATTCTTTTTGCACCACTTCGATTTTTTTTTGCTGGGTTGATATGTGTATTTTTAAAATTTTCGGGAACACCAATTTTTTTTGGATTCAAAATTAGTGCCCATTAAGGCCATCGTATGTAAAGAGATTCGGCGATACTATGGACCAAAATTTGGCTCCATTTAGGTCTATCTATTTAAAAAATCGATTGCATTCGCAGTGGAATGATAAAAATTGAATGCATTCGATTTTTCTAAATTGAATGAACAAGAAATCGAATGCATTCATTTTTTGCCATTCAATCGAATGCCACTGACTATGAAAATTTAATTTTTTTTTTTGAGAATTAATTCGAAAACGATTTCATTCTTCGAAGCTCTGGACATAAATAAACAATACTGAACTTCCTTTAAATAAAAAAAAAAATACCTTGAAACGGTTAAATCTCGAATGTGGGGGGGTTCAAATCCTTGAGAACACGATCATGTAGAAAATGGGGGGAGGGGGCGGTGTGGTTGTGTTAAAAGTTATAACTAGTAGTTTTTATTAAATATCTCAAAAACTACTCTCATTGGCCTAGATAGCCTTGTCTGGGCGGGGGCGCTTAGTCCAACAGAAGAATTTTAACAACCCCCCACCAAATTTTTCATCATTAACAAAAAACATATGCCTTTTTTATTAGATTTTTGAAAATTTTGTTAACGTTTATTGTCTTTTTATATTTTTAACGATATTAAAAAAAAAAAAATAGATTTGGCTTACAATTACTGCGTGTAGAGCTTACCGGTTTGTAAATTAATTTATCCGAACACATCCATCTTGAAGATAATTTTTTTTTGTGACAATAAGCAATAACAACGGTTTGTAAATTAATTTATCCGAACACATCTATCTTGAAGATAATTTTTTTTTGTAATAATAAGCAATAACGTCGGCAGAAGGAACAAAATAAACACTTTGCGTCTATTTCGATGAATTCCACACAAAGATGACGTTCGATTTTAATGTTTAATTGCCAGCAATAGTTGCTCAGACAAATTGCTAAGCAAATATTGCTATATATATTTTGGCGTTATTGCTAAGTATTTTTATCATTTATAAACTAATATCCGTATTAGTTTTTTCAGATCCAGTAGGCATTTTATATTTTTCTTTGTGTTTTCTTTGACGTTGATCTTCATATTCATTTGGATGATGTTTTCTGCAATGAGACCCGATATTAGAACTCGATTTGAAAGTTTTGGGGCACCAATTGCAACTATATGCTTCGATGCCGGTGTGAACAGGCATATGTTTCTAATAAAACAAAGATTATAAAAATATCGTTATATGTAATTTACTTTTTATATGTATTAGCCGAAGATTTAGTAAAAATTTTATTGGGGTATGGGTATATAAACCTTACCTTAAGGCATCTTGGCCCTTTAAAACATTTTCCACATATCGTACATTTGTGTATAGTCTTAGAATGAACATGGTTCATATGATCGGATAGCGCCTTAGCATTCGCTGATATTTTCTTACATATATGACAGGCTACGGTTTGTTTTCCTTCTGCACCATGTTTATATTTCATGTGCAATCTTAAGACTTTCTTATGGGTTAGGCCAATACCACAGATTTCACAATGTACTAAAGGTAACGATTTCCCGTCATGTTCTAACATATGACGTTTCAATTCGTTGGGATGTATAGATTTTCCGCACAATTCACAGATCTTAATATATTTTTTTAGATGAACACCTCTGATATGAAAGTCAAGGAATCTCTTGTCAGCAAAACTGAAAAACATTAAATTAATATAAAGCTTTTCAAAGTCAACAAAACGCAAAACAGTCAATTATATTTTTAAGCGTCGAACCTGAATCAAATTTCGTCGCATAAAGCGTAACGCCCAATACATTTTTATTTTATTTATCATATGCGACGCAATTTAATTCAGGTTCGACACTAAATACTCAAACCAGGGGGCAAATTTTGAGTCGATATTTCCCAGTATTGGGGATAACGATTGACAATTTTAAATAATTTTGCATAAAAAATTATTTAATACTGGAAAATGTTTATGAGGGTAGTTAACGTTTGAATCAACCTAAAAACATGAACAAAAAACTAAAAAGCTTGTATTTACCAAAACATAGTTTAAGGCATTAAGAAAAAGTGAAAATTCTCAAGTTCAAGAAGAATTTCAATCGCTATCGACTCCGAGAATCAGCCCCAAGATATTGCAGTTTTAACATACATACTTCTTACTACATTCAGTACACGTATACTCTTTTTTTTCTTCAGGTATATGTCTTAATATATGAAATTCTAAGAACTTTTCAGCGGCAAACACTTTATCACATTGATTACATTTAAATATATCTGGATCGACGTGACGTACATGCACGTGATCCCGTAATTCGCTGCGACGAGTAAACTTCCTCTTACAACACACGGCATAAGCTCGCTGTTTATGCTCCCCTTCAAAATGTTTAGTCAAAGCTCCCCAGTCAGCCATTGGAATTTGACAAATATCACAAGTCATTTTAAAGTGTTCTGCTAAAAAATTTTCTACTTCTTGAGGAGATTTTCTTGGCTTTTTAGACTTATACCCTGTTCTCACTTATAGCTAAAAACCATTTTTAGCAACATTTTTCGTTTTATGCTTAAAAACCATTTTTATGACTCGTTTTACCATACATTTTTTTGTTGTAATATGTCAAAATAAAAATATTTTTAGCTCGTTTTAAAATTAAAACGATTTAAAACGAGCGGAATTCCAGGGGTTGAATTGAGTATTTTTGAATGTTCAGCGTTTTTAAAGCCTTTTATTAATATTGGCAACATTGTTTATTACTAAAATGTAAATAATACAAAAAAAATCGTGCTATTTTTATCTTAAAACAATTCTTGAACATTATAAACAGTTATATGTATAATTAATGAATATAATTTTCATATTTTAATTTCGTTTGTTGTTGAAATGTGTACATGTTTATCAGCTGATAATGCAAATGTCAAAATAACAACATAAAAACCAAAATAAAACGAGTGAAATTACGTGTGAACACTTTTTTTTTAATTAAAACAAATGTCGTTTAAAACCGTTTTTAGATGCTCGTGAGAACAGGGTATTAGAAAGTTTTTTAGATACATTAAGGGTTTGTAAAAGGTCAAGTTCTCTAGTTTCTTTTGTTTCTGGAGTTTTAGTTTTATGTTGAATATTTGTTTTAAATTTTTTACAAGATTTTTTTTTCTTAATATTACGTTTTGATTTTTCTAAAGGATCTTGTATCTTTTCGTCATTAGAATCACTCTTTGTATTTTCATTGTCTGTATCATTTTTTTCTTTTTTGATATTTATTTTGAAATCTTCAACAGAAAACTGATTTGTCAAAATTTCAGGTTCTTGATATGTTTCCTCTTTTAAAACCAACTCTTCATATTTTTCATTATTTTTATATTCATCTCTTGATGTTATTAGTTTTCCAAAATTCTTATGTGCTGTTTCAACAAACGTATAAAATTGGTTAAAATCATATAATGTCTGCCAGCAGGTTATGCACAGCCAAGAGGATGGTACTAATGATTCCTTAATAAGAAGAAATGTTAATTTTAAAAACAATTTTTTTTTCATAAATTCATCTTCATTTTAGTTTGTTTTCCAACCTTAATACGCAACTAAAAAGTGCTTGCAGTTCTAAAATACACGTCATTCTAGCGATGTCCAACCGTCTGTCTGTATCATTAACTCGAAAATTTCGTTTTTTATAACCTCCACTCTAGTGATAGAGGGTACATATAAGTTTGTCATTACGTTTGTAACTGATCGAAATATCGGTCTGGGATTCCATAAAGTATATATATTATTGATCAGAGATCAATTTTAAGACATTCTAGCGATGTATATCTGTCTGTCCGTCTGTCTGTTGGAAGGGTGATCAAGGCTAAAATATTACACGGATATGACTGAAGCCATAGTTAGTTTAGAAGTGAGTAGTGAGGTAGAGCCTTATGTAATTTTCAATAAGAAAAAATGGTGTAGAAAATTTTTAAATTTGTGTGTTCTTCATACACATTGAATTTTGACATGAGAATAAAAAGTAAACCGAGGTAGAGAAATTCTATTCTCTACAGATTTTGTTTACACGTTTCTACTTTTTAGTTCTATGAAAAATTCAATGTGTGTGAAAGCACACAAATTTTTAAATACTCTTTTTTTCTTATTGAAAATCGCATAAGGCTCTACACCACTACCTCACTTCTAAACTAATTATGCCTTAAACTTACCATGTTTGCTCGTTGTTGCCCCGAGATGTTTGGTATTGCATTTGAGCGAAATCGGTTCAGCGGTTCAAAAGTTATGAACAAAAATGTAAGGACACCTCAAAAATGTTGGTACATTCAACATAACCTACAAATACAAAATGATTTAATTCGGCTGCTGGTTGTCATTTTTGAACAGAATTAAACACCGAATGGTATTTAAACAAGTACAAACATATGTTTTTTTTTTACAAGAAAAAATACTGATTTTTTTCAGCAACATTTTTTTAGCGGATTTTTTTTAAGTAATTTCTTTTTTAAATAAAGTTTTTTGCAATAATCTTTTTCACATTGTGGTACCGGTTTCCTGGTTCTAGATACATTCCCAAGAATACCAGTATTGCCGGTTCTAATTCTGGTACCAGTTCTCAAAAAAAAAAGAAAATACTATAACATAAAATATTTGTAGGCCTTTATGTAAAAACTCGATAAGCAACATTTCATTTTATGGTGGTTTTTGCCTTTAAATTTTTAAAATAATGTAGAAAATATAACTTTTGCAGAACTTTTATTCTCAATATACTTGTACGAAGGGTTAAAGCAAGACTTCTGCCGGGAATACCGTCCGAACCGGAACCGGGAATACCGAGAACCGGGCCTTTGTAGGTCTTTGTCTGCGTCAGATATGGTACTTTAAATATTAACACATACGTATGTACCTACCATAATCCAGAAATGTTTTTCTATTAGATTTTTTCTGGGCTATTCATAATGAGTAAATTAAATCTAATGTAGGTTTATTTGACTGATATTGCATGAATATTTGTCAAATAAACCTACTTTAAGTACACTTTAAGTATTATGAATAAAGGCCTTTTTTATATTTAATTCCTGCCATTGTGTTGAATTATTTTGAATGATATCTTCAAGTTTCTTATTATTCCTTAAACATAATAAACATTCATCCATTTTTTAGTTTAATTTTAATTTTTTTTTTTGTTTTTTAACTAAAATTTTACGTTTTTGGACACTGTTGTCAATTTAGTGATTGCTGGTAAAACTAGCTTTTTTCATTTTTTTCGGCCAAAAAGACTACACAAACTACTTGTTGCAAGACTAAGTTGACATCACTGAGTTACTATTGTGAATGAAAAATACAGATATGTTGGCCAAATTTGGCAACACTTCAGTTAGTGTTTCTTCACAATGCAGCAGCAAGCAGCAGACAGCAAAATTTCCCATACACATCTTTTTCTCCTTTTGTGGGAATTTATACACGGACTTTTTTTCCTTGCATGTTTGCTACTGCATTCGAGTTTGTGGGCGAAAGAAGAAGAATAAGAGAAGAGAACGAAGAATTTTCAAAAGGGAATTGAAAAAATCAAGGAAAAAGTCTGTGTGTAAATTCCCACTTTGCACCTAATTTATGAGCCCGACAGTTTTGAAGTATCGTATCGCAACGTAGTTCAGTGCTGGGAAGTATTCAGTATTGACAAATTCAGTAAAGTCTAATTTTAAGTATTTCGGTCCCTACAATGGGTTTAATATTATAAGAAACATTTTTTCAAAGTTAAAAACATTGGTGCTTACAATTGTACTTATTGTAGGCACAGAAAACTTTAAAATTTGCCTGTACTAAATATGTAAATACACAATACTTCCCAGCACTGAACTACGTTACGATACTTCGAAACTGTTGGGCCCTTTAGTCCTATTTTATGTTTACAACGGCAATTCTTTTCGACAATCCAAAAAAAGGAATGTCAAAATAGTCTACAGCCAACTTCAGATTTTATTATCCCAGTTTTTTGTATTTCGTTTTTGTTACAAAAATAAAATACATGCAAACTTTTTACGTTCTTCGTTCGTTTGTCATAAAGAAACGAGTTTAATTTATACCAGGCAATTTTTATAATTTTCTTTTGAACTTAACGTTTATGTTCACACACGGGCAATTCTGTTCCGCAATTCCAAATAAAACCGCATAAATGAAATCCGCATTTCCAATTTCACACAAAATGGATAATTCGTTCCGAATTCAAAAACAGCATAACTACAAATCAAACAGAAAAAATTCGACCAAAACCGCATAAAAAAAATTCAAAATTAAAAAAAAAAAAACTAATCAAAAACAATTAATTTATTTTAAAACACATTTTACACAAACAAGACACATCGTTAAAGTAAAAACTCAAATAGGTTTCAAATTTTTTTCTTTTTGAAAATTCAATAAAAATAATGGCGGCCCGAAAATTTCAAAATGAGACGATAGGACCATTAAAAAAACGAACAGTCTGTTTTTAACAAAATAGCAACAACGCCGAAACTGATTGATGTTCAATCGGTGGATGCTAAAGAATCCTTAATTAAACTTTAAGCTGAACTTATCATTTTTAATATTTTTTATTGTGATTAAATACATTGTTAAATTTCACAGTGACAATATATTCACCTGAGAATTGGTTTGGTTTATGGGATGCAGTTTTACCATGCTGTATCTATACCAGCGCAATTCTAAGGCGTCATTATGTCATTCGTGTTAAATTTCAGTATTACTTAAGGCATTTTCTTTTTTGAAAAAATGTCGCACTCTGCACTTTTTTGTTATTTAATAAAGCTTTGTGCGCAGTAATGAACAGTATGTAAAGACCAGACATGAGATCAAATGTATTCCCTTCTTCGCTTACACCAAATCATTCGCTTCAGAGTACACTATTTTTAGAGTACAGTGTTTGCGAATGAGAATGTTTACTATGATGCTAAACAACAAATTAAAAAATTTGCTGTGCGTTTAAACGAACACGAAAAATGTCGTGTTTGAACGATTAGAATGAAACAAACGTTCGTTTTTAGAATAACAAACATAGTAGAGATTATAAAAATAACACCGTGTTATAGAATATTTTTAACATACACTGATCGCTTAGAATGTTTTTGTAAAAAAATGTTTAAAAAAAATTGTTGGAAAACTTATTATAAATATGGGGGTAGTAAAAAAAAAACGTTTTGATGAAAAAGTAAATTATGCATTGTGAAAAAATGTATTAGGATTAGAGTTTTTCTTTTCCCGGACTTTTTCATTTCCCGGGAAAGCGGGATTCATTTTTAAATTTCCCGGGATCCCGGGAATTCCCGCAAAAACTAAAAACTGAAATTTTTTGTCAAACAAATATATTAAACCTTATGAATGCGATTACACTATTAATGTTTATTAACGCCATAAAAATCGTATTTTGTACCTTTAAAACAAAAAAAAGGAGTTTCGTGGAATAAAGAACAATTTTTGTTACCCAGTTTTTTATAAAAAAACGGCCCAAATATGTCGAACTCAGTTTAAAGTATTTTTAAGGGAATGTGGTATTTCACATCGCTTTATCTGTTGTAATAATAAAATATCATCATTCATCTCAGCGCTTTGCCTCTAAAACACAATGAAACTAATTCAGAGGAATATCTCAATTATGGCTCTGAAACTGAATGTAACTGTTTTAGAGAAATGAAATTATAAGAAAATTTACGCCAAAAAAATATTAAAAAAATTAAAAATTCTGGTTTCTAAAAGAAAAACCCGTTTATTTCAGAGTTATTCCTTACACAGATTTTATATCGATTTAAAAAGAATCATGTCCAGAGACATAAATATTTTCTATAGAAACAAATAATCATACTGCAAATTTTTATAATGCAGGTCTCAGAAAGAAAAAAAATCGGAATGGAATGAAACTAAAAGCAAATGAAAGCATAACAAAACCCTCGACACTTTTTTTGGCTCAGTGCTAGATTTTTTACACGCATTTGAAGTTGTTGAACTTTTATGTGGAATAATTTTAATAATTTGGCTTTTCAGTAAGTAGGTACGAGAGCGATTGCAGCGAAATTCACACCGGTGATAGCTTACGTAATTTCGAGCTTAAGTTTAGATGCTGGACCCCACATGTCCAATAAGTGCCCCACCAGGGGCTCCTAATTTAGGACATGTTTAGTAAACAAAAGCTTTAAAGGCTTTAAAATCACCAACTTTAAATGCGTGTAAAAAATAATCTAGCGCTGAACTAAAAAAACGTTCTGAGAGTTTTGTTATGTAAAATGTTAACTTTCAATTGCTTTTAGTTTCATCCCATTCCGATTCGGAAAGTTCGATTTTGTATCACTGTGTAATTATATCCTATCGAAGATATAGTCTTTTTTCATTTCGTAAGTCTCAGATTTCGAAGATATTGACTCAGATATCGAAGATATAGACTTTTTTCATTTCGTAGGTCTCAGATTGTATGAAATTTTTTAGTTAGATGGTCCTCCTTGTCCTTGCGTACGTTTCTGTCATCAATTATCAAGAATTTTAATAAAATATAAAAAAAATCACATTCAAAATAATAAATAGAAGTCAAAAAATCGACAATTTCAAAGAAACTAAAATTCCCGGGAATTCCCGCTCTATTTCCCGGGATTTCGGGATTGAAAATTTACGGGAATTCCCGGGAATTCCCGTGAAAAACTCTAATTAGGATGTATGTACTTATGTATAAGAAAAATATGCAAAATAATGCTGTTAGTTTTTTGTTTGTCTTTTTACACTTGCTCGTACACGCACACGCACAATCTTATTGTGTCGTTGAAACAAATCATAAACATTGTGTTTTTTTTTTTTTTTTAACTAAAAGTATTCCCAACAACAATAAGTACCGCTTTAAAGTTTTTTACATTAGGGTGGAGCTAATTATATTAGATCTATTTCGAAAACGTCGGGTCGGTAAAGTTGCCTTTTAGGGTTGACATTAACACATTAAAATATTGATCCTGTGAGACAATGGCCTTGGCTTCAAAATCGGAGAGTTCCGAACAAAGTAAAAAATATATTTTTTTTCTTAAATTATTTAATATTCGGACATTACTTAAAAAGTGTTTTTATGGTATTTTTTTTTTTTTTGTCTGTAAAAATTTGTTTTTGTCTGTAAATTTTTTTTCTTGTTTTGCAAAAAATTATTTTATTATTTCTTGTTTTGCAAAAAATATTTTTAATTCGTTTTTTGCTGAAAATATAACGTCATGTTGACTCAGTTTTGAGAAGATGTTTATTTTTATTTGTCGTTTTGTTTAATTTGGCCTTTAATGCAATTTGAAATTAATTTTAAGAAAATAAGTTGTTTTTAAAGAACATTTTTTAAATTTCTTTACAGAAAAAAAAAAATGTTTACCATAAAAACACATTTCAGTAATGTCCGAAAATAAACTAAATGCTGGGTTAGCTACCCGTAACTGTCCCCCTACGTAGCGTAGTGATCAAAATCAAATAGAAAATCACAGTCTGCAAAGAAGAATAATTGCACTCATTTGTTCTTCTATAACGAAAATCTCTCTACGCTAGTTTACGGTTGAGGGTGCATAATATTTTATTAGCCTAAATATTTAAAAAAAAAATTAAACAATTTTTTTTTCACCGACGTTTTCGAAATTCGAAAAAAGCATAATTTGCTTCACCCTAATGCACATACAAAAAAATAGACAAACTTTCGGTATTAGCAAAACAGTTGAAAATTTTGTAAAAAAAAATGTATTTGGTCACACACTACATATTTCATCATTATAGGTACTAACATTTTCTGCCATAAAGCAAAACATTTTTTTTCCCACAATGAACATTATTTTTCGAAATAGAAAAAGAATTTTTCAATCCACCCTAATATTTATTTTTATGTATTAAAATTTTTTTTATCCACTCTTATTTATAAATTAATTTTCCTCATACTTATTTTTTATTTACCTCTTCATTTATGCTACATAACAAAATGTTTATTTTAATTCGCACTTGCATACATACATATATTTTTTTATAAAAGAATTCCCCCAAATAGCCAAACAATATTTTTTTTTTTTTATAAAAATCATTCTATTCACACGCTTCAGAGTACAGTATTTTCAAATCATTGGCTGTCTATGTACTCCCTAATTGGTTCATTCGTGTTACGAATGTCGTTACACTAGTGTGTGTAGCTTTCTCTTGCACTGTGAGCATAGAATGAAAAACTCATTCGTGTTGAACGATAAGAATAGAATATTGTCCACATTCTAAATTTTTTAGAATGTCTCTAAACGCATTTTAACACCATCCGTGCACATGTCTGGTAAAGACATACATATTTCGTTTCACATTATAGGTATTTTTAAGACCTATCTAAAGGTACCTTCAGACTATAATATTCAAAAATATCAAAATTTTGTGTAAAATCTATAAAATAGTATGGGGTAAACACAGATCGGTAAAAAACCAAGAGAAATACGGATTGCAAAATAATAAGCGGATACGTTTTCTCATTTTTAGAAATTTTTATAAAAAATGAATATTACAGTTTGAAAGTACCTTACCGCTGTATCATTTTAAAAATGCAAGTAGTAGCTGCTCCGTAAAATTGCCAAAAATGTATGGATTTTTGGAATTGAATAAAATAAGCGTTTTTCGACGTCTTAAATTCCATAACAAAAGCATATACGGTTTCCGTCCATTACTGTACAAAAAAATTTATGAAGGGTAGAAAAGTGATACATTTTTTTTTTCAGAAAAGAAAACGCCATAAGTTTAAAGATTAATTATGCCTGCAAAATAGTACTACTATTAATACTACTCCGACACAGAAGGTTTTTTATATTTTTTCAATCTATTTATATTTTGTTGCTCTTCATATTCAGTTGGGTGCATTTTTCTATAATGTGCCGCAACATTACCAATTGAATTGAACGTTTTGGGACACCATTTGCAAGTATGTAACGGGATACCGGTATGAGTAGCAGTATGTTCCTTAAAAAAAAAAAAATAATTGAGAATAAAGATCATTAAAAGCTTCTATTATAAAGTCAATTTTGAATTAAAAATTTAATTATTAATTTTCAGAACTGTTATAGAATCACTTTTAAAGACAATTGTCGATAACTATAGTTATATATATGGGGCATTCCATGCCAAATCACTCACTTTTAGGCCCGACCCCCTTCGATTAATTTTATTTTTGGATATGTTTTAGTACGTATTAAATGCAACTTGCAGCCAAATTTTCAGCCTTTTATACCAAGGTGGTGTTGAGTAATCAATTTTTCAAAATGGCGATTTTTTCCAAAAAATGAAAAAAATTAAATTTTCAATCAATTTTGACCAGTAAAAAATATAGATATATTAAAAAAAGATGGACAACATTTTGTTGGTAGTTAAATGTAGTTTTAGAAAAAAAATATGAAAATATTATTCGAAGTAATTATCACCTGTTTTTTATCGTATAAAAATTAAAATCGACTTTTTGAAAAAGTCCGAAACCTTCGATTTTTTTTTAAAAATGTCAAAAAATTCTACTCTAAATTACGCAACTTTTAAGTCATAATTCGAGATGTGATCGTAATTCGTTCTATTTTTATTCAAATTTTGAAAATTGCACTTTTTTTTTTTGACTCTGGTTTATTTTATATGGTGCTCCAAAAAAAAATAATTTGGTAAATATTGACCGTAACTTCCCCTAGATATATTAACTTGGGTGTAAAAATACGTCTCAGAAAATTTTAGGATGATCGGACATGGGTAAGGCGTGCCGCATCGGCTTTGAAGTTTGAAAATCGGATTACAAGGGAAAATATGCATTTTTTTCTGTTTTCTTAATTTTTTTGGTATTTTAAGTTAATTTGGAATTCAAATGGTTACAGAATTGAAATGTAGAGTAAAATGTCTCTCTATTAAGGTCATAAAAACCGAAATCGGTTTAAAATCATCCAAGTTATTACAACTTCCCCAGGCATCTAACGTGTGGCAGACAACTTGATTAATCAATACAATCCGATTTTTGAAATTCTTTGAAATTTTCTACTGTAATAACATTTTTTTATTCTTCAAGTTCAAATGTTATTAGATGACAAGTATTTTTCATATTGTGTTTTGCTAACATTTTTAAAATTAGTGCTAAAAATGCCTGCATTTTCCACACCCTTTTGAAATCTCTATTTAAAAAAAAAAAAATATTTTTTTTGTTTTAAAATTTGGAAAAGTCAAAAAAATATTACACTGAAACATGAATAATGAAAAAATGTTATTACAGTAGAAAATTTCAATAAATTTAAAAAAAGGGCCTCGTATTTTTTAATCAAGTTGTATGGCACACGCTAGATGCCTGGGGAAGTTGTAATAACTTGGCTGATTTTCAACCGATTTTAGTTTTTAGTACCTTATTAGAAAGGCATTTTACTCCACATCATAATTCTGTAATCACTTGAATTAAAACTTAACTTAAAATACCAAAGATATTGCGAAAACAGAAAAAAATTCATATTTTTCCTTGTAATCCGTTTTTTAAACTTCAAGGACCATGCTAAGCGCCTTACACATGTCCGATCGTCCCAAATTTTTGTGAGACGTATATTTACCTCCAAATGAATATATTTAGGGTAAGTTAGGGTCAGTATCTACCATTTTTTTTTTTTTTGGAGCTCCATATAAAATAAATCAGAGCCAAAACATAAAAGGTGCAATTTTAAAAATTAAAAAAAAAATAGAAAGAATTGTGATCACATCTCGAGTTATGGCTTAAAAGTTGCATAATTTAGAGTAGAATTCTTATAGTTTTTTACAAAAAAATCGAAGGTTTCGGACTTTTTCAAAAAGTCGATTTTAATTTTTAAACGTCAAAAAATAAGTGATAATTACTTCGAATAATTTTTTCACATTTTTTTTCTAAAACTACATTTAAATACCAACAAAACGTTTTCCAACTTTTTTTAAAATATCTATATTTTTTACTGGTCAAAATTGATTGAAAATTTAAATTTTTTAATTTTTTGGAAAAAATCGCCATTTTGAAAAATTGATTACTCAACACCACCTTTGTATAAAAGGCTGAAAATTTGGCTGCAAGTTGCATTTAATACGTACTAAAACATATCCAAAAATAAAATTAATCGAAGGGGGTCGGGCCTAAAAGTGAGTGATTTGGCATGGAATGCCCCATATATATATATATATATAGATTAGGGTGGGTCAAATTGTAGGGGGCCGAAAAAATGTAAAGGGGCTCATCCAGATTCTTGTTCTACGGGTCATTTGAAGATACTTTGCCAAAGAAACCATAGCTCTAAAATGATTTTCGAGCCCCCGGATTTTTCAAAATAGGTTTTTTCCCCAAATACTCAAGATTAGAGGTAAAAAATTGCTTTTTCCTCTAGCCAAATGTGTGTGGGGGTTTTTTTGGATCGAGGAATCCATTTTTGACATCTATTTTAATTTTTGAATACCACCAGAGGGCGCTTTCGTACATTTTTTAATTTTATCGTTTTTTTTGGGGTAAATTTACGAAATTTTTCGTGGAAATTGACGAATATTTGACTTTCTCATGAGACAACCCCAAATTTTAAATAGCCAAAGTGTTCAGCGTTAAAAATTATGGGGGGGGGAGGGGTTATTCATTCACGACCTATATCGAATTTAAGACAAAGAATAAACAAAGCATATTTTACTTTATTTTTTCTTCAAAAATTCGACATAAGAGATAATAAAAGCATATAAAATGTAATTAATAAAAACAAGTAAGAAAGTTATAGTCGGTCAAGACCGACTATATGATACCCTACACCAGTGTATTCCGGAAAATAGGTCTCAAGTCAAAACATAGACCGATTGGATCTGTCCTTTGTTAGATCTTTATTAAGTAAAGAGAACACACACAGATCAAATTTTAGTGGAATTGGTAAATTTTTTTGTCAATAAACCGATTTAACTGAATATCGGTCAAAATTTTTATATGGGGTACTAAGTCCAAAAATGGTCCAATAATATTCCGATTTGATTAGGTTACTAAAGTACACGTTTAACAACTAAAAATAAATTTTGTTATCAAATATTTCCATTTTTATGAGTTTTGAGGAAATTATGTGAATATCGGGATGGTGGTTTGTATGGTGACTATAGTCACCATATAGTCTGGTATACCAGAACAACTGACCCGATTCCTTTGAAATTTGGAATGGGGATTCGAGCATACAAAATTTGATTACCTGCTAAATTTCAAAGCGATTTCTATTATAATACGGTTATTAGAGTCATTTAATCCGAATCCAAAGGGGGCGTTTGTATGGGGGCTAGATCTTAACATGGACCGATCTTCTCCAATTTCGTCCTTGGGCCAAAAGATGCTAAAGTTCTAAATTTCAAGTCAACTGATTGAAAATTTCGACCTGTATCGTGCTTAAACCGATAGATGGACAGACGGACGGACGGACATCGCTAAATCTACTCAAAAAGTAATTCTGAGTCGATCGGTATACTTGAAGGTAGGTCTAGGACGAATATTTTGGGTAGTTACAAAGGGTAAAAAAATCAATTGAATTCAGTAATTAAGAAACAAAACGAGGAATTTGTCTGTCACTTGAGGAGTAAATGTTTTATATGAAAACATAGCATCTTAAAATATTCTATTTAGTTGGCAGATTGAGACCAGTCAAATCAGAAGACATACCAAAAGCAGGAACATCGTGAGAAGGCATATGTTTTTAACTACTTTCGGTACTTATTGATGTTGGTGCGGCTTGTGATGTTGACGGCAATGGATCCATGTTTAAAATTAAATATTAATTAATTAATTTATAAATATTAATATAAGATTTTCCAGCTAGATTTTGAGGTTTTCTTCCTTCAAAAGCTGTTAAAAATGTGATTTAGGTCTTAGCTGGAAATCTATCGATTTTTTTTTTGAAAAGCTGGAAAAAGGAACAAAATGTATGGAATATGATTTATCAATTTATAATTCGAGTATGTATTTTGAATATATTCAATACAAAGTCAAAATTCGTCTATTTCCACAACAATATCGTATATTTTCGCAAAAAAAATATACGTAAGCGCCCTCTGGCGGCACTCAAAAATAAAAATGAATGTCAAAAATGGATTCCCCGTCCCAAAAAACCCCCACATACTCATTTGGCTAGAGGAAATAGCATTTTTTTGCCTCTATTCTCGAATATTTCTAGAAAAAATACCTATTTTGGAAAATCCGGGGGCTCGAAATTCATTTTAGAGCTATGGTTTCTTTGGCAAATTTGCTCAGAATGACCCATAGAATAAGAAACACGATGAGCCTTTGGGTCGAAAAAATTTGACCCACCCTAATATAGATATATCTATACTTGACAATATGACTACCGATTATTGTCGTTAAAAAGTTAGTAAATTGCGCTACAGATTAAAAATTTATTCGGTTGAATACTACATTTAACACAATTTCTGGAGATTAAATTAAAATAAGAATCAATTCCTCAAAGCTACTTTTTTTGAAAATACATACCTTTAGATCTTTGGGTGATTTAAAACCTCTTTGACAAATTGTACATGTGTATAAAGTATCTCCATGAACATACTTTATATGGCTGTGTAACGATAATTTATTGCCTAATATTTTATTACATATATGACAGGTTACTGTTTGTTTTCCTTCCTCCGGATGTTGGTATTTCATGTGTAATTTTAAGCATTTACTATGAGATAGACCTACTCCACATATCTCACAATATACCAGAGGTAACGATTTGCCTTCATGTTCTAACATATGACGTTTCAATTCAGTGGGATGTATAGATTTTCCACATAATTCACAGATCTTCATATATTTCCTTAAATGGACAGCTCTTATATGAAAGAGCATAAAATGCTTGTTTGCAAAACTGAAAAACATCAATTTAAATATTTAAATTTTGGATTTGCTTTAATTAAATATTAGTAGTATAATTTTACTAGACTAAACTGTTCTTAATTACCCAACCAGAAATCGCCAACTATACAAAAAAAAAAGTACTTTCAAAGCAATTTATTTTTTACATAAATGACTACTACAAAAATAGTATCACTTCCTAGGTTATTCTGTTTCATTCTTTTTTTTTTATACCACTGTGTTATTTATTTACAAAAAAAAATATTTAAATACCCATTTTCTTAAACTGTAATAATAATTATATAAAAGGACAATTTTTAAAGACATTTTAAGATTTTTTTAAGAAAATAACATTTCATAAATTCATATTTTTTAATCAATATAAAAAGTGCCATTTTATAGAAATACCAAATTTTAAAACACTTTTTAAAAGAATTCTGTTATGTACCATTTAAAATAATTTATATAAAGGGGGCCCCCGTAGGCTAGTTGGTAGCGTGCTAGCCCAACGTGGGGGTCGTGGGTTCGATTCCCACCAGAACGCTTGGTTTTTTTCGCTACAACTAGACGACGGTCATTGTTACCAGTTCTCGGTTAGGTGGAATTTATTAAAAATGATATTAAAAAAAATAATAATAATTTATATAAATGTTGCTAAAAAAGTCATTAATAAAAAAAAATTTTTTTTAAACATGAAAAATAAAAGTACCATTTTTTAAAGTAATATTTTATACAAAGTACCGTTTTACAAAAAAAAAAAAATAAAGAATTAATTAAAAAAAAGTACTGTTATATTATATACCGATTTTCTTAAAGTGCCATTTTATAAAGTACGATTATATAAAAGTACCATTTATAAAGACATTTCTTTTAAGAAAGTACCATTTCATTTAAATATATTATTTTTTTGCCTAACTCTTTTTAAAAGAATACTGATATTAAAGAACCATTTTAAAAACAACAATTAAAAAACATTTTATAAAAAATTATCAATTAAATGTACTTTTTTTCAAAGTGGCTCTTCATAAACCACAATTTTTATTATGTACCATTTTAAATAATTAATGTAAAAAAGTGTTAGAATAGTCATTAATCACAACTTAATTCAGATTTAGGAGGCATTTTACAATTTTTCTTTAGCTTTTCTTGACGTTGCTCTTCATATTCAATTGGATGATGTTTTCTGCAATGATAACTTATATTAGAACTCGTTTTGAATGTTTTGGGGCACCATTTGCAAGTGTATGATCTGATACCGGTGTGAACGAACTCGTGTTTCTAAAAATCAATCGTTATTAGGATACCGTTATTTTTAATTAAAATAAGAATACATTTTTAAAGCTACTTTTTTCAAATACATACCTTTAGACTTTTGGGAGATTTAAAACCTCTTTGACAAATTGTACATGTGTATATAGTATCTCCATGAACATACTTTATATGGCTGAATAACGTTAATTGATTGCCTAATATTTTATTGCATATATGACAGGTTACCGTTTGTTTTTCTTTCTCCGGATGTTGGTATTTCATGTGTAATTTTAAGCATTTTCTATGAGATAGACCTGCTCCACATATCTCACAAAATATTAGAGGTAACGATTTGCCTTCATGTTCTAATATATGACGTTTTAATTCAGTGGGATGTATAGATTTTCCACATAATTCACAGATCTTCATATATTTTCTTAAATGTACAGCTCTTACATGAAAGAGCATTAAATTATTGTTTGCAAAACTGAAAAAAATCAATTTATATATTTCAATTTTTTTATTTAATTTAATTAAAATTTAAAATTTTACAAGACTAAACTGTTTTTAATTACCCAACCAGAAATCGCCAACCGTACAAAGAAAGTACTAACAAAGCAATTAATTTTGTGCATACTAAGTTCTTTTGAGTAAAATGCTTTACCAGTACTTTTTCTACATTTTTTAAAACCGCCTAACTATGCAATAAAGTTATTGAACTGGTGTCATTATTTTCATAAAGTACATTTTTATGAATTATAATAATAATAATGAAGAATTATACTGTCCGACAGAAAAAAATACCTGGGATGTGATGATATTTTTCTAGAAGGTGCTGTCGAGTACAATATGATATATAGGTTAGATGTGTCCATTGTAAGGGTTTTCAAATCCAGAATTTCAATATTTTTAGGCAAAAAGATAAAAATTTTGTTTTTTAAAACCATGCAATGGTCTTGGGCATGTATGTGTAAAATGATCATTCTTTATCCGATTCGTATTTCTTTAAGCTTTTTGGAAAGGTAATTTATTACCGTTTTCATATTATTTAACAAAAAGTTTACCAAAAAATAACATACACCAATATTTTTCAAAAACTAGAAAAAATAGGTTTGTTCATTATATAAGAATGTCCAAAAACTTCAATCTATTTTCGGCACGAGTTATTTTTATCCAATTGTCCCCAAATTTGGGCTCACTCATGTTTAGATACTAAGCTACAATTTGGGACCCTACCAGTTATTAAATAGCGATTTTGAAAAATTTAGGTGTTGTTTGGAAAATTTAAAAAACAGATTTTTGTTAAACTCGGCAACCAACACCTACTACAAAAATAGTATCACTTCCTAGGTTAGTCTGTTTCATTTTTTTTACCACTGCTATTTACGAAAAAAAAAAAAAACATTTTTTAAAGACCCATTTTCTTAGGGCTGGTAACTCATCAAAAGCTAATCAATGATTAGTACTAATCATTGATCAATTTCACATAAATTTTACGTTTGCAAACATTGATTAGCTCTAATCATTGATTATATTGTGATAAGTTACCAGCCCTTAGTGTCATTTTATAAAAGAACCAACTTTAAAAACACTTTTCAAAAGAATCCTATTATAAGCCATTTTAAAAAAGTCATTAACAAAAAATATGTTTTTTTTTTTAAATATAAAAAAAAAAACATTCAACATAAAAGTTCCATTTTTTAAAGTAACATTTTATACAAAGTGCCGTTTTATAAAAAAATAATAAAGAATTAATTAAAAAAGTACTGTTATATTAAATACCCATTTTCTTAAAGTGCCATTTTATAAAGAACGATTATATAAAAGTACCATTTATAAAGACATTTTATTTGTGAAAGTACCATTTCATTTGAGTATCTTTTAATAAATTCACATTTTTTATCCAACTCTTTTTCAAAGAATCCTGTTATTAAAGTACCATTTTAAAAACAACCATTAAAAACTATTTTATAAATAATTATCAATTAATGTACTTTTTTAAAAAGTGGCTCTCCATAAAGCACAATTTTTATTATGTACCATTTTAAACAATTAATTTAAAAAATTGTTAGAATAGTCATTAATCACAACTTAATTCAGATTTAGGAGGCATTTTACAATTTTTCTTAAGCTTTTCTTGCCGTTGCTCCTCATATTCAATTGGATGATGCTTTCTGCAATGAGAACTTATATTAGAACCCGTTTTGAAAGTCCTGGGGCACCATTTGCATGTGTATGATTCGATACCGGTGTGAACAGCCTCGTGTTTCTAAAAATCAATCGTAGTTAGGATAGCGTTATATATTTTTGTATGTAATCTTTGTTTACCTTTAAATCTCTTGGGCCTTTAAAATTCTTTCCACATATTGTACATTTGTGTATATTTTTCGTATGAACATAGTTCTTATGCTTGGTTAAAGCTAGAGCATTGGCTAATATTTTATGGCATATGGGGCAGGTAACACTACGTCTTCCATCCTCAGAATGTTGGTATTTCATATGTAATCTTAGGTTACTCATTTGGGATAGACCGGCTCCACATATCTCACAATATACCAGAGGTAACGATTTGCCTTCATGTTCTAACATATGACGTTTTAATTCATTGGGATGTATAGATTTTCCACATAGTTCACAGACCTTCATATATTTTCTTAAATGAACACCTCTAATGTGAGAATCACGCATATGTTTAACTGCAAAGCTGAAAAACATCAATTTAAAATTTAGTTCGTAATATCAATAGTTTAAAATTAAATATATTAATATTTTATTTAACAATAATTTACCATAAATAAAATGCTGAATTGTAATAATTCAATATTCTCCATAAACGAAACTATTATGATTTCAACGAAATATGACGTAATTAGTCTTAAAATCTATCGAGAATCCTCCCATAGAGAATCGCGAATATATCCAGATATTACTCAAAAAACTATATTTCACATTTCAAAAACATATTGCAAAACCCTCTACCTGATCAAAAATTTTGTTTACAAATAACCCGTTTTTGTTATATAAAGTAAAGTGGGCTGCTATGTTTCTGGAATGGGTGGGCCACTTTTCCCGAGTAGCCGTTTTGGATTATAGAAAAAAGTGTAAAAACGTGCAGATATACTATACATTTGCAATTTAAAGAGATTTTATCAATTGAAGTTCGTTTATTTTTTTTAAGAAAAATCAATAAAAATTTATGTTCTCTATTTGTGGATTCACTTTCACCATTTACCTCACTTTTTAAAATTGATTTTCGTCCGTGTGTTACGATTTTTAATATTTTGTCCAACTATTTAAGATATCACCCATGTCGAATCACACGGATTAAAATAAATCAGGTGAATGATGAAAGTGAATACTTTAATTTATTTTCGGCTCAAATACCGGATTTTTTTTAAATAATCTGTTTAACTTATTTCAGATACGGGAGGCATTTTATATTTTTCATTATATTTTCTTTGACGTTCCTCTTCCTGTTCGATTGGGTGATGCTTTTTGCAATGAGTGCTGATATTAGAAGATGATTTAAATGTTTTGGGACACCAGTTGCAAGTAAATGGCTCCATGCCGGTGTGTACAAGCATATGTTTCTAAAAGTCAATGAAAATTATTATAGCGTCATTTGGTTTTGATATGTTTTAAGGTTGAGCCTACCTGCAGGGCTCTTGGGCATTTAAAACTCCTGTCACATATTGTGCATGCGTGTAAAGTTTTTGGATGAACATATTTTATATGATTCGCTAGAGCCATATGATTGGCTGTTATTTTATTACATATGGGACAGATTTTTGTTTGTTTTCCTTCCTCCGCATGTTTGTATTTCATGTGTAAATCTAAGACTTTCTTTTGAGATAGACCTACACCACAGATTTTACAATATACTAATGGTAGTTTCTTGCCTTCATGTGCTAACATATGACGTTTTAGTTTTGCGGGATGCATTGATAATCCACATAGTTCACAGATCTTCATTTGCGAGTACCTTTTTAAATGAACGCCTCTTACGTGGGCGTCGAGGCATTTCTTGCCCGGATAGCTGGAAAACATTAATAAAAAATTTAAGTTTTACATGGATTTATTTAAAAATTGACATTTTAATATTATATTAAACAATAATTTACCATAAATTAGAAGTTCAACCGGATTTACTATACAATTTTAAAACAGAGTATACTTATTTAAATGCAATATTCTAAAAACACAACTACCATATATGTATTTACTAACTGGGTAAATTTAAAACTAGAACATTTTCTCATAGAAAAATTTAACGAAAACTTTTGTTATAGGCCCTTACCACAAGAAAACAAAAAGTCTATTTTAACAAAAGTTTTATTTTAAATTTAAAATTTTCAATACATTTTTTGAAAGTCGATTTTAAAAACAAAAACAATTTGTATGGAAATAAAATTAAAAGCTGATTTTAAATATATTTTATTTTTCTATGCTGATAATTTTTATGAAAAAAAGAACTATGACAAAATTATTTTACAATTGGAAATTCTAAAACATATGTATACCGAAATTAAAAAAAAAATATTCCTTAAAATTCATGAAATTTCAAAATATTCCTTCCTTGTTGAGATGGGCGCGTGAGTGAATTTTGATTCACACTTACTCACGCTCACGGAAGGAATTTTCCAATCACGCACTCACGAGCATTTTTTTCTACTCACTCACAATCACGTGAATAATTTTAAGACATCTCATACAAGTTTCACTCACGTAGACTCACACTTAAGAAACGAAATTTAAAGTTTTGCCAAATTTTACAATGTTTTTTTTTTTACTTTTTTGGGACAAAAGGAAATATGAAGAGAAAATAAATCTCGCAAACTCATGCAAAAAAAATCGACTCTCGCACCACCACACTCACGTAAAAATCCAGCTATTACTCAAAAAACTCTATTTCACATTTCAAAAATATATGTATTTGTAATTTAACTGTAATTTTTCTATCTCAAACAATATTTTTTTTTATATGCAAAACCCTCTATCTCATCAAAAAAAAAAAAAAAAATTACAAATGACACGTTTTTGTTATATAAAGTATAGATTCTTAGTCGATCTAGGGATATGTTTTTGTTTGATTGTGTGGGCCACTTTTCCGGGTAGCCGTTTTGGATTAGAGAAAAAAGTGTAAAACGGGCCATCCTATTGTGGAGGGTATTTATATATTTGGAATGGCTGAATTTTTATACCCTCCACTCTATTTATAAGGGGTTTGTCATTCCGTTTGTAACATCTTGAAATATCGGTCGAGGGCTCTAAAAAGTATATATAATATATATTATATATTTATGATTCTCGGTCGATGTTAAGTCGATCTAGCGATATCCGTACATCCGTCTGTAGAAAACAAGCTAACATTCGAAAGACTTCTCTGAGGTTGCTAAAGCTCATCATATATATTTGTCGTTCTACCGATCAGGTTGGTACTGCGTTTCAGCTAAATCGGTCTAGGGCTTCAAAAGTTATGAGCAGGGAAACCAAAAATATGCAGTATCATGTTTTTTCCTGTGCATTTTATTGATAAATGGGCAAGGTATTTATCCGTTTCAGAAGTTTTTAAGAAATCTGGCATCGATTTGTTAGAGCATATTTTTGCATATTTTAGCCTTAAGAGCATATATTTGCATATTTTAGGTTTAAGAGCATATTTTAGCATAAGAGCATATTTTTAGAGCATGTTTTAAATTTTTAGAGCATTTTTCCACTTTTTAGAGCGTATTTTTACATTTTTAAAGCATTTTTTTTTTCAATTTTTAAATCCTTTCTTTTAAAATTTTTTTTATGACAACATTTATTTTTAAATTTATTATCCAACAAGGATGTTTTTTTTTTCAACAATTACGGAATTGTGACGATTGATTCCCCTTTGGCCTGTTCTTGCATCATATCGGTATATGAAACTATGTTTTCTTTAGATTCAGCAACTTGGTAGAAAATATTAAGGCAAATATTTTTGTAGAACATATTTAACCCTCTAACTGTCGCATATAACGGTATTTGGAGGGTCTATTCTCTAACAAATTGTAAAAACCACCGCAAAAAAGGGGACATATTTTTTTTAAGAGCATATTTTTATTGTTTTTAGAGCATATTTTCCGTTTTTAAGGGCATTTTTTAAGCGCATAAAACGTGTTTTTTAGAGCATATTTTTGGTTTCCCTGGTTATGAGCAAAACCTTGAAATTTACATTGGCTTTTTCGCGAATTAACATGTTTAAACACTAAACAGGCTTTTAATAACATTGGTACGCCACAAAAACATTTAACAAAGTGTTTTTGACACTCAAACAAAATTTTCCACTCAAAAAAAATTTACACTCAAAAAAAGTTTAGTAAAAAAAAAGTTTACACTAAAAAAAAAAAAAAAAAATTGTAAAAAGAGGAATATTTCAAACAAGAACTTTCTAGTCAGAACTTTTGAACAATTTTGTTTTTTAGTTAAAAACAATTAAAATCACAGAAAGAAAACAATAAATAAAATCACTAAGAAGTGTTTAGCCATTGTGAAGAGTATTTATGAATTCAGCCAAGTCGAATTTAATTTTTTTGCTTTGTTTTTTTGAAATTTTTTAGCAATTAATAAGTGTTTTCTATGACACATATTTAAAAAATATTAAATTTATCGAAATTTTTATAAAAAGTTCGAAAACATGTAGATATACTATATCACGGTTGAAACATATAAGGCGTTATAATATTAGTAAACAAATCCTCCAAGTTAATTGTTTGACAGGTGTCGGTGTTTTTTCCACTTTAAAAATTTTAAATTTCAAGAACTTTTATCAGTTAAAATTCGTTTATTTTTTAAGAAAAATTAATTTCAAAATCGTTTTTTAAAATTGATTTTCCTCAGTGTGTTAAGATTTTTTAAATTTTTCCAACAATTTAAGATATCACCCATGTAGATCTTATGTAATTGCAATAAAAAATTTTAAGTCTTATCACACGTAAGAAAAACAGATTTAAAAAAAATCAGGTGAATGATGAAAGTCAAACCCTAATTTTTTTAGCTCAAATACTGGATTTTTTTTTAAATAATCTGTTTAACTTATTTCAGATACAGGAGGCATTTTATATTTTTCATTATATTTTCTTTGACGTTCCTCTTCCTGTTCGATTGGGTGATGTTTTTTGCAATGAGTGCTGATATTAGAAGATGATTTAAATGTTTTAGGACACCAGTTGCAAGTAAATGGCTCCATGCCGGTGTGTACAAGCATATGTGTCTAAAAGTCAATGGAAATTGTTATAGCATCATTTGGTTTTTATATGGTTTCATGTTGAGCCTACCTGTAAGCCCCTTGAGCATTTAAAACTCTTGTCGCATAATGTGCATGTGTGTAAAGTTTTTGTATGAACATATTTTATATGTTTTGCTAGAGCCATAGCATTGGCAGTTATTTTATTACATATGGGACAGATTTTTGTTTGTTTTCCTTCCTCCGCATGTTTGTATTTCATGTGTAAATCTAAGACTTTCTTTTGAGATAGACCTGCACCACAGATTTTACAATATACCAATGGAAGTTTCTTGCCCTCATGTGCTAACATATGACGTTTTAGTTTTGCGGGATGCATTGATAATCCACATAGTTCACAGATCTTCATTTGCGAGTACCTTTTTAAATGAACGCCTCTTACGTGGTTGTCAAGGCATTTCTTGCCCGGATAGCTAAAAAACATTAATATAAAGTTTAAGTTTTACATGAATTTATTTAAAAAAAATTGACATTTTAATATTATATTAAACAATAATTTACCATAAATTAGAAGTTCAACCGGATTTACTATACAATTTTAAAACAGAGTATATTTAAACGCAATATTCTAAAAACACAACTACCATATATTTACTAACTGGGTAAATTTTAAACTTAGAACAGTTTCTCATCGAAAAATTTAACGAAAACTCTTGTTATAGTTTTTACGAAAAAAAAACTATGACAAAATTATTTTATAATTGGAAATCTATAATATACACTGAAATTAAAAAAAATATATTTCTAAAAATTCATTAAAATTAAAAAAAAAAAAATGGAATTCAGAAAAATTCAATTGAAATTCAAAAAGTGATGAGTGAGTTTGAATTTAAATAAATGCAGTCGAATTTAAAAAAAATAAATTTCAAAATATTCCTTGTAGAGATGGGAGCGTGAGTGAGTTTTGATTCACACTCACGCACGCTCACGAAAGGAATTTTTATATCACGCACGCACTCACGAGTATTTTTTTCTACTCACACTCACTCACAATCACGTGAATAATTTTAAGACAACTCATACAAGTTTCACTCTCTTAGACACACACTTAAAAAACCCTTATTTATAAAAAAAAATCAACAATTTTTTTTTTTAATTTTTAGCAAAATTTAAATTTTAGTCAAATTTTACAATACATATATTTTTGTTATTTTTAAAACAAAATTTAAAGTTTTGCCAAATTTTACAATGTTTTTTTTTACTTTTTTTGGGACAAAAGGAAATACGAAGAGAAAATAAATCACGCAAACTCATGTAAAAAAATTGACTCTCGCACCACCACACTCACGAAAAAATCCAGCTTTACTAACCAGCTATTACTCTACTGTATCACAATTGAAATATACAAGGCTTTATAATATTAGTAAACAAATTCTCCATGTTAATTGTTTGACATATTTCGGTGTTTTTTCCACTTTAAAAAGTTTAAATATCAAGAACTTTTATCAGTTAAAATTGGTTTATTTTTTAAGAAAAATCAATAAAAATTAATGTCAAAATTATTTTTTTTAAATTGATTTTCATCCGTGTGTTAAGATTTTTAAATTTTTTTTCAACAATTTAAGATATCACCCATGTAGATCTTATGTAATTGCAATAATAAAATTTTAAGTCTTATCACATGTAAGAAAAAACGATTTAGAAAAATCAGGTGAATAATGAAAGGCAATACCATATATTTTTTTTAGCTCAAATAACGGATTTTTTTTTTTAAATAATCTGTTTAACTTATTTCAGATACAGGAGGCATTTTATATTTTTCATTATATTTTCTCTGCCGTTCCTCTTCCTGTTCGATTGGGTGATGTTTTTTGCAATGAGTGCTGATATTAGAAGACGATTTAAATGTTTTGGGACACCAGTTGCAAGTAAATGGCTCCATGCCAGTGTGTACAAGCATATGTGTCTAAAAGTCAATGGGAATTGTTATAGCATCATTAAGTTTTGATATGTTTAAATATTGAGCCTACCTGCAAGCCCCTTGAGCATTTAAAACTTTTGCCACATATTGTACATGTGTGTAAAGTTTTAGTATGAACATATTTTATATGATTCGCTAGAGCCATATCATTGGCAGTAATTTTATTACATATGGGACAGATTTTTGTTTGTTTTCCTTCCTCCGCATGTTTGTATTTCATGTGTAAATCTAGGACTTTCTTTTGAGATAGACCTGCACCACAGATTTTACAATATACTAATGGTAGTTTCTTGCCTTCATGTGCTAACATATGACGTTTTAGTTTTGTGGGATGCATTGATAATCCACATAGTTCACAGATCTTCATTTGCGAGTACCTTTTTAAATGAACCGCTCTTACGTGGTTGTCAAGGCATTTCTTGCCCGGATAACTGAAAAACATTAATATAAAATTTTAGTTTTACATGGGTTTATTTAAAAATTGACATTTTAATATTATATTAAACAATAATTTACCATAAATTAGAAGTTCAACCGGATTTACTATACAATTTTAAAACAGAGTATATTTAAATGCAATATTCTAAAAACACAACTACCATATATTTACTAACTGGGTAAATTTAAAACTTAGAACAGTTTCTCATAGAAAAATTTAAAGAAAACTTTTATATTTTTTTTTTCTGAAAAAAGCATATTTTACAATTGAAAATTCTAAAATATACACTGAAAAAAAAAAATAATGTTCTTTATTTATTTAAATATGTATTAATAGAAATATAAATACATATCGATTTTTAATTAATACTTAAATAAAAGTTCAAAGCGACTTTTACTTTTTTATTTTTTGATAACTGGTTTACGCCTATTATTTATATTTATATATACATACTTATAAGTTCTTCTGTGTTCATATTTTTATATTAAAAACTTTTTTAAGTACATATTTTTGTAAGTAGAAATTAGTAAGCGATTATGGCAATGGGCTAGGTTAAAAGAAATGAAATAAATAAATACTAAATATCAAAATATTCCTTGTAGATGAGCTCGTGAGTAAATTTTGAGTCACACTTACAAGGTTTTATTTTTTACTTTTTTTTCACGACAAAAATAAATATAAGGAGAACATAATTCACGCAAACTCATGCAAAAAAATCGACTCTCGAACCACCACACGCAAAAATCTTACTCAAGCGCACTAACTCACGCATTTTTTTCCACTCACAACCATGTGAGTAAAATTAAGTTTCAGTCACACTCACCCATAAATCACGCAATAATCTGCTATATGTCCATCTCTACTTCCTTTAATTCAAAAAAATTAATCGGAATTCAAAGAAATAAATTGGAATTTAAAAATTTTATTTAAATGCAAAAAAATATGAGGTAGTATTAGTGAAATTTTCTATAAAAATGCAAAATGTTGGTCCAAATTTGAAGCCCACAAAAAAGCCAAGTTGAAAATTGTATAACTTATAGTATACACCCTATAGTTACACACCCATTGCACTCCAATCAAAATTTTTATACTTTTTTAACGTTAACAAAGTTAAAATCACAAAAGTGTTTTTATTACTCTTTTTCTTAATGTTTTGTGTATTGTGGAGGGTTATTCATGGGTTCGGTCAAATCGAATTTAACTTCTTTACTTTTTTTAGGTTGCCCTAGTTAATAATATTCGACACATTTTTTTTGTTAATTTTTTGCAAAAAAAAAAATAGTCAATTTTTATTATAAATTAAATAAACTGATTAATAAAGATGTTTTTTTAACGAACGGTAACATTGTTTAAAAGTACAGAGTATGTTTTTTATTTCCTTCTAAAAACTGTTTCTGCCGTTGCTCTTCAAGTTCAATTGGATGATGTTTTTTGCAATGAGTACTGATATTAGAAGTTGATTTAAAAGTTTTAGGACACCATTTGCAAGTATATGACTCAACGCCGGTGTGAACAGGCATATGCTTCTAAAAAAATAATAAGTAATAAGATATGTTTATTAATTTGTATATATGTATATATTTTACTACTACCTTCAATCCTGACGAGCTTTTAAATTCCCTTTTACATATCGGACATTTGTGCATAGTTTTCGTATGAACATAGTTCATATGCATGGCTAGAGCCATAGCATTAGGTGATATTTTACCACATATGGGACAGGTTTTGGTTTGCTTTCCTTCTACTCCATGTTTTAATTTCATGTGCAATCTTAAGACTTTTTTTTGAGATAGACCTGCACCACAAATTTCACAATATACTAAAGGTAATGATTTGCCTTCATGTTCCATCATATGTCTTCTAAGTTTTTTGGAATGTATAGATTTTCCACATAGTTCACAGATGATATATTTTCTAAAGTGAACTTCTCTTATGTGAGATTTAAGAAATCTCTTGCAATGAAACCTGAAAAAAATAAATTTAAAATTAAATTTTTAACTTTTAAATATTTTAAAACGACATTTTAATATAATAAACAATAATTTACCACAAATAAGAAGTTCGTCTGGATTTACACTATATGTTTTAAAAAAAAACCCCGTATCTTCAAAATACAATATTCTAAAAACACAACACCTATGACACTACTTTTAAAATTAAACAAGTAAAAAAAAAACGAAAAACAAAATTTGCAATAAGTTTAAGGATTATTAATAACTTTAATTTTTTTTTGGTTGATTCACGACTAAAGTCATAATCCTTACATGTTGAATTTATTCATGTTTAAAATGTTATTTAAATTTGAAACAGTTAACTTTGTTTTTTTTTTTACAAAAAATAATGTTGGGTTATATGGGTTCAAGTTGAAAAATGTAGAAGTAAATCCCCTAATATTAAAAAAAAAATTTTTTTTTAATCTACACTTTGGTTAACGTTGTGAAGGGTATTTAAAAATTCGTCACAGCCAAATATAGTCAGTTACTTGTTATTATTTATTATTGTTACAAAAAATCCAATGTCTTATTTTAAATTATTTTTTTATTTTAAGCTCGGTACTATGTTCGTTTCTGTATTTTTTTTGGAGCCCCCAAACCATATCAAAAATAAAAAAAACAATAACTTTTACAAATCGGAAATGTCAAATTTGTAATTGTCTTTTCTATTAAATTAGCGTTAAAATAAATTTCAATATATTATCCCGTAAATTTAATAACTTTAAAAAATATTTTATTTTGCATTGATTTTGAAATTATTTTCACGTGAATTCCGAACATAGTACTTAGCTTAAACATAAATTAAACGGGTGCAGGTAGACAAATGATATTGGAATTTGATACACAAAGGTATTTTAACAAGTCGCGACCTTAGGACAACAAGGTTATATTTTTGCCTATTTTTTTAAGCAAGTAGAACCTTGTTGTCCTAAGGTCTAGAAGTACACAATTTTTTTTACACAAAAAGAAAAAAGTTTTGTCAAAAATTTTATTTCCCCAAATTTTGTTTTTTAGGTTCGTTTATTATTTTTATTTTTTTCACAATTTTTTTAATAATTTATCGTTAAAGATCTTTAAATATATGAATTTTTTAAATCAATATCGTTATTGAAACGTGACAAAAGGTTTTATTTAATTTATATGCATATTTAATAATAAAAAGATAATTCAGAGCTGAAATTAGCAGAAGAGATTATATTTTATATAATAAAGGAATGTTTAAAAGAGGGCTTAAAACTAAAAATACCTGCCTTTTTTATTGTTTATATTTATAATTTAAATTTGTTTAAATTAAAATGCAGCATTATAAAATGATTGTATTTTTAAACACCAGTAACAATTAATTTTGTAAAACGATGCTTTTTATGTCCTTCTAAAAATTGTTTCTGACGTTGATCTTCGTATTCTGTTGGATGATATTTTTTACAATGAGAAAAAATATTAGAATTTGAATTGAAAGTTTTGGGACACCATTTGCACGTATGCAACGCAATCCCAGTGTGAATGGGCATATGTTCCTAAAATCAATTAAAATTGGAAAATTATTATACTTTCTATTCTAATGTATTTTAAACGTACCCTCAAGTCTCTTGGGGCTTTAAATTCTTTTTCACATATCGTACATTTGTGTAAGGTTTTCGTATGAACATATTCCATATGCCGAGCTAGAGCATTATCATTAGCTGATATTTTATTGCATATGGGACACTTTGGCTTTTTTTCCTCTACAGTATGTTTGAATTTCATATGTAATCTTAGCACTTTCTTATGAGATAGACCAGCACCACAGATTTCACAATATACTAATGGTAATGATTTGCCTTCGTGTTCTAACGTATGACGTTTCAATTCAGTGGGATGTATAGATTTTCCACATAATTCACATATCTTCATATATTTTCTTAAATGAACAGCTTTTATGTGAAAGTCAAGGAATTGCTTACCCGCAAAGCTGAAAAATAAATTTTTAACAAAGAGAGCTAAAGCTAAACAATAATTTGATTACTCAAATGTCTACTTATTTTTACTACAATTGGAAAGTTTTGTATTGACAATTTCCAGCTGTAGTATAAAAAGTAATAGTATTAAGTATTTCGCATTTAAACTAAAAAAAATATAAAGAAAATAATAGAATTATTGTTAGTCCAAGTAATTCCGTTTTATTTTCTAATACAAACTTTAAACTCAAACTCGAACATTTATTTTGGCACCCGCTCTAAATTATCGGATGACAAGAATATTTATTAATAACACTATTCTACAAAAAGACAAGAATCTGCCATCAGATGCCATTTAATGCACCCTCATCAGTAATTTAGCACCTACATATATTTTAGAAATAATTTTAAAATTTTCTAGCTTTTTTGTATATTTTTTTAAGTGGTACTTAATGTTTTTTTAACTGTTTAATTGGTACTTTTAAAAAATGGTACTAAGAAAATAAATATAAAATGTTTTTTTATAAAATAATAGCATATTAACTTTTCTTAAAAGACACTTTTTACAATGTCTTTAAATAATACTTGAACAAAATGAGTCATTAATGTAATGGTACTTTAAAAACAATCTTTATTATTTATAAAACGGTATACTTACACTTTATAAAATGATATTTTCACGAAATGGTTGTTTTTTTTTTTTAATTTTAATACCCTTGAACCACAGTATGGCGGTATACTCAATTTGTCATTCTGAGGGCTTGATTTGTTTTTTTATTAGTTTATACGGATACGACCAAAATTAACGATATAACTTTCAAAAAGCTTGTAAAATATGTCAAACTAAACAGTTTTTATAAAAATATATAACAAAATATATAAAGAATACCCGTGGGCAACATTTGGGCTAAAGGAGTAAACAATGGGGTTTATGCAAAAAATGTTTGTTAGTATTAAATATAAAAGACAATAAATTACTTTCGGTTAGCACTATAATTTTCGTTAAATAATTTCGATGTGACGATACCACTGATTGTGAGTAAAATGGTTTTCGACGTTTTGGGTGAAAAAGGAGTTTATACTTTTAAGCTTAAAGAAAAAAGTGGAATTACGTATGACTCTCACTTTTAAAAATATATTTTTAATATGTCGAAACCCAAGAAGAGAAAAAAAAACAATTGTCTTTAATTATATTGCAAAAAAAACCGTAAGCTTTCTAAAGTAAAATATATAATTTTTGCTCTGCCTAAACAAATGCATTAAAAAACTATTTTGGAATTAATTAGTAAAAAACTTAGTATGTACCGTGTCTAGCTTTTTTATTCGCAATTTTCAATAAGGCTCTCGAAAAAAATCAATAATTTTATCCTTATAATGCACCGTCCGGCAAAAATTAAAAAAAGTCGTAAAACACGAGCTGGATAATATACGTTTAAAACTAGAGAAATGTAGTAAAACTGCATCTACAGTTTTTCTTTTTGTGATCCTGTTTCCTTTTAAAAGGTCTTCAAAGTTTTAGAGGATTAAATTAAATAAAATATTTTTTTAATATTTATACTTGTCGTAGGATGACACTAGAGACAGCAAATGAAAGAGGAGGATCTCCCCTAAGTTTCCTATTTTCTTATTTTTACATTTCAGGAATGTAGGGTTACGTCCTTTCAAAAATGTGTCTTAATTATCATTTAAAATTTTTAACAAAATAAAAATTTATAAATATTTAAAAATATTTTTGTAAAAAGGAAACACGATCATGAAATGAAAAACTGTAAATACAGATTTACTCCATTTATTTCAGGCGTATATTATCCGGATCATGTTTAATATTGGCTGTCGGACGGTGATGTAGGAAAAAATATAACATCGATTGCATAGCTTTATCTTTTAGAAAACTTGACATACAAAACATTTTTCATTACAAATACGACCGTTAGTTTTTTACTAATAATTTGCAAAATACAAAAAATTTTATCGTGATAAGTGGTCTTTACTAAACCCAACTTATTTTTAATTTGGTTTTTATATCCGACCTTATCCGACCTATATATAGTGTTAAATTATAAAAAGTTAAAAAATGTACTTACTTTTTACCACATTCTTTACATGTAAACTTTTTCTCTTCTTCTGGTAAATGTCGAAGTTGATGTAATTCCAAAGAGGCTGTTGAACTAGACACTTTACCACATATATTACATTTGAATTTTTCTGGATCTACATGACGATAAACATGTTCCTGCAATGTTCTGCGATTATAAAGTTTCCGTTCGCAACAAACCGCATAGGGTTTATCATTATGTTCCTGTTCAAAATGTTTACGTAGAGCTTCCCAGTCGGTTAATGGTATTTGGCAAATAACACACGCCATTTTAAAGTGTTCAGCTAAAAATTTATCTATTTCTAAAAAGTCTACAGCTTTATTAGGGTTTCTTTTTTTTCTGCCCGATTTTATTTTTTCTGTTGTTTGTATATATTCAAGTTCATTGTTAATTTCATTCGCTGATTTTTCGGAATTTTCCAAACTGTTAGCAGTAGTTGTAGCAGCATTTTCGACATTATTCTCAATAGATTTTGTAGATCTGCAAGATTCTTTTTTTTTATTGTTACGCTTAGAGGGTGGTTTAGAATGTTTTGATTTTTTTAAAGGATCTTGTTTTGTTGAAACATTTTCGTTTAAATGTCGTTTTCTTTTAGTTTTTTGTATTTGTTCCATGCTTTTATCGTCCATATCTTCATCCTGTTCTATTTTAATAATTGGCTTAATATCTTCGACCCATACTTGGTTTATCAAAATTTCTGGTTCTGCTTCAACTTTAAAAACTAAACCCCTATTTTCATCAAAAATTTCTTGTTCATCAATGGTTTCATCCTCTTTTTGTGGTTTTAATATTATTTTACTTAAATCATTATGAGCTTTTTCAATATCCATATAAAATTGGTGGAAATCATAAAGTGTCTGCCAGCAGTAAGTGCAAATCCAAGAGGAAGATAATAAAGAATCCTAAATAAAAGAGATAAATGTTGAGTATACCCCCATATTTGGAAAAAAGTCTTCTAGACAAGATCACATTCAAAAATATTGCATTTTTTTTTTGCAAATTATAGGATTTATAAGTAATAAAAAAATCGAGAAGTCGTAACTTTATTAGCGATTTCTCCAAGTTAAAAAAATGTGCTAGGGTAAAAAACCTTATTCATATGAAAAAAAGCAGACCTAAGAAAGTACGTAGGTTTACCTACAGACCATACTGGCTTGAAGGGTTATTTAAAAATGTTGAAAGTGATTAAAGATGACTTGTGCAGATGGTGTGGGAATGAAGAGACAGTGGAAAATTCATTCCACACCATTTTTAATTTTCTTTCGAAGGTTTTTTTTTTTTTCTTAAATGCAGTTTTCGTCGGCCCTCAAACTTTCCCCCAAACGTCTGAATATTTTTAGTACCGAACCCGGCTGTGGGGAGCCAAGTTTCTCCCAATATTAAATTAGTCTTTTATTCTAGAGTAGGTGGCGTATTTATTACGTTTTTGTGTGCTCCATTATAAATTGGTAACAAAAAACATTGCACTTACCATCACCCAAAAATGTTTTTCTATAATACTTTTAATATTTAATTCTTGTGTTGAATTAACATTTAAGCACTCTTTATTTTTTTGTAAACACAATAAACAATCCTCCATTTTTTTATAAAATCTTTTTTTTTAATGGATTGAAAAAAAAAACTTTTTCTTCGGATTGTCATTCATACGGAATAATATCAGGGTTGCCAAAAATTTCAATTCTATTAGTTCTATAGTTTTTTAACAAAATAGTTCAATTGAAATCACTCAATTGATCTATGTGAATTACGTCCTTAACACCTGTTCCACAACTGATAAAAAACTTAGCAATAACGTGAAATTGATATAACGCCAAAATATATATAGCATTTATTGTTTGGCAATTTGGCTGAGCAACTATTGCTGGCAATAAAACTTCAAAATCGAACGTCATCTTTGTTTAGAATTCATCAAAATAGACGAAAAAAGTGTTATTTTGTTTATTCTGGCGACGTTATTCGTTATTGCCTTCGAAAAAAAATCAGGTGCAGACCTGGTGTAATATCCGCTGAGCGGATTCCGCTCTAGTTAAGTTGAAAAATATATTCACCAATCAATAATAGTGTCACAGACTCATAAGTAGAGTTTTATAACAAAAAATGGGGGGAAAAATAAAAACCGATCTGGCATCTATTTTTCTTATGGCGCGTTAGACAATAATCACAATTGGAGCGGCAAGCTGTTTTCCGCAATTGTCCTCATAAAAATAGAATTGAATCTAGTCAGAACTTCGAAGAATGAAATACTTTTCGAATGAATTCTCAAAAAAATACATTAAATTTTTATAGTCAGTGAATGCATTCGATTTCATAAATCAACATTGAATGCAGTCCTTGAAATTCATTCGATTGAATGGAAAAAAATGAATGCATTCGATTTATTGTTCATTCAATTTAGAAAAATCAAATGCTTTCGATTTTTTATCATTCCACTGCGAATGCAATCGATTTTTTAAATAAATAGACCAAAACGGATCCAAATTTTGCCCCGTAGTATCGCCGACTCTTTTTACATACGATGGCCTTAATGGGCACTAATTTTTGTATCAAAAAAAAAATGGTGTTCCCGAAAATTTTAAAAATGCACATATTAACTGCATACACGACAAAAAGTGTGAAGAGTGTTGGAGATACTATGTACAAAAAATTGGCTCCGTTTTGCTCTATCTTGGTTAGTTTTTTAAGTTTTTTATGCAATAAATGGATAAGCCATTCGATTTTTCAAATTGAATGAAAAGAAAATCGATTGCATTCGCAAGTGAATGCATTCCATTTTTAAAAGTCAAATGAAAAAAAAAATCGAATGCATTCAATTTTTGAAAGTCGAATGAAAAATAAATCGAATGCATTCGATATTTATAAATCGAATGAGTCTAAAGTGAATTCATTCAATTCGCTAAAATGTGATTGGGGAATGCAATCAATAAATTTTCATTCAAAATGCCAAATCGAATTTAGGAATGAAATCCTTCAAAGCTCTGAATCTAGTTTGGCGGAAAAACGCAGCGGTTTTTTGTTTTTATACAAAACGTGTGTGAACAGTTGCGTAAAAACGTTTCCCGCTCCAATTGTGATTATTCTCTCATATTAGCTATCTCTTTCTAACCTAAGAGATTAATCACAATTTGAGCGGGAAGCGGAAAAACGCGTCAAAAATCGAGCGATTAATTTAAATTAAGCGTCAAAAAAACTGGGGGTTAAAGAGGGCTACTTTAGACGAACCACTTTAATAAAACAATTTTAAATATTTGTTATATTTTTGGAGTCAGAGAGTGTGTTTGTTCACTGGGTACCTTATTTATTGTTAAACATCAGTGTCATTTATGTCCGCTACAGCTGGTATTTTATGAGTTTGTAAGTATTTTTGTTTGCGTTCCGCCTCTAGCTCAACAGGGTGATGTTTTCTTCGATGATGATGCCAACTTGTACTTGATTTAAACGATTTGGAACACCAAGAGCAGGAATATAAATCAATACCGGTATGAATAGACACATGCTCCTAAAACCAATAACGTAATGAAATAGATAAAACAAATAATTTGTTAATGAAATTCTATGTTGCCAGCAAAAGTTTTTTTACTTCTAAATCTCAAAATCTCGCTCCATCATATGGTACTGTATTATTTTATGCACTAGCATATGATTGAAACGAGATTTCACCTCAGATGTAAATATACCTTAAGTGCAGTGCTTTAAAGCTACAACAAAACTCATTAAATATTACACAAATTCAAAAGCAAATACAAAAATTTACGCACAAGCATTATTTTCTACGCCATAATATATCTTATTCGGAGGTCTTATCAAAAATATTTCTAAGGATTTTCAAAAGAAAATCGTTCCAACAGAACTTTCTTTTTTAAAATTAAAATAGAATTGATAGAAGAACTAAAACATAAAGCTTGAAAGCGCTTCTTCAGGCAATATAAAAAGAGTTTCAAATGTGGTTGTATTATATAAGATTCAAAATTTTTGATATTATGTACATATATCGTTATACATCGATTCATTCAAATCGAATCACGCATTAGAACTCCCAGTTCTTACCAGCCTAGGCTTTGGAATCCTTTGGCAACCAGTTTTTCAAGTCAAAAAGAAAAAAATCATACTTTGCAATTTGAATGTGAATTTTTATACATTATTTAAAAATGGTTATTTTCGGTTTACTACAAAATGTATGCTTACTTTTCCACTTCTGGTTTTTTAAGGTTAGCGATATTTAACAAAGCTGGTACGTTTTTTTTTTTTTTTGTAATAGCTCAAAATTACTTCAGCTTTGACTGGTATGAATTTTGCTGCAATCGGTCCAGTACCTATTTACGGAATAGCCAAATTATTAAAATAAACCACTGTACACCGTTGCGTATGATTGTTATTTAAAGGCAATTATTAATATAAACCACTGGGCACCGTTGCGTATGATTGTTATTTAAAGGTAATTACAATATTAATTATTCGCCACTAGTACAGTTTTCAAGCATTTATTATTATAATTATAATAAAAGTGCACTAACTTCAAATGCGTATAAAACAAAATCTAGCTCTGAACTAGAAAAAAGCCTTTATGGAATATGTCAACTTTCATTTGCTTTTGGTTTCATCCCATTCCGATTTTGGGTGTTGCATTGTGTTATTGAAGTATTGGCTATCAAAAGGTTTTTTGCATGCGTTTATCACAATTTTATTTTAATAACTCATGTTTTTTAAGGCTCAAAGAGCTTTCGATAACAGTTATAAAAAATAAAAGTTTTTTATTTCTGTTATTTTGAACAGATATTTATATAAATCATTTCAAACTGTTATTTTTAATTTTATTTGAAAAAATATTTTTGGACAGTTAAATTTATTTTTTTTTTTTCAATAAATCTCATAACAGTTAAGCTGAATTCACAATGACGGAGTACTCTGTGCCAGAGAGTGGATTTTGTTCTTTTCTCTTTCGCACTTACACAATTTTTGTATGATGGTATCTCTATTTTTAGAGATGGTACTCTGAAGTACAGAGTACTCCGACATTGTGTCGGAGCCTTTATGGTCTCTGTTTTTGTTACTTTACTTTAAATAAATCGTCTACCATAAGGCCTGTAATCGTTTTTAACTATAAATGAGAAAATTCATTTAAAGTAAAATCAATAATATTATGTTTTTAATATTTTTTGAGATTTATCGATTAATCAATAATTTTCTGATTAATCGACCCGAATAAACGATTATTCAATTTTTGGCAATTTTGCGAATAACCGGCTGGGTCGAATAATTGGAAACATTAATTTTTAACAATCCCGCAAAGCGGCAAAATGAAGTTTGCGAAAAAGCATTTTTCACAATCCACCCAACCCAACATATTTAGATAGAACTTTGTTGTATATTTAAAGCACCTTACTCAGAAGTGAACGTACTATTTTAATGGATTTTTTATAACTCTATAATATAAATATGTATATAAATTTTACCTTTAATGCTCTTTGGGTTTTAAAACCCTTGCCACATATTGTACAAGTATGTCTATCATCCGTATGAACAGTTTTTATATGTCTTTTTATACTAAGTTTAGGTAATATTTTTTTGCATATTGGACAGGGCATTGGTTGTTTACCTCCCAAATGTTGTAGTTTCATGTGTAATTTTAAGACTTTTTTATGACTTAGAGCTACACCACAAATTTCACAATATACTAAAGGTAACGATTTGCCTTCATGTTCGAGCATATGTTTTTTTACTTCTTCATAATAAAGGGATTTTCCGCATATTTCACAGATCTTAAAATATTTTTTTAAATGTACGCGATTTATATGAATATTGAGAAAACCCGTTGAAGCGAAACTGAAAATAAAAGATGCATAGATTAAATTTATCCACTCAACAGAATGTATTAAACTGTTTATGTAACATACTTTTTACCACATTTGGTACAATGAAATTTTTTTCCCTCTTCAGGTAAATGTCTAAGTTTATGGTATCGCAAGCCTTTTTGTGAGGACAACATTATACCGCATTGATTACATTTAAATTTATTTGGGTCAATGTGGGTTTGCACATGTTCCACAAGCAAGGTGCGGCGATATATCTTCTTATTGCAACAAACAGCATAACCTCGCTGGCGATGCTCTGTTTCAAAATGTTTATTTAGCGTTGCGAAATTGGTCATTGGACTTTGACAAAGGGCACAAGACAATTTAAAATTTTCCGCTATGAATTTATCTCTTTGTTCATGAGTTAGTTGTTGACGTTTAATAAGCTCTTTGGGTGTTTTTTTTCTGATTCTTTTTTTGACATTTTCATATTTATAATCAGATTCGAAATCATCAGATTCAGAGGAATTTAAAAAATCGTCGGTTTTAGATAACGCCTGCAATGTATTCTGATCATCAGTTTTTGGTTCTGTTTTAAATTGGGAATTTTTCGATTCATCAGATTCATTTTTAGTAAATTCATCGTGGTCATGTTCTAGCATGTGTTTTTTTAATTCTTCCACGCACATAGTTTTTCCGCATTTTTTACAATTTTTTTTAAATGTTTTAGAGTGATGTTGAGTTATATGTTCGTTCAGATATCCCTTTGTAACGAATCTGCAAAGATATGATTATTAGTTTTCTACTATGTATATTATTTTTTAGCAAATAAATTACAAAATCTTGCACTAAACTGTAACAGCATTATTCAAAATGAAAAACGAATCGATGAATACCCTCAACAATGCCCAAAATACGTTTTTAGTGATTTTAATTTAACGTAAAAAAAATTTTCTTTCACAATTTTTTCAATTCAAAAACCATATGTAAAAAATAAATTTGTTCGAAAATTCTGGCTACAAAACATTTTAACAAAAAAACTTATTTTAGTAAATTTTTTAACAAAAATTTTTTTTCGAGTGTGAACATTTATTTTGAGTGCAATCATTTTTTTGAGTGACAAAAATAATTGAATTGCATGTTCTTCGGAAAAGTCAAGTTTTAGCCAAAACATACATGAGAACATAACATGAAAAAAGCAGCTAAACTAGAAAAACCCAAATGTAATTTTGTTAGTTTCGATAAGAACTTCGAAAAATTCCACACGAAAAGGAGTTTGTACTCAAAATGTTGCACTGTGTAATATCTATACTTTATTGGGCCCCATAATGTTATTACGATGAGTTACAAACTGAATGACAAACGCATATACCCATATCCACTATCATAAAATATTTATAATAAAATAACACACATACCTTTTACCACATTCAGTACATGAAAATTTTCTTCCTTCTTCTTGGGGCAGATGTCTGAGTAGATGAACTTTTAATACTTTGTCAGAGCTCATAACTTTACCACATGTATTGCATTTTAATTTATTTGGATCGACGTGACGGGCATGTACATGATCTCGTAATTCACCTCGTCGATAAAACTTTCTGTTGCAACATACAGCATAGCCCCTCTGTTTATGTTCCGTTTGGAAATGTTTTACTAGTGTAACAAATTGGGGCACTTCAATTTGGCAAAGTTCGCAAGACATTTTAAAGTTTTCCAATAGAAACTTATCTATTTCTTCGTTTTGTAGTTTGTATACTTTTTCCTTTTTTACAACTTTATTACTTAGTTTATCAGTTAATGCATAGCCGGTTTGTGAAGTATCCGTGTCGCTTGTTTTTGAGAAATTATCAGAGTCGACAGATTCTTTTGTATTAATATCATTTTTAAACGAAGACTTTGATTCTATTGAATTTGTTAAAGAATCTTGATTAATATATTCCAAATTTTTTGTTGTTTCTAGGAACGTATCAGTTTTATCACAACTTGCTTTTTGCAGTTTATTGTCCTCTTTATTTTTTTTCTTTTCTACTTCTTTATTTAACTTTTCTGGCTTTAAGTCATAATCTGCAGAAGAATCTAAATCGTCTGAATTTAAAGGATTTAGTACCTTTTCAGTTGTATCTAACATCTGATGTGAATCATTATCTTCCAACATTAAGACTTTGTCTATTTTAAAATTTTCTATGTTTAAGGGAAATCTTTCTGTGTTTAAGGGATCTTGATTTAATTTTTCTATATCATTCATTTTATTACAATTCCGTTTTCGTTTTTTTAGTTGTAAAAGTGATATATTTTCATCGGCTAGATCTTCTTCTAGTTTAATATTTTGTTGGCAGTCTGTTATTAAAATTTCGTCTTTGAATATTTCTAAACCTAGATTAGGTTCATCTATGCCAATGTCTTTTATAACACAATGGTCCTCATGTAAACGCTTATGTGCCTTTTCTATACGTATATAGAACTTGTGGAAATCATTTAAAGCTTGCCAACAGTTAAAGCAAATCCAAGAGGAAGGTAATAAAGGTTCCTAATTAAAAAATGAGACATTTTATTTAGCAAGTTAAAAAGTCATATTCGGCCTTGCTAAGTATATTGATACCAGAGACCAAACATAACAGTTACATATATGTGTCTTTATTTTTAAAAATATCATTAAGCGAATGTTGTCCAAACTAACAAGGGAAGTCTCCCTAGTGTCACCCGCGGATCTTTATGGAATTGGTTTTATTTTTTAGATCAGAAAATCTAAAGGGACACGTATTTTTTTTTAGCGACCCAAATTTATATTTAGGGGGTAAAAAGGAGGGGGAAATGGAAGGCCATTTTTCAGTTTTTTTCGTTTATCTCCTATATTATACAAAGAAACCTAGTCATGTTACATACCAAATAAAAGGTCTTTGGAAAACCTATCTACGTGTGCTAAGAACGTGTCCTAACATGCACAACTTTTCTTCATATTGAGTAAAATACCAACATTTTAGGACATTTTTGTTAATAAGTCGATAAATATTAACTTCTTTGGCCCGTTGTTAGCACCACGAGATAGGTATTTTTAATACCTCTTATCTGATACCACACATGCCTATATCAATTTTGTATAAATAGGCGTAAATGGTAAAAAACTGAAAAAGGTCAATTTCCCCCCATACAAATCGACCCCCCTAAAAATGAGTTTGGGCCGCTAAAAAAAAATACGTGTCAAATTAATTTTCGTTCGTAACATATCCAAATTTCATGAAGATCGGAGGGTGACACCAGGAGACTTCCCTTGTTAGTTTAACGTAGTCACATTTTCTAGCGAAATGTAATTTGGCTTATAAACAGGCCAAATCTGTTTTCAGATTAACTAAACTAAGTTTAACTGAGATCTTAAAAAATCAGCCTAAGAGATGGAATTTAAAATCCCTGCACTCGGCCAAACGTTCGCTACGCAGAAATATTGTAGGGGGTCAACAGAAAATGTCTCCATCATTTTTCCAAACGATTAAACGGAAGAGCTCGCAAAACAAGGTGCTTATGGTGTTGGTATCTGTGTATATTGATCCACCAATCCAACACTTTAGATCGCTACGCAATAGTCTAAACACCGCAAGCGCTAATAGAAATAGCCAATAAGTACGATCAGTAGAAGATCGTGGTCATGTTACAGCCTGAAGAAAACTCAGACTTATCAGATGAAACTTACTGGATTGATCACCGGGCACTGTCTTATAGGTTATCACAGAAAGAAAATGCCTTATCTCCAATGCCAATTGCAAGAGACGCGAGCACTTAGGAAACGGTCATACATATTCTTTACCATATCTTGCAGTTCCATTCACAAAATTGTATTGAGTGCAAAAAAATACAGACATACCATAATCCAGAAATGCTTTTCTATCAAATTTTGTATATTATATTCTTTCCAAAACGATGAATTTGACTTTATGCAATCAAATTTATTTTTATTAATCTCCAGGCATAACAAACAATTTTCCATTTTATATATTTTTTTTAATAAAATTAAACTTCTCAAAACTTTCTTCTTTGAAGTTATCAATTCATACTGAGTGACGACAGAGTAGCCAAGGCTCACAAAATTTCGTTTTATATGGTATCATTTTTTGTAGTAAAAAAAGTTAATTCGAGGTCAAACACCAACATTAGGCTTGTTTTTTGCAGACTGGATCAAGATTAACTCCATTTAGTTAAAAAAAAAAATGGGTCAATCAAGTCCAGAATTTTTTTCAGAATCAACATACAATTAGTAAATATAAACAGGAAAAAAATAATCGTTGTCCAAACTTAATTTTATTTTACTGTTTGTAGGTCTATTCGATTACCCAAATTTCTTACTATTTTTACTACAACTGGAAAGTCTTGTTTACTTTTTGTATTGAAAATTTCCAGCTGTAGTAAAATGAGTAAAAAATAGTAGATTGTAGTAAAGTAATCAAATAGGCCTTGTATTTACTTATTTTAGCCCTGTTTTCGCATGACCGTATATACGTTTACCCATACAAATTTTAAATTATCCACGTTTATTTTTAGCGTGCATAATTATCGGCGTTAATTTAAAGCGTCGATAAAAAGTGAAGCCAAGTTCACATTTTCAATGAAATAGCATAGACACAACCCTTTTTTTCTTGTTATAGCAAAGACATACATCTATTTTTTCTTGTTTGCCTTAATAAATTTTGACAACAACCACAGTGATGCCAAGTACATTTTGTTAAACGTGGATGCGTTTTCGGTTAAACGGTTAATGTTAACATATATACGGTTATGCGAAAACAGGGCTTTTATGTAGATTCAGAAAAAAATTATAAAAAAATTCTAGACTTGATTTGACCCATTTAACTAATTTATTAAGAGTCTGTAGTTGGTTTATTACTGTCCATATTTATTCAGTCTTATCCGCAATGGTTCGAACCATGATGTGTATGTGATCCTCCGTCATGGGTACGAAACCTCTCGGTCGTGTTGAATGGGTTAGTGTGAGGCGGGACTGTTTGCAAAAAAAAATTATAACACAAACGAGTTTTTTTTAAACTAATTTGTGTTGTTCATTTGAACCAATTTATGGTGGTGCCTATTTTACAAAGTCGGATTATAAATATATTAAAATTAAAGTACAGTTTAACTATTTATTTCAGTAACTGGAGGAATTTTATGTGTTTCTAAATATTTTTTCCTTCGTTCCTCTTCATATTCAACTGGGTGATGTTTTTTAAAGTGATGGGTCCAACTTGAATTGGATTTGAAATTTTTAGAGCACCAATCACAAGTACGAAACACGATATCGGAATGAGTAGCCATATGCCTCTAAAAATTAATTGCAATTAAAAAAAAAATGTTAACTATGCATAGTTCATTGGCAAATTAAACATACCTTAATATCCCGGGGCGTTTTAAAAGTCTTATCACATATTTTACATGTTTGTACATTTTTAGCCTTATGAACATACGCTATATGTCTTCTAAGAGCAACGATATTGGCCGAAACTTTATTGCATGTTGGACAAGTTTTTCTTAGGTCTACTCCATTCGGATGTTGGTACTGCATGTGGTGTCTTAAGACATGCTTATGAGATAGACCTAACCCACAGATTTTACAGTATACTGTTAAAGATTTCCCTTCATGTTCTAACATATGTCGATCAAACTCTTCTCTTTTAATAGATTTACCACAAACTTCGCAGATCTTATAAAATAGTTTTAAATGTACTTGTTGTAAGTGATAGCGGGCTCTCGCACTTGTAGCGAATCTGTAAAGTAACAAATTAAATATAAAATTCTGCTGTGCCGAAATTACTTTTCTTAATTTGATAAAGGTAGTTTTTGGAAAATTCATAATAAGACTATAAATATTTGATCAAACATTTTGTTGATACATACCTCTTACCACATGCACTACATGGAAACTTTAACTCTTCTTCGGGTACATGTGTAAGTAGATGATTATTTAAGAATATTTTGCTAGCCAATATTCTGCCACATTGGTTACATTTGAATTTATTTGGATCGACATGTCGATAAATGTGTGTCATCAAAAGACACCGAGCATAGAACTTTCTATTGCAACAAATAACATATGGCCGCTCCTCTTTATGTTCCAAATCAAAATGTGCTGTTAAAGTTCCAAAGTCGGCCATTGGAATTTGACACAGAACACAAGACATTTTAAAATTTTTTGCTAAAAATTCGTCTCTTTCTTTTAAAGTTGGTTTTTCTTTCCGTTTAGTCTCCTCTTTACGCCCTCTTCGATAAGGCCTTTTCTTTCTAGTTTGTAGATTTCCAGAATCGGAATTGTAGGATAACTTTTTAGATCGTTTTAAAGGTCTAGCTATCTTAGATGAATCTGTAGAATAATCTAGATCATTAGATAACATTTGTAAACTGTCAGCATCTTCTAACTCTGGTTCAGTTTCGGAATTTTCGGAATTTATTTTCCATTTCTTACAAGATTGCTTTTTCTTTTTCTTGGATAACGACAAATTTTTAGATTCATTTTGAGCAGGTAAACTGTCAGAATTTTCTTCGAACTCCGGTTCAGTTTCGGAATTTTCTAAATTTCTTTTCAATTGCTTAGATGATGTTTTTTTATTTTTTTTAGAAAACGACTTGGATTGTTTTAAGTTTTTTAGAGGATCTTTAATTATTTGTTCTAAATCATTTATTACGTCTTTAGAATGTCTTAATTCTACGAGTGGTATATTTTCTTCGAGCAAATCTTCGACGACCTCTTCTTTAATAAATGGTTCAATATCTTTTGTGGTTGATTGATCAATTATTGTTTCTGATTCTAGATGAGATTCATTTAGGTCAATTTTAAGAATTAAATCCTTATTTTCATCTTTATGAGTATCCTCTATTTGCATATGTGTCTCCTCTATACGCATGTAGAAGATATGAAAGTCATGCAATTCCTGCCAACAGTTAAGGCAAATCCAAGAGAAAGGTGATAAGGGTTCCTAAATAAAGTAAATACATATATTTTATCTGCAATATTAAACAAAATGAAAGTTTTAAATTCGGCTGGGACGAATCTTTTATAACTTCAAAGTTAGGTAATGGATGACGTCGGTTAAGATAAAACTAACGTCCTTACAGGCCTTGATGTGCCATTATGATTTCTTTAATTCTTTAATGCATTGATCCAACACAGAAAAAAAATCACATCTGAAATGAATTTGTTCAGTAATACCCCTCTGTTCTGTCTTTCACGACTTTTTAATTTAAATGAAATTTTCCGAATCGCATAATATCGAATTTAGTGTTCTGTTGATCACATTTTCATTTAACGTTTAAATGGAAATAAAAGGTTAAACATTATAATAAAAAGTGCATTAGTTTTACTTTCACCAAACTTTATTCAAGTGAAAAAAAAAACGAAAAAAGTGAAATCTATAACACCAAAAAAATTTGGAAAATTTTATTATCACACTTTTTTTAAGTGAATTACTTTTTTTGAAAAGCGGCCATAGTATGAATTCAGCATTATTTCCCCCCCCCCCCCATACTTTTTCATGCTGAGAATGAATTTATTCATAAATATTTTTGTATGGCAAATTTTTAGATATAGTTAAAATAATAAAAAATTTAGTAAGGTAATTGAATAAACCCCTTTTTTAGCCCTTCTGTACATATTTTAAAAAGTTTGACTTTTTCCAAATAGAAGATGCATCATTTTCTATGCGTCAAACATGGAATAACGTATAACCCATAACAAAAAAATGTCTTGAATTTTTGTGTGGTTAAAGTTATCCATAGAAATAAACTCTGCTACCAAAAAAAAAACATTATTTTGCGGAGAGGTTGGGGTATTCTGTCCACAATGGTCTAAGGAACCAGAAAAACGCATAGGAAAAAGAGTCTAAAATTTTTTAAATTTAAGAATTCTACGTTTTGAAGTTTGTTGGCTAGGTAAGTTTTTCATAACATTCCCATGAGTGTGATGAATGCGATGAACATAATCAAGGAAACGTTATGGATCGAATGGTCGGAGAAATACGCTCTGCAATCTATGCTAAGATTTAGCCTCGAGTGGTGAGGAAACCATGGTTTCTAAAATGTGGAAATTTGAAATAAAAACGATAAATCGTTTGATGTGTGGCCACTCCATTAGCAAGGCGTCTTCGAAGAGCATGAAGGTTTTTAAAAGTGACGTATGTGAGTTCTGTAATGAGTTGAAGGACGCCTCAAATATATTATTTAGTTGTGTAAAGTATGAATCAGCAAGGATGAAATATTCCTTATTTTATAAATATGCAACAATTATGGAATTTTTCCAAAACCAGAAAGTCGATGACTACAATCGGGTAACGGAATTTCGTAGGAGGTAGGAGTAGTCCTATTGCACGTTAACCGAGATGGTGGCGCAAAAGTTTGGTACTGGCCAAATCTTCACTTATTCCCATTGCGGCAGGTGGAGTAACAGAAGTATCAGAAAAAAAGTTTTTCATAAACACATACATACCATATTCCATAAGTGTTTTTCTATAAGATTTTGTATGTTTAAATCCAGCCATTGTGATGAATTTACTTTAATGGTATCTAAATCATCTTTATTTTCCTCCAAACACAATAAACAATTTTCCATTTTAAAAAATTATACTTTTTTTTATAAAATTTTACAATTTTTAGTCATTTAGAACTGATGTAAAGAAACAAATATGTCTTCTTCTTGCAAATTTATCATTCATATAAATTGATATTTGGGTTGCCAAAGTTTGGGAATTTGATGGTTTGAAAGCAAATCCCCCAAAATGGGGTGTTGGTTAGGGTGGGCCGTTTTTTCACTTTTGTCCCGAATCGTCCACAACAATTTGAACAAAAACAGACGTCTACGTGTCTTTCTATTTGATTTTGATCGCTACGTTACGTTATACCCTATTCACACTTACAGTTTTAAACCGTTTTTAGCAATTATTTTTAGCATTTTCTGTCAACATACTGTAATAGAATAAAGAAAGTGCTAAAAATATTGCTGCTAAAAACGATTTAAAACTGTACGTGTGAATAGGGTATTAGGGGGCAGTTACGGGTAGCTACCCAGCCTTAATACACTGTTCACACGTACAGCTAAAAACCGTTTTTAGCAACATTATCTATCAACATATAAAAATATTGTTGCTAAAAACGGTTTTTAGCTGTACGTGAGAACAGGGTATTATATCCTATTCACACTTACAGTTTTAAACCGTTTTTAGCAATTATTTTTAGCATTTTCTGTCAATATACTGTAATGGAATAAAGAAAGTGCTAAAAATATTGCTGCTAAAAACGATTTAAAACTGTACGTGTGAATAGGGTATTAGTTAGCGTACGTAGTGTATCCAAGAAGAAGACATTTTTTTTTCTTCTCACGTACGGCTAAAAACCGTTTTTAGCAACATTATCTGTCAATATTTACTGTAATAGAATAAAGTGCTAAAAATATTGGTGCTAAAAACATTTTTAGCTGGAATACCCTATTCACATCGTTTTTAGCAGCAATATTTTTAGCACTTTCTTTATTCTATTACAGTATATTGACAGAAAATGCTAAAAATATTTGCTAAAACGGTTTAAAACTGTAAGTGTGAATAGGGTATAAGTGAGAACAGGGTATAACGCCAAATACCCTGTTCTCGAGTACATCTAAAAACCGATTTTAGCAACATTTTCTGTCAATATACTGTTATAAAGAAAGTGCTAAAAATTGTTGCTAAAAACGGTTTTTAGCTAGACGTGAGATGATTAGCTAGACGTGAGATGATTTAGCTTGACGTGAGGGGATAAAACATTTTTCGTTTATACAATTTATGAGAGAGGTACCTTAATTAAGCGGACGTAAGAAATCTTAAATTGAATGTGTTTGTTTTTTACATCAAATGCGGGATTATTTAATTCAGGTTAGAACCTTCATCATTTTTCAAAATTATTTTCAACTTCCGTCAAAATTATTTCCAACCGAGGTTTTCCTCATATATGTACATTTATTTATTTCAGCAACAGTAGACATTAGATATTATTCTAAATACTTTTTTTTGCGTTCCTCTTCAACTTCAATTGGATGATGTTTTCTACGATGTTGAAAATAACTGGAACTTGCCTTGTAAGTTTTGGGGCACCAAGAGCAAGTATATAACGCAACATCGTTATGAGTAGCCATATGTTCCTAATATAAAGAAATTGTTAAGTATTGAACATGCCATTAGAAATTAGTTAAAACTAAAATATTTATTTATAATTGTCAATTTATAAATTTTTCTCACAGCTAAAAACAGTTTTTTACCCCCAATTTTTAGTTTTAATCCGTCAATATAGTATAATTGCATAAAGAAATTGCTAAAAACCATTTTATTAAAACCGTTTTTAGATGTAAGTTAAAACAGGGTATTAAACATACCTTGACCTCACGTGGCGTTTTACAGGTCTTATCACATATTTTGCATTTTTGTACGTTTTCCGCCTTATGAACATACGCTATATGCTTACTTAGAGAATTGATATTGGCCGAAACTTTATTGCATATTGGACAATTTTTTTTTAGGTCTACTCCGACCGTATGCTGGTATTTCATGTGGCGTCTTAAACCATCCTTATGAGATAGACCTAACCCACAAATTTTACAATATACTGTTAAAGATTTTCCTTCATGTTCTAACATATGGCGATCAAACTCTTTTCTTTTAATAGATTTACCACATACTTCGCAGATTTCGGTAAATAATTTTAAATGTACTTGCTTTAAGTGATAGTCAACTCCCGATTTTGTACCAAATCTAAAAAGAAACAAATGAAATATAAAATTCTGATGTGCCGAAATTACTGTTCTTAATTTTGTTAGGGTGCGTTATTACGAGAGACAAATCTTGATAGAAAAATAAAAAATATGTCACCTCTAGCATGTTAAAGCATCATCTCTTAAATTGAATATTATTGAATAAATAATTGAATAACCTTTTAAGAATCTTTAATAATAACAAAAAAAGTAAGTTAGAATACGTTTTAAAGACATTGGGCATGACAACGAAAAATGTCACAAGAATAGAGCTGTATTTTGTTCAAGCAGTTTAATCTCTCGTGTAAACACACCTTTAAGATTCCATTATTCTAACGTTAGGGTAATCTATCGCTTTTTAGAAAAATTAGAATTGACTTATATTTGATCAAATATTTTTATTTTTACATACCTTTTATCACATACACTGCACGGAAACTTTAACTCCTCTTCGGGTACATGTGTAAGTAGATGATAGTTTAAGTATTTTTCGCAAGCCAATACTTTACCACATTGATTACATTTGAATTTATTTGGATCGACATGACGATATAAGTGTGTCATCAAAATGTAGGGAGCATAGAACTTTCTATTGCAACAAATAACATAAGCCCGCTCATCTTTGTGTTTCCCATCAAAATGAGCTGTTAACGTTCCGAAATCGACCATTGGAATTTGACACAGAACACAAGACATTTTAAAGTTTTTTGCTAAAAATTCATCTCTTTCTTTTACAGTTATCTTTTTATTACGTTTAGTCACCTCTTTTCTACGCTCTCTTTGATACGAGGTTTTCTTTTTCGTTTGTTTAGAAAGATCTAAATTTCCAGAATCGGAATTGAGAGATAACTTTTTAGATCGTTTAAAAGGGTAAGCGTTTTTAGATAAATCTGTAGAATGATCTAAATTACAGGATAGCTTTTCAGCTTCAACTTGAATTTGTAAACTGTCAGCATCTTCTTCCAACTTCAGTTCAGTTTCGGAACTTTCCAAATTTATTTCTGATTGCTTAGAAGATTGTTTTTTCTTTCTCTTGGATAACACCTTAGATAGTTGTGAATTTTTTAGAGGATCTTGATTTATTTGTTTTACATTATTTATTAAGTTTTTAGAATGTCGTATGCGGTTACTTAATTCTATGAGTGGTATATTTTCATCGAGAAAATCTTCAACGACCTCCTCTTTAACATATAGTTCAGTATCTTCTTTGGTCAATTGATCACTTATTATTTCTGATTTAAGAGATTCATTTATGTTAATTTTAAGAAATAAATCCTTGTATTCATTAATATGAGTATCTTCTATGTGCTTATGCGCCTCCTCTATACGTATGTAGAAACTGTGAAAGTCATGCAATTTCTGCCAACAGTTAAAGCAAATCCATGAGGACGTTTTTAAAGTTTCCTAGATAAAGTAGATAAATATATTTTATCTGCAATATTCTTAACAAAGCCAAGTGAAAGTGTTAAACTCGGCTGTGCCGAATCCATTATAACTTCCGGGATAGGTTGTGAAGGATAACGGTTTATACAAAACTAACGTCCATAGTGGTCTTGATGTGGCCTTATGATTCCTTTAATGCTTTATACCTCCTCTTTTCAGTTTAATTACACGCATTGTTCCATGTTATGAATCCGATTTTGAAGCATTTTTAAAACTTAGTAGGGTCCAAAGACTCTCGCGATAAATTACTTTTACCGTTATTAAAAGTTTCAAATGTTAATTGATTTAAAAAGAAATTGACTTAGAACTTCTTCAGGGGAAAAAAGGCAATGAAAGAAAAATGTTTTTTCAGAGTTTGGTATAGTTCTTCCAGAGGAAACTTCATTGCCCATTTTAAACTAACGGACGTGAGGACTAAAGGCCTAGGCACTTGAGCGCTACTAGAACTTTTAGAGCAAGTCAAGTTTACGTGCATTAAACACATCCTCTCTGCCTTGTTAAGTTTTTTTTTTGCGTAAAAATGTTTGGTGTTTTGTATTTTTAGTGCAAAGTTTGGTACTTCAAAATAGCACCCACCACCTTGTGGGCATTAGCTCCCGACAAAAGTGGTGTCACCCGACCCAGGTTGAGGTCCTTAGTCGATACACAATAGAGCTGCAAAACTATCGATTGTCTCCCATTCGATAGTTTGTTTTTAAACCATCGATAGTATCGGATATTTTAAAGAATTGTAATTTTTTGGATAAAATTATAGTTCAAACAATTCAGTGTTTAGGAAAAAAGAATTCAACAATTTTTAAATTCATTTGGAGATTGTTTTCACGGTAAGATTTTAACAAATAGATACATACCATATTCCACAAATGTTTTTCTATAAGATTTTGTATGTTTAATTCCAGCCATTGTGATGAATTTACTTTAATGGCATCTAAATCATCTATATTTTCCTCCAAACACAAGAAACAATTTTCCATTTTAAAAATTTTGGACAGTGTTTTTATAAAATTGTACAATTTTCAGGGTCATATATGACCCTGGGGGTAAACAAATGTCTTCTTCTTTCAAAATCATTCATATGGATTGATAGCTGGGTTGCCAGAGCTGATTAATTTTAAGGTTTTGCAGCAAAACTCCAAGAATTCCTGTTTGGACCAGACTGCTATTTTCAGGTTTTTAGTAGCAAAATCTCAAGGCCGTTCGAGACCGATTAAAATTTTCTTGTTTTTTTTTTTATTTTTAATAAATTAAGCTATTTTTTTTGTATAAAACAACCAAGTCTTTTTGCATAAACTAAACAAAAACACAGTCAGCTGTTATATATTTTTTTAATAAACACCTGTAGACCTTAACGTTTAAATCATTATTTTTTACTTCCGCTTAAAATATCTACAGCACATCAAAAATACTTCTATGAACATTTATTTACTTCAGCTAAAGTAGGCACTATATATTTTTCTAAATACTTTTTTTTGCGTTCCTCTTCAACTTCAGTTGGATGATACTTTTTACGATGGTGGAAATAACTAGAATTTGATTTGAAAGTTTTGGGACACCAAGAGCAAGTATATAACGCGACATCGTTATGTGTAGTCATATGTTCCTAATATAAAGAAATTGTGAGGTATTGATCATAAGAATTATGACAAAAAAAAATACATACCCTTAAATCTCGTGGGGCCTTAAAACTTTTTCCACAAATTGTACATTCGCGTGTCTTATCCGAATGAACATAATACATGTGTTGATTGAGAGCAATAGTACTGGCTGATATTTTATTGCAAATGGGACAAGTTTTTGTTTGTTTTCCACCAATTGGATGTTGGTTTTTCATATGTAATTTTAAGTTATTCTTGTGCGCTACAACTAAACCACATATTTCACAATTTACTTTCAGCGATTTGCCTTCATGTTCTAACATATGACGTTCTAATGTATCACTATATAAAGATTTGCCACATATTTCACAGATCCTAATGTATTTTTTCAAGTGTACTTTATAATTGTGGCTGGCGAGAAAATTCTGTGTAACGAATCTGAAATTTTTATGTAAAAGGATTTTAAATTATAACGGTCATAATTACATAAAATAAACAAGTAAAACATTAAATACGTCCGTGCCGAATATATTGTTAACCTACACAGTTAAGAAGTTAAATTTTGACATACCGAATGTATAGATAACCTCCACAATGTAAAAATTATTATTGAAAAACACTTTGTTTAAAAATAAATTGTGGACCTTTTTTTTTAATTAGTAAAAGTATTTTTTTGAGGAAAAAGTTTTAAAAAATATTTTTTTTTGCGAAAAAAATTTTTGATTAAAAAACTCGAGTTGTCCTTACATCGTTAGTGATAATTTTTAAACCGCTATACCGACATCGCTCAAATGCAATACTAAGCTTTTCAAAGCTACAACAAGTAAGTATATTAAGTAACAGTCATATCTGAGTAGTATTTTGGCCGTGACAGCCATTTCAACAGACATAAATCGATAGAATATCTTAGAATATATCACTGATCAAAAATAAGAATATATCACTGGGAAAAATTTGTGCTAAAAAAATGTTTGTACTTGTTTAGTTACCAATTCTGTTCTCAATATGGAATGAACCATAATGTTCGAGGTGTCATTAGATTTTCGTTTATTACTGGTACAATAATAAACTGTCTGAAGCATTTCACGGTTTTAATATATCACTGGGAAAAATTTGTGCTAAAAAAATGTTTGTACTTGTTTAGTTACCAATTCTGTTCTCAATATGGAATGAACCATAATGTTCGAGGTGTCATTAGATTTTCGTTTATTACTGGTACAATAATAAACTGTCTGAAGCATTTCACGGTTTTAAGTCTAACTCTATAAAATCGTCCGTCACTGTCAAACATAGTATCTAACCTTCCCTTTATCAATATTGCGTTTTAGACAATAGTTTTACAATTCAACGGATACTAAAAAAGTTTATCTTAAAATAAAAAAATTCTTACACCCGTATTCACAACCAAAAAACGAGCTGCTAACTCAATTTTCTCAAATTGGAAAGCTAAGCACTCGATTTCAACAACTTGATTCTTTTTGATTCGATTGCCCCACTTTCCTTAAATAAAAATTCCGAGTAAAAAAGTTAGCAGCACGATGATTGACACTCGTTTTTTGGTTATAAATACGCATGTTAGTTTCCATAAAGTTTTTCCAAAGAAAAAACTTTTTGAGAACTAATTACAGTACTAAATGCATACCTTTTACCACATTTGGTACATTCGAACTTTTTATCTTCTTCAGACATATGCCTGAGTATATGATATTTTAAGCTTTTGTGAGACTTTAGCACTTTACCACATTGATCACATTTGTTTATATCTGGATCGACATGTACATGCACATGTTCCCGTAATTCACAGCGTCGATAAAACTTTTTGTTGCAACACACAGCATAACACGGCTCTTTGTGTTCTATTTCGAAATGTTTAAAAAGAGTTCCCCAGTTGGCAATTGACATTTGACAAAGATCACACGTCATTTTATAGTGCTCGGCTAAAAATGCATCTACTTGGTCTGGTGCTTTTGTACACGGTTTAGTATCGTCCTCTTTAGGTTCATTGCCAGCATTTTCAGAGTTATAATCATATTCTGAGGAGGAATCTAAATCATTAGAGTCGGAAATATCAGATAACTTGCTAGACTCATCTATCGTTTGTAGAGGGTCAGAATTTTGTTTATTCTTGGAAATTGTTTCAAATTCACTGGTCGTGTTTGATTGTTTTAGAGATTTTTGTTTTTTATTTTTAATTACAGACGAAGACTTAGATAGTTTCGATTTCTTGGCATATTTTTTTAAGTGCACCCAATTAATGTGTTGGTTAAGAAAAGTCTGTGAAGCGAATCTAAAATGAAATTTGTTTTTTATTCAGCAGTTTTCAAAGCAATTTAGAGAATATGTTAGAAATGTTTCTGAAAGGAAATTCTGAAATTTTTCGTAAATTAAAAACTAACGGCCTTATTCAAAATGGAAAACGACTGCCTAACATCGAGTGCCTATCTTTTTTATTTCAAGTTTTCTAGATGATGATGAATATTAAATTCTTATTTTCTTCATTATAATGATAAAATGATTGACTTTCATCGAGAGCCTTACATTTCCTTATTGAAAATTTCGAATAAAAAATGTTAGATACTCGATGTTAGGCACTCGTTTTTCATTTTGTAGCTTTATACAACGAGAAATTTAAAGAATACAAATTTAAAATATTAAATGCTCACCTCTTATCACACTTGCTGCATGCAAACTTTTTATCTTCATCAGATACATGGGTGAGTAGGTGATATTTTAAGTTTTTTTGACCACTTAACAATTTACCACATTGCTTACATTTGTATACATTTGGATCAACATGTCGCACATGTACATGTTCCCGCAATTCAGTACGTCGATAAAACTTTCTGTTGCAACATACAGCATAACAACGTTCATTATGTGCTAGTTCAAAATGTTCAACAAGACTTCCCCAGTTATCCATGGTAATTTGACAAAGAACACAAGTCATTTTAAAGTGTTCAGATAAAAATTGTTCAACTTGTTCTGGTGTTTTTTTAAGTGTTTCAGAACATTCATTTTTAGTTTCGTCATCATAATCTGGTCTGTAAACATCACAAATTGTACGTGATGTTTTTTTCTTTCTAGTTTGTTCAGGTTCTTTAGTTTTAATATTAGATTTGTCATCACAGTCTAAAGAGGAATTCATATCATTTGAATCGGAGGATCCAGATTCATGTGCCGATTGTAAGGTGTCTTTTTCCATCACTATCGTATCATCGTCTTTAGGTTTATTGACACCACTTTCAGACTTATGATCATATTCTGAAGAGGGATCTAAATCATTAGAATCGGAAAGATCAGATAACTTGTTATTCTTGGAAATTGTTTCAAATTTAGAATTGGCAAATTCACTTTTAATGGTTGTGTTTGATTGTTTTGGAGATTCTTTTTTCTTATTTTTTATTTCAGACAAAGGCATAGATAGTTTCGATTTCTTTGAAGGTGTTTGTTTACATGTCTTGCTATATTTTTTTAAGTGAACAATATTAATGTGTTGGTTGAGAAATGTCTGTGAAGCGAATCTAAAATGAAATATTTTTAAAAGTTTTCATATTTAAATGTTGAGGTAAAAACTTTAAAATTTTAAATACTCACCTCTTATCGCATTTGCTGCATTCAAACTTTTTATCCTTATCAGACACGTGTGTGGAAAGTTGGTGATATTTTAAGTTTTTGTGACCACTTAACACTTTACCACATAGTTTACATTTGTAAACATTTGGATCGACATGTCGCACATGAACATGATCCCGCAATTCATTACGTCGATAAAATTTCCGGTTGCAACATACAGCATAACATCGTTCTGCTGTATGTTGCATTTCAAAATGATTAACAAGTGTTCCCCAGTTTTCCATTGGAATTCGACAAAGATCACAAGACATTTTAAAGTGTTCAGATAAAAAAATTTCAACTTGTTTTGGTGTTTTTTTTGGTGTTTCGGAACATTCATTAACAGTTTCATCATCAAAATCTGGTTTATAATCATCACAAATTTTACGTGATGTTTTTTTCTTTCTAGTTTTTTTGGGTCGTTTAGTGTTCGTATCTGATGTATCATCATAGTCTGAAGAGGAATCTATATCATTTGAATCGGAGGATCCAGATTCATGTGTCGTATGTAGAGCGTCATCCTCTATCATTGCTGTTCGTTTAGGGCGTTTAGTGATCCTTTGCGTTTCATCGTCATAATCTGAAGAAGAATCTAAACCATTAGAAGAGTCAAACAATTTTTCAGATTCATCGTGCTTTTGTAAATTTTCTTCGATCATTGCCAGTTCTTCAATTTGAATATTTTCAAAATTACTTTTAAAGTTGCTGTTTGATTCTTCCCAAGATTTAATTTTCCTATCTTTACTTTTTGCCAAAGATTTTTTTAAGGGATCCTCTTGAAAATTTGCTGTCACGTCTTTTGAGTGGCGGTTTCTTTTACTTCGACGTATAAGGGATAAATTTTCATTGCTCCTTTCTTCATCAAGCTCTTGTTTAATATATTTATCACTATCTTTTGCCTTTAAATGTTCTGTAACAATTTCCGATTCTAGATCAAATTCATTTAAGTCATCTTTAACAATTATTTTCTCAATCTCATCAGGGTTATTTTTTATACGCATATGAGCACTTTCTACATGCATATAGAATTTGTGGAAATCATATAATGACTGCCAGCAATTTAGGCAAAGCCAAGAGGATGGTAATAATGGTTCCTAAATACAAAGTTCATAATATATAAGTACTAATACACTATTTTCAGTAATTTTCAGTATTATAATCAAATGCTAAACTACAGTTTAGGTGGCACACAAAAATTAAAAAAAAAATATTCAACCCCCTTTAGAATTAAATAATTGAAAAAGTTAAATTCCGCCTTGCCGAAATTGTAAAAAAAAATAAAATTTTAACCGAAAACTTTGCAATAAAGAAAAAATTTAAATTTAGTCTTAATGGGTTATCTGAAACGTTTTTCTTAAAGAAATTTTAATTACCTCTCCAGGTATATGTTTTTTTCGAATTTGTTCATAAATGACGAAGATATAAGCCTTTCAATTTTGAAACTTTAAGTCGAGATAACTCGCTAAAGACGGTTCGCCAAAAAAAAAAAAAATATTTAATAGAAAAAAATCGCCAATGAAAAAGCTGGCATTGGTGGGGGACACCTGTACCCCCACTATATATGTTTAAAAATTATTTGTTTATGATATTTACGCTTTAATAATAAATTTTTATCGTTATTTTTAATTAATTTGTATAAAAACGCCCCTGAAGGGGGCGGCCTGAAAAAATCGAATTTTCTAAACCCCTTGGTCCAAGCGCAGGTCAATGAACATAATATGGCATACAAATGTTACATTTGTTGATCAAAAATTAAAAAAAAAACTCGTAAAAATATCGTATTTTCAGGGGTCGTTTTAGTTCTTCAAGGGGGAACTTTTTTCCCCCTGGTCCGATTTTGCCCATCTTCGAACTTAACCTTACCAGTAACATAAGAGATATTCTTGCCCAATTTCAGGGGTCTAGCTCTTTTAGTTTGGACTGCATCGTTATTTCTACAGACGGACGGACGGACATCACTATAATATCTTAGATTCTATCATGGATCAATATTATATATAGGTTGTAGGTTGTAAGTGGCTGCTGACGTTTAAAAACGAAAAAATGGCTTTGGTTGATTCAGTTCTTTATAACTTTTATCACCCTGGTTCAATTTTGCACATTTTCTAATTTAACCAGCCTGGGCACAAAGACGGACATACAGCGATGCCAACTCAGCGCGTTTCGCGCTAGATTTAGCGCTTTCTGACCACCCAAAAAGCGCATTTTTTAAATCTAGCGCGTTTTTAAAAAAGGCGCTAAACTGGCGCGTTTTCACTTTTTCATTTAGCGCCTTTGGCGCTTTCTTTCTACAACTAATCACTACATGAAAAAATGAACATTTTACAACAGAAACGTCATAATAACAGTATTAAATCCATTTTTTCACATAGATGCTGTAGCACAACCATAGAAATGTGAAACTTTATTGAAAATTAAAAAAAATGTGGCTTTTATAATATAAACAGAAAAAATTTTTTTTTTGAAAATTATATTTAGCCATTTTTTAGACTTATACCCTGTTCTCACTTACAGCTAAAAACCATTTTTAGCAACATTTTTCGTTTTATGCTTAAAAACCATTTTTATGACTCGTTTTACCATACATTTTTTTGTTGTAATATGTCAAAATAAAAATGTTTTTAGCTCGTTTTAAAATTAAAACGATTTAAAACGAGCGGAATTCCAGGGCTTGAATTGAGTATTTTTGAACGTTCAGCGTTTTTAAAGCATTTTATTAATATTGGCAACATTGTTTATTACTAAAATGTAAATAATACAAAAAAATCGTGCTATTTTTATCTTTAAACAATTCTTGAACATTATAAACAGTTATATGTATAATTAATGAATATAATTTTAATATTTTAATTTCGTTTGTTGTTGAAATGTGTACATGTTTATCAGCTAATAATGCAAATGTCAAAATAAAAACATAAAAACCAAAATAAAACGAGTGAAATTACGTGTGAACACTTTTTTTTAATTAAAACAAATGTCGTTTAAAACCGTTTTTAGATGCTCGTGAGAACAGGGTATTATTCTGCGAATATGCCTGATGATTTTACAAAAATTTATATTAAAACCGTTAAATTAAACATAGTTTTTTAGCGCTTTTTACTTTATTCAAATTTAGCGCTTTTTAGCGCATTTTGAGTCACTGTTTTGCGCGTTTTGCCTGTAAAAAGTTGGCATCACTGCGGACATACAAAGAATGTCTTAAAATCGATCATGGATCTTATATGGAGTTCACACTATCGACTTTAAACAAGTTGTTTAACAAAACACCAGTAACATTATAAAAACGTAATGGATACAGAACAAAGACTTTTTTAAACATCTCACTTTTAAACACTTCAAAACAGCAAGTGTGAACGCCGTATTATATATTCAAAGACCGATATTAAGATGCATTACACATGGAATAACAAAGTTAGTATACCGCCAGTAGTTGGAGTGTATGAAAAAAGTGGCCTAGACACTTAAGTCTTTAAAACACCTTTGTGGGGTTTCAACACGTGAGCAACTCCGGGTACAATACGATCATTGCCTCACAATGGAAGAGTGAAACGACACTTCCTTAACATATGCGCGTGTTTGAGTACAGTAGATACCGTTGTCTAACGGTAATTGCGGTAGAAAAACCAATAATAACACGTTTCTGGAATTATGAAATATATGCTTTAACAACGCGATCACGATTAAGACTCCCAATCCCTGCATTACTGACCGTAAATACAAAGCAGGATTCCCACAACACTTACCATATTCCACAAATGTTTTTCAATGAGTTTTTCTATTTTATGTTCCTGCCATTGTGATGAATCGACTTTTATGTGATCCACAAATTCTTTATTTAACTCCAAACATAATAAACAGTAATCCATTGTTTGAAGTGAATTATTTTTAATAATTATTTACTTTTTGTCATTTACAACTGGTAAAAGTTTTTTTCTTCATCTTCTTCGTCATTCACAATAATTGGTAACTGGGTTGCCAAGTATAAAAAAAATTGAATTTAATTTTTTTTAATTGGGTTTTTGAATTAATATGGGATTTTTTAACCCGTTAAGAGTCATTAGTTTTTCAATAACATTTTTTTCAAAGTTAAGTATTTGATACGCTTGTCAAATCATTTTCTGAATAATTTCAAATTACCAATATTTGTTTATTTCGAATAAAAATAAAAATCGTCTAAACAGCTCTTTAAGTGCATATGACACTTGCTTTTTTCAAGTTACTTGTTGCTGCAATTATTAGGTTTTTTCTATAAAAATTTCGATAACTCAACAAAAATTTTTTAGTAATTCCCATAGAAAACCCCTAAGAAATGCAGCAACAAGTAATTTGAAAAAAGCAAGTATCATAAAGGCAGTATCGACCACAGGCAAGTGCAGGAATATAAAAGTCAGTACTTTAGTACTATTTTACTCACTAAAGTACCACAGAACCCCCATGACCGATTCAGTACTTTTTTTGATACAAAAAACGATCAGATTATAATTTTTTTTAATCACAACAAATCATTTTGCTCCATAAAATATATATCAGAAGAATCATAAGCCCTTTTTTATAGAAGATCCGGGTATTGGCAGACAAATAAGTCCACTAAAAACTCCTTTTATGAGAGTTTTTAAAGCTCCAATTTGTCTGCCAATACCCGCAACTCAGGACGACCATAAATTTAGTGCCTTTTGGTTTAAAAAAGTACAATTTCAAGAGTTTCCGTCTAATTTCCAAAATGGGCACATATGCTTGTGGCAATAATATAAAATTGAGAAATAAAGAAACAACATGCAATTTCTGTTAAAAATTAAAAAAAAAATGTGTTTGCTCCTAATTTTTTCTCAATTTCAATTGATGTGTATTCTCAATACTCCATGACAACCAGAACTTCAACGGCACGATAAACGATATTTAATTAAAATGAGTCCCATCTTAGAAAACCGATGTTTAAACAAAGCACCATAAAAAAAAAAACAATATAAATACATACATAATTTTATACGGGATACATTTATATATAGAATTTTATTTATTTTTATTTGTTAAATAAATCATTTTTTGATTTCATAATCAACTTATACTTAAAACAAAATAGAAAAGAGAAACTATTTATTTACATATTCTTTTTTAATAGGTAAAGTAATTTAAATTTTCAAAAGCACACGTTAAAAAAAATTAAATAAAAACATTTTAATGTCTATATTTTTTTTTTATAAAATAAAAAGTCATTCTTCATTAAAGTCATTAAACTAAAACAAAAGTTTAGTAAAAGAGAGAGAGAGAGATGCCACAATATAATTGAATATTTCTTTTATTTACTTACAAACTAAATTAAGTTTAAGTGATTTTATGTTTTTAATTGAAAAAAACTAAAATGTTTGCAATGAAAGCCAAGTCTATGCATAATTATTTAAAAAAATTAACAAATATTAAAGAATTATGTATAATATTGATTGAATAATAAAAAGGAGATAAATCAATATTCAACTTTTTAGAAGGATTCATTAGAGAATTTCAAAGACAAAACTCTTTAAAAAAATCAAAACATAAGAAAATTATTAAAAACAAACTGAATCCAAAATTGACAAATAAATTACTTTATTAAAGCCCAGTATAATAATAGATTAAAAAGCTTATTTATTAAAAGCTTCTGGAGGTATTTTACACTCCTTATGTAATTTTTCAAAAACAAAAGCAGCATGATTATAATCCCAATTAGTTTCCTCCAAGCATCTAAAAAACAAAGTAAAAATGGATTAAAAAAAATCTATAGCAAAGTTTGATACCGATAAATCAATAACGAATTGTTATAACAATCAATAATTAACGATTACATTGATAACAAATTTTCTTGAGAAAGTTTGCCATCAAAAATTTTTTTTCTTTAAAAAGTTTGTTATCGATAACTTATTTAATTAAGAAAAATTTGTTTTCGATACATCGGTAAATAATTTTCTTTGGAAAAATTTGTTATCGATACATCGATGACTATTTTTTTTTAGAAAAGTTTTATATCGATACATCGATAACTTATTTTATTCAGAAAAATCGATGCATCGATAACAAATTTTCCTTAGTAAAGTTTGTTATCGATAACTTATTTTCTTTTGAAAAGTTTGTTATCGATAACTTATTTTATTTAGAAAAGTTTTTTATCGATAACTAATTTTCTTTAGAAAAGTTTGTTGTCGATAACTAATTTTCTTTAGAAAAGTTTGTTATCGATAACTAATTTTCTTTAGTAAAGTTTGTTATCGATAACTAATTTTATTTAGAAAATTTTGTTATCGATAACTTATTTTATTTAGAAGTTTTTTTTATCGATAACTAATTTTCTTTTAAAAAGTTTGTTATCGATAACTTATTTTATTTAGAAAAAGTTTTTTATCGATAACTAATATTTTTTAGAAAAGTTTGTTGTTGATAACTAATTTTCTTTAGAAAATTTGTTTTCGATAACTAATTTTCTTTAGAAAAGTTTGTTATCGATAACTAATTTTCTGTAGAAATTTGTTATCGATAACTTATTTTCTTTGGAATAGTTTGTAATTGATAACTAATTTTCTTAAAAAATGTTTGTTGTCGATACCTAACTTTCTTTAGAAAAGTTTGTTATCGATAACTAATTTTCTTTAGAAAAGTTTGTTATCGATAACTAATTTTCTTTAGAAAATTTTGTTATCGATAACTATTTTTTTTTTAGAAAAGTTTTTTATCGATAACTAATTTTCTTTAGAAAAGTTTGCTATCGATAACTAATTTTCTTTAGAAAATTTGGTTATCGATAACTAATTTTCTTTGGAAAATTTTGTTATCGATAACTAATTTTCTTTAGCAAATTTTGTTATCGATAACTAAATTGTTTTTGAAAAGTTTGTTATCGATGCATCGATAACTAAAAAAAGTTTGTATTGATGCAATTTTCTAATTTTCTTTAGAAAAGTTGTTATCGATAACTGATTGTCGTTAAAAAAGTTTGTTATCGATAACTTATTTTATTAAGAAAAAGTTTTTTATCGATAACTAATATTTTTTAGAAAATTTTGTTATCGATAACTAATTTTCTTTAGAAAAGTTTGTTATCGATAACTTATTTTCTTTAGAAAAGTTTGTTATCAATAACTATTTTTTTTTTAGAAAAGTTTGTTATCGATAACTAATTTACTTTAGAAAAGTTTGTTATCGATAACTTATTTTCTTTAGAAAAGTTTGTTATCGATAACTTATTTTCTTTAGAAAATTTTGTTACCGATACCTAATTTTCTTTAGAAAATTTTGTTACCGATAACTTATTTTCTTTAGTTTGTTATCGATACTATGTAAACATTTTTTTTTCCAAACTTACTTTCTACTCCATTCTATGTTCATATTACTTTGAACACTCATAGCCTGTACCATTTGCATTTTAGTAGCATCGTCTGGTTGAGGATGTGGTACAACGGATGTGGTTGGTGGAGGCATTAATGCAGCAGCAGAAGTCTTTAAAAAAATATACAAATTGTTAAGCATTTAAAAAAAATACATTTTCTGTTTTCTATTTACCGATGGCTGTTGCATTTGTAAACGATTTTGTAGACTTCCTCCCATAGCGGGATTATTTGCATTTATGGCAGTACCAGCTGCTGCGGCGCTTATTGTTGGTGGTTTTAAGAATGTGCGTACCTGCGCTCCTGTAGCACTTGTTACTAATATCATTTCATTGCGTATACAAAAACCACCGCCAGCGGGTACTATAACAAATTGTCGTTGAAAGTAGCGTATGTCACCACTGGACGAGGAGGATGAATCAAATTCTTTAAACAGACCAGCCACAGTAAATGCTATTAATTTGGGCTGTAACAACGAAATAAGTTTTTAAAATTATTTTACAAAATTAAAATTTATATTAAAAATAAAATAACTTACCGTAAACAAAGTCAAATCCACGGAAAAGGATTGAGGATCATGTTGGGTTTTCGGCCATTCGGCCAATGTAGAAACTACGGACAAACGTCCGACTTTTAATTGACGTATTCTGGTCAAATCTTCATTATTAACAATACGTCGGAAATTACGATTAAATTTCCAAAATGAATGTAATCTAAAAAAAATTTAAAAGAAAAAAATATTTTCCGTTACATTACTTAAAATAATTTAAAAATTAATATATTAATTTTCTTACCTTCCAGCCTGACTAGCTGGTGGTACAGATATGGACATCATAGCTTGTTCATGATAGGCATCCAATAAAGGCTGACGATTATCCGTATCGAATATCATAAAATATTGTTCCAAAAATTGTCGTATAATATCGGCCCCCGAAGCATCACATAAAAATGATGCTTGAGATCTGGGTAGAGTTGAGGTGTCATTAACATCAAATAAAATTTGTGGTTGCAAATCTTCGCCATCCTTTTAGTTTTTTTTATACATTAAAAAAAATATATATAATAAATGAGTAAAATAAGTTATAAAGCTAAAAGATTTGTTTTTAATATTAAAATAAAACTTACCAACTTAACAATTTTGGGAAATTTACGACGTACTTCACTGTGAATTAAATATGGAATAAAATTTTGATATCATATTAAGGGGGGAGATGTTAATTTTAAACATGAAATACATAAGATGAAAAAAATGTTAGAAAAATTTAAAGATATAACAGTATAATTTTATAAAACAAATTAATTAACCCTTAAACCATATACAGAAGCGAATTAGCATCCAAGAGCTTTTTTAAATGGATCTGAACAATGGCTCTAGTTTAAATTCATATTTCACAAACAAAATATTTTAAACAAATTTTTAAAAAAATACTTGAAAATTTTCGAAACATACTTAAAATCTCTTAACGAGTACCTATCTCCAAAAAAAAATTCAAACTCGAAAACTTGTACCTTTTGCTTAAACAAACTCAGCTTCTTAAGTTTAACTTCTCTTTTAATATCAAAATAAAAAAATCCGCTTTTTTACGTTAGGAACAAAGTTTTCGAATTCGATAATTTTAACTGGCTTACATACAAGTTTTGGAAACATATATTTTTTCAAAGTTACAGATTTTCATAAATATTCGGGTTACAGTTAGAGAGAACATAGGTGTTATAATTGGCATTGCCAAATATTTTTATATAGATAAAAGATTGGTTGATTTATGATGTTGGGCAGACCATATAGACATGCAGCAACCATGATTATTTTGGAACTTTCAATATAGTGGCATCAAAGTTTTTCTATAAAAAAAAATATTTCTGACATAATTTTTTTTATCAATTTATCCGACATGAATTGCTCTATATAAATTTTTTATTTTTGTTTTATGTCTGAACCAATTTTTTGTTAAAAAATGTTGTCTAATATAAATTGAAAAAAAAACTGCATAAATTTATGTATAAAAAATTATGTCTGACATAAATTTTTGTATAAAAAATTATGTCTGACATAAATTTTTGTATTAAAAATTATGTTTGACATAAATTTTTGTATAAAAAATTATGTCTGACATAAATTTTTGTATAAAAAATTATGTCTGACATAAATTTTTGCATAAAAAATTATGTCTGACATAAATTTTTGTATAAAAAATTATGTCAGACATAAATTTTTGTATAAAAAATTATGTCTGACATAAATTTTTGTATAAAAAATTATGTCTGACATAAATTTTTGTATAAAAAATTATGTTTGACATAAATTTTTGTATAAAAAATTATGTCTGACATAAATTTTTGTATAAAAAATTATGTCAGACATAAATTTTTGTATAAAAAATTATGTCTGACATAAATTTTTGTATAAAAAATTATGTCAGACATAAATTTTTGTATAAAAAATTATGTCTGACATAAATTTTTGTATAAAAAATTATGTTTGACATAAATTTTTGTATAAAAAATTATGTCTGACATAAATTTTTGTATAAAAAATTATGTCTGACATAAATTTTTGCATAAAAAATTATGTCTGACATAAATTTTTGTATAAAAAATTATGTCAGACATAAATTTTTGTATAAAAAATTATGTCTGACATAAATTTTTGTATAAAAAATTATGTCTGACATAAATTTTTGTATAAAAAATTATGTCTGACATAAATTTTTGTATAAAAAATTATATGTCTGACATAAATTTTTGTATAAAAAATTATGTCTGACATAAATTTTTGTATAAAAAATTATGTCTGACATAAATTTTTGTATAAAAAATTATGTCTGACATAAATTTTTGTATAAAAAATTATGTCTGACATAAATTTTTGTATAAAAAATTATGTCTGACATAAATTATTGTATAAAAAATTATGTCTGACATAAATTTTTGTATAAAAAATTATGTCTGACATAATTTTTTATACAAAAATTTATGTCAGACATAATTTGTGTCAAACATAATTTTTTAAACAAAAATTTATGTTAGACATAATTTTTTATACAAAAATTTATGTCAGACATATAATTTTTTTTACAAAAATATATGTCAGACATAATTTTTTTTACAAAAATATATGTCATAATTTGTTTTACAAAAATATGTGTCAACCAATTATGGCAAACAAATTATGCCAGACAAAAATATAATTTTTTTTACAAAAATATATGTCAGACATAATTTTTTTTACAAAAATATATGTCATAATTTGTTTTACAAAAATATATGTCAACCAATTATGGCAAAAAAATTATGCCAGACAAAAATTTTTGTATAAAAAATTATGCCTGACATAAATTTTTATATTAAAAATTATGTCTGACATAAATATTTCTATAAAAAATTTTTGCTGCCATAAATTTTTGTATGAAAATTTTGTCCTGCATAATTTTTTTGTATAAAAATTATGTCCGACATACATTTTTCGGTAAAAAATTATGTCCGACATACATTTTTCGGTAAAAAATATATGTCCGACATACATTTTTCGGTAAAAAATTATGTCCGACATACATTTTTCGGTAAAAAATTATGTCCGACATACATTTTTCGGTAAAAAATTATGTCCGACATACATTTTTCGGTAAAAAATTATGTCCGACATACATTTTTCGGTAAAAAATTATGTCCGACATACATTTTTCGGTAAAAAATTATGTCCGACATACATTTTTCGGTAAAAAATTATGTCCGACATACATTTTTCGGTAAAAAATTATGTCCGACATACATTTTTCGGTAAAAAATTATGTCCGACATACATTTTTCGGTAAAAAATTATGTCCGACATACATTTTTCGGTAAAAAATTATGTCCGACATACATTTTTCGGTAAAAAATTATGTCCGACATACATTTTTCGGTAAAAAATTATGTCCGACATACATTTTTCGGTAAAAAATTATGTCCGACATACATTTTTCGGTAAAAAATTATGTCCGACATACATTTTTCGGTAAAAAATTATGTCCGACATACATTTTTCGGTAAAAAATTATGTCCGACATACATTTTTCGGTAAAAAATTATGTCCGACATACATTTTTCGGTAAAAAATTATGTCCGACATACATTTTTCGGTAAAAAATTATGTCCGACATACATTTTTCGGTAAAAAATTATGTCCGACATACATTTTTCGGTAAAAAAATTATGTCCGACATACATTTTTCGGTAAAAAATTATGTCCGACATACATTTTTCGGTAAAAAATTATATCCGACATACATTTTTCGGTAAAAAATTATGTCCGACATACATTTTTCGGTTAAAAAATTATGTCCGACATACATTTTTCGGTAAAAAATTATGTCCGACATACATTTTTCGGTAAAAAATTATTTCCGACATACATTTTTCGGTAAAAAATTAAGTCTGACATACATTTTTCTGTAAAAAATTATGTCCGACATACATTTTTCGGTAAAAAATTATGTCCGACATACATTTTTCGGTAAAAAATTATGTCCGACATACATTTTTCGGTAAATAATTATGTCCGACATACATTTTTCGGTAAAAAATTATGTCCGACATACATTTTTCGGTAAAAAATTATGTCCGACATACATTTTTCGGTAAAAAATTATGTCCGACATACATTTTTCGGTAAAAAATTATGTCTGACATAAATTTTTCTAAAAAAAATGCTGGCTTTGTGGAAATGTGTTTCAGGGTTTAAAAAAAAATAGAAGTACAGAGTTGATTAGATAACCGATGTAAAGTTCGATATGAACTAAAGTGTTTTAATAATTCAAATATTACAATAAAATTGACCTGCAATCTAATGCAAATTTCGAGTTACAGAGACAGACGGACATTAAAAATCCTAAGAACTACAATAAAGTCGTCGGAACGAACTTGATGTGGTAAGATTATAATAACATTTTCAAAAGTTTTAAAAACATACAGCAATTTTAAAAGTTGCATGCAAGTTACACACTCTTTCATTTAAATATTAAAGTTCTTTTTGGCAATGATTTATTTTTTTATTAAACACGAAATTTTCAAAAGTAAATTGGTAAAAAACTAATTACACTAAACAAAATTAGTACATTTTTTTGTAGATTTAATTATTTTTTTATCACAAGAACTTGAATATTTATGTCTTTTAAGTATGTACATCAAGCAATTTGAATTGCACACAACTTTTGTTAGTTTATATTAAAGCAATAACTATGTTTAAACAATTTCTTTACAAATATAATTAGTTGGAAATTGACAACTTTTGAATTATTTTACTTTAAAACAAAAATTGCTTAGGCAAATAGCCATATGTAGAGGCAACTTAAAGTGGTCAAGATATTTAAAGAAAATTTTTAAAGACATCAGTAGTTAAAAATTTAATATTATATTTTTACAGATTTCATACATAATTCGTTTAACAAATCATAAAAAGAAAATTACTGATATAATTAAGTTTTTTTGAACATCTGACAACTTAAAGATCTATCTAGCAATACAAAAAATATTCAAATATCAATTTTTTTAACAAAAAAGCTTTAATATAAAAAAAGATATTGAGGAAGCAAATAAATTTTGTTTTTTAAGCTTTAAAAAAAAAACAAAGCTTTTTTTTATAAATATAAAACTTAAAGCTTTTTAATATTTTTTTCTTTGAATTTTAAGACAACAGACTAAAAAAGCTTTTTGTTAAGTATTTTCACTTTTTTTTAATTTTTTTTTTGTTTTTTTTTTTTTTAATTTTTTGGTTTTTTCGTTTTTAATTTTTTCGTTTTTATAATTTTTTCTTCCATTTTTTTCTTTCAACAGCCATAAACTTTTTTTCATTTATTAATTATAAAAAATAACTTTAAACTTTCAAATAATTTTTAAACCTTTTTGTAACTCTTTTTTTTACTTTCTAGTAGTTTATAAGTAATTTAATTTTTGTTTAGTTATTTTATTTTTTAAGTTATAAAATTATTTATTAATTTAGTTTATCTTTTTCCATCCACACCACAACCTTAAGATATTGGTGTTTACCAAATCCTAAGGACTTGGTTTTAACACCATATTTTTTTAAGGTTTTCAAAAAGATAAAACTTTTTGTTTTTTATATAAAATTTTTGATATTTATTTCTTTTACAACATTTTCTTAAAGCCTTCATCGCTTTTTTAAAGCTTTTTCTGTTGTAAAGCAATGTCTTGTCAACATGATATTTTGCATATATAAAGCGTTAAGATTTCTTAAAAACAAAGAAGTTTATAACACTTATAATAAATATGCTTAATCAATGACATTGTCTTGGTTAGTTGAAAGCTTTTAAGCGATTTTCGTAAAGAAGGCATTCGTCGTTTTTGATATTGAAATGTTTCGCTGGTTTATAGAAGCTTTACAAAAAAGTAAAACTTTACTTTTTTTTGGTTATGGTAATAAAAGTAAAAGCTACAAATGGTTTTTAAAACATGCAAAATTTATGCAAATTTGTAGGAAATTTATATGAATGCTTCAAAGTTTATGACTATTTTTATTTTTTGTTTTTTATTTTTTTTTTTTATATTTTTTGTGTTTTTTTGTGCATTTTTTATTTTTTTTATCACTTTTTCTTATTTTTTTTTCTTTCTTTTTTTGTAAACTTTTTTAGTCTGGTTAAGCTAATAAGCTTTTAAATAATTTTAAGATTTTCTACTTTACAAAAATGTATTTGCTTTCTCAATAGCATACAAAAAATTACCATATTTAAGCTAGATGCACAATGATGAGGTACTTTGTCCTACAAGTGGATTTTGTTTCTCTGTCTTTTTTGCACTTACATATTTTATGTATTATGCCGTCTCTGTAAGAGATGGTACTCTGTAGCACAGAATACTTCATCTTTGTGTAACAAACTTTAAGGTTGAATCATAAAAAGTGGGAAATTATTTTATTTTTAATTTCAGTTTATTTAAATCCCAAATATATTCAATTAATCATTTCGTTTCAAATTTCTATGGAAATTTTTCTAATTCTTATACAATTCTAATGTTGAAATTAAATAATTTATAGAATATGGACCTTAAACTTTAAAAATACTATATAATATGATTTAACCTTTTAATACACAAAAAATATTTTAAACTTGAGCCTTTATTTGTTTTATTTACCAAATAAAATGGTTTTTAAAAATTTTACAATTAAAAGCTCCATTATATTTTTTTGTATTGTTTTTAAATCTGATGAAAATGTTTTTAGAATTATAAAAAAAAAAATTAAGTATGTTTTTGTACCAATTTTCAAAAAGTAAAATTTTAAATTGTCGTCGAAAATTTAAGAAAATCTGTACTTTTTACAATTTAAACTGCACTAATTTAATAACTACTAAATTGCTTATTATTATTACAATATTATACAAAAAACTAAAATCGTATTTGAGGGGGAATATATTTAAAAAATTACAAAATCGCAATTTTAGTCCACAGATGCTGATTTTTAAATACATATAAAAATTATTCAAATTCTGATTAATTTTTATTAAAAAATAAAAATTGTTTTATTCGACCTTTAAAATATTATATTTTAAGTAGGTTTATTCTAGTTCGAGGTCATTATTTCCTTTACTAAATAAAACTATGATATTCTAATAGAATAATTTTCAAAAAAAATATTTTTCTTATTCTTATTATTCTATGAGAATATCATAGTTTTAATTAGTAAAGGAAATAATGACCTCGAGTTAGAATAAATCTACTCAAAATAAAAATTATTGTTACCAAATTTGTCTCAAAAGTTTAAAAATGTGGAGTATGTTATGTAAAACATACTGTTTTGGTCCAAAAATGCTGGTCAGCATCTGTAGATCAAAATCACGTTTCTTAAGATTGAAAAATATTTTTCCATAATCTACACAAGATTTCCAAAACTACAATAAGTAAACGAATAATGGAGCTCGAGGCCTTAGTTTTTTTTGAGCCATATTTTGGAAAAAAAACCAGCTGATAAACAAATCGAATGAAGCAGTGTAAACTAACGTTATATGGGGTCCACACTTACGACCTTAAACAATTTGTTTAACAAAACACCAGTAACAGAATAAAAACGTAATAGACCCAGAACAAAGACTTTTTAAACACGTAGCTCTTAAACACTCAAAAACAGCAAGTGTAAACCGCAGATTAGGGAAGATTACTTTGGGTAACACCAAAACAATTTCTTATTAGAAATTTAAAGAGATTTCAAATACAAATTTTTTAATATCGCCAAAATCCACGTTTTTATTAGTATGGGATTTGACATTTGAAATCCAAAAACATATAATGGGATTTGCATGGATTTTTATAAAAAAAAAACCTTCGAAGAAATACAATAAATTTTAAAGTTGCTATGTCTGCCACCTGTTTTAACCTAAAATTTGTTTAAAAAGTGTCGGGCCGTTATTAATCTGTTGAGGCACTTAAGGTGTTATGACACCTGCTTTTTTGATTTTTTATATTTTGGAGAAAAGTAAAATTATGTTCAAATGGGATAATTTAAATTGGAAAAATACGATAAAACTCATTTTCAACCGCTACTCGATCAAATATAAAGTTTCAAATCAAATTTTGTTGAAGTGCATACTTTAGCTACGTTAGTAAAAATATGCACAGGGCGCTGTAATATACGAATTTTCAGTTTATAACCATTTTTAAATCTTCAACTTTAGTAGTTCTTTTTTCAAAACCCACATCAACTTGCTTTACAATATATTTTAATCTTTATCTGTATTATATTTCCACGATTTCTTCTTCTTTCACCAGTTGTTTTCCAAAAAAAAACTTGACAGTTTTGGGTTGTTCCAAACTGCATAAGAAAACTGATGAGATCATGCAGAGAGAAAAATTCATTTCCATATACACACACGGTATTACCAACAAACATTCTGTTAACATTAAAAGATTTTTTAAATTAAATTTTTAACAAATTTTGATACCTGACATAAAGAGAATGATCTTTATAACGTAGACGTAAAGGATTATTTTTCAAGACCAACTCAATGATGGGAACATTACGCAATACCAGCAAGTGAGCCAAAGAGGGTAACTGAAAAAAAAAAGGAAAATATTTATTGTTGAATTAAATGATGCTGATAATAGCTGCTGCTAGGTTTTTAGGAAATAGCAATTCCAAGGGAGAAAAAAAAATTGAAATTTCCGATTCTCCTGTCAAAAATTAAAAAAAAAAACCTTCTGAAAAAGAGTAAAAAATTTTACTCTAATACTTTTTATATCTCCTGACTTAATGGTTCTGGAAATTTGGAACGTAAAAAAGACTTTCACCGAAAAAAAGACTTTCTGACAAAATTACGTTTTAGAAAGTTTTGATTCAAAGAGGTTTAAAAAAATTTAGATTTTCTGAAATAATGATCATAAAAACTTGATTTTTGGAATGTAGGATCATCCACCATAACAAAACATTCCGAAAAAAGGCTATGAAGAATTTTTGATTCTAAGTTGGTAAAAATTTTATTTTTTAAATTTAAATTATTTGGACCAAAAATCTTTGCCTGATTTTTTCAGATTTTTCAGAAGTGAGAACGAATTTCAGAAATACAATTGATATTTCCTGAAATTTAATTGATAAATTCTGATGTACAATTGATAACTTCTGAAATACAATTGATAATTTCTGAAATACAATTGATAATTTCTGAAATACAATTGATAATTTTGAAATACAATTGATAGTTTCAGAAATACAATTGATATTTTTGAAATACAATAGATAATTTCTGAAATATATTTGATAAGTTCAGAAATACAATTGATAACTTCTAAAAAACAATTGATAGTTTCTGAAACACAATTGATAAATTCTGATATACAATTGATAACTTCTGAAATACAATTGATAATTTATGAAATACAATTGATAATTTCTGAAATACAATTGGAAATGGTGTTGTATATGGGGCATTCCATGTGAAATCGGACACTTTGAAAAACTTTTTTTTTAGATTTTCCCAATTTGTTTACAGTTTTTAGAAACCTTCGAAAACTCCTTCGTGGTAAATTTTCAGATTTTTTTGATGACCCGTTCAAAAGATATCGAATTTTTAAAAATTGGTAGTTTGTTCCTTTACTCAAACTTCTTTTAATCATAACTTCTTCAATAATGGTCCAAATATCAAATTTTTTTTTCAAAATTTTTGTTTTTTTACGTACTTTTAAAAAAAAATCCCAATAAATTCTTAAAAGCGCTCTAGTATGCGATTTTTAAGTTTTAAAATTTAAATCTCATTTTTGAAAATGTTTGTACTCTTCGATTTTTTTGAAATTTTTTTGTGTAAAACTTCTATCAATTCTACAAATTTTTTGCCCAGGAGGATCGTGGGATAACGATTATTACTATTTTTTAAAATTTTTTGAAAAAATTTTATTGTAATTTTCCAATCTTAAAATCATTTCTACTGCTCCAATGGTTCGTCATAGAGGGGTCCTCTATAAGACCGACCCCCATTAATTTTTACGTCTTTACATTTCTTTGGAACAAACTAATACCCTATCTCCAATTTCTAAGGGGGCTCCCACACAAAACGACATTTTTTAAAATTTGCTCCAACCGCTCTAACTGCCCTAATAGTGCCCTTAGAGCAACAAAATGTATGACCGACCCACAATATTTTTTTAGTCCAAACATTTTCTCTGAACAAACCTACCCTCTATCTTTAACTGTTAAGGCGGTCCCCATAAATTTTTTTTTATTTTTTGTAAATTTGATTTATTTAATCAGCTTCTACCGGTAATGGTGCGTCCGAGAGGGGTCATTAGTGAGACCGACACCCATTTATTTTTACCCTACAACATTAAATTAAAATTATTTTCCAATATCCACGCCATAAAAGGGGCGGACCGAAAAAAACAACATTTTCCAATCCCCGATACCAAGTGCAGGACTTTGGTTTTCTACAAGCGTAAAAATGTTTTATTTGTTTAACAAAAATATTTGTTAGTTTAGTTCTCCAAGCGGAAACTTTTGCCTGGTCCATTTTGTCCGTTTACGAACTTACTTAGGTATGTTTTTTCAAAACATATCTACGCCCTATCTCCACTCCCTAAGTAGGAGTGTAAACAAATAAAACATTTTTACGCTTGTAGAAAACCAAAGTCCTGCACTTGGTATCGGGGATTGGAAAATGTTGTTTTTTTCGGTCCGCCCCTTTTATGGCGTGGATATTGGAAAATAATTTTAATAATGATTAAATTACAAAAGACTAATAAAAAGACTAATAAATAAATTTCTAAACATTTTTCACGGTAGAGATGGTGTCGCCGAATGACCTCCACCGAACCCAACCCAAAAAAAAAAACGCCTCTGCAAATTTTTATTTTTTTTACATGTTAGAGGGGAAAAAACAATATTCGGCAAAGCCGAATTTAGCTCTCTTTTTGTTTTTTTAAGGTTTTGTTAATTAAATGAAGCGTTTTTATGTTAGAAGAGTTTAAGTATTCTGCACTTGAAACCAGGGGATTAAGGACATTAAGTTTTTTCGGTCCCTTTTGTGCGCGTAGATATAAAATATTTGATTAAAATAATAATAAAATTATATCACTTTACTGCAAAAATCATTATAAATAAATTTTCAATATTACTTACATTATTATTACCCAAATATAATATTTTTAAATGCGGTAATCTTTGTTCAACATTTTTAAAACTTTCCATAGATGCTATATTATTTTCATTTAGATTTAAAGCCTCCAAATCAGGTATATTTTTCTCTATAATCTCCAGGGCGGCTGACATAACCGGTGTACGAAATAGACCCACAAACATATTACGAAAATCAGGATCAGCATGAAATTTAGTCAAATCCAAAGCCTTAGTATGACCATTATATCTTTTAGCCATAACTAATTTCATTTTCTCTTTAAAAGCTTCATCCACCGATACTATGGGACAACTGGCTCGTACTCTTATAAATAAACGATAGCCATCACTCATTTGAACACTACGTTCAATTTGTTGCAAACGTTGGGCTATAGCATAATCATCCACGAAAAAGACTACACAATTTTTTTCAGTGCGCCAATAGTGGGGTATAAATATATCTGGGGAAATAGAACCGAGTATGGCACGTATAACTTCATCTTTAGAATAACGTTGACCAGATTGAATCTACAAGAAAATATATGAAAAATAATACAAAATTAACCATATTATGTACAAATGACAATAAAAATATGTGTTATTTTTAATTTATAATTTTAAAGAAACCAGCTTTATTTTAAAAATACTACTATAATAATAGAGGTGAATAATAATAATTATATTATCATTATTATACAATAAGAACTCTTGTTTGTTGTTGATAAAGTTAATAAATCAATTTTAAACACTTGCCTTTTAGAGGCTAGTACGTAAAGACATATTACCAACAACAAATTAATATTATGGACAAATAAGAATGAATATTGAAAAAATTAAAAATTAATAAGTAACAACTAAGAAAAGTGTTAAAAACGTCTTACTAAAAATGTTTTTAAAAACCTATTGCTGTTGTTTAAAATCTAACACAATTTCGGAAACGGATACTGATAAAGTAACGGATACAAATACAAAAAATGAACAACCGGGTCATTTAAATAAAACTTTTGAATTATTTGAATCATCTTCAGAACTTGTGCGTATAATACACTTAAAAATATATATTAATAAATAAAATAAAAAACAATATAATTTTTAATCTATTTTAGCCAAATTCTTCTAATTCTGATGCGGTTATTGATCCTCCAAACAAGAAACTCTCAAGTTCTATGGATAGTGTAGATAAAATATCAAAAATTGATTTAAATTTAAATATATTTGAAAATGAACGTTGGTCCGATATGTCAGAACAAATCCATAAAAATTTAAGTGATGAATAATTTAAGTTTATAACAGATTACAAAAAAAATCAAATAATTTAAATAATTTTGAATAATTTTGTATGTTACAAAATACTGAATAATAAAATGCTAAAAAATATTTTTAATACACATTTTAAGTTTTCTCTCTTGATAAAAAAACAAAACAAGCAGAAAAGTTTATTTAGACTTGGCCGAATCGAAGAATACTTTCTACAATGCCATTTTTTAAGCGATATTATTTATTTTATAGAACTTATAATGTAAAAAAAGTTGTATAAAATTTTTTACTAGAAATATTTTATTTTGAGTTAAAGCTTTTTAGTAATTTTTATATAAAAAAAAAATAGTGTAAAATTTTTTTTTTTGATTGCAAAAACTTTTTGGATTGGCTAAAATTCTTTGTAAGATATTTTTGTGGCTTACCCATATCATTCAGGGGTTTTTTCCAACACTTGAGTTCAAGTGAAACCAATCTGAAATTCATGGTTTCAGAAATTCAATACCAGCCTGACTAGGAAAATTATAAATAAATATATGCCGCACTTCAGCAGTCTTAGAGTTGCCTTTCAAAAGTTAGCGTGTTTTCAACAGACTGGCGGACATCGCTAGATCGACTTAAAGTCGATCGAGGATCATGACCTAGACCTGTATTTAAAGGTATTACAAACTTTTTTATAACCTCTATCACTAACAAAGGAACTTTAAACAGACGATTTTAAGTTTGAGGTGTCACTTGCTTATCGGCCATTTAAGAGTTTAAAAAATGGCGTTGCCCACTTATAAAAAAATATGGTCCTTTGGGAAAATTCCGATTACTCCAGAACTTACAAAAACATAGTATAGAGCAAAAACACACGTTAACTTAAATTTAATAAAGATTATTTCGCATTCATATGGATATCGTAGGTCTATGCCTTCATATAAAACAGTGGTGCGCACACACATACTATAACATTTATGCTTGTGTGGGTAGTAGCAAGCGAAAAGTCAACAAATTTGCTCAAGCAACAGAATTTTATAGTGTACGTGTGTCAAGCAGCATTTTTTAGCATATTCCCGCGGGAATAGGAATTACAAAAATGCCCATCACTGATATAAAACCTCTCAAAATTTACACATTTTCCAAAATAAAAATTTAACGAGGCCAAATTTGTACGAAGCCAAATGTTTGTGTAAAACAAGTAAAAAAGGTAAACTCGGCCTTGCCGAATGTATGAATACGATGAAAAAATTTTATTGCAAAAAATTTTAATTAAAAAAAAGGAAAAAAGTTAAATTCGGCCTTGCCGAATACCTTCCATATTGTATTAAAACAAAACAAGTAAGAAAGTTATAGTCGGTCAAGAACGATCATATGATACCCCACACCAGTGTTTTACAGAAAATGGGACCCAAGTCCAAACATGGACCGATTGGATCTATCTTTTGTTAGATCTTTATTTAGTGTAGAAAACACACACGGATAAAATTTTAGTGGAATTGGTTTATTTTTTTGCCAATAGACCGATTAAACTGAATATCGGTCGAAATTTTTATATGGGGGCGAAGTCCAAAAATGGTCCAATTATATTCCGATTTTATTAGGTTACTGAAGTACACGTTTAACACCTACAAATTTTTATCAAATATTTCCATTTTTATGAATTTCGAGGGAATTATGTGAATATCGGGAGGGTGGTTTGTATGAGGACTACCAGAAGGGCAGACCAGATTCCTTTGAAATTTGGAATGATGATTACCTGTTAAATTTCAAAGCGATATCTATTAAAATACAGTTATTAGTCATTTAAGCCAATCCAAAGGGGGCGTTTGTATGGGGGCTAGGACCGATTTTTTTTTTCAATTTCAATAGGCTTCGTCCTTAAGCCAAAAGATGCTTAAGTTACAAATTTTAAGCATCTATCGTGCTTAAACCGATAGATGGACAGACGGACGGACATCGCTAAATCGACTCAAAAAATAATTCTGAGTCGATCGGTATACTTGAATGTAGGTCTAGGACAAATATTTAGGGTAGTTACAAAAATCAGCACAAACGGATTATACCCTGTACCACAGAGTGGTGTAGGGTATGAAAATGCGAAAATATTTTGTTAAAAAATGGTAAAAAAATATATATATATTTTTTTTAAATAATTGTTAAAAAAAAAATATCGAAAAAAACATGTTTGTACTTTTTTAATTCTTCTCCGGTATCCAATTCTGGTGACATATGTCAACCAGCAGCCGATTAAAAGCATTTTTATTTTTAGATTATGTGAAATGTCTTGTTCGAGGCGTTTCTACATTTTCGTTCAAAACTTTTGAGCCGCTGAACCGATATCGCTCAAATGCAATACCAAACTTCTCAGGTATACAACAAGTAAATGTGTTAAGTCTCAGTCATATCTGTTTAATACTTTGACCGTGATAACCATTTCAACAGATAGACATCGCTAGAATGTCTTAGAATCAATCACTGATCAATAATATATATATTTTATACTAGACCGATATTTTGATGAGATACAAACGGAATGACAAACTATGCCACTAACCTAAGTGGAGGGCATAAAAACATTATTATTTAATGAGCCCACACTAGTGTGGCCCAACAACATATGGAAAAATACCAAGTATAACTCACAACTGAACGTACCTCAAAATATGATAGATGGCATCGTAATGAACAATTTGCGCCAAATTTCGGCACCCTACAACGATTGGAAGGGGATGCTAACTCATCATAAGTGTTTGCAACCTCCAAAGAAATCTTGAAATTTTTTTTATTGGATTCTTTAAAATAACCATATGAAATACTAGCGTAACAAGAGCACATAATTCACATGTGGCAATTTTGTCCTAAGTTTGTCCTTAAACAAAAAAAAAATACATATTAAAAAAAGCGAAACCCTGTATTTCACTAAAACCGCTGTAACTCAAAAACTATGCGGACCATTAAGTTGCGATAAAGTTCATTTGAAAGGTAATACAAATATCTTTAATTTGAGTATAATATCCAAAAAATTTTTTTTTGTTTTTTTCCTAATCGAAACTAAAATGTCCTTATTGTCCTTTGTAGGCAACCTTAGGGCAAAATGGCCATATGTGACTTATTTGCTCTTGTAGCGATACCATTCCATGTAGTAATTTTTAGGATTGCAAAATATTTTTTTTTTAGATTTCTTCGGAGGTTGCAAACACATGTGATCAGTTAGCATCCCCTTCTAATCGTCGTAGGGTGCTGCAATTTGGCTCAAAATATTAGTTACGATACCATCTTTCATTTTTTAAGGTACGTTGACCTGTAGCGAAGCAAAAGGAATTTTGGGCCACCCTAGCCCACACCTTACCTAAGTAGAAGGTAAAAACATTATTATTTCATGAATGGAAGCGTATTAAACGAAAAGACCTAAAAGAGCTGAATAGAAAGAGCTAGATCAAATATTTCAGTACACACAAAAAATTATGGGCCAAAAAATTTTAATTAAATATATTGATCAATAAAATTTAAATGAGTCAATTATTGTTTTGATCAACATTTTCGTTATTTTCCTTAACTATCAAATTACAAATTTCCAACATACCAGATTTTTTTTCGCTTCAATTTATTTGAATACATTTATTCAAAAATATACTTTATACTAGGGTTTTACTTTTTTTTATTGTCGGCAACATATTGGAAAGCAAAAAATATGAGTTTCTTCATAACTTTTCAATAAACTTAAAATTCATTTGCTAAATCAATCATTATTTTAATTGACTTTAAATAAAAAATTGATCAAATTTTTGATCAAAATCGAAAAAGTGATTAATTGAAAATAAAATCAATTAATCACCTACAATTTAATGATTGATATAACAATTTTCTTCATCGGAGGAGTTTCAATTAAAAAATTAATTGAATCCGCGTTTTTGTTGATTGACTTTCGTTTTCAATTCTTTCTGTGTAAAGTAAATAGTTCAATTGAACTAGTTCATTTATGAACGATACAGTAGAGTTCTACTGTTATCGCTTAATTAGCATTACCGTAATTTTTAAATAACGATAACGGTACCCAAATTTGAATAGTTATTTAACGATAACAAACCTTGATTAAAACGATTGCCTATTAGTAGGCCTATCATGTGCCTGACCAAACACTTCGGTCCAAAAACCGTATTTGATTAGAATACGGTATTTTAAAACATTTTTGACAAACTTTTTTGGTGACAGAATGGCGTTTTGGTTTAAAAAATGATATAAACCAATGGTTCCCAACCTTTTTACGCCACGCCCCACTTTTAAGTTTAAAAAATTGCTTTGTCCCCCCTACACTTACATTTTTTTTTTTAATTTTTCTAATTTTTGTTTCTAATGAAAAATTACTACAGGTTCAGCAAAGTTTTTGTAAAATAAGCATTTAAACTTAGTTTTTAGTTAAAATTTTAAGCAATTATCAAAATTTTTGTAGTAAATTTTGCTAAAAAAAATAGTTTTTGTAGTAAATTTGACTAAAAAAATCTTGAAAATTTGCTCGTTGCCCCCCTGGAACGTTCAAATTGCCCCCCAGTGGGGCGAGAATCGAAGGTTGGGAACCATTGATATAAACCAAAAATAATAAATTAACGCTCAGTTTCTGTATGACGCTTAATTAGCATTACCGTAATTTTTAAATAACAATAACGGTTTCTAAATTTGAATCGTTATTTAGCGATAAAAAACCTTGATTAAAACGATTTGCCTATTAGTAGGCCAATCATAAGCCTGACCGAAGACTTCGGTCCAAAAACTGTATTTGATTAGAATTTGGTATTTAAACCTTTTTTGACATTTTCTGGTGACAGAATATTTGTAGGGACGATTGAAGTATGTCAAACTTAAGGGGTTTTGGTTTATAAAATGATATAGATCAAATAAATAAAATGGTTTATTAAAAAAAAAAAAAAAATCAGAAATCCCGCGAATCAAAAAAAACCTTGAGTTTCATTCTTCCAATTCCCGGGACTTGTAAATATCAATCCCTAGTAAAGAGTTAATATTTGAGAACCACAGCAGTCAGCTGTCACAATGTCAGCCTTTTGTGATTTATCAAATTAATTTCTTTAAAGACTTTTATATACATCAACACTAAGACATACTTTTAAAATATATAATATACAATTTAATGATGTGTAAATAATTGATAACAATATTTTGTTTACTGAATTGAAAAATGGTCATGAGTAAATAAATAACAATGACCATGAAAATAAGCAAAAGAAAAAGATTACAAATAAAGGATTATTTTTGCAGAAATTAGCAAAAATAACTACGTCTTGAAATTAAAATTGTGTTTTTTGTAATTTAATCTACATCGAATTTCAAATTGACCTTTTTCAAATTCTTATTGAACTTTTTCAAATTCTTATTGAACTTTTTCAAATTCTTGTTGAACTTTTTCAAATTTCCATCGATATATTTTTTTTTTAAATTTTAATTGATAATTTTCAAATTTTAATTGATGTTTTTATATCCTCCCCTCTAGTGATAGAGGGTATATATAACTTTGGCATTCCGTATGTATCACATCGAAAACTTGTTTTATGACCCAAAAAAGCATATGGGGCATTCCATGTGAAATCGGACACTTTGAAAAACTCTTTTTTTTAGATTTTCCCAATTTGTTTACAGTTTTTAGTACCCTTCGAAAACTCCTTCGTGGTAAATTTTCAGATTTTTTTGATGACCCGTTCAAAAGATATCGAATTTTTAAAAATTGGTAGCTTGTTCCTTTACTCAAACTTCTTTTAATCATAACTTCTTCAATAATGGTCCAAATTTCAAATTTTTTTTTTCAAAATTTTTGTTTTTTTACGTACTTTCTAAAACAAAATCCCAAAAAATTATTAAAAGCGCTCTAGTATGCGATTTTTAAGTTTTAAAATTTAAATCTCATTTTTGAAAATGTTTGTACTCTTCGATTTTTTTGAAATTTTTTTGTGTAAAACTTCTATCAATTCTACAAATTTTTTGCCCAGGAAGATCGTGGGATAACGATTATTACTATTTTTTAAAATTTTTTGAAAAAAATTTATTGTAATTTTCCAATCTTAAAATCATTTCTACTGCTCCAATGGTGCGTCATAGAGGGGTCCTTTATAAGACCGACCCCCATTAATTTTTACGTCTTAACATTTCTTTGGAACAAACTAATACCCTATCTCCAATTTCTAAGTGAGCTCCCACACAAAACGACATGTTTTAAAATTTGTTCCAACCGCTCTAACTGCCCTAATAGTGCCCTTAGAGCAACAAAATGTATGACCGACCCACAATATTTTTTTAGTCCAAACATTTTCTCTGAACACTTCTACCCTCTATCTTTAACTGTTAAGGCGGTCCACATACAATTTTTTTTATTTTTTGTAAATTTGTTTTATTTAATCAGCTTCTACCGGTCCAATGGTGCGTCCGAGAGGGGTCATTACTGTGACCGACCCCCATTTATTTTTACCCTACAACAGTTTTTCAAAACATACCTACGCCCTATCTCCACTCCCTAAGTAGGCTCCCATACAAAATTACATTTTTATAAAATTTGCTCCAACTGTTATTTGTATGGGAGCCTACTTAGGGAGTGGAGATAGGGCGTAGGTATGTTTTGAAAAAATGTTGTAGAGTAAAAATAAATGGGGGTCGGTCTCACTAATGACCCCTCTCGGACGCACCATTGGACCGGTAGAAGCTGATTAAATAAAACAAATTTACAAAAAATAAAAAAAATTGTATGAGGACCGCCTTAACAGTTAAAGATAGAGGGTAGGTGTGTTCAGAGAAAATGTTTGGACTAAAAAAATATTGTGGGTCGGTCATACATTTTGTTGCTCTAAGGGCACTATTAGGGCAGTTAGAGCGGTTGGAACAAATTTTAAAAAATGTCGTTTTGTGTGGGAGCCCCCTTAGAAATTGGAGATAGGGTATTAGTTTGTTCCAAAGAATTGTTAAGACGTAAAAATGAATGGGGGTCGGTCTTATAAAGGACCCCTCTATGACGCACCATTGGAGCAGTAGAAATGATTTTAAGATCGAAAAATTACAATAACATTTTTTCAAAAAATTTTAAAAAATAGTAATAATCGTTATCCCACGATCTTCCTGGGCAAAAGATTTGTAGAATTGATAGAAGTTTTACACAAAAAAATTTCAAAAAAATCGAAGAGTACAAACATTTTCAAAAATGAGATTTAAATTTTAAAACTTAAAAATCGCATACTAGAGGGCTTTTAAGAATTTTTTGGTATTTTTTTTAGAAAGTATGTAAAAAAACAAAAATTTTGAAAAAAAAAGTTTGAAATTTGGACCATTATTGAAGAAGTTATGATTAAAAGAAGTTTGAGTAAAGGAACAAACTATCAATTTTTAAAAATTCGATATCTTTTGAACGGGTTATCAAAAAAATCTGAAAATTTACCATGAAGGAGTTTTCGAAGGATACTAAAAACCGTAAACAAATTGGGAAAATCTAAAAAAAAAGTTTTTCAAAGTGTCCGATTTCACATGGAATGCCCCATATATATTCATGCAAAAAGTCGACAAAAAAATGTACCCAAGGACAAGTCAGCAGTTGGTCAGAAATTTTATAAAGGGAGTAACAGCAGTATGCCAACGGTGATTTTTTTTGTCAACTGGGCTTAATCGATTTAAAGTTGATCTAGCGATGTCCGTCGGTCTGTTTAAATCAGAGTTGGCAAGCGAAACGAATAACGGTATTGGTATTACATATTTTTTATATCGGTATCGGTAAACCGTTACCGACTATTTTTTTCGCAGATTTTTTTTAAACCATTTTTTTCTCCAAATTATTTGTTTATCAATTTTCATTACATATAGTTTTTTTTTACAAAAAGTTTTTTTTACATTGTGAAGAGCAAGGCAAGGCCGAATTTAACTTTTTGACTTGTTTTTTAATAAAATTTCTTTGAAAAAAATTAAAAAACCCCATATTCTACTACACTCAAAATAATTACTCTGTAAAATGACTATAATCTCAATTCGACAGATATTTGACAAAGTTATCTGTCGAAATACAGATTTTAAGAAAATACTTTCTATTTTCTTGTGACCGAAAAACAAAATTTTGTAAAATTGGAGTTACTCGTTAAAAACTCTTAATTATCACAAAAATAAAAAAAGTAAATTTACAATTTGGAAACATTAAAGCGGGCAAATTTAACAAAATTTTAATTATTTTAATTTTAATTCATGTTTTTGAAGCAGAGAAATTTTACTCATAAAATGGATTTAAATAAAACTTTGTAAATTTACAGTTTTTTTTTTTTAAATTTTGAACTCATAAAATGCATTTAACTAAAAATTTGTAAAATTACAGAGTTTTTTGGTAAAATTCTTTTCGGTTTTATCAATATTTTAAAGATAATTCTGTAAATTTATAGTTTTTTTATTGGAATGATTTTACAGAGTTTTCTTCGTAAAATAACAAAAAATCTTGCTGGTTGGAAATCTATGGTATTTTCTGCTGGCTCAGCAGAGTATCTCTGTAATTTAACAGAGTGATTATTTTGAGTGTACAATTATACACTCACACCAATTAGTTAATTAATTGCTACATATTAAAGTTTACTAATGAAAACAAAAAAAATTCTATTAATTATGATTAATATTAACAAATATTTCAATAACATTTTTAATAAGAATACATACTTGAACTGATAAAGATAGTAACGCTATACATGAATGTATGATGCGTTGTAGTACAAGTATTTAACAACCATAACCTACCAATATATATTACGAATGATAGTATATTTAACAGAATTATTGTATAAATAAAACAAACAATTGTATCATTTGTTCTAATATGGGCGTTTAGACTATCTCAAATAGATTTCATGGACGTAAAAAAGATTCGAATTTTCTATTTTGAAATTCGAAGATTCCATTTGTAATTCAAAAATTCTACTTGTAATTTGAACATTCCAGTTCTTATTCGAAATTTCTAATTGTAATTCGAAGATTGCAATTGTAATTCGAGAAAGATCAATTGTATGTAATTCGAAAAAGATTCAAAGATTCCAGTTGTAATTCGAAAAAGATCAATTGTAATTCGAATAAGATCAATTGTAATTCGAAAAATATTAATTTTTATATGAATAAATTCAATTGTAATTTGTTAAAGATCAATTGAAATTCGAAAAAATTCAAGTGTTATTCGAAAAAGATCAAAAAAGAATCAATTCGAAAAAAATCAATTGTAATTCAAAAAAGAAAATTTTTGTGGCTACTCATGATTTTCAAAGCGTGCATCTGTTTCCAAAATAATAGTGTATTTTTAACAGACTGACGGAAGGACAGACGAACGGACGGGCATTGTTGATATTCTTAAAATCATATAATTTTTTCTTATAGCCTAAAAGTATGCACTTATTTTTCTACACAAAATATCGAAAGCCATTTGACTCACAAGGGATGATGTCACCCGCCGATCTTTATGGAATTGGTTTTATTTTGTAGAGCAGGAAAAATAAAGGGACACATGTTTGTTATAGCGGCCCAAATTCACATTAAGGGGGTGCAAATGAGGGGGGAAGAAACTGCTATTTTTCAGTTTTCTTCGTTTATCTCCTATATTATGCATAGAAAGCTAGTCATGTTATGTACCAAATGAAAGGTCTTTGGAAAACCTATCTACGTGTGTAAAGCACATATCTAAACATGCACAACTTTTCGCCATATTAAGTAAAATACCAAAATTTTAGGACATTTTTGTTAATAAGTCTAAAAATAATATTTTTTTTGCACGTTGTTAGCACCAAGAGATAGGTATTTTAAATACCTTTAATCTGATACCACATAAATCGAAAAAAAAACTGAAAAAGGTCAATTGCCCCCATACAAATTGACCCCCCCCTAACAATGAGTTCTTCGAAAGCAGTGAAAATGAGGACCCTTTCATGCCTTTTAATGTTTGTGAAAGACGCAACCCATGTAGGTCAATACCAACTACTCCACCTACACTTGAAGAGGTAAAGATGGCTATTGGCAAACTAAACAACAACAAATCCGCTGGCCTGGATAACATCCCACCTGAACTCTTCAAGACAACGAACATCATGGCATTATCGATCTTGCCTCTTATACAGAATGCCTGGTTAAGCGAATGCAGTAACTGGAGAGGTATAAAAATTGCTCAATACCATTCAAAAGATACTAGCTTTTATTATTTTAGAACGCATCTCATCAGTTGTAGAATCTTCTCTGCGACGTGAACAAGCTGGGTTTAGACCTAACAGAAGCTGTGTTGACCAAATAAATTCACTAAGAATAATTGTCGAACAATCGGTTGAATTCAACTCACCATTATTTTTACTATTTGTCGACTTCAAAAGAGCTTTGATACTATTAACAGAAATGCTATTTGGTATTGCTTGCGTCATATTGGGATCCCGGAAATGATAATCTCCTTAATAAAAGAACTACACCGCGATGCTTCATGCAAAGTCCGTTTTAAAGGTCATGATAGTTCTAGCTTTAACATCAACAAGGTTGTAAGACAGGGTTGTGTTCTTTCGCCCATTCTTTTTCTAATAGTGCTTGATTATGTAATGGTACAAACAAACAAAGAAGCTCCCGATGGAATCCAATGGCATCTGAACCAAAGGCTGCATGACCTGGATTATGCAGATGACATATGCATGATGTCGCATACACTGTCTGGCATACAACACAAGTTAAACAGACTTAAGGAAAATGCGCTTAGAGTGGGCTTAGAAATTAATGTCCCTAAAACAAAATTGATGCGGCTAAAAACAAACAACACTGCTCCTATTTTTCTCAACAACGAACGAATTTCCGAAGTTCAAAAATTCTGCTACCTTGGCAGTATAATCACCACAGATGGCGGAGCAGACGACGATGTATCAAGTCGAATAAACAAAGCGAGACATGCTTTTGCCTCCTTAGGAAAAGTGTGGCAATCCTCACGCATATCAAACAAACACAAGATTCGTATATTTAACGCAAGCGTGAAATCTGTGTTGTTATACAGCTGCGAAACATGGAAGGTTACAGACAACATCGTAAGAAGACTCCAAATGTTTGTAAATAAATGCTTGCGCCGTATACTACGCATATTCTGGCCCCAAAGAATCTCAAATGTAGCACTTCTTTCCCTATGTAACACTGAGGAAATATATACTGAAGTATGCCGCAGAAAATAATCGTGGGTGGGACACACTCTTCGTAAAGATGTAGCTGATATTGCTCGTAAAAGTTTTGAGTGGAACCCACAAGGAAACCGCAGTAGGGGCCGCCCAAAGCTCACATGGCGAAGATCAATTGATGATGAATGTAATAGGATGAGGGTGACGTGGCCACAAGTTAAGCTATTGGCACAAAACAGGCAGAGTTGGCGTGTATTCGTAAATAATCTTTGTGTTGCTAGAAGCTCCACTATGGAGTAGTATTTTAATTTTCATATTTTAATAAATAGTAGTATATTGTTAGTTAAAATATTAACTAATAAAAATCTCGTTCGAACGAGATTTCACCTCAGGTGTAAATTGGGTATAATGGCCTATTAAAACCTGAGATGAAATCTCGTTCAAGTTTATCAAAGTAAAATAGTTTACCTAATTTAATTAAATTGAAATTTTAAGAGGGTTAAAACCACATGTATGTGCACTAAAATGCATATAACTCATGAACCAATGCACATGCAAATACATAAAAACCTTGGTATTGAAGTCACCTTTCATGGGAAGTTTGCAGAAACAAAATCGGTTCACGCAATACAGAGAACACGCATTTCAATCACAATGCAACTTTTTTATATTAGGTGAACTTAAATGCATATAGCTCATGCACCAATACACATATAAAGACCGTGTGTACATAAAAACATTGGTATTGACGTCACCTTTCATGGGAAATTTACAAAAACAAAATCGTTTCACGCGAAAACTTATTACAAACACAATTGATAGTTAAAAATTACTGTAGTTTCTGTCAATTTGACCTACAAATGTTTAAACTATCAATTATATAGTAGATTCTACTAATAAAATGTTGTGTGTGTTGGATGCCCTGTAGGTATACATAAAGACATTGGTATTGGCGTCACCTTTCATGGGAAATTTCCAGAAGCAAAATCGGTTCACGCATTACAGGGAAAACACATTACACAGTTATTGCTTTAAAATGCATATAACTCATCAACCATTTCACACACAAAGACCGTATATACATAAAAACATTTGTTATTGACATCACCTTTCATGGGAAATTTTGCAGAAACAAAATCTGTTTACGCATTACACAGAAAACGCATTAAAAACACAATTGATAGTTAAAAAACTATTGTTTCCGTCAGTTTGAACTACAAATGTTTAAACTGTCATATTATAGTAGATTCTACCGGCAAAATGTTGTGTGTGTTGTACACAGAAAAAAATATCACAAAATCAAAAGTAACCAAACAAATTGTTAACAACTAAATACTATTTCAACAACGTTTTTAATTGTATCAACAATGTATATTGTTAATGTGACAAAAATTAATTTTTATTTTATTAATAACACAGACACTTTATAAACTCATTTAATCAAGCAAACATATATGTGACGATAGCACGGTGGTAGTGTGCCAGACTCGAATCATGAAGGTTGCGGGTTCGCTGCCAGTTGGCGGAACACTTGTTTTTTTTTTTTTTTTTTTTAATTTGTGATTATTTTTTGTTATTCTATTTATAATTTTTGTGTGAAGCCACATTATTATTTATTTTTAAATATAATGCCCTTTTTTTATTATTGTAAAAACAGCAAAGAGTACACACTGATTCTACAGACACTTTATGTACACATTTAGGCAACTATAAATACATATGAGGAATAGCACGGTGGTAGTGTGCTAGACTTGTAGCACGAAAGTTTCGGGTTCGATGCCAGGTGCCGGCGGATGATTTTTTTTTTTTTTAGATATATTTTTTTTTTCTTTAGATTTTTTTATAATTTTTTTTTGTGTTTTTTTTTAATATGCTGTTTAGCCAAGTATAAATATATATGAGGATAGCACGGCGGTAGTGTACTAGACGCGTAGCATTAACGTTGCGGGTTCGATGCCAGTTGTCGGTGGATGATTTTTTTTTTTATATTTATTTTTATTTTTAGTTTATTTGTTTCTATTTTTAGATTATTCTATTTTTAGATTTATTTTTTTAAAAAAGTTACAAAAGTCATTGTTGTATTGACAATATCCAATGTAGGCTCAGTTTCAATTAAATGTTTAATTGTATTAACAATAAAATTAATTGAATTGACAACTTTTTTTTTTCTGTGTATTTTCGGTAGTTTTACCGACAATTCTAAATGTTTATTATTAAAAATTATTCAAAAATCAAATTTCAATTGTAATCTAAACACCCTATAACTTTTATTAGGCAACATACCAAGCGTTTTTTTTTTTTAAATCATCCAGACTTTCTTGACTATTCTAGCAAAGAATTTGTCGCGATTACAATTTTGTTAATGAAACAATCCATTTTTTGCACACTTTATTTTTTATACAAGGTTTTTAACTTATAAAAATAAAAATATGACTTATATTTTTTCATTATTTTGTTTCTTACTCATTTATTTTGTATGTATGAAAAATGTTACTTTGATAAAAAAAATATGACTACATTCTATATACACATATTTGTATATATTTTTGCCAATACATTATTTACTTATTTTATACTACTTTTTTGTTTTAACACATAAAAAAAGGCACAACTCTTGATTTCATGAAATATGAAAAGAATATATACAATAGGGTTTTCTTAAAAAAATTTTATATTTCAGTTGTTTCAAAGAGCTTTAAAAAGTGAAAAGTATTGGAGAACAAAAAAAATAATTTAAATTAAATTTAAAAATTAAACGTTATTATTAAATAAAAATATATATAAACATGGGTTGTTGTGGTTCTAAGGATATGGATAAAAAAAAATCATGGAGTCCCTCGGAAACAAATGCTGTAGGTGTTTATTTGAAAATAAATTAATTAATTTTAAAACCGCAAACATATGGTTAATAAAAACAACCACAATACAATTATTTTTTTTATGGTTTAATAAAAATTAAATAAATATTGAAATATTATAAACAAGTGTTAACAAGTGTAACTGAAATTATTTAAAAACAAGCAATTATCTTTTCAAGTGCATCGAATTAAAAAAATAAATAAATTTAAAGTTTTTGAAAAGTATAATTAATAAATAAAGGTTTAACACAATCATATAAAATTACTAAAGGATTTTGTTTTGATAACGAAAAACATTAAAAGCTGGATTCTACAAAGAAAAACTTGTGTATAATATTTTCCAAATATTTTTGGGTAAATTACTAAACAAAGTTTAGGAAATATATGAGTAACTAGTTACACTCTTATAAATTTTTGTTGAAATTTACCCACTTTATTGTAGGTAACTGTTCTCCTACAATAAAGTGGGTAAAAATACACTATGTGTTTAAATTTCAACATTTGCACACAAAATGTGTACAACTAATAAACATTTTGTGTGCACACCTACATGTTTGACGCTTGGAAATTTCTCTAGCAATAAACACAAAATGTGTAATTTTAAAATGTTTGTGTTTAAAAAAGCATAATATGTGTGCAAAAATGCATTAAAAATGCTTAAAATTGCATTTATAATATTTGTATTTTACTTTTAATGTGCTTTATTCCTATAAAAAAATACAAAAGCGCTTTTTTAGTTTAATGATTTTATTTAAACTCAAGTGAAATTATAATATTTAGATAAAATATCCATCAATTGCAAAAACTTAAATGTAACAAAAAAAAAAAAACAGTAATAATTACATAATTATGAATGTGAAAAATTATTAATAAACAATTATTAGCTACAGTAAACGTCGTAATAAAAGCCGAATTTGTTAAAAATCCGAGTTTTGATAACATCAGGTGTTGTCCAAATCTGCAAATATAAAAATAATTAATATTATAAGAATCTAATACATAATTTTATTGAAAAATTCTTCGAATCTGTAACATTTTTTTATAGAAAATTCTCCGAATCTATGACATTTTCTATAGAAAAATTCTCCGAATCTGAGACATTTTTTAATAGAACAATTCTAATAATCTGTGATATTTTTTCTATAGAAAAATTGGAATCTGGTACATTTTTTCTGTAGAAAAATTCTCAGAATCTGAGAAAATTTTCTACAGAAAACTTTTCAGAAACTGAGAAGTTTTTTTCTATAGAAAAATTCTCAGAAACTGCGAAAATTTTTTATGGAAAAATTTTCAGAATCTGATACACTTTTTCTATAAAAATATTCTCAGAATCTTAGACTTTTTTCTATAGAAAAATTCTGAGAATCTGAGACATTTTTTCTATAGAAAAATTCTCAGAATCTGAGACATTTTTTCTATAGAAACATTCTTAGAATCTGAGACATTTTTTCTATAGAAAAATTCTCAGAATCTGAGACATTTTTTCTATAGAAAAATTATCAGAATCTGAGACATTTTTTCTATAGAAACATTCTTAGAATCTGAGACATTTTTTCTATAGAAAAATTCTCAGAATCTGAGACATTTTTTCTGTAGAAAAATTCTCAGAATCTGAGACATTTTTTCTGTAGAAAAATTCTCAGAATCTGAGACATTTTTTCTATAGAAAAATTATCAGAATCTGAGACATTTTTTTTATAGAAAAATTCTCAGAATCTGAGACATTTTTTCTATAGAAAAATTCTCAAAATCTGAGACATTTTTTCTAAAGAAGAATTCTCAAAATCTGAGACATTTTTTCTATAGAAAAATTCTTAGAATCTGAGACATTTTTTCTGTAGAAAAATTCTCAGAATCTGAGACATTTTTTCTATAGAAAAATTATCAGAATCTGAGACATTTTTTTTTATAGAAAAATTCTCAGAATCTGAGACATTTTTTTATAGAAAAATTCTCAAAATCTGAGACATTTTTTCTATAGAAGAATTCTCAAAATCTGAGACATTTTTTCTATAGAAAAATTCTCAGAAGCTGAGACATTTTTTCTTTGGAAAAATTCTCAGTATCTGAGACATTTTTTTATAGGAAAATTCTCCAAATCTGAGACATTTTTCTAGACAGATTCTCAGAATTGGAGTCATTTTTTTTTATAGAAAAATTTTCAGAGTCTTAGCATCTAAGAATTTTTTTCTGTAAGAAAAATCCACTAAAATTTCTTATTTAAAAAAACATTTTCAGAATCTGACAGAGATATTTTCGCGGTACTTACTTTTGTGATTAATAACAGCAAACATTAAAAAAAATATCTTCTTCTACGATTTTATGTTTGTTTATGTCCACGATGAGGCTCTTCGAAATTTTATGCTGCGTTGAAACTTTGCTATATATTTTGCACTTATATTTTATCCATATTTCATTACTTTTATAATGTTTTTTGCATTATTTTATTTTCATGGCGAGAACAACATAATTTTTCAATATTATTTTTCTTTTTATTTTATTTTGACAATTTCAATTTGTATTTTAAAATTGTTGAACATTACGCATTTTATATTTAATATTGGAAAATTAAACACTTAATGTTTACAATAAACATTAAATGTGTAATTTTATAAATTTTTTGTTTATTTCTTTTCGAAAATATTTATAAACATACAAAATACTATATAATATGCGTAATATTCAAATTATTGTGTGTAAACTAAAATTTTAAACACTTGGTGCTCAATTTTAGGCGTTGTGTGCAATTTTACATAAAAATTTACCCACTTTATAGTAGTAATTTTACAAACCTTTTTTAGAGTGTACCTCCCAATTTCAATGTTAGTTACTTTAACACGGTGATGTCATTAGAGGTAATCAAATGTTGCATTTTTAGGCGTAAAGAAATGCTAATGGTAATTAGTACACTCAAAATAATTCTACAGTAAAAGGTTTAGTAAGTGATTTTGTACAAAAATCTACTAATAGTTTACTAATTTTAGTATCTTCAAAGTACTAAAATTGGTAATTTTTACTGGTTTTCAATAATTTTAGTAAAAAATTTTAGTATTGGTTACCAATTTCTGCACTAGGTCCTTTTGGACTAAAATTTAGTTAAATTTTTAGTATTGAATACCCACGTTTTTTTTGGGTGTATTATTCATAGCCATTACCAGGTAAGCGAGACGGGAATGGGGTACCCATTACCAAGATTTTGTTGGGTGTATTTGTCAGGTCCCAGCAAAAACTCCTTTCCGTCTCGCGTACGTGGTAATTGCTATGAATACTAATGCTAATGGTAATTATAATATTAATTACCATTAGCATTACTTTACGCCCAAAAAGTCAAAATGATGATACCTCCAATGACATCACCGGTTTAAGTAATTAACATTGAAATTGGGAGGTAACTATAGTTACTCATATTTTTTCTAACCCCTTAAAAAGTTTTTTCTAGGCTGTTAATCATTAAAAAAACAAAATTTTTAGTTGATTTAACCGACAAATGCACTAAACGCATTTTCAACGAACAAACGTAGTTTCAACTGTGGTTTGTAATAAATTCTACCAAGTGTATATTTCACATAACCTAAAAACCAATGTTGGCAATCGATACTTTTTCAATACCGTTATCCGTTTCAAAACCCTTTAAATTGAATACCGGTACCAATACCAATACCGAAACTCAGTTTTGGTATCGGATACCGGTATCCAAAAACCTTTTCCTTCAGTACCGGTACGTACCGGTATTGAAACGGTTTTTCTTAAAAACCCATTTAAAGAAAAAACAAGTAAAAAAGTTAAATTCGGCCTTGCCGAATGTAGTGATACCCTCCACAATTTCAAAAAGATTATTGTAAAAAACTTTATTTAAAAGGAAATTATAATTTATAATACTTTTGAAAAAAAAATTTTTTTTTTGAAAAAAAATTTCCGCGAAAAAAAATTTTGTTAAAAAAATCCGCGATTTTTTTCTTTTTTTGTCAAAAAATATGTTCGTACTTGTTTAAATACCATTTGGTGTTCAATTATGTTCACATATGCCAACCAGAAGCCGAATTAAAGCATTTTGTATTTTTAGGTTATGTTGAATGTACTGAAATTTTTGAGGTGTGCTTACATTTTCGTTCATAACTTTTGAACCGCTGAACCGATATCGCTCAAATGCAATACCAAACTTCTCGGGAGAACTTCCAATAAATATGTTAAGTTTTAGTCATCTCTGTGCAATATTTTGTCCGCGACAGCATTTTCAACAGACAGACAGACGGACAGACGGACATCGCTAGAATGTCTTAAAATCGATCGGGCATCATAAATATATATACTTTATGGGGTCCCAGATCGATATTTCGATGAGTTACAAACAGAATGACAAACTTATATACCCTCTATCACTATGTGGAGGGTATAAAAAAATAATAGAAAATTTTTAATTTTTTTGGTTTTTGTAAATGAAAAATCGTACTCCGAATGCCTCCCCGAAGTCTCATAAAAATCAAAAAAATCTTTGAGCACAAACATCGTGGATTAAGTAAAAATTTCAAAAAAAAAGTCTTACTTCAACCGCTATGTGGGAGCAGAAGAAAATTATTGATTTTCACGAAATTTTTTGGAGTCATTTAGACTCTCAAAAGAAACTTTCTGAACCCCTAAGTATATTTTAGTTTTTTGGAGATTTTTATTTAATCCGCGATGTGGGTGCCCAAGGATTTTTTTTGATATTTATAGGACTTCGTGGTTCAAAAATTATTAGCAAAACCGTAAATTTCAAATTGGTTTTACCTTTAGTTCACGTGTTGAAAAACCCGTTAAACCAGCTTTGAAAACATTGAAGAGTCAGAAAAATATTTTCTTTTTTTTGTCACTCACAAATATTTTTACAATTAAACAAAAAAACTTACACTCGAAAAAATTTTACACTCAAAAAAATTTTTTTTTTTTTTTCAAAAATGGATATAAAAAAGTTTTTTACCCAAAAGAAAATATTTCTAATCCAAATTGTTAATTTTTTCACGTTAAAAAACTATCACTTTAAAAGGGCACTGTGGAGGGTATTCATGGATTCGGCTTAGTCGAATTTAACTATTCTACTTATTTTTACGTATTTTTTTTACTTTTCTTAACTCATTTTGGACCAAGATTCAATTTAATTTTTTCTTTTTTTGAAAAAGGTACTTTTTTAGGGTAATTAGCACCCGCTGATTTCAAAAATCTTGTCAAAAAAATTTTCAATGCGCCGTTATCCCAGAAAAGCTTGCATTTCAACTTTTTATGCAATTTAAATGTTTGGATTTATTTGATATTTTATTAATTTATTTCAAATTAGTAAAATTTGATAATAAATTAAATATAAAAAAATTTTAAAATAATCAAAAAAATTAAAAGCCGAAAATCAAAAAATGGTAAATTTTCGTTTTAGCTTTAAACAATTTCTGTACTGATTTGCATTGCATTTCATGGACATATAAATTGCGGTGGTCAAGTGGGGATATTTTTTTTTAATTGCAGAAAGATGAGACTTAACATTCGTAACCATATTTACCCGAAATTCCACCTTTTTCATACATAAATATTTTTTTGAAAAACAAATGAAAGATTTTTATGTCAGAATAACTTCAAAGTCCTGCACTTTGATCGAGGGGATAAGAAAATTACAGTTTTCTCGGTCCGGCAACGTCCCCGCCGACCCCCTAAAAAACGCTATTTTAATTTTTTTTTACATTTTTAAGGGCATTTTATCAAAAATGCTAAAAATAAATACGTGTTTAGTATTAAAATTGAAAAAAAAATATTTTTTTTTAGTTTTTATGCGTTTTTTATATTTTTAGCATCTTTTTTCGATAATACCGGTACGTACCGGTATCGACGTTTCGGTATCGGTAATACCGTAACCGATTCAACTCAAATACCGTAACCGATACCGATACCGAAATAAATAAAAAAAATAATACCAATACCGATATCGATACCGTTATTCGTTTCGATTGCCAACCTTGCTAAAAACACAAAATGCTTTAATTCGGATGCTGGGTGATACATGCGAACGGAATTATTTACAAAATGGTATAAAAAACAAAAAAAAATAAATTTTTTCGTCGACAATTTTATTTTTTTACCAGTTTCCCCCAAATTCAAGTATACCGATCGACTTAGAATCACTTTTTGAGTCGATTTGACGTTGTCCGTCCATTAAAACGTTGTATACACGATACAGGTCGCAATTATCAATATATTTGGCTGAAATTCTTTTTGAAGGATGAAGCATATTCATTAGGGATATAACCATTTACATTTTTTTTTTGGCAAATATCAAAAAGTACCTATCATAGTGAGAAAGTACATGAAAAATCAATAAGAAATGTGTGCCCTTTTTTTTCGTGAATGTTAAAAAAGGTTCGGCACCGATCGTGATGAAGTTTTCGCTAAAATTTTTGTTTTTCCATTATTTAGGCAATCCATAATTATAATATTAAAAACCATACTGTTGTTTTGTTCTTGTTTTATTTTAAAACGACAAAAAACCAACAAAACAGGGGTAGGGAAGGATTTACACCATAAAACATAGAAAAAAATGATTTTGTTGTATTTTAGAAATTGCAATCGGTGCCGATGGTTTTTGGACCAAAATGATCGGATATAACGTTTTTTGTTATTAGTTATGATAGGTTTTTATTTTGGTTATACCCCTACTATTCATATAACTCCCACAAAATATTTGAAAATGGAAGATATTTGACAAAAATTGTGTTTGCAGATGTTTAACGTGTACTTTGGTACCTTTATTTAATATGATTATAATCAGACCATTCTTGTCTTAGTCTCCTATAAACATTGCGAGCAATATTCCGATAAATCGGTCTATTGGTCACAAATACCAGCCGATTTCAATCAAATTTAGTTTGCGTGTATTTTTCAACACTAATAAAAGACCTTAACAAATATAGATCCAATCGGTCCACGTTTAAACTTGGGACCTATTTTCCGTAAAAAACTGGTGTAGGTATTTTATGGTCGGTCTCGATCGACAATAATTGTCTTACTTGTTTTAAATTACAGTTGATCTTTTTTGAAATATAATTGATCTTTTTCGAATTACAATTGATCATTTTCGAATTACAATCGATCACTTTTAAACTAAAATTGTTCTATTTCAAGTTGCAATTGATATTTTTCGAGTAACAATTGAAATTTTTCGAATTACAATTAATTTTTTTACGAATTTTTGCCCTTTTTATAAAGTACAATTTAAATTCAAATTTTAACGGAATCGGACCATTTTCAATTTAAGTTCTACAAAAATAAAAGAAAATCTTTGGAAATTTCTATGATGTCGGAACCGTTAATTTTAGAATATTATTTGCAAGAGAAACATTAAACCCATAATATTTATAAAATAAAATAATTATAAAATTTTATCATGTTATTTAATTTTCCCCCTCTTTCCAGAGTACATCATCAACGATAATAGCACAACCAAGTGACGATTCGGGTACTGGAACATTTAAGAAAACCACATACACAACAACAATAAATCACACAATAACACAAAAACCAATTGAAGAGGACTAGGTGGTAATAGTTTTAAACGCGAATAAACGAAATTAGAATTAAGAAAAATAAATTTAAAAAACAATAACGAAAAAAAAAACGATAATTGTAATTTTTATATGAATAAAAAATATGTAAATAAATAAAATGCAACCAAAGATAATTTTGAGATGTTTTAAAAGAGTTTTACATTAAGTCTACGATAAACATTACAGAATAATACACTTAAAAAGGTTTTTTTTTTTACAAAAAATTGGTGGTCAAATAAATTTTAGGTCTAAAATGCGATTTTTTTCTACTGTGTTCTACTGTCTCCATTTTTTGTTTGGGTTGTTAGAAAAATAAGTTGATAACTGAATAAAACTAATGGAACATCTTTTAAATTTCCAAGGTTTGAACTTAAAAAAAATCGACTTAGAAATATTGTTAAAAAATTTTCTAAAAAATGTCTATAAATAATTTTATTTTCCAGATCGACCCTCGTAGCACATTTATTATTTACTTAATCAGAACGCTATCAAGCTTATATTCAAGCTTTATTAATTGCCTACATAACTTTTTTTCTAAATTATACTCGTTTGATAATGTTTTTGTTCTGTTTTCTCTCTCTTATTCGCAACGCAGAGTTGCATTTGGTTCTAAAAAATCTTATGAAATTTTTTAATGAAATTATGAAATCTAATGAAACAAGTTTCATAAATTTGTTCATAACATGCATGAAATTTCAATCAGTTTATGAATTCCTTCATTTGTGTAATGAAAACAAAATAATGAATCCGTTTCATTAATATCAGGAAGTTTCATTAAATTAATGAAAATTGTTCATAAAAAATATAAATTGTATTTATGAAAATTTTGCAATCCTTTAACGAAAAGAGTAGTTAATTCTTATGAAATACTTTCATTGAATAAATCCTACTTTTAATTTTTGAAATGAAATACTTTCATTCAATAAATGCTACTTTTATTTTTAAAATGAAATATATTTATGAAATTGTAAAGATGTATTTATAAAATTAAAAATAATAAAAATGGTTTTCACTTTGTTTTCTCGCACAAAATTTTACTCCAACCTTAAATTGTAATACGTACTTAAAACCACTAACTAATATATGACAGCACGAATTTAGTAAATAGAAAAATAATATTTTTTTTTTTTTAATTTCATAAAAAATTCTGAAAAACACACAAAATCACCAAGTTAAAAAAAACATTTTCACATATTTTTTATTTTATCTAAAGATTTCACTTAGTTTTCTCACACAAAATTTTACTATAACATTTACTTTTAATACATAAGTAAAACCACGAAGTAAAACCAAGAAGTAAAACAAAAAAAATCACGCTGTGATCAGCTGTTTTTGCGCGCGTAAACTAACAGACTAAACAGACGCGACACGTCACGACAGGTTTCAAAAAACAAAAAATTTTGTAAATAAAACTTAATGAAATTTTTTAATGAATCTACGAAATCTAATGAATCAAAATTAATGAAAATCTTGCACTATATGTATGAAATTTCATTCAGCATATGAAATATTTCATTGTTGTAATGAAACATTCATTAGCGATATGAAGCGTTTTTCAATCAGTGCACTGTATGTAAGTTCAAATTCTGATTAATTTTTATTAAAAAATAAAAATTATTTTATTTGACCTTTAAAATATATTTTGAGTAGATTTATTCTAGCTCGAGGTCATTATTTCTTTTACTAAAGTAAAAGAAATAGTGACCTCGGGGTATATATAAGTTTATCATTCCGTTTGTAACTCATCAAAATATCACGTAACTCATGAAAATTTCGCGTTTTCGTGAAAAATGAAAAATGTAAAACGAAACAAATTTGTACAATAGAAAAAGTTTAATTAAAAAAAAACCTTGAAAATGGCAAGAAAAACTTGTAACTTTTATTTTTTGCTATCTCCTATTTGAAAAGAATTTCTTGTAATTTTACAAGTTTTTTACCAATAATTTTGTTATGTAAGAAGCTTTTTACAAATAAAATTGTAAATTTACAATTTTTTGACGCGATAAAACTTACAAGGAAGAATTGTGACTTTACTAGATTTTTTGCTACCTCCTGTTTTACGAGAATTCCTAGTAAAAATAACGAGCTTTTTAGTAAATTTACAAGCTTTTTATACCCTCCACTTAGTGATAGAGGGTATATATAAGTTTGTCATTCTGTTTGTAACTCATCGAAATATCGATCGGGGACCCCATAAAGTATATATATTCATGATGCCCGATCGATTTTAAGACATTCTAGCGATGTCCGTCTGTCTGTCTGTCTGTTTGTCTGTGGAAAATGCTATCACGGACAAAATATTGCACAGAGATGACTGAAACTTAACATATTTATTGGAAGTTCTCCCGAGAAGTTTGGTATTGCATTTGAGCGATATTGGTTCAGCGGTTCAAAAGTTATGAACGAAAATGTAAGCACACCTCAAACATTTCAGTACATTCAACATAACCTAAAAATACAAAATGCTTTAATTCGGCTTCTGGTTGACTTATGTGAACATAATTGAACACCAAATGGTATTTAAACAAGTACGAACATATTTTTTTGACAAAAAAAGAAAAAACTCGCGGATTTTTTTTTACCAAAATTTTTTTTCGCGGAAATTTTTTTTCAAAAATATTTTTTTTTTTCAAAAGTAATTTCCTTATAAATAAATTTTTTTGCAATAATCTTTTTGAAATTGTGGAGGGTATCACTACATTCGGCAAGGCCGAATTTAACTTTTTACTTGTTTTAACCTCCAATTCTTTTGACCACCAATTTTTTGTAAGCTGACAAAATTCTCTAAGTGTATGGTATACATAAAATATGACAATTTATCAATAAAAATTATATTTGCAGCTTTTTCTAAGAAACAAAAAAAAAAAAAAAAAACAACACAAATTGTAGATAATTTAAACAAAAACAAACTGCAACTAAAAAAAATTCTCTAGAGATCAGTCAAAAAAAAAAAAAATATAAACAAAATCATGGACCTCATGATCTTATTTAGTAGTGAAAACTCATTTGCGGAGTAAACATTATATTCAATTTAAATTAAACAATAAAAAAAAAAAATAAAAACAAAATGAATTTATTATTCAAACTGATAATATTACTTGGATTATACGCCATTCATACAAAAGCCTATGTGCTCTATACAACCCAGAATGATAATGAAAACAACGACTTGAGCGAGGAAGTTGCCAATGCTGACAATCAATCTACAAATCCATCATTTTATATTGGAAAAATAGTAAAACCTTCTGATATTAAAGAACCATCATCACTACAAGAAATTATCAATTATATTGGTGAAGATAAATTGAGTAATACGGCTGTATTACCGTTGCAGCAGGATACAAAACAAACTTTGACTTATACAGAGCTGTCAAAACTTTTGGCATTTTGGCAATGGGCTAAAGAACAAAATTTCTATGAAATGCAAACAGATCAACCAAATAATAATAATAATTTTGTAACATCAAAATAAAAATTAATAAACAGATTGATTTTAAATTTTGTAAGGGTTTAAAAAAATACACAAAAAAAAGTTTTGAGAATTGTTAGTTGATTTCGAAGTTATCTAATCAATTATTTAAAATAAATAAATAAGTAAAATTTAATTAAAATATTTGCTAATACGCTGATTAAGGTAATTGTCTTAAAAAATACATTGATTTTGTATGAAATGCCAGAGTTACCAACAATTTCTTTGTTCGATCCATAAAAACACAAAAAAAAAACTTGTGTAATTTTTAAACTTGTAAAACAAAACTTTGTTAAATTATACCATAATTTTTGTCAATATTGTATCGTTTTTTATTTGTGTGCAATTTATTTTTTAATAATAGTAATCTTACGTTATTATTTTAATTTTCTTTAATTTCTTAAATAAAATTTATTTGTGTATTTAAGAAATATAAATATATATGTCGGCATAAAAAAGATAATGCAAAAAACAAAACTTTTTCTACTGATAAGACTGGAAACAAGTGTATATTTTTTGTATTCTATTTGTAGTCAATAAAAAAATTGTATACTAAAAAAATATTTGAATTTGACACACATTTCATTTTAAAATTTGTCGGTATTTGTGATTTTTTTTATTTAATTTTAATTAAGAATAAAAATGGCATAAAGGTAATAAAATAATAAAAAACAAGTAAGAAAATAGTCGGTCAAGACCGTTCATATAATACCCTACACCAGTGTTTCCCGGAAAATGGGTCACAAGTCCAAACATGGACCGATTGGTTCTGTCTTTTGTCAAATCTTTAACAATTGTGGAAAACACTCACAAACCAAATTTAAGTGAAATATTCTTTTATTTGTGGCCAATAAACCGCTTTAAGTGAATATCGGGCGAAATTTCCAAGTCCAAAAATGGTGTGATTATAACCAGATTTGATTGAGTTATTAAAGTACTCGTTAAACACACACAAACAAAATCTTAATAAAATATTTTATATTTTCATGAAATTTTAGAGATTTGTGTAAATATCGGGAGCATGGTTTGTTTGTATGGGAGCTACAAGAAGAACTGGTCCGATTCCTTTAAAATTTGGAATGGTGATTTGTGAGTACAAAACCTGTCGAAGGTTTCGAAAGGATTAAAATACTGTTGTTACGGTCATTTGACCCATATTTAAAGAAGACGTTTGTATGGGGGCTAGATCAAAACATAGACCGATTTTTTTCCAATTTCAATAGCGTCCGTCCTTGAGTCAAAAGAAGCTTAAGTTTAAAATTTTTAGACAAATCGGTTAAAAATTGCGACCTGTATCGTGCGCACAACGTTTACATGGACGAACGAACCGACATCGCTAAATCGACTCAAAAAGTAGTTCTAAGTCGATCAGTATACTTAAAGGTAGGTATAGGACTAATATTTCGGGTAGTTACAAACATCAGCACAAACTCATTATACCCTGTACCACAGAGTGTGGTAGGGTATAAATGTTTGCACATTATTATAATTAAGGCAAGTAGTTTAAGGCAAATTCATGTTTTTCTCCTATTTTTAGATTAAATATAAATCGAAAAACTAAATTTTATTAAAATATGCATATTTTGGTATAACTGCATGTTTTATACGTTTTAGAAGAATTAAAAAAAGAATTCAAAACAACAAAATATTTTTTTTTTTTTAAATTAGTAAATTTGATTTCAAAATCAGCAAAGAACAAGAATATCATTATAAACTAGAGCCTACGGTGAGTACCTGTATTCCCGGTTCTCGGTATTACCGGGAAATGGTACGGGTTTCCCGGTTCTTTTATCATTCCCGGTTCTTTTATCATTCCCGGGAATACCGGTTCTTTTATCATTTCCGAGACTACCGGTATGTAGTTTGTTTAAAACTTAGTACAATTAACATTTTCTTAGTTTCTTAACAAAAAAAAATATATATTAAAAACACCATTTCCCGTTTTTTGTGAGTTTAAAAAATTCACATGTATTTAAAATAATTTTACAAACACAACATAATATTTTTGAAATACTGATTCAAATGGTGTAATTACGTAATTGAAATATTTTATGTTATATAATTTGTTTGTTTTTTGAAAACCGGTACTAGGATCAGAACCGGGATTATCGGTGTTCCAGGGAATAAGTCAAGAACCAGAAAACCGGTACCAGAACCAGAAATACCGATATTCCCGGGAATACCGAGAAATGGGAAATGGGGGCACTATTACAAACCCTTATACAAGCTTCAATGCGCCGAATGTGATAATAGGCAAATACAATAGATTAATCAAAACTTAAAGAGAGAAAAAATCAAATGTACAGTGACGGGCAAAGCTGTTTACAAAATTAAAATGAACTTTTATTCATTCAGAACCATTTAAATTAAATTAGTTCTATTGGACTCAATTCATAAAACTACCCAAGCGCTATGAAATTCGAACTCCAGAACCGTGACCAGAACGGATAAAAATAAAAACATATTTGATTTTTTTTCGCGGATTTCTCTCAATTTATTTCTCTTTAAAATGATATACCCTTGTGCTATTTGTAAAAAAAAAACAAGTGAGAGTGTTAAATTCGGCTGTGCCTAATATTTTATATCCTCCAAAATGTAAAAAAAAATTAAAAAAAACAATAAAGGGGCGTTTTTTTGGGGGGGGGCCGTTGGGAGCACCTTCCCATCGCGATAAATACACTAAATGTCTCATATATTTAACAAAAATACAAAAAAAAATGTAAAAAGTGTATTTTTTAAGAGGTTGGTTTAGTTCTTCAAGGGGGAACTTTTTTCCCCCTGACCCGATTTTGCCCATTCACGAACTTAACCTGCCTATGAACATGAGACATATTTGTGTCAAACTTCAGGAGTCTAGCTGTTTTATTTTGGACTGCATCGTGTTATCTACAGACGGACGGACATTCATAGAATGTGTTAGAATCGATCATGGATCAATAATATATATGGGGCATTCCAAGCCAAATCACTCACTTTTAGACCCGACCCCTTTCGATTTATTTTATTTTTGGATATGTTTTAGTACTTTTTAAATGCAACTTGGACACCAATTTTCAGCCTTTTATTTCAAGATGGTGTTGAGTAATCAATTTTTCAAAATGGCGATTTTCTCAAAAAAATTAAAAAATTTAAATTTTTAATTAATTTTGAACATTAAAAAATATAGATATTTTAAAAAAAGTTGGACAACGTTTTGTTGGTATTTAAATGTAGTTTTAGAAAAAAAATATGAAAAAATTATTCGAAGTAATTATCACATATTTTTTGACGTTTAAAAATTAAAATCGACTTTTTGGAAAAGTCCGAAACCTTCGATTTTTTTGTAAAAAACTAAAAAAATTCTACTCTAAATTACGCAACTTTTAAGCCATAATTCGAGATGTGATCACAATTCTTTCTATTTTTTTTTAAATTTTAAAAATTGTACCTTTTATTTTTTGGCTCTGATTTATTTTATAAGGTGCTCCAAAAAAAAAAAAATTGGTAGATATTGACCCTACCTTACCCTAGATATATTCATTCCGAGGTAAAAATACGTCTCACAAAAATTTAGAACGATCGGAAAGGGGTAAGGCGTTTAGCATGGTCCTTGAAGTTTAAAAAACGGATTACAAGGAAAAATATGATTTTTTTTCTGTTTTCGCAATATTTTTGGTATTTTAAGTTAAGTTTTATTTCAAGCAATTACAGAATTATGATGTAGAGTAAAATGCCTTTCTAATAAGGTACTTTAGGCTTTAGAAACAAAATCGAACTGTGACTTTATCACGAAGGTACAGAGAATGGCGTCAATGTGCATCACTGGTGCTCTTCGTACTACAACTACGGCTGCATTAGAAATCCTCCTTCACCTGATACCCTTGGACATATTGGGTAGGCAGTATGCAGCTGCGTCGGCAATTCGACTTAATAGCACGCTGCAATGGAGGAGCAGCGATTGTGGCCATAGCGCGATCTTGAAAAAGATAACAATACCACAAAATGTGGATTGTGCTCCCTCTTTGAGCCTCTTTGAGCGCCACTTTACCACTATGATACCATCCAGGGAGTCTTGGATGGGGGATACTCCGGGAAGTGGAGCTACCATAAATTTTTACACAGATGGATCGAGGCTGCACGAACAAGTGGGCTTTGGGGTCTATTCGGAAGAGCTTGGATTGAGCCTGGCTCGTAGATTGCCAGATCATTGCAGTGTCTACCAGGCAGAGATGCTGGCAATAAAGGAAGTGGCTGACTGGTTGAGCTGCAATGTCTTGTCTACAACCGCAGTCAACATCTATACTGACAGTCAAGCCGCGGTCAAGTCCCTGGATTCAATGTTTCTGAAAACAAGATCTGCCCTTAACTGCCGCACGTCTTTAAATGAGATGGCCAAGCAGTTTAACATACGACTCATATGGGTCCCAGGGCACAGAGACATTCCAGGGAATTGCAAAGCCGATGAGCTTGCAAGACTAGGAACTACCTTACAGGTTCCAACAGAATTGGAATGTGTTGGTATGCCTCTAGAAACTTGCAAGCAAAACCTACGGCTTTGTTCTGCGACGGAGACTAATCAAAGATGGGCAAATGGATGGACGTGTGAGACAACACGACTGATTTGGCCTTCTCTTAATCAGGGGCGCACAAGTAAGCTGATATCGCTTCCAAGAGGAGAGATTTCAACGGTGGTTTCTATAATTACCGGACACTGTCTTATAGGGAAGCACGCAGAGCGGTTAAATGTGCCGTCGAATGACTTTTGCCGAAGTTGCATGGATGAAGAGGAGTTGGAAACTATCGAACACTTTATTTGCCATTGCCCGGCACTTTCTGGTCAGCGACTTGCTTCACTGGGATCTAGGGAGCTGTACGATCTTTCAGATTTGTCGGATGTTAAAATTCAACATCTAAGGAGTTTCATAAGAAGCTCAAACTGGTTTAACGACAGGGACTAGTAGGGAAACCTATTACGATCCCGTGGTATCACAATGGACCTCAGAGTCTACGTGTGTTGACGTAAAACGTCAGCAGCCACTTACAACCTAACCTAACCTAAGGTACTAAAAACTAAAATCGGTTGAAAATCAGCCAAGTTATTAGAACTTCCCCAGGCATCTAGCGTGTGTCATACCGCTTGATTAAAGAATACGAGTCCCTTTTTTTAAATTTATTGAAATTTTCTACTGTAATAACATTTTTTCATTATTCATGTTTCAGTGTAATATTTTTTTGGTTTTTCCAAATTTTAAAACAAAAAAAAAAAAAAAATTTTTAAAATAGAGATTTCAAAAGGGTGTTGAAAATGCAGGCATTTTTAGCATTAATTTAAAACATGTTAGCAAAACACAATATGAAAAATACTTGCCATCAAATTACATATGAACTTGAAGAATAAAAAAATGTTATTACAGTAGAAAATTTCGATGAATTTCAAAAATCGGATTGTATTGCTTAATCAAGTTGTCTGCCATACGTTAGATGCCTGGGGAAGTTGTAATAACTTGGCTGATTTTCAACCGATTTTAGTTTTTAGTACCTTATTAGAAAGGCATTTTACTCTACATCATAATTCTGCAATTGCTTGAAATAAAACTTAACTTAAAATACCAAAAATATTGCGAAAACAGAAAAAAATTCATATTTTTCCTTGTAATCCGTTTTTTAAACTTCAAGGACCATGCTAAACGCCTTACCCCTTTCCGATCGTTCTAAATTTTTGTGAGACGTATTTTTACCTCGAAATGAATATATCTAGGGTAAGGTAGGGTCAATATCTACCAATTTATTTTTTTTTTGGAGCACCATATAAAATAAATCAGAGCCAAAAAATAAAAGGTGCAATTTTTAAAATTTAAAAAAAAAAATAGAAAGAATTGTGATCACATATCGAATTATGGCTTAAAAGTTGCGTAATTTAGAGTAGAATTTTTATAGTTTTTTACAAAAAATCTAAGGTTTCGGACTTTTCCAAAAAGTCGATTTTAATTTTTAAACGTCAAAAAATATGTGATAATAACTTCGAATAATTTTTTCTTATTTTTTTTCTAAAACTACATTTAAATACCAAAAAAATGTTGTCCAACTTTTTTTAAAATATCTATATTTTTTAATGGTCAAAATTAATTAAAAATTTCAACTTTTGAATTTTTTTGAGAAAATCGCCATTTTGAAAAATTGATTACTCAACACCATCTTGAAATAAAAGGCTGAAAATTGGTGTCCAAGTTGCATTTAATAAGTACTAAAGCATATCCAAAAATAAAATAAATCGAAAGGGGTCGGGTCTAAAAGTGAGTGATTTGGCTTGGAATGCCCCATATACTTTATGGGGTCCCCGACCGATATTTCGATGCGTTACAAACGGAATGACAAAGTGAGTATACCCCCATACTGTGGTTGGAGGGTATAAAAATCGTGCGTATTTGTTATGTTCATACTCTAATACATAAATTTTAATTGCATTCTTACCCACCGGCTACACCTTCCATAATTATGTAGACATGAAGCAACAAACAGACACAAAACAATAACACATTTTTGTTTGTTGTTGTTTTGTGTGTTTTTGCTTTATGTCTACATAATTATGGAAGATGAAGCTGGAGGATTAGATATTTTATTAAATATTAGATTTTTGTTTTGACAGTCACTGTAAAAAGACCACAAACAAAATTTAACTAAATAAAGTAGAACCCATGTTTTTCGAAATTACAGTTGACATCCATTCTCTTTTCCCCGGCACCGTCCTATTTTTTAGGACGTCCGGACGGCAGTTCTCATTCTTTTTTTTGAAGTGTCCATGGTTGTACTACTTTTTGCATTTTTCTCCATAATTTTTTTATTACATCGAAACTTATGAACTTTTGAACGGAAATAAGAGACTTCATTGCAAGATAGCGAAGCTCACTTTGTCATTCCGTGTGTAACGCATCAAAATATCGGTCTAGGACCCCATAAAGTATATATATATTTATCATCAGTGATCGATTCTAAGACATTCTAGCGATGTCCGTCCGTCTGTCCATCCGTCTGTAGTTAACACAATGCAGTCCAAAATAAAAGAGCTAGACTCCCGACATTTGGCACGAATATGTCTTATGTTCCTAGCCAGGTTAAGTTCGTAAATGAGGAAAATCGGACCAGGGGGAAAAAAAGTTCCCCCTTGAAGAACTAAACCAACCTCTGAAAAATACCATATTTTTACATGTTTTTTTGTGTTTTTGTTTAACAAATCCAACATTTTTATGCTACAAGAAGTTCAAAGTCCTGCATTTGGACCCACAGAATTAGAAAATATCGTTTTTCGGTCCGCTCCCCTTTTATGGGCGTGGAATAAATTATTTTTTCTTAAATAATGATAAATTTGTATTTCTTTAGTGCAAAAAGCATAAGAATTAATTTTTTTAATTCTTATTTGAGAGGAAATGTGCCCCCACTACCAGGAGCCCCCAGTTCAAAGCATCCGGAAGGACTTTAGACATTGAAATCTCGAACGTAATACCATCTCATGTTGACCGAGTGTCAGTTGCAAGTGCTGGTAACTTATCACAATAGATTCTATGATTAGTGCTAATCATTGTTTTCAAACGTCAAATTTATGTGAAATTAATCAATGATTAGTATTAATCATTGCTTAGCCCTTAGTCCATTACATAGCACGACGCCCTCGGAAGCAATTAACTTCTACGATAGTAATCAAGTTCTTAATCAACATCCACCTACGATTTCAGGAAGTGAATGGCAATTGCCCAGATTAACGAGACCAACCCTGTCACAACTTAGAGCTGGTTGGAGTCACAGACTTGCGCCTCGTTCACTTATGGCTAAGACCGATTGAGGTCGCTAGTTTTCTCAGGCTTCTCAGCGTCGATAAGCCCAGCACAAAACTAATGTTATTATATTATTAACTACACCGCTCAACACTCATTTTCCGGTTTGAATTCTGATGATCAATTTTAGTAGACTTTGATCTCCTGATTCCAAATCTGTTCTCCAAATTTTCCCATCACGTCCAGATTTTTAGTTATTCACGGTTGAAAATGCGAAAAATGACGATTTTTGCATTATTTGAAAGCCTGCACAGCAGCCATTCAGTGGAATACAAATTTGGTATAAAGCGCAAAAGTATAATTTGTCTATGGTCTCCAACATAGAACACAATTTTTTTCAAATTATTATGTTTGGTTGGGCTTTACTTGCGTTTTAAAATGATACTGTTAAAATTTTAATTTTTGTAAAAAAGGTAAGGTATACCTTAGTTTTTTTTGATATTTTTCAAAGAAAAACTAAAAAAAATAAATATTTTACAAATTTAAGATTTCTGTGTTATTTTTCGCATACACCGGAAGATATATTTAATGGGTTTAAAAGTCTATAAGAAATAATGAACTTTAGCCTAAATTTTGAGCTCATCACTGTAAAGATTGATCATCTGGTTATTGTATTAGAGCCTTTTAAAAATGGTGCTTTTTCTAATTTTTTTGACAGTGTTTTTTTAAAATGCATGTTTGGCCAATAATAGTGCAACAACTTGAAATTTTTTTGATCATATTTTTGAGATCATAGTTCAATTCTACTCTCACGCTTTATACCTGATTTTTATTCCACCCAGCGGCTGCTGTGCAGGCTTTCAGAAAAGGCAAAAATCACGTTTTTTCGCATTTTCAACCGCGAATAATTAAAATTCTAGACGTGATGGAAAAATTTGGAGCACGAATTTGGAATCAGCGAGTCAAAATCTTTAAAAATTTTATATCAAACTTCAAACCGGAGCCAAAAATCTTCGATTTGTTGAGCGGTGCTATCTACGGGGAAGAACACTTGGACCCAGCCAACCTGTTACAACAACAACTATGTCTCCTTTTCGTCAAAAGTTATACTATGTGCTGTCAGCAATACTTGTACAAATTAAATGCATCTCTGATTGTCTACTACTTTGTACTGTGGTTCAGACTCTAATGAAACCACGTTTCTTCTCTAAAGGCTCTTTACTTTTGTACACCAAACCTTAGTTCTACTGTAAATACACTTAGCTTTATTATAAATAATTCACAAACTTTTATTTATTTTCTCCAAATAAGTAATAGTAGTTGTAAACATACATTTGAATAAAGAATTACAATAATTTTTTTGTTAAATAATTCTTGGAAATTTTAAATAAAAACAAAATGTATAAATTTTGGAAAATCTTATGGTTACACATATTATTATGGAATTTTCAATGTGAAAGTAGAGCCATAAACAGTTCTGTTATTATGGAATTATGGTCTCGCAATATCAACTGGGGAGAATTAATAAACAATGGACCTAAACAATTTATTATACATGATGAAAAGATTATAATTAAATTGGAAAATCAAATATCAACTGAGAATACAAATGTTGAGGTGTTTAGAGAGAGCAAAGAGAATAGTGAGGAACACAGTATTTCAGAAGTAATATATATTGGAAACGGTTGGGAAATAATAATAAAAAATCCTAAATTAAATTCATGTTTTTGAATGGAATTGAAAATAAAAGAATTGAAATTACGTTTTATAAAAAATTTTATAAATATATTTTTTTAATTTAACAATATATATGGTCAACTAAAAGGCAAACAGACAATGATTACACAAGCCCCACAAAAAATAAAAAAGGTTCTGACGCAGAAAATAGACCCACTAATCCTTGTGTATTTTGACTTTCTGAATTCGATTCCATCATTAGAATTGAATTCTATAGTTGGGTTTTTCTGTAATTTACAAGAAAAGTCCACAAAGTGTACCCACCACCCGGTTTCTTTGTAAATTTGATAAGTTAAAAAAATTTTAAATTTTATTTCTGTATGTTAGAATCAAGCCTGATTTATTACGAAGAGAACAAGAGGTTTTTTTAATAAAATCCGTCATAAATTGTAGAAGTTACATGCATTTGAACAAAAAGGCATCAAATCAGTTTTATACAAAAACAGTTGTATTTGTTACATTCGGCACACTTGAAATAAAACTGAATTTATGCATTTTTCTTCAAATGCATGTAACTTCTACAATATTACTAAAAACACCTGATTTTCTTCGTAATAAATCAGACTTTACATAGATAAAAAATTGAAAAATTATTTAACTTGATCAAATTTACAAATTATGTAGTTGAATTCACTTTGCGAGTTTTCCTTGTAAATTACAGGAAAACACAACGATAGAATTGAATTCTGATGGCGGAATCGAATTCAGGAGGCCAAAATACAAAAGGATTAGTGGTCTAGTTTCAGGGTCAGAATCTTTTTATATTTTTGTGGGGCTGTGTTATGAAGTTTTTCATAATTTTTTTGTTTAACGATTTTGATATTTTTCTTTATTAGTTACACCCTTTTGAATTTCATGTGACGATATATTATTAATACGTCATTAAATAATAACACGAGAATTATTTTTAAATTTACTTTGAATTCAATTTAAATTTCTTATGAAAAAAAAACATCTAAAAATAGACAATAAAATTTAAAAATAACTAAATCCAGAGCTAAATATGGATATAAAAACCTTAACAAATTTCTACAATTGTCACTTTAGTTTTATTACAAGTGCTTATCTGTAGCCTATAAGACAACTGGTTAAGAAAATGATTAAATTATTAAAATATTTAATACTTTTATCGTTATATTTTCTACTAATGAGTGAAGTAAATTCAAGAAATATTTTAAATTCCGGCAAAAATCGAAAAAATAATACGGCAACAAAGGACTTGGAAGATATAACAAAAAATACGGATGAAACTATAGATCAGGCTACAAAAGATTTTTCTAATAGTGGCCAAGAAAAACCAACAGATGAAAACCATAAAATTGAAAATGGAAATATTGAAAACTCTAATATTAATAGTAAAAATCAATCGCAAATAGCCGATAGTGATGAAAGTTCAAGTTACAGTGCCAAAGAAAGTGATGAAACTCAAAAGTTTTTTTCTAATCAAACCGAAAGAATTAGACAAATAAGACGAAGGCGTAGATTACAGGAGCTATCTAACCTATTTCGAGCAAATGCAAAATATTAGTTATAGATAATTTTAGTAAAATTTATTTAGATTTTTATTTAAAATAAAAAACTTTTTTAAAGTAATTTTTGTAAAAAAAAATTAAGTAAATGATTTTTTCAGTGTATTTTTTTTAGTGTAAACTTTTTTTTATTTTTGAATGAATGTTAATGTTAACAAGAGTTTTTCACGGGAATTCCAGGGACGGGAATATTTTTAATTCACAAAAACACTGTACAACAAATGGTTGTTTCTTACTAATGTCTTTCGAAAGTGTTTTTCTACACGTGAATTTTACGTTTAACTGATCTCAAATTCACGGTCTTGCTCAAATTAAAGTCGGTCAAGACTATATGATACCCTTACACCAGTGTTTTCCGGAATTAGTATAGAAATCACACACAACCAGCGACGTATCCAGGATTTTGAAAACGGGGGGCACAACTTTGAAAATTTTGTTTATCATCGCCTATTTATTTTTAAGTAGCATTAGATCCCCCCCCCCCCCAAACTCGCACCCCCCTCCTCCTCACGATTTTATCTTTATTATTATAACAAAATGTCTTGGAATACAGATTTTTTTATAAAAATTCTAGAAATCTCAAAATCTTTGTACAGGAAAGATTTTTGAATCTACGAATTTCTACTAAATTTTTGATGAAAATAATGTCTGACAAATACTCAAATTTAGAGATTTTTTTTAAGAAACGGTTCTTGGAAACTATATGTAACCTAAAAGAGTCACCATCATCGACATATCGAACGCGCCTTTTTGTGAATCTATTGCTACATTTTCGTAAGTTAGCGCGTTCCATTTTCGAAACATTCAAGTTTGAGGAGTTAAAAAAACATATTTTTATTGCTTCACGTAAGAGTTATAAGTGAGAGCCATAGGAAAAAATTTATTGTAATCTAAAAACTTCAAAATCTGAGAATTTCCTATAGAAATAAAATCTCAGATTTTAATATGAAAAAAGTGTTTTAGAATCTTGTAGTTTGAAAATTTTTTATAGAAGTTTATTGTCATGATCCTGATACATAATTTTTATTAGACAAAATCAATTTTATGTGTCTTTAAACATATTTCGATAGTAATTACCTTTTTTATTTATTTTTTTTAATTTTTTATTAACTTTTAAAATTTTTCAAATTGAAAAGGGGGGGGGGGCACGTGCCCCCTGTGCCCACCCCCTGTATACGTCCATGCACACAACCCAAATTTGAGCGAAATTAATTTATTTTTGGTGTTATAGACCGATTTAACTGAATATCGGTCATTTTTTTTTATGGGGACTGAGTCCAAAAAATGGTCCAATTATATTTAAGTTTAATACTGTTACAAAGTTCACGTCTAAAACCTACAACCAAATTTCAGTCAAATAATTAATTTTTTCATGAGGTTTGAGAGATTTTTGTGAATATTGGAAAGGGTGTTTGTTTGGGGGCTACACGTACAACTGGCCCGATGCTAACCGATGGTAAATTTCGAAAGGATACCTTCTAAAATACGATCAATTAAGCCAAAAAAGGAGACGTTGCACAGTGAATCGTGTAAACACCCGCTCATTTTTTTCGCTGTATTTTTTCAATTATTATTTTTTTTTTTAAAGATTTAGGGGCCTCTGACTCCGAATTTGACAAAAACAAAAAAAAAATTTTTCAAAAAAATCAAAAATTGCGATTTTTTCTTTTTGCAATTTTGCAACATTCGCGTTCTTTAAAGCAGTGATCGGCACCCATTGCACGCTGGAGCCGAACACAATCGGCAATTCACATGTATACAACACGAATGTCAACAAAAAATCAACAAAGAGCATAAAAAAAACAAATATTTTATTCAGTAGCAAGCTGACTTTCTTCAAAGCAGGTTGATGTCGCTTTGTTGAAGAAATACACCAACACATGCATATTTTTATTAAAACACTAATACTTTCATATGCCTCTTTGTGCCGACCACTGCTTTAAAGGCATACATTTATAATTTTCTATTAGTACTGCTTCAAATCCAAAAGTTAAACCAAAAAAAAACTTAATATCAATACAAATATGTAATAAAAACTCTACACAGAAAAAAACAAAATTTTTAGGTTAGGAAAAAAAAATTGCCCAAGTTCTTTTAAAAAAATATGAACAGGAAACTAAAGTGTTTAACGTCCTCTTTAGTTCCCATATGTGTTTTATACCCATTTTCTTTAACCCCGCCGAAATATTTAAAGGTTAAAATTTCAAAGTAATTTTTCTCAGTGTATTATTTGCCAAATTTGAAAAAAGTCTAAGTCAAATTATTAAGACAGATGATATTTATAAGTAATATAAAGCGGCATCACCTTTCATTTAAAATAAGTCCCTTTTATCACATTAGCATAAAAAAATTAAAATAAATTACACATCTTTTATGAAAAATTATATAAAAACTGAAAAAATCCAAAAATAAAAAAGTTCGGATCTTAATATCTCGGAAACCATTACAAATTTTAAAATTCTAAGAGCACACATGAATTCAGCAGCCCTTAATCCATATAAGACACAAATTTCAATGAGTTTGGATGATTACACAGGCACACAAAAAAAAAATAGTGGCCAGACCCAGAGGGTAGACCCAGTTATTTCTAGGTTTTTGGGGTCGCTGAATCCGAATATGCCCATAAAAAATCATTTCAATTGCCAGTTTTTCCCCTACCGCCCCTCATTAACCCCCGGGAGGATTGACTTTTAACTGTCATACAAACTTAAAATTAATGTGCACTTTTATGTTCAATTGCCAGCTAAATCCTAAAATGATAACAAAAAAATTATGTGACCCTTCCCTCAACCCCTAGCACGCCCTTACAACCCCCTGAAGGGGGATGAATTTTGAGTGTTTATACAAAATTAAGATGTATATGGATTTCTATGTTTTTTGGACCGCTAAAACCGAATATGGCTACCAAAAGTGTATAATACCCCTCCCAAACTCCCTAGTACCCCTTGCTACACCTTACAGGGGATTTAATTTTGATTAAATTTGATTAAAGTTTTAATGAAAATTTCAAAATTAAATCCCCTATAGGGCGTAGTAAGGGGTGCTAGGGAGTGAGGGAGGGGAATTATAAATTTTTTGTAGTCATATTCGGTTTTAGCGGTCCAAAAAACATAGAAATCCATATACATCTTAATTTTGTATAAACACTCAAAATTCATCCCCCTTCAGGGGGTTGAAAGGGCGTGCTAGGGGTTGAGGGAAGGGTCACATAATTTTTTTGTTGTCATTTTAGGTTTCAGCTGCCAAAAAAACATAAAAGTACACATTAATTTTAAGTTTCTATGAGAATTAAAAGTCAATCCTCTGGGGGGTTAATGGGGGGCGGTAGGGGGAAAACTGGCAATTGAAATGATTTTTGATGGTCATATTCGGATTCAGCGGCCCCAAAAACCTAGAAATAACTGGGTCTACCCTCTGGGTCTGGCCACTTTTTTTTTTTTGTGTGCCTGTGTTATTTTTACTCTTTGACCGGGACTTTTGATTTTCGATCCACTGTGCGTTGGGGGAACCGATTTTTTTAAGTTTTAATAGGGTTTGTCCTTGGGCCAAAAGAAGCGTAAGTTTAAAATTTAAGCCAAACATATTGGTAACTGCGACCTGTATCGTTTATACAAGGGTTATACGCGCAGTGGGACGGAGATAGCTAAATCGACTCAAAAAGTGATTCTGAGTTGATCGGTATACCTACTTGAAAGTTGGTCTAGTATCAATATTTCGGATATTACAAACATCAGCACAAAAACACTATATTCTGTACCACAGAGAAGTGTAGGGTTTCGAATTAAAATAGATTTATTTCAAATGTCACTTGAACTTTATTAAATTTTAATTTATTTTTTTCGAACTTCAATTTGACCTTTTGAATTTCTATTGATATTTTTTTTAATTTAAACTGATTCATTCCGAATTTCAAATAAAACTTATTGAATTTAGAGATGGGTACGTGACTTTTGACTCACGCTCACGACACTAATTTTCCAATCAATCTGCTGATGTGCCCATCTCTAATATGTACTTTCGAATTTTAAATGATTTTTTTTTTCGAATTTCAACTAACAATAAATTTAAATTAGTAACTTTTGGATATCAATCCCATTTTTTTAATTTTAATTGAGTTTCAATTCCAGTATTTATTGATCTTTTTCAAGTTTAAATTTATTTTTTCGAACTTCAACTGCTCTTTTTTAAATTTCAATATTATTTTTCCGAATTTCAGTTGATCTGTTACAAAATTATATCCAATCCTTAGATTCCCGATTGGTCTTTTTCGAATTTTTATTGATCTTTTTCAAATTTTAATTGCTTTCTTTCAAATTTCTACCAAACAAAACCTTTGATTTCCAATTCGTTTTTATCGAATCACATCTGAAAATAGTAAAGAGCATAACCAAAAACTAATAAAGGAGGAGAGATATGTTAGAAACTCTAAAAAATTTCCTCCTCTTAAGATATCACACACAGAAAATAAATTTGCTAATTTCCAACTGAAAATCAGTTGATGCAACAAAAATTCGAGTGAAACATTTTCATAAAGATTGTCCCAATTCAATATCGGTGGTCGCAATTGAATTAAGTTGACAAGATTGACTTTTAATTGAAACGACTACAAAATTCGGTTGTCAAAGCAGAATTTAGTAGCAGCAACTGTATTTTGAGCTGATGCAACTGAAAAATTTATTTGGAAATTTTATTTATTTGTGTGCAGCGATCTAAGATTATCTAAAGAACATTTTCGAAGAGATAATTCGTGAAAAATTACAACAAACCGAAGGATATTTAAATACATACCGAAGACGCATATTCAAAAGGTTTAAATCAAAACCCTCTATCTCAAAAACACGATTTTCAGGACAGCCAAAAAACTACATTCGGAAAAAAAAATGTGTGCGGGACTTAAAAAATTTTCAAAGATGTTTTTCGGAACTTCGAAAATTTTCCAAATTTTTGGTTTTGGATTTCAATGTGTAAACATGATAATGATGAGATAGATAGAGATCTCGAGATCTAGAGAACTCGAGTTTTGGCTTGGATTTTTTTTTTTTGGTAAAACCCAAAATTGATGATATTTATAAAATTACCAAAACTAAAAATATTTCAAGAAAAACCCGAGTAAAAACTTTTATATGATGCAATACATAATGATATATAACACAATATATATTTATACGCAATTTAATCCGAATAATGGTGGATGTTTTTGCATTAAAAAAGATCAACTTGTATAAAATATGATTCGATTTCATCCGAGTTTTGACCAGACATTGCCATATTTCATTGGATCCAATTAGATCTAATTGCATAAAAACATAAAAAATCTTGGTGTGTTTTGGTTTGGGTGAGTTACACCACAGGTCAACGATACATTCACCAAACATATAATTTTCTAAAACAAAAAAAATGTTTGGGTACGCTTCGAACCAGATAGGTGATATACATAACCCTAACAAGGAAATGTTTAGGAACATTTTAAAAGTTTCTTATACTTTTCTTAAAAAACTTGGAATATTTTTGGTTAATTGGAAACATTTAATTGGAAACATTTAAATATGGAACAGAATAAGCTATATATAATTTTATATTAAATTATACAGAAAAACAAATTTTGTATTGGCCCTAATATTATTTCATATATTTATATCAACCGTATACCTTTTAATCCGAATCATGATTAAATTATATATTACAACATATGACTGCATTTAAAAAAATTAGTAAAAACCTCACGGGATGTATAATCATATATGATTTATTATGTTTGTATCAGGTTATATATTGTTATATATGTTTATTTTTACTCGGGAATGCAGAAAATACTAAATATTGTTAAACTGAATATTTTGCCATTAAAAACTCATTGAAAAATAAGTGAGATAAAATGTTTTGAATATAAGCCCTCGATATATGCACAAAAATTTATTTAAAATTGCTTTCTAGTGATATTAAAAACTATTGTATTATATATTTTTTTATATATAAATTAAACAAAAATAAAACTTTATTTTTTAATAAATATTTATAACACAAAATTTGTTTTTATTCATTTTTTGTACGATTTTCTAATTTCTTCAATGAACCATTAGCCGTTTGTTCTTGTTCTTCCGGTATAACATCCATACTGCCTCGACTACCTCTATTTGAAGAACTTTTTACCACATCTTCCTCTTTATCTTCCACATTTACTACATCCTCTAAATTATCTTTAACATATTCTTTTATATCACTTTCATTTAATTCGGTGGAGTTTGTATGAGATTTCGTTAAATTTACGCCATTATCCTCTTCTACAAAACTAGGTGTTCTAGAATTATTGCCACCAATTTCTGAACTTGTGGCGGTAACCACTACTAAAGGCATCTGTCTTTGCCTAATACGTTTAGCTATTGGAGGCACAAATAGATCATGTTTGATAATTGTACGCGTACCATCGGTATATATTGCTTGATTTGAGTCCCATTGTAGTTTTTCATAAATCCAGGAGAATATTAAACCTAAAACAAAGGTTAGCACAAAACCACAAACAGCATACCACATATAGGATACACGATATAAATAAAAATAATGTGTATCCTCATCTTCTCTAGTTATAGGCGGCGATGACGTAAAGATCTCAGTTATATGGGTGGTGGTAGTATTTAAACAACCATCTGTTTCTAATGATAAAGATGGTATGGGAGGTTTAGGTTGTCCAAATCCCATCCAAAAAGAAAATGCAAAACTTATAGTTAAACCAGTTAAAGCTCCCTTTTGATTGGCCATTTTTATATACATGCCCAGAGTAAAGAGACCCAATAAAGGACCTCCTATAATACCAAAAATAGATAAAGCTGCTTGTAGTAGACCACCCATGGAACCAGCTAGAAAAGCTAAACCCAGACATACTACTCCATATACTACATTCAATACTTTAGAATAAAATGTTGTCGTAGCATCACTTAATTCTTTTGATTTTCTATATTTTACCAAAGGTTTAATATAGTCTTCAAGAGTTACCGCCGATAAAGAAGATATAGCTGATGATATAGTTGATAAACTGGCAGAGAATATGCCCGATACAAATAGACCCGATAAGCCAGGTATATGCCCCATAGTATCTACCACAAACAGTGGCATAAGTTGATCTCTTGATGTAATTCTACCTTCCAAAAAGGGATCACAATTTTTATAATAATAGTACATACATAAACCTGAAAAGCAAGTTGTACCACTCAATAGCATTAATATGGGTAAACTCCACCATAAAGAATTCGCAGAATCTTTAAGAGTTTTAACAGATAATAATCTTTGTACTTGTGTTTGATTTACCCCGTAAATGGCTAAATATGTAGCTATACCACCTATAACTTGGGTAAATACTGTATGTCTATGTGTAGGATCTACGCTGAAATTAAAGAATTCCAAACGTCCTCCTTCTTGAGCGGTAGTCCAAATTTTACCCAAACCATCAGCTTTAATACCAGCACATATAATAACAGCAAAAACGGCAGCAAACATGAGAAGAGATTGAAAAATATCAGTTACTAAAACGGCCTTCATACCTCCCAAAGTGGCATAAAAAGTACATACAACTCCAACAATTATTATAGAAAATACTATACTCAATCCGGTAACAGCTTCCAAAGCTAAAGCGGGAGCATACAAAACAATACCCATATACAGAATAGTTTGTACTGAAAATGCTAAAGAAGCATAGAGACGTGTAGCATAACCAAATCTTTGCTCCAAATACTCATAAACACTGGCCGTCTTTAGGCGATAGAATACAGGCAATATTAAATAAGCAGCAAATGGCGTAGCGATAACATATGAAAAATTGATGAGCACAAATTGTGTACCATATTGATAATTTTCTGCTGATACTCCTAGAATTGTAACAGCAGACATAAAACTGGCCATTAAACTAAAGGCTACCGGCAATATAGGCATAGAACGATCCGCTAATAGATATTCTTTAGTTGTCTTTTGTTTTCCACCGGTAAGACGATAATATACACCAATACCAGCTGATATTACAAGCACCACGGCTAGGATTGTATAATCCCAGGCACCAAAATAAGACATATTTTTGATAAAGAGTTTTTATTTTGAGGAGGTTATGTTGAAATTTAATTTGTATTACAGAGTGGATTTTTGCTTCAGATTTGATGATTTTAATTCGATTTAGATGTTCATTTCATGATGACTTGACAACTGTTTTTGTTTAAAAGAAATTAGGATTATGTTTTTTTTAGTCTTAAGGTGTTTTGTAACACAAAAATCTTGAAATTTTTTTTCGAAAAACCAAAAATATTTAATAATATCACAAATCGCACACAAAATATACTAAAAACTGATTTAAGTAGTTATTAAGTTTTTTTAAATAAATTTGGTTTTCATTTTTTCTTTTTTGTCTCCCAAAAAATACAAGTGACGGTGCTAAATTCAGCTGACAAGGGAAGTCTCCATGGTGTCACCCTCCGATCTTCATGAAATTTGGATATGTTGTTAAGAACAAAATTTAATTCGACACTTATTTTTTTTTTAGCGGCCCAAACTCATTTTTAGGGGGGGTCGATTTGTATGGGGGGAAATTGACCTTTTTCAGTTTTTTAAGATTTACGCCTATTTAAACAAAATTAATATAGGCATGTGCGGTATCAGATTAAAGGTATTAAATACCTATCTTGTGGTGCTAGGTTAGGTTAGGGTGGCGGTGCCAGATGGGCACTCCGCATAGACCAGTTGGTCCATAGCGATACCACAAAACTCTTTCCGCTTATCGATGTAAACTAAATACATTGACCTTCATCGCGAACTGTTTCAAACTCATCAGGTCTATCCTCGTAATTTCCTCCAAAGTCTCGAACTGTGAACTTCCCATAATTGATAGTCGAGTTCGTGCCAAAGCCGGGCAGTGACACAGGATGTGTTCAATGGTCTCCTCGACGTCTGGTGTCTCGCACCTTTTACAGCTTGCGTCCGTAATAAGATTCATGTTCTTGGCATGTTTTCCGACAAGACAGTGTCCCGTTATTAGACCTGTCAACATACGACATTCTATTCTCGTAAGTGTTAGTAAGAATTTTGTTCTTCCTAAATGTGGTGCTAACAACGGGACAAATAATATTAATATTTTTCGACTTTTTAACAAAAATGTCCAAAAATTTTGGTATTTTACTCAATATGACGAAAAGTTGTGCATGTTTGGACACGTTCTTAGCACACGTAGATAGGTTTTCCAAAGACCTTTCATTTGGTATGTAACATGACTAGGTTTTTTTTTGCATAATATAGGAGATAAACGAAAAAACTAAAAAGTGGCCTTGTCTTCCCCCCTCCTTTTTACCCACTAAATATGAATTTGAGCCGCTAAAAAAAATACGTGTCCCTTTATTTTTTCTGCTTTACAAAATAAAACCAATTCCATAAAGATCCGCGGGGGACACTAGGGAGACTTCCCTTGTGAGCCAAATCTTTTGTACCCTCCAAAATGTAAAAAAAACAAATTTTCAGGGGCGTTTTTGTTGGCGGGGAGGTCGGCGACAATTTTATCATTGTTTGTAATATTTTTTAATCCATGCCCACAAAAGGGGGAGGGCCAAACAAACCAACATTTTTTGATCCCCTGGGTCTAAATGCTGGGCTTTGAACTTTTCTTGCACAAAAATGATTCATTTGTTTAACAAAAATACAAAAAAACATGCAAAAATAATGACGGTTTCCAGAGGTTGGGTAAGTTCTTCAAGGAGAAACTTTTTCCCCTTGGTCAGATTTTGCACGTTTCCAACACAACCTGCCTATGACGTAAGGCGTCCCAGACAGAAAAATACAATCATCAAAGCGTTTTAAAAGTACTCTAGATGGTGGTATAAGCGTTTCCAAAACGTCATGGTTTTTGCTTTTAGAGTGCTCTCAAAACGTCCGAATGATAACGTCGTTAAACGCTCATATGATTGTTTTTCAAAGCGCTCTAAAAGCATTCGGATTACTAAAAATTAGGTGGTTTGAAGATGCTTTATGCTAATTTTATTTGAAATTGCAGATTTTTTAAATTATATTTTTTATATATTTTCTTACAATAGAGTAAAAATATAATTGAGTTCACACAATAGGACTTCATAATGTTTTCCCGTGCTTTCTTTTGTTAACAGAGAGGATGTGTGCCGCATTCCCCTTATTGGAATGGTACAATTATTATGTATTTTACATTATGGGTGGAAGTTATAAAACATTTTTTTAATTTGTAAAAAGGTGCTGTAAAAGCACTTTTGAGTTGATTAAACAAAGCGTCTTCAGAGCGTTTGGAAAAAAGTACTTTCAAAGTGCTTTATTTTTTGTACCGTCACAAATTTCTGCCTGGGGTGTTACCTACAGACGGACGTTCATAGGATAATTTTTGGCAATGATTTTCAACCTCTTTTGCGCCATGCCCCACTTTTAAGTTAAAAAAAACTACAATGTTCCCCCCTATACTCAAGAAAAATTTGTAAATTTTACAAATTTGTTTTAAAATTCAAAAGTTACTTGTGTTTAAGCAAACTTTTTGTTAAAATCATAGTTTAAACAAAGTTCTTAGAAAAAGTTTTCAACAATCAACTCAATAATTTAACTATTTAAGAAAAAAATCGAAAAAAATTAGCTTATTGCCCCCCTGAAGCATTTAAATTGCTCCACAGTGGGGCGAGAATCAAAGTTTGGGAACCATTGATGTAAACTTAATTTTAGCTAAATCCGATTATTTTGTACTTTTTTTTTTTTGAAAATTTCCACAAAAATTTTAGATTTTCGGATAATAAAAAATAAAATAAAAATATCTCGCGATACATTATTTTGGCATGCTGAATACAAATATCAAAAAATATCGGAAATCGATCTAGCGGTTTTCGAGTTATCGCCATTTGAAATTTGTCAAAAAAAGTCAAAAAATGTCGGTTTTTCCTACGGTCAAACATTTTTTAAAAAATCTCAAAATTTAGTTTCCTTTGACTATTTTATAGAACTGGAAACAAATTTTCATTTGAACTTAATTTAAGTCAAATAAGACCATTATAACACATATGGCGCCCTTTGATCAAAGTTTAGAGGTTTTGGTGAACATTTTGTAAAAAAGCACAACTGTGATCAAAGGGCGCCACAGGTTAAAATGATAGGATTTGGTCCAAATCAGGATTAAATGAAAGATTGTCTTAAGGTCTATGAAAGAGTATAGGAAAATAAATTTAGAGATCTATTTAAAAAAATTTCTTAAACGTAGGAAAACCCGCCATTTTTGGAAAATTTAAAATAGCGATACATATCTCGAAAACCGTTCGACTGATATTAACATTTTTTTGATATACGTGTTCATCGCATGAAAATAAATAAGTACGATGTGTCGCACGATATAGTTTTTTAAATTTTTCTTTTGTTTACAAAAAATTGGTCAAACGAATTTAGGTCAAAAATTCGATTTTTTTCTACTGTATTCATTTTTTGTTTGGGTTGTTCTAAAAAATAGTTGATAACTAAATAAAAACTATTGAAACATTTTTTAAATTTTTAATGTTTGAACTTGGAAAAAAAATCGACCTAGAAATATTTTTAAAAAATTTTCTGAAAAATGTTTATAAATAATTTCATTTTCCAGATCGACCCCCGTAGCACATTTATTATTTAATCAATCAGGACGCTATCAAGCTTAAATTCAAGCTTTGTAAATTACCTACATAATATTTTTTTTAAATAATACTCGTTTAATAATAAAATTTATAATAAGTTATACTATATAAACGTTTTTAATTAGTTGACAACCACTGGACATACTTTATGGGATCCTCGACCGATATTTTGATGTGTTACAAACGGAATGGAAAATACAATTGTAAAACAAATTGTACTGATAATTTACGAATTCCAAATGATCTTTTTTGAATTTCAATTAATCTCTTACAAATAATGTCAATTGATCTTATACGAATTTGAATTAATCATGTAAAAATTTAAATTAATAATTAATAATTTAAAATATCAATTCATCTTTTACAAAATTCTACCTTTTCTTAACAAATTTAAATTAAAATTTTCGAATTTCAATTAATTTTTTACAAATTTCAATTGTTTTATTACGAATTTGAATTTACAATTGATCTTTTACGAATTTCAATTGATCTTTTACGATTTTCAATCGATTTTTACGAATTTGAATTTAAAATGGATCTTTTATTAATATTAACAAATCTTTGTTAACATTTTATTTTATTTATATAAACATTTTCGACATTTATTGAATTTTTCAAATCTTTATTTAGGGGCATGTCACAGACTCAATACCGTTCGGACTTGAAAAAAAGTGGTTTACTCGTAAAACGCAAAAGGAATATTATTTTTTCGGAATGAAATCACTTTCAAAAATCAAAGTGGAATTGAAATGCATAAAAGTGGTTTTATTCCGAAAAAAATATTCGCTTTGCGTTTTACAAGTAAACCACTTTTTTCAAATCCGAACGGAATTGAGTCTGTGACATGCCCCTTAGTTTTAAAAACTTCAAATGATCTTTTTCGAATTTCATTTGGTCTTTTTCGAATTTTAAATGATTTTTTTAATTTCAAATAGAATATACAAATTTTAAATAAAATCTTTGAGTTCAAGATCATTGAACTTTTGTTTAATGTCAAATACTTTCTAGGAATTGTTAATTTCTTATTGATTATAAATCTTATAATCATTAATTATAAACACTTTAATATGAGTTAACGTTTTTGTGTTGATAAAAATTATTTGAATTGTAAATCAATTGACACATATTTCGAAGGGGACAGGGAAGTAGAAAATGTAGCCAAATCACGGGGATTTGTTGAAGTTAAAAGATTTTTCAATAAAGTTTAATTTCTGAGCAAAGTTAATTTTAATGTTTTAAAAATGGTTTAAATTTCTAAACCTTTGCACCTTCATTAGATTATGTGATTTTATTTAGTTTAAACTTTAATTTTATTTTTTAGCGTAAAATAAATGTTGATAATTGAGGCGATATAATCATTATATTATTAAAAAATATATATTTTAGCGATGTAGTCAAAATAATTTCGTTATTACACAGACATTATTTGCAGTATTATTAATTATAAAAAGCATCAATTTCGTTTAAAAGTTAACCCGCCGGTTAAATCCTAAAAAAAAACAGTTTTTAGCAATTTTGTGTGAGATTTTTTAATTTTTAAACAAATTTACGAACAAATTAAATTTTTCGTAAGCTTAAAACAATTTTAGTTTTATTTTTTTATAAAAATATATATTCTTTCCAGTAACGCGAATATTTTTCAAGATTTTTTAACAGTTACAAAACACTTTATTTTTTAAATTGATTATCAAGAACTTCACCTTGCTAGTTGGATTGTTATTAAATAAATGTGTGGTAAGAATTTTAAAATTTTGTCGTTTAATGGAATACAATTATATCTATAAAATCAGCACACTATTTAAACAACAAATTGATTATCAGATTATTTTTAGAAGTTTTTTTTTTGACTTGTAATCTTTATGACTTTGCCTAACTAACAACCGAAAAGGAAATAAAAAATTGAAATTATAAAAGATTTTAGTTTTAATTTCAAACTAATTATTCCGCAGAGATTTAACACTTTGTTGGCGCGACGACGGCGAAAACAAAATTGTAATAATGTGTTTGCTTTATTTTTTTCTTGAATGTTATCTGTTGTTCTGCATTCGAGTTAAAATTATTTTGTTGGCCAGAGATAAATTTCTGATACCAATTAGCCAATTAACTTGTATAGAGCTACTACAACAACTACTAACACTGCAAAATATTCATCTTTTTTTCGAAGCAATAAATGTTTGGAATATATATAATGTTAATATTAGTAAAATTTGTATTAAAAAAAAATAAATGAAAATACGGGACCATAAACAATATGCAAATATAAACAATATAACGCTGGAAATACAAATATTAGCTACAACAAAATCTTTAACAAAAAGAACCGCAACGAAGAGGCATAAATTGGAGATTTGTGTGTATCTCTATCTATTAGGGTGGTCATAAGTTTCTACACCATTTTCAGATGTAATTCGAATTGGAATTTGAAGAATCAATTTGATATATGATGATCCCACTCACTTTAAATTTAAAATAGTTTAATTGAAATTCAAAAAGGTCAAGTAATATTCGAAAAAGATTAATAGAAATTCAAAAAAGATCGATGGAAATTTAAAAAAGATCAACTAAAATTTGAAAAAAATTAACCGAAATTCTGAAAAGGTTAATTAAAAATAATTATTTTTCTTAAAAGATCAATTGATATTCGAAAAAAATTATTTCAAACTCAAGAAAGAACAATTGAAATTTAAACAAGTAAAAAAGTTAAATTCGGCCTTGCCGAATGTAGTAATACCCTCCACAATTTCAAAAAGATTATTGCAAACAACTTTATTTAAAAGGAAATTACTTTTTTTAAAAAAAAAATCTCCGCGAAAAAAAATTTCCGCAAAAAAAAATTTAAAAAAAAAAAAAAAACGCGATTTTTTTCTTTTTTTGTCAAAAAATATGTTCGTTCTTGTTTAAATACCATTTGTTGTTCAATTATGTTCACATATGTCAACCAGAAGCCGAATTAAAGCATTTTGTATTTTTAGGTTATGCTGAATGTACTGAAATTTTTGAGGTGTGCTTACATTTGCGTTCATAACTTTTGAACCGCTGAACCGATATCGCTCAAATGCAATACCAAACTTCTCGGGAGAACTTCCAATATATATGTTAAGTTTCAGTCACATCTGTGCAATATTTTGTCCGCGAGAGCATTTTCCACAGACAGACGGACAGACGGACATCGCTAGAATGTCTTAAAATCGATCGGGCATCATGAATATATATACTTTATGGGGTCCCAGACCGATATTTCGATGAGTTACAAACGGAATGACAAACTTATATATACCCTCTATCACTAAGTGGAGGGTATAAAAAGGATCAATCGAATATAAAGAAGATCAATCTATTATTTGTAATAGATCAAAATATATATCGAATATTCGAATACATTAGAAAAATTTCAACTTAAGTTCGATAAAAGAAGAATTTATGAAATTTGAATAAGTAAAAAAGTTAAATTTGGCCTGGGCGAATATATTTCTACAATTCGATCTTTTTTTTGGTGGGGGGGGGGGGGGGAGGGAATATTTAGTGGGAAACACCTTTCCCCTCGCGATCATTTAATTTAATCATTATTTAAACTATTGTTTTCTATCCATGCCCACAAAAAGGGGCGGATGGAACAAAAATACTTACATTTCAAATCCCCTGGGTCCATGTCTACAGAAATTTTCAACTGTTTTACAAAGGTTAGTTTCTAAAATACAATTGATAATTTCTGAAATACAATTGATCATTTCTGAAATACAATTGATAAGTTCTGAAATACAATTGATAATTTCTGAAATACAATTTATTATTTCTGAAATACAATTGATAACTTCTGAAATACAATTGGTATTTCCTAAAATACGAATTAAAAATTTCTGAAATACTATTGATAATTTCCGAAATACAATTGATAAATTCTGAAATACAATTGATAATTTCTGAAATACAATTGAAAAAATTCTGAAATACAATTGATAATTTCTGAAATACAATTGATAATTCTGAAATACAATTGATTATATACATTTGGTAAGTTCTGAAATACAATTGATAGTTTCTGAAATGCAATTAATAACACCGCTCTACAAATCTTAGGTTTTTCACTGCGTTTTGGATGAAACCAAAAAAAGTTGATAGGGTTTGGTGCCCCGATTCCAAAACGGTCACTCAAATTATTCTATCACGTCACAATTTTGAGAAAATCGCGGTTAAAGTGTCAAAAAATGCCCATTTTGACCATTTTTGAACGCCTATAAAATAAGATCCTGACATGCAAATGACTTTTTATCTAGCTCATTCGAAAGTGTGTAATTTTCTCTTTCAGACAAGATCAAATCTTCTTGGAATTTAATTTTCTAAAATGGTAAAAAATCATTAGAAACAAATGCTTTAAATCTAAAATTTACGTATGAATTTGTATGGAAATTTGGTTAAAAACACTGTGTAAATAAACTACATATTGAAAAAATGGAAGGTTTTTTGCTAATGATTTTTTTACCATTTTAGAAAATTAAATTTTTATAACATTTTATCTTTAAGAGAAAATTACAGGCTTTCAAATGAGCTTGATACCAAGTCATTTGCATGTCAGGATATTATTTTATAAGCTTCTAAAAAGGGTCAAAAATGCCCTTTTTCGGCACTTTAACCGCGAATTACTCAAAATCCTGACGTGATGGACAAATTTGGGCTCCGGATTTGGAATCAGCGCAACAGATACTATCCAAATCACTAACCAGAATCCAATACGCATTTTCTTGTTGAGCTGTGTAATATCTGAAGTACAATTGAAGGGCTTATTGCAAAAACTTGATAAGCAACATTTTATTATTTGGTGTTTTTCGCCTTCTACTGATGTTCCATTGAAAGATTTTTGCTAGAAGTTTTGTTTAAACCCTTCGTACAAGTCTCTTGAGTATGAAAGTTTTTCAAAAGATATATTTTTTATCATTATTTCAATATTTTTAAGACAAAAACCACAATAAAATTAAATGTTGCTTATCGAATTTTAACAATAATTTTACTGAAATACAATTCATAATTTCTAAAATATAATTGATAAATTCTGAAATACAATTGATAATTTCTGAAATACAATTGATAATTCTGAAATACAATTGAAGGGCTTACTGCAAGAACTTGATAAGCAACATTTTATTTTTTCGCCTTCTGCTGATGTTCTATTGACAGATTTTTGGCAAAAGTCTTGCTTTAACCCTTCGTACAAGTATATTGAGAATAAAAGTTCTGCAAAAGTTCTATTTTCCACATTATTTTAAAAGTTTTAAGGCAAAAACCACCACAAAATGAAATGTTGCTTATCGAGTTTTTACAATAAGCCCTTCAATTGATTATTTCAGAAATACATTTGATAAGTTCTGAAATACAATTGATAACTTCTGAAATACAATTGATAATTTCTGAAATACAATTGATAAATTCTGAAATACAATTGATAACTTCTGAAATACAATTGATTATTTTGATAATTTCTGAAATGCAATTGATAATTTCTGAAATACAATTTATAAATTCTGAATTACAATTCATAATTTGTGAAAACAATTGATAATTTCTGAAAACAATCGGAAATTGTGTAGTTTTAGCATAATTTTTTTTGTGAATGTCTACCAGCAGATGAGTTAAAGCATTTTGTATTTTTAGGTTATGTGGAATGTACCAACATTTTCGAGGTATAAAAAAAAAATTATTTGAAAAAGAAATTTGTTGAAAAAACTTAGTTGAAAAAATCTTAAAAAAGAAAATGATTTTGACAACAAAAATTGGCTGTAAAACATTTTTGGTAAAAAAAATTTGGGGGAACATTTTTAACAATATTTTTTAAATTTTATTGTCTTTCAAAAATTTTAATTGAATATTAATTAAAATTAGAAAAACACCAATTAAAATTATTTTCACCCTAATACATTCATAATTTTTTATACTATGTAACACCTAATAAAAACAATATATTGCAAAAAATATTAAGTTTATGATCTTCACCTACTATTCATTCGTCTGATTATAAACAAATGCCCCGATGTAAACAATTTGTTTGAAATATATAAAATGTGTATTAATTACAAACACACACAATTTCTTTTTTGAGGATTTCCTATAGGGACTTGACGTTATTATTTGTTTATTTTATTATATTCTGCGTTATCTTTGGTGCATTATAATTATATTTACATCTATATTGTTAACTTAATTATTTCTGGTATTTTATGAATTAATATTACTTCAAATGAAATAAATAAAATAAAAATATAGTTTTATAGAGGGAAAAATTAATAAAAGTTAAAGGGAGTTTAGTAAATTAATTGAAATTACGATTTTTTTTTAAATATCGAAGCATTCAGGAGAGTGGTGATTTTCTTACTATAAGGCTTCAGATTTTGAGTAATTTATTAACATTAGATAAAAGGAACCACAGATTCGCACCTTCCCTTTAGTGATTAATGTTTATATTCTTAAATTAGATATTTATGGTTAAAGATACCATTTTATTATTATTTACATAAAATTTTGCCCACTAAAATAGACCACAGGAAAAAAATCCACATTTAAAGAACAAAATCAACCTCTGAAAAATATAATTTTTTTATACCCTCCAAGCACAGTATGGGGGTATACTCACTTTGTCATTCCGTGTGTAACACATCGAAATATCGGTCGGGGACCCCACAAAGTATATATAATATTGATACATGATAGAATCTAAGACATTCTAGCGATGTTTGTCCGTCCGTCCGTCTGTAGAAATAATGATGCAGTCCAAACCAAAAGAGCTAGACCCCTGAAATTGGGCAAGAATATCTCTTATTTCACTGGTAAGGTTAAGTTCGAAGATGGGCAAAATCGGACCAGGGGGAAAAAGTTCCCCCTTGAAGAACTAAAACGACCCCTGGAAAATACGATATTTTTACGAGTTTTTTTTTAATTTTTGTTCAATGAATGTAACATTTGTATGCCATATTATGTTCATAGACCAGCGCTTGGACCAAGGGGGAAAATTCGATTTTTTTCAGGCCGCCCCCCTTTGGGGACGTAGTTATAGAAATTAATTAAAAATAACGATAAACATTTATTGTTTAAGCGTAAATATCATAAACAAATAATTTGTAAACATATATAGCGGGGGTACAGGTAACCCCACCAAAAATAAAAGACGCCCCTGCGATTTTTTTTAAATTTTAAACGTGTTGGAGGGTATAAAAGATTCGGCACAGCCGAATTTAACACTTTTACTTGTTATATCCTCAATTTAAACGGATAGACGGACATTTATCGATGTCCGTCTGTCTTCTGAAATGTCGATCACGACCAAAATATTGAACAGATATGAATGAAATTAAACATATCTAATACTTCCATACGAAAAATGTATTTGAATGTGAGAGTTCAGAATCTAACACTTTTTCTGTAAGAAAGAAAACTTTTTTTTTCGAAAAATGTCACAGAATCTGCGAACAATATTTAAAAAAAAATGCACAAATCTTTATAAAACGGAAATGTGATTAAGAATAAGTAAGATCCATTTTGTTGTAGGCGAATTTATGTGTTTCAAGTTTGTGAGGTCGGGTCCTGGGCACTTGCCCGCGTGTCCTAATGTTTAATACGGTACTGCTCTCTATAGACAGACCTTCTATAGGAAATATATTTTATCGAATCAGTTTTATAAAAAACTGCTTTTGTAATATATACACAAATATTTTTAATACCATTTGCTGTAATGGTACTTATCGAGGCAGATAAGTTTTACTAAGTCAATAATTAAAAAATTTGTGGAACTTTGTAACTCGAGCATGCAAGGGCAAAAAAATGCATTTAATACGCCCATGAGGACGCATAAATTTAATATCGTTCTCACAAACTTAAGCTTATATTGATCAAAATATAATTGAATATGGCATCTTCCTTAAAGATTATAAAGTTTTTTTTATAAAATCCCAATTTTTGCTTATTTCTAATCTTAGTTCTTATAAAAAAAAAGAAATTCCAAACTTACCGATACTTGATACCATCCAAACTGACTGGGAGCTAATTTTCTTGACTGACCAAATTTTCCCTTGGGTATGGGTGAACCTTTTCTGCGAGAACCTGAAGCTCTTCGATCTTCAAACTAAAAGGAACATAAATATATATAAAATATGATGATTCTCCCTGTACTCCATTAGTAAAACTTACTTTTGTATTTGTCACCAAACCATCCATATCTTCATCATCTTCAAAACGCGAACGTAAGGCCAACTCAGCCACACGACTTTTGATGCCTCCCTTATTTTGCAAGGCCGATGGTTTAAAACTAACCCTTCTGGTGGTATTACGTTCTTTTTTACGATCATCATCATTACGTCGATCATCATGATCTAAAGGATTCCAAAATTGTTAAAAAAAATGTACACATATTGTGTTATTAAATAATTTCGCAATATAGAAAAAAAAATACACGATTCCCACCATTTTGATAGTCATTCAATGCTTGAAAACGAGAGCCACCACTGCCATTGTTGCCACTATTATTATATTGTGGACGTAGTCCTCCTCTTGGTTTTGGCATTTTTCTGTTTAATCTGTTTATTTATTTTGTAGAAAATAAAATATTTTGTATTTATTACTGAAAACACGCGCAATAATGTTTTTTTTCTTTATTAAAATTGATGCAAAAAAATTTTTTTTCTATTTTTTCTTCGTCTCTTTGTCAAAGCGTGTTTGGAGTGTATGTATGAGTAACCTGTCAAACTAAGTTACAAGGTTGTATTAGAAAAGTACTAATACTACAGTGTTGTATTTTAATAGCACATCAAACAAAATATTTATCAAAATAAATCAAATAGTCAATGAAGCTAGATATTAATCACAATTGGTGCGGAAAGCATTTTTCCGCAATTGTTCTCATACATTTTATATGAAAACAAAATTCCGCCGCGTTTTTCCTCCTAATTAGATTCTATTATATTTTTATGAGTTTTTATTTGTGATTATTATCTTACAAAGGAGGTTTCCTGCATAACCACTTGCATTCGAAGAACACAGCACGGCAGATCTTTAAAGAATGAAATCCTTTTGGAATGAATTCTTAAAAAATCCATTAGATTTTTATAGTAAGTGAATGTATTTGATTTTATCAAACCCACTGAAATGAGAACACATGAAAATAATCTTATCCCACACCACTGATCCCATTTTTTTTGTAAATTAGTTTTACGTTTTCAAGGACATTACCCAAAATAAAAAAAGTCTAATGAAATCTGCAAAATGACAAAATAAAAATGTTTGTTGAACTTTCAACGCACGTTTTATTGATATTCTATGAGGATATTTTAAAAATGACTAAAATGATATTTCTATGAGGATATTTGAAAAAAGGACCAAAACGACCCCTAAAATGGTAGATAGAATATGACAAAATATGTTCTAGAAAAAGAGCCGCCATTAAATTTTACCGAAGACTTATACCAACATTATCTAGGTCAGCAGCATCTTTAAAAAAACATTTTTTTTACTTATTTCCATTGGCGTAGGAAGCCAACATTTCTGGGGGGGGCTAAAGCCCCCCCTAGATTTTTTTTTAAATTTTTTGGTATTTTTTTTTAATAGAAAAACCCAGATCTATTCCTGAAGCGTTCCCTTTAATATGCGTCTAGGTGTCCTAGAAACGAAACTAGGTGTCCTAGAAACGAAAGCGGTTAAAAATTCATATATTTTTTTTAATTTTGATTCTATAGATTTTTCGGAAATTTAGAACTCCTAGATATGTTTTGAGAATGAAAGATTTTTAATGGTTTTCCTATAGTAAAATCATTAGATTACTATGATTTTTTTCAAGAAAAAGTTCTGATGATTGCAAAAGTTGATGATTGTTAGTCAAAATTCTCAGATTCTTTCTTTCAACAACTTTTGTCTATAAAAAACCCCTTAGAATTTAGAAACTTTTTTAAATCAAAGAAGTTAAAATGTTTTCCCGAAGGTAAAACCCTAAGATTCGGTAAAGTTCTTATTACTGACAAAAACATCAGATTCATATAAAAACTTTTTTCAATAATTCAGACTATTTTTCAATGTGGAAAAACTATTAGATCTTATATAATAATCATTACGAGTCCTTAAGACTCATTGAATAATCATAACGAGTCCTAAAGACTCATTACATATTATTATTATTATTATTTATTGTTGCAAAAATTAATGAAATCATTAAATTATTAAAAAAAAAATTGTGAATGATTAAAATTCTGGGGGGGGGGGGCTAAAATTATTCTGGGGGAATAATTTTTTAGGCGTAGATAGCCCCCAGACAGGGCTATCTACGCCTGTGCTTATTTCAAACCATAGATGGGACTAATTAATTAAAGGGACCAATTAATTGATGGTTTAATTACCATTTAATTGATGTCAATGGTAATGAATTTTTTTTCATTACCATTGGTTGTATCAATTGAATCAATTTAATTACTTATCAATTTAATTACTAATGAAAATTAAAAAAAAATAATTACCATTGGTATGTCATCAATTAAAAAAAATAATTACCATTAGTAAAAGTCGTCACAATATTGTCAAAATCGTTAATATTTGAAAATAGCTGTTGTTTTTTGTTATTTGGTATTTTCATTTTTCACATTTTATGAACCAAACACATGTTGATTGCCTTTGTATAACACAATATTTGAAATTTTTTATTTGGGTTTTGATTTTTGTCTTTGACATTTTCATTTTTTTTTAAAAACATACTTTGATGTTTAAATTTATAACTTTTCAAAACAAACAAAAAATGTGCAAACCAATTGTTTTGAAACCAATTATAATTGGTGTTTTTCAACAATTGGTGCATTTCATTACGATTAGTAATTATTTTTTTTAATAAAAAAATTTAATTACCATTAAATGGTAATGAAATTTTTTTCATTATCATTGATATCAACCAATGGTAATGAAAATTCAATGGTAATGAAAAATTCCCATCTATGTTTCAAACGCTATTAAAAACAAATTAAAAATTTTAGTGGGCCATAAAATAAGAACTTAGCTCAAATTTTTAAGCCCCTTTAGGGGTTTTAGTCTACTAATGGTATACTTTAATTTTTTGGTCTAAAGATACTAAATCGTGTTTTATTTTGTTTCTTTCAACTATTTTATGTTATTTTTTTTTTAAATAGGAAATAAAAATCCCGAAAAATCCGGAATCCCGAGATTTTAATTTTCAAAATCCCGAATCCCGGGATTTTTATACCGTTGTAGTATTTATTTACATAGAGTAGTATTTTTGTAACTATATATGGCCATTTGGGCTCAGTTATTTAATTGAAGAATAATAAATAAATAATATATAGCTATTTGAAATTTCTAAAAAACAATTTTTGCGATTTTTTTTTGGGATTTTTCAGCCAATTCTCCTTAAGTTAATCCCGTTCGGCATCCCTAAGCAAATCGGATCCAATTTTTGGGTCTTATAACACAGCTCAACAAGAAAATGCGTATTGGATTCTGGTTAGTGATTTGGAAAGTGTCTGTTGCGCTGATTCTAAATCCGGAGCCCAAATTTGTCTATCACGTCAGGATTTTGAGTAATTCGCGGTTAAAGCGACGAAAAAGGGCATTTTTGACCCTTTTTAAAAGCTTATAAAATAAGATCTTGACATGCAAATGACTTGGTATCAAGCTCATTCGAAAGCCTGTAATTTTCTCTTAAAGATAAGATAAAATGTTCTAAAAATTTAATTTTCTAAAATGGTAAAAAAATCATTAGCAAAAAACATTCCATTTTTTCAATATTTAGTTTATTTACACAATGTTTTTTAACAAATTTCCATACAAATTCATACGTAAATTTTAGATATAAAGCACTTTGGCTAATGATTTTTTTACCATTTTAGAAAATTAAATTCCAAGAAGATTTGATCTTGTCTGAAAGAGAAAATTACACACTTTCGAATGAGCTTGACACCAAGTCATTTGAATGTCAGGATCTTATTTTATAGGCGTTCAAAAATGGTCAAAATGGGAATTTTTTCACTCTTTAACCGCGATTTTCTCAAAATTGTGACGTGATAGAAAAATTTGAGAGATCGTTTTAGAATCAAGGCACCAAACCCTATCAACTTTTTTTGGTTTCATCCAAAACGCAGCGACAAACCTAAGATTTGTAGAGCGGTGTAATCTGCATAGTATTGCCGACTCTCTTCACATGTGTCGCCATCAATGGGCCCTAATTTTGAATCTCGCTAAATACTGCCGACACGACAACAAACCCAAAATCATTTTGGTATAACACGTATAACCTGACGCCAAATACCCGAAAGTCTTCCAAGTAATAGTTTTTAGATATCCAGTTATTTTAAATAATTAAGGACCTTCAGGGTCCTTAATTCCAGTATCTCAAAAACAAAGCAAGGTAACCCGAAACGGATCAAAATTTGGATCAAATCTATGCCAACCTTTAAGTTTTCAAGAATAAATATTAAAGGCCTAATTTAGTCTTGAGAATTAAAAAAACTGCAGCTCGCAGAGCTTTCGGATATTTTTTGGTCGTATTCTAGTAGCCAAGAGCTAAAGAAAAGCTTTTAGATTTCCTGTCATGTCGGCAGTTTTTAGCAAAATATGAGCAATTAAAAATTTTCGGGAATGCCATTTTTTTTAGATTTAAAAATAGGGCAATGAGCCCTATGAGCGCAATGGCGAACACCGTTTTAAGAAACATTTTTCGTTTTAATCTGTCAAAATACTGTAATAACAAAAATAAATTGCTAAGCATATTTTTAAAAACCGTTGTTAGCTGTAAGAACAGGCTATTAATGCCTTTATGATACTTGCTTGTTTCAAGTTACTTGTTGCTGCATTTATTAGGGTTTTTCTATGGGAATTTCGATAAATTCAAAATTTTTGGTTTAAGTTATCGAAATTTTTATAGAAAAACCCTAATAAATGCAGCAACAAGTAACTTGAAACAAGCAAGTATCATACGCACTTAAGCTGCATGACAATTAGGGAGGACACCTGAGGCACAGACTAATACAGACTCGACAAATATGACAGGTGTCAAAAAAGTATTTTTTAACCATATGGTAATTATTTTCAAATTATTCTACGAATTAGGTTAGAAAGAGAAAACTGATATAACGCGCCATAAGAAAAATGGATGCCAGATCGGTTTTTGTTGTTTCACTCACTCCTAAGTCATAGAATGTGTCGACATGTTAGCTAAAAACCGCTGTGTTTTCTCCTAAAATCGCTTAGTTTTTCCCCATTTTTTCTTATAAAACTACTGTCGAGTCTGTATATAGTCTGTGCCTGAGGATACCTTTGTTTGTTAGGTTACTTTTTTTAATAAAGAAACTAAAAATATAAAAACCGTTAGTTTTAAAAAAACAATTAAACACAAAACCAAATGAAATTTCCTAAATGGCAGCACTGTTTCTCATTGCCTTAGCTCAGACAACCACCACAATGATTCACCACCAGAGGTGTGGTGAATTTAGTTTGTTCATATTATAAGCAGTGTTGCCAGACACTTTTTACCTAACTTCCCTAATCAGCCATAATCAGTCAAGCAAAAATTCCTTTTTTCGAATTTCAAAATCGTCGGGTCGAAAAAGTTGCCTTTTAAGGTCAAAATTTACACAAGGTTTGGGTTTTTATTTTGACTTGAAAGTCGGAAAATTTCGATTAAATTGAATTTTTTTTTTATGTTAAAATACTAATTTCAGCCAAAGACGACTTTTTAAATAAACAAATATTTTTTATCTGTAAAAATCTGAAATTAGTCTTTATAATTATTTTCTTCGATTATAATATGTGTTCTATTTCTATATCATTTTTCAATTATCACTATCTTAGGTTTTGTTTAATTAAATTTTAAATGTTTTAGTTATTTTGTAATTAATATGATTTATTTTTTTATACAATTTTCACACGTCATTTGTTACTAATTATATAATTAACACAACCAATCGGAAATTGAACTCAATTTTTTTTTTTGTTTTATTCATTTGAAATAAAAAAAAATGATAAATTAGCGCCAACAACATTAGCCAATCAAATTAATTTAGATTACTACGAGTACTGGTATTAATTGAAAACAAATTTTCAATACACAATTTCCTTGCAGTTTTATAAATTGTTTACATACATATTTTTACAATAATAAAATAAATAAACACAAAAAAGGTGTTATACGTAATGAAATGAGAATGAAATGTAATAAGAGTAAATTGAAGTCAAATAAATATTAAAAAAAAAAACAGCTGTAAAAGATTGTTTTTATTTTTCAAGGTTGGATACCATTATTCAACATAAAATTTAAACCAATACCACAGACTAATATAGACTCGACAATTATGACAGGTGTCAAAAAGGTCACGACACTTATGGCACATACTATACACAGACTCGGCAGTAGAGTTCTATAAGAAAAAATGGGGAAAAACTAAGCGATTTTAGGAGAAAACACAGCGGTTTTTAGTCCGTTTTACGCTAACATGGCAACACTTTCTACGACTTAGGAGTGAGTGAAACAACAAAAACCGATCTGGCATCCATTTTTCTTATGGCACGTTATATCAGTTTTCTCTTTCTAATATGCCATTTACATATACCTCGAAATCCAGAAAAAATGGGATTTCAATGAAAATCCAAGTAAATCCCATTACTTTTTTTGGATTTCAAATGTCAAATCCCATATAAAAAAAAACTTGGATTTTGGGAAAATCGTAAAATCGCAATTCAAAATCCCAAAAAATTTCTAGTACTTAATTGTACAACTATGGTTTTTCACAAAATAATCATCCCTAATGCCTTTTTGCAACGCTGTACACGATTTTTTTTTATCAGCTGTTGTTGTTTTTCATAAAGTAAAAAACAATTAAAATTTATTTTTTAAAAACTATTAAAAGATTAATAAAAACAATGTTTAACACTGTTTCATTTAAAATTTACCATTGCAAATGGTAAACGCACAATTTAGTTGACCAATTTGTTCTTCCTAACAAAGAAAAACACTCAATGGTGGCGGCCCCAAACTTGGCAAAAATGTTAATTTTCTTGCATTTAAAGAGGCAGCTCTACATAAAAACACATTTTTTGATATCGTGGTCCCAACATATACTAGTGGGATTGAAAATATTGGCTCCGGCAAAGAAAAATCATTGTTTTTAGAAATATTTATAAAATTGGGTAATTTTCCCACTAACAGCCCTGTACACAAATCAAAAGAAAATACAGAGTTAGTACAAACAAAATCCCGTTAAATGTCAAAAAAGAATATGTAAACGGTATAGATTTTAATTGGATTTGAAATCCAAATTTATATGGATTTCGGGGTATATGTAAATAGCATATAACCTAATTCGTAGAATAATTTGAAAATATGAACCATATGGTTAAAAAATACTTTTTTGACACCTGTCATAAGTGTCGCGTCTGTTTTAGTCTGTGTCAATACTATAGAATAAACATTAAACAGACGCGACACTTGTGATTTTGAACCATATGCTAAAATTATTCATTGTTGAAATAAAAAGTTCTCCATTTTCCAAAAATCGCTTTGTTTATCCTCGTTTTTAAACATAAAACCCTACACTCAAAAAAAGAATCATTCAAATCAGTTCCGTTATCGTTTCGTTACCCAACCTTGTTGTTGTTGTTTTTTTTTTTAAAGAAATTTAAATTAGTTTTGAAAAACAAGTGGTGGTCGTTGTTGTCGTAGTCGTGTGAAAATTGTTTATTTATTCAGACACTTGCCATACATTGTGATTATAATGGAATCATACATAAACTAAAAATGCAAAGCTCAAATAAGATTCTCGAAAAGAAAACGAACAAATGGTCATGTCAATGGACGCTAAAGCATATACTAAGGAGTATGTGTGATCACAAGATTAAAGAGAAAACAAATTTTCTTTGATGATACACTGAGAATAATTAATTGAAATTATTACGCAGAAAGAAAAACAAGTAAAAATATTAATTCGAATTGGTCGAATCTATGAATACCCTTAATAATGCCCAAACTTTTTGAATTCTAATAAATTTGAGTTCAAAATCCTTTTTTAAGTAATTGCATATTTTTAGACAAATAAATTTAAAAATATTATTAAAATATTTTTTTAAATACAATGGCGTCCAAGCAGGTCCCGATTAAAAATCGCAAAATGGAAACCGTAACAATTCTAGAACTTTTGACCAAACATTAAGTGTCGATTAGTTGAGCCTATTTAATCAGCGAAGAGCTTCTGGTAGTACACTGTCGAAAGGTATTTACTGAATAATATATTGTTATTCGTGAAAACAATCACGAAGTGAAGGTTATAAGAATTACTCCCGATATTATTTTAAAAATATTATTCACTGAAATGGCGCCCAAGCAGGGGCCTTGATCCAAATCGCCAAAGCGGAAAGACAGAAACCGCTCCAATGAAATAGTCGGCCCAAATTCACTACAGCCAACCAAACGATTTAAAAACGTTTTAGCAAACTTTAATTGATACACCCCGATGAGCTTATTAAATCAGCAAAGAACAATTGCACTCAAAAAAGTAATTTCAACTGTTTTGGGGTCAAATACATTTTCTAAGTGACAAATTGTTGTAGCACAGGAATAAAGATTTCAGTTTTTTTAATTTTACTGAAAGTTGACTCCAAAATAACTAACATTAGTGTGGTGGAACAGTGTCGAGAGGTAGGAATATTTACTCCAGGATTTATTGTTAATCGAGAAAATGCGATCAGAAAATTTGTAACTATAAATTTAAAAATATTATATACCGATTTTTTTAATCAAATGGCGCCTAAGCAGGGGCAAAAGCATAAACACAAAAACCGCCCCAATGAAAAAGAGTGGAACCAAAATAACAACAGCAAACAAGACGAGTCAAAAACTTTTTACATAATATTAAGTATCGATTTATTCTTCTGGGCTTACTAAATTAGCAAAGAGCAGCTGTCGGAACAGTGTGGGAAGGAATAGAAATTTACTGACGCCTATACCGTCAATCGAGAAAATAGAAATGAAATTTCAACTTCGACAGAAAAATGTCGTTTATCATGTTAAAATCTCATGAGCCTTGAGTTCCCTAGAATTTTCTTGTGCCCTGGAATCCACATGAAGCAAATGTCAAACTGTTCACTTATGTTAGAAATACTTATATGGAATTTAAGAGTAGTTGCATGAACATTGGCCCCAGGGTTGACTTGACTGCTGGTGTAATTATTAACAATGGTTTTAGACACAACACTGACTCTTGTTCTTATTCCGAAACCTTCTCTTTCGCTTTTATCTTTGCATAGTATATACAGCACTAGTGTGGTATCCTTTTATTCAAACTTCGTCTGAGCTCCTTTAAGTAGAATATAAAACCTTTTTAGATTCCGTCGTTAAGCATCTCTTTCTCAGTGTAGTTCTGATTTAAGATTTCCTGGACGGTATACGCGGGGTAGTGTGGCTCAAACATTTGCTTCTAGGAAAGATGACCGATGCACCTGAAGACTGCCTAGCTAAGAAATCCAGTGGGAATAATTGAATATCCAATGCAGTCTTAGCTGTATGTCACTGATTAATTCAAAGATCATTGTAAGGAGGCTGAGTTATATTAGCCTCACTTTAGCGTGGGCGACTGTTTTTCCCCTAGGTGTTGCCTTGCCGACAGTAGTTTTCAGTCAATTGTTTCCTGCGAATAGGAATCTATCACGAAGCAAACTCCGATGGCTGCACGTCACACCGACTTAGATGGGTTTCCAGGAAAATGCTAATTAACAAGGATAAGCGACCTCCAACTGAAGGTATGAAGAAAGATTTAAAATCATAGATACATAATACATATATAAAAAAAAGAGTTGTGTGAATTAAAGACTAAATGATTCATTATCACACAGACCAAACCACTGAAACCAGAGGCTTGAATTTAGATCCCGAAAAACAGATCCACTAAGGCTAGGTTTTTTTTTAAATTCCAAATCTAAGGAGGTAGGTTAGGTAAGGGTGGCGGTGTCCGATTTACACCACGCATAGACGTCTCGGTCTATAGCGATACCACAAAATTTTTCCGCTAGCGGCGCAAGTTGAACACGTTCAAAGTCATTGCGAATCTTTTTAATATTCTAAGAACCATTCGCTTTATATCCTCTTAAGTACTGAAGCTTATCTGACCAGTAATTGATCTGCGACTCTAAGCCACCGCTGGACAGTGACAAAGTATGTGTTCTATTATTTCAGTGTTAGTCTTAGCATGAATGCCGATGAGACAGTGACCAGTTATTTTTTCAGTCAGAGCTCGACATTCCCCTCTCGTAAGTGATAATAGGTATTTAGTTTTCCCTTAGTTATAAGTTGGCCATAAAGTTCTGTTAAATTTGCATGTTTTTAGATTTCTCCACTTCCTGTTCGCATTTGCAACACTAATGGAATTTCGCCTTAGTTTGTAATGTTGGAGCGGTGGTAAAACTAGCACCACGATACCTAAACCATCAGCTCCAAGTTTCGCGAGTTCGTCTACCCTTTCATTTCCTTGAGTCCCGTTGTGTCCTGGTACCCATAATAAATTACTTTGGTTGTGTTGAAACAACGCCTGCAAGTTCTAATAACATTGTAAACTATTTTAGAATTAATATAATAACCTTGAAGTGCCTTTAAAGCGGCCTGGCTATCAACGTAAAACTTTATGGTTGCTTCTTTGGTTTCCTTGATATGTTCCACAGCCTTAGTTATGGAATCTTGGAAACTATTTTAGCCTGAGATATGCTCGAGTTCAAATGAAGTTTAAACAAAAAGTTCTGGTTTAGCTCCACGTTTGTAAACAAGCTCCTACTCCATGCGTTTGTTTCGATCCATCGGTAAAGACATTCATGGTGTTTGCAGGGTTTTCCTGCCAGTTAGACCAATATTCTCGAGTCGGAAATTTTACTTCATATTTCCGGTCGAAAAATAGTTTGGGCACTATGTAATCCGAAGCAATACTGTTTATATTGTACGTGTTACTGTCTCCAAAGTTGCGAAACTTGAACCAATTTGATTCTTTGAGTCTGAGGCAAGCCTTAGAAGCCTCACCTTTTGCAAAGACGTCAATTGGTGTAAGGTGCAATAACGCATCAAGCCTTGGAAGCCTTAACTTTTGCAAATACGTCAAGTTGTATGAGGTGCAATAACGCATCAATAGAGTTGGCCAATGTTGTTCTCAAAACTATGCCCTTTCAAGTGCCTTATACTAGACTAACACTCTGTAAAGTAAAATTGGTTTTACTACATAAGTATTAATCCAATACATAACTCTAGGCTCTAATCCCCATGCCATACCGAACATTTTCTTACATGCGTAGTAAGCATTGTTAACATTTTTTATTCTCTTACACCCAAAAAAAAAAACGTGGGTAAATAATACTAAAAATTTAACTAAATGTTAGTCCAAAAGGACCTAGTGCAGTAATTGGTAATCAATACTAAAATTTTTTACTAATATTATTCAAAACCAGTAAAAATTACTAATTTTAGTACTTTGAAGATACTAAAATTAGTAACAAATTAGTAGATTTTGGTACAAAATCACTTACTAAACCTTTTACTGTAGAATTATTTTGAGTGTGGGCTGGATTACTCAATGCTCCGTTATAAAATAACTCTCCGTTAAATTTAACTTTTTCATACAAATTTTGACACAAGGCTCCGTTAAATCGGCAGTTAGCAGCTAACTTTTCATTGAGTAATCCGCCCTTAACCGTGTTAATTTTCCAAGAGAGCTAACTGTCCAAAATCACTCCTAAAAATTTCGCATGAGGTGATAGTGGAATTTCAACTCCCACGATTATAATCCTGCTAAAATTTGGGTTCTTGGTCTTTCTAGTAAAAAGTACTATTTCCGTCCTTTTCGGGTTAACGTTAAGTCCGTTATCTGTGACCCCTCATCTTGTTTTTTTTTAGTAAAAAGTACTATTTCCGTCCTTTTCGGGTTAACGTTAAAGGGCCCAACAGTTTCGACGTATCGTATCGTAACGTGGTTCAGTGCTGGAAAGTATTGTGTATTGACATATTCAGTACAGGCAAATTTCCATGTTTTCTGTGCCTACAATAAGTACAATTGTAAGCTCCAATGTTTTTAACTTTGAAAAAATGTTTCTTATAATTTTGAATCCATTGTAGGGACCGAAAAGGCTCCCATACATTTCAAACAAATTGGATGACTTGTTGGATGACCAATGTAATTTTTCTCGTGTATGGGTCTGTCGGATGGTCGGATGGCTGGTCGGATGAAAAATCAAAAAGTTTTGATTTTTCGATGGTCGGATGAAAAGTTGGATGACATGTCGGATGGTGTATTGACTTGTCATCCGACCGTTGTACGAACAGAGACGTTTTAATTCATTATTTGTTATTGTTTTTCACAAAGTGATGTTTTTGTATAAAGCAATGATGTTAAAAAGTAAATTTTAACCTAAATATATTAAAAAAACATAAAAAAAGAGTTGAAAAATAAAAAAAATGTTCATGTTACTCCTTCAAGAATTCTAAAAAAATGAGCGGTCATCCAACATGTGTATGAATTTGTCGGATAAGTGTATTTTGAAAATATTTTTTCGTCAACTAACAAGTCATCCAACATGTATTGTGTCTCTGGGCGGCTAAATACTTAAAATAAGTCTATACTGAATTTGTCAATATTCAATACTTCCCAGCACTGAACCACGTTACGTTAAACTGTCGAGCTCTTAAGTCCGTTATGTGATGCCTACTTCCACATCATCTTCGGTGACCCTTCGATCAGGTATCGTATCCGCATACTTCCCACAAGACAATATAACGACATTATCTGCATAAGCGATGGTTGAAGTTCCCAGATTTTTTAGAATAGGGTCTACCGCTGACATCAAGAGAAAAAGGTGGGGTAAAATGCTTCTTTTTATATCAATTGAGGCAAAGACTCCAGAAATGAAACTTATGGGGAACCAAATGTAATAAAACTCGAAGGGAAATGGAATCGAATGAAAATAATAGGGAAAGAAATGGATGGGAACCGAAAGCAAAAGGGAATGTTTTTTTTCTAATAACTTGTTTACTTAACATAACCTCAAAGCTTTAAAGGCTATTTATTCAATATTTTTTGACATACTTGTCGGGGATGTAAACAATTTCCCAAATAGTTGAAATTTCAATAACTTAAACTACTTTGTTTCTTTTTCTTAAAATTTTATAGTTTTCTCTACACTTTTTAACTGTGTATTAAATGAGATCGGATTAGTACAGCTTAAAACACTCTTAAATATTTTATTTTACGAACAGTAGTGATCGTGTGCTGAGCGGTGAAACATTAACACACAACACACCAAAAATACAAAAAAAAAAATATTGAAAACAAAAAGAACCGCATACGGTTGACGGTATATTTTTGTGGAATACTACCACGCGTAAAAATTTTAATTAGAAGACGCGAAATTTTGTTGTTGTTTTTTTTTTTGAATCATGCAAATATTTGAATAACCAAAATTATAAAAATGTAAAGAAGAAGACAAAAAAAAATAACGAAGCGTTAAAATAACAATCAATAATAACCACCCAATGCAATTAAATTTTAACAAAATAAAAAAAAGAAAGTATTAAACGAAACGAAACAACAAAAAAATGTGTTAAAAATATTTTTTTTCAATATTGTTAAGTGTTAAAAACGAAAAATGTTATTAACAAAAAAAAAAATTTAAAACAAAATTCATTGACACCTCCTAAAATTGTTAAAACAAAAAAAATATAATTAAAGGTATTATTAAATGTTTTTTGTGTTTTTTTTAGTAGATTCATTGTTTTGATTACAGATTTTTATGACAATTTGATTGAATTCTGTTTAATTTTTATATAAAAAGCGTCATTTGTATAGAGAAATATATATTTTTTTTTTAAAAAACAATTTTTTTTTTTAAATTTAATTGTTTTTTTTTATTTTTTTATTAATTTTTGTTTTTGTTAACTTCTTTTTTTAGCCAAAACTTAAATGCTTAAGTTTTGCGTCAGTCAAATACAGCACACACAGAACAGTATTTGCAATAAAAACTAGTTTTTTACTGTTCTGTATGTTGTTAATTCTTGGCCTAGAGAATTAGATTTTGTATTTAAAATAAACTGGTTTTTAAACAACAAAAAAAAAATATTATGAAAAAAGATTTTCCAATGTTTAAAAATAACTCTAACATAAAGTTAAATTTAGAATGTATTTTAGCTTGCACACAGAAAAAAATAAAAAATAAATTTGAGTAAATTTTTAATACTATTGAGTAAAAATTTACTCAATTTTCCACCAGTAAACGATTTAATAGTATTGAGTAAATTTTTAATAAAAAATTATTAAATGCTTACTAAAAAAATTTTAATGGATACTATTAAAAATTTAATTAAAAATTTTTAAATTTTTTGAGTAACTTTTTAATTGTGTCAAGTAAAAATTTACTCAAAATTTATCAATTTATTTTTTAAAAAGTTTAAAAAAGTTTCACATTTTTTTTTTTCGAAAAAAAATGTTTTTTCAAACTTTACCAAATATATTTATGTCTTGAAGACATTGGAAAATTTCATAAAGATGATTTCAAACTTTCATATACATACACAAAAAACTATAAACTAAACGAGAATTCAAAACACCAAGAGAATAAAAAAAAAATAAAAAAAATTATTAAATTTTGTATTAAATTATTTACTCAAATTTTTTTTTTAGTTTTTGAGTAAATTTTTAATTGCGTCAATTAAATAATTACTCAAATCTTATTTAAAAATTTAAACAAGTGATTACTCAAATTTTTTTTCTCAATATTTTTTTCTGTGCAGTTAAATAGGGAGTTTGTTTGTACTAAAAGAAGAAGTCTTCATGGTACCAGTTTTTGCATCATAATTATCGCGTATAGACTACACCTAAAATTTAGTTAAACTTCATTCTATAATATAGTAAAACCAAATTGTAAACTTAGTTTCCAAACTAAACTTAGCCAGATATATGTATATTAACTTGACAATAACGTTTGGAAGTTACGGGTTCCTTGTCTTTAAGTGAACAAAGTTTTGGATGAAAATAATTTCATTTAATGATGTTCCCTGCTTTAATCCATTTTGTTCCCCATTTTATTTCATTCCGTTTCCCTTTTTTACCATAAAAATTTAAATTTCTACATACATATGTATGTCTTACTTTAGATAGGTTGTTAGTCGCTGCTGACGTTTTAAGTCAGACACATAGACTCTGAGGTCCGTTGTGTTAGGACGGGACGGTAATGGGGTTCAGAAAGATCATGCAGGTACTAGATCCCAGTGAAGGAAATCTCTAACCACCAATTTCGACTTGTATCGCATTTGCACCTTTTACATGAACACAGGACGGACATTGTTAAATCGACTAAATGAGTGATTCTGAGTCGATCGTTACACTTGTCAGTGGTCAGTTACCAATTTTTCCTGATTTGATGACACACTTAAGCGGCTCATAGGGTTGCCATTCGTACTGTTTTAAACAGTACATGTACTGTTTTTTATAAAAAGTACTGTTTTATGCACAATACCTAAAACAGTACCCAAAAGTACTGTTTTATGTCTTGTACTGTTTTTTGTACTGATTTTAAAATATGCATCGCCAAAATTTTATATTTTTTCTGCAAATGTTTTATATTTGTTTCATTTTGAGACAATTAAAATGTTTTTTTTTTTAAAGATGACAAATGGGGTATAAGTGAGACATTACGAGAAGTTTGAGATAAAAGAGGGTAAAATATTAGACGGAGTGACAAACATAACCACTTTCACGAACAAGGGAGGTCTTTCAGAGGGCACCCACCGATTGTCCTGCAACTTATTTAGGAGAAGAGGAAGGGAAATAAAAGCTACCTGTTTTTCTTAGCTGCCCAATATCACATATAGAGGGTCAAAGGGTAGGGGAAAACGGGATTTTTCTTATTTTTGAGGATTTTTCGCATTTCTTTAGAAGAAACTTTATGAACATTTTATACAGACCGAATTTCAAATTCGGCTTCGTTAAGTTCTTATTTCCAAAAATGTAAAAACTTTGGGGCTGTTTATATATAGATGTATATACGTACAGGAGCCCTCTTAGGCTAGTTGGTAGCGTGCTAGCCTTTCAACGTGGGGGTCGTGGGTTCGATTCCCACCAAAACCCTTGTGTTTTTTTCGCTACAACGAGGCGACGGTCATTGTTACCAGTTCTCGGTTAGGTTGAATTTATTAAAAATGAGTTGTAAATAAAAAAGAAAGAATAAATAAAAATAATTGATCATGAAGCCAAAATTATATAAAATAATTTCTATTACCCGTATTTTTGGGTTTGGCGAAATTCTAGTATTTTTCTCCCCTCATTCCTATATGCAAGGTATAGGACAGTCATTGGGTTAATTCTGCAATGTAATCCCTTGTAAGTGGAGCCAAAGAATATAAAAAGAATAAAAGGTGTCAAGTCACCCATTCGTCATGTTTTCAAACGAACTCTGGATGGATTCAATAAATCATGTCATGAAAATTGTCTTCACTTTTTATAATTTTTTTAAAATTATATTGAATCATTAACATCTTAAAAGCGTAAAACACATAAATTTGTTTTGTCTAAAACTAAACAAGTGTTTTTCTTAAAGAAATCAAGCATTGAGCATTTGAGGCTCACACCGACCCCTGGTGGAGGTTATAAAAAGTGTGCACTTGAATCAGGGAAAAATCAACGGGAAGAAAATATGTTTTAGCTCCATACTAGCCAAAGTATCCATACTGCCAAAACGATAGTTGATTATCGTCGATTTTTGGAGCCTTTTTGTTCCTAAACTAAACAAAATGTTTCCAATTTTTTTAATGTTTCTGGGTTAGACAACACTCTTTAATAATATAATAAAATATGTATTTTGATATCGTTTATGCATCGTTTTCGTTTTACGTGATTAGCCCCCTGATTCGGCACCTAGCACAATCACTGCCTCCAATCCCACTTCTAAACGGAGCTATTGACTACATTATGGAATTTGGCATAGCTTCACGTACTTATCAGGGTTTTTGATTCCTTCTCAGCAGGCATCATGTACTGTAATATGTTATGTCAGGCCTGCTGGTTTAGGTCCTTAGCGTTACCTGTTTATAAGGATTATCCGTTTGTCAGTCTTATTCCGATGTAATGCCGCACCGGGTCCCCACATGTTTTCTTCGCAAATGTCAGTGTCATTATTCCAAGTCCAGAAATTATTTTCAGACTTCGAATTGTATGGTCTCGTGAACACTCCGCTCTGACACGTGAAAGTACAGGAGAATGGTAAATAAAGTGTACCAGCTACACTGATTCAAATAAAATATTTTGCAATATTGCAAAATATATAAAAAGATTCTTAGAATTTTTGATATTATGTTACATTTACTTTTTATGTCGAATTGCAATTGAAAGCGAAAATTTAATTTAATATTTCAAACAACATACACACAAAACTCATGTTATAAAAATTCCACACTCAAATTACTACAACAGAAAAAGCTACAACAACAAAACTTCAAAACCAGAATAAGAATTGTTTTATATAAACGGTGCTGTCAGGTAGTTGGTTCCGTTGTTACCAAAAAACCAATAATTTATCGCCAAAAATCCCCAGATTTTCTCAGTTCCAGTTCAGTCTTACTTCATTTCTCTTGAAGACTCTGGAGGGGATTATAGATTCATTTTTAAGGATGTCGTTCAATCCAGATTAGCTATTTGCCTACCAGCATGCCTACAATAAGGGTCGGTCGAGACGGCGCTACACTCTCTTGTCGGACCCACATTTCTCGACAAAGAAGGTGCCTTCAACAATGTCAAACCTGAGGCAACTATGATTGCCCTGGACAACTTGGGGGTGTATAATACCATAAACAAATTTGTCACGAACCTGGATTATTAGGTCAACTCTTGGCAGGTCAGCGGTGACCAGGGCTGCAGTTCGTGGTACCCCGAAAAGGGGAGTTTTATCACAGCTTCTGTGGAACTTAACCATAAATACCCTACTCGTCTAATTAGACGACGCGGGAGTTACGACCGTCGCTTATGAGAACGACGTGATACTGTTTGAACGACTGGAATTAACTCTTGGACTTTTATCTGAATGATGTTCAGATAGTGGTCTGTGGGTATATGCAAGCAAAACTGATATGGTTCTTTTTTTGCAACAGGAACAAGATTCCTACGTTTAGCCTGCCGAGATAAGGCGGGATTGAACACACAGTGTCCGATAGTGCTAAGTATCTAGAAATCATTCTAAACAAAAGGCCACAAATTAACACTTAGGCCTGAGTGGAAAAAGCAAATGCTGCTGTAAGCAACGACCCCCAGTAAGTAACGACTCCCATTCTCAATTGGCTACTCCACACGGAAGTTAGGTCCATACTAATGTATGCCGTATCCGTTTGGTAGGTGGCGACGGTAGTCACTCATCAGAAGGCATTCAATAGGATCCTTTGGACAAATGCGCTGATGATAACGGGCGCACTTCGTTTCACTCCGACGAAAGGTATACTCGTAATGCTTCTCTGGCTCTCAGTAGACCTTCTGACAAGACAACACATCCACTTGGCTTGCGGCTGTAAATGCATGGACGTACAAACCATACAGACATGCAAGAATCCTGGAGCATAATGGTGCCATAACAAGCATTGACCACTGCACACCTACACCCTCGTTCAAAATCGTTTTTAAAACAAGTATTTCAGACATGACGAATGGTCTCGACATACCTAAGGAGACACCTGAAGTTTTTGCTGATGGCTCCAAAATGTGTGGTTGAGTAGGGCGCATTTTTATATGTCACCTGTATTGCAGACTCTCTTTTCGACTACCGGGACATGCGAGATTCTCTTTAGCATAGGGCATCCAAAGAACGTTCTTGAGGATGTAGTTAATGTAAGGAAAAAACCTTAATATTTTTTTTATTTTAAAAAATTAAAAAAAATTTATTGTTGATAAAAAGAATGATACGAAAGAGTTCTTTAATAGCGCCGACAAGACTCATGTCTTCACAGCTTCTTAATAGTGCTACCAACTAGTGATCTAAACTGTGACGTCCCCACAGGAATCATGCATGAACTCACGTAGTTTGTATACGCTCATCGACTCGGGATTCCTTTCTAAAAGCTGCTGCCAGTTCAGACAAATTTCTGCTGGGTTTTATCAGATCTTCCTTTCTTACTAAATAATCCCATACTCAATAAACCGGCACTCAATGTTTAATGCCATGAATTTTGGCCCGACTCTTCCTTACTTGCGGTGATTTCCACTATTTAATGCGGAATCGGGCCCAAGCTTGGGCGCCATTTTTTTTTTCGAAAATTCAGTTTAACAGTTTTTTGAATTTATATTCTATCTGCTTATTTGCCACGCATTCCCCAGAAAAAATAAATGAAAACGTTGGCAGCACAGCTTCTTTTTATAGCATATCATAGCGCATCCAAAGAGCGCTCTTGAAGATGCAGTAAAAGACAGGAAAAAAAATTTAATTTTTTGTTAAGATTTTTTATAAAACTTATAATGTTATAACGAAACAATGCTACTAAAGAATGCTTCAATCAGCGCTTAAAAGACACATGATTTTACTACATCTTAATAGCGCTGTATCAGTACTTACAAACAGTGCTCTAAACTATGATATCGCTCACAAGAATCATGCATAAATTGAGGTGATGCCCTCTTTGACTGGTGATTCCTAAAATCTGCTTCCAGTTCCGCAAAATTTCTGCTGGGACTGTTTCTTTCTGGAATCACAACTCTTCTGATTTTAATGACTCTTCCCAGATCTCCTTTGCTGGAACCAAAAGTTCGTTTTGGCTCGAATTAAATACCCAACTTTGGGATTTAAATCCCTAACTTTGGGAATCAATTCCAAAACTTCGGGATAACCCTCTAATTTTAAGGATAATTCCCCAAGTGTGGCAGCCCTGTGTATAATAAAACTTGTTTTTTTTATTTTGTTATTTTACTAAAAGTAAATATAATATTCATGCAAAACATTAAACAAAACACATGTTAAATTGTGTCACTAGGTCGTTAACAATACGTTGTACACTTTACTACGTTTGAAAATACAGACAAACTCACAAATATGAGTGAAATGAATGGGTGCGCGCAAACTCATTACATTTAGCGAGTACATGTAATAGAATATGCTTAATATAGACGCAATGGCGCTTTTTATATGAAAAAAAACTAAACATACTAATTTGTTAAGCTCTAGTTAACAAACATAAAACAAAAACTTAATAACAAAAAAAAAAAAAAATATAATAAAACACAAAATGCGTGATTACTTAAAGTGATAGAGTGAAGAGTGTAAGTCAAACATTTGACAAGTTACTAAATAACGGTAATTTTTTTGTGGTGTGTTTATAAAAAAACAGAGTTGTATTTTAAAGGATTAATTAAACAGTGTTGTATTTTAAAGTAAAAAAATATTAAAAAATTAAAAGGAAATTAATAAAAGTTTAAAAATGTGTAAAAAGTGGAGAAATAATTAAATAAATTGAAAAAAAAATTATAAAACATAATTTAAAATTTAGCTCATTTTGTGAAAAATAAATACCAATTAATTTTGACATCAAAAAATGTTTTTTGTTTTTTAGTTAAATAGGTAATTATATATTTTTCTTAAATTTTAATTTATATTCATATATTATTAACATCATTTTCTCTATTAATTATTCCATTGACGTCACTATTGTTATTAATAGTTTTTTTTTGTAGATTTCATTTTTATAGTTTTTGATAGCGTGTTTAAACACGAGATTTATTTTAATTTTTTTATTGTATATATTTTTTTTGTGATACCATATTTTGCGTTACGCTAAATTAATACATTTAATTATTTATTTAAAAACAAATTTTTATGCATATCAAAAAATTTAATCAAGTATAAAATTTGTTTTTTTTTTCTCAAAATAAAATATAAAATAACGTCTTTATTATTTAAGAATATATTTATTAAACAAACAAAAACAGCTGTTAAAATAAATAATTTGTAAAAAAAAGAACTAACGCGAGCATTATTCTTGATTACACATTTTATATTATACAATAATATTTATATAAAAATTATATAAAGAAAAGATAAAATAAATTTTTATTAAAAACAAAAATTTTAATATTTTTTAGAAAAAACAAAACTGTTAAATTCGGCTGTGCCGAATTTTTTAAAACCCTCCTACACGTTAAATAAAATTAAAAAATGGCAGGGCATCTTTTTTGTTGGAGGGGGGGGGGTTGTCGGAGGACACCTTTCCCCCGCTATAAATGTTTACAAATTATTTGTTTATAATATCTACGCTTAAATAATAAATTTTTATCGTTATTTTTTAATTATTTTCTATAACCACGCCCCCAAAAGGTGGTGGACTGAAAAAATGGAGTTTTCTATTTCCCTTGGTCCAAGTGCGGATCTATGAACATAATATGGAATAAAAATATTGCATTTGTTGAGCAAAAATTAAAAAAAAAAACTAGTAAGATAATCGTGTTTTTCAGGTGTTTAGTTCTTCAAAGGGGAACCTTTTCCCGATTTCGCCCATCTTCAAACTTAACCTTCCCAGTAACATAAGAGATATTCTTGCCAAACTTCAGGGGTCTAGCTCTTTAGCTTTGGACTGCATCGTGGTTTATGCAGACGGACTGACGGACGGACATCGCTAGAATGTCTTAGATTCTATCATGTTTTGAACAACCAAAGGGAGAATTGCGGTATTTAATTATAATCTGGCAGCAGAATTATTGAGCTTTTATAAATAAATTAACCTTAGAGAATTTTTTAATCAAAGGTCTGAACCACAGAAAAAGGAAAATTTGAAATTTTCTATACAATTTTTTGTATAGAAAAACATCGCCTCAGCGATGTTTACGTTCAACTTTAGTGTCGACGAAAAGTGTAAAAGCAGTTCGATTTCTACTTGATTAAATGTCACAAAACTGTTAACAGCGAAATCGTACCTGCTCGCATTCGCGAGATATCGCGAAATTAGTGTTTTTGTATTTTTTAAAATATTGACAATGAAGTTTTTTAAATATCTTCAAAAACTGAGAATGCAGTTTTAATTGTATTTATTTAATGGTCACAAAACAGTTAACATCGGAATAATATCTTCTCAATTTCGCGAGAAATCGCAAAATTAAAAAAAAAAAAAATTGGAAAAAATTTTATTTTTCGCGTAAATTAGCAGTCAAGTTATTGATTTCAGAAGTTTTACCACCTTTAACCACATAAAATTTTAACTGCATACAATATATTTGTCGTTTCTTGATTTTTTTCTTTTATTTAAGACACTAAAGAAAAAATAAATTAATTAATATAAAAGCTTGAACAGTAATTTTGCAATTTCTCGGGAAATTGACCATCTATAATTTTTATGCTTGCAGTTTTGTCAACTTAACCCTTTCACTCCCCTTGTACACTACAGTGCCCAGCAAAACTTTGGTAATGGGTAGTGATTATATAACACATCACTAGGTAATGTATATACCTTATTTGTAGCATTATTTTAGGATGTCTTACCAAACATTTGTTAGACAACGTATTATTTTAAAGTGAAAAGTAATGCATTACTAATAATTTGCTACGTAATGCATGATTATTGGAAAAAATGTATTTCATATTTATTATTTCTAAACATTAAATCATGGATGACTTATATTTGGTTACATTATGTATTATATGAAAGTTTGAAATAATGCATTATTTATAATTGGATGTATAATGCATTACAATAACATAAAAAATAATTATTTTATAAAAAAATGCATAAGTTTAAACTAAAGATGGGCTCACGACAGGAAATTTCTAACGACACACACTCACGAGCATATTTTATCTACTTACACTCACTTACAATCACGTGAGTAAATTTAATACAAAATTGCTTTTTCACTACTCGTAACACCTTATATATTATCTTCTGGTATGCTATATTATATACCTTACTCGTAACCTATAAAATATCATATATTTTACACCTTACTCGTATTCTTCGTTATAAATTTATGACTTATTTTATACCTTACTGGTATTCTTTGTGATAATGTGGATGCATTACTTTGAGTCTCATCGCCTGTTAAAATCATCAATGCTGCAATGTATAAAATAAGAGATCTTATACCTTATTTTATACCTTATTTGGTAATCTAAGTTTTGCTGGGTGTACACATCTTTAAAAATTCATTAAAAATTAACCGTACAACATTTTTGTGTTTTGTTTTGACAAGATTGATCATTGAAGGGTTATCTTTACGATAGATGTGCTCGGAAAAATAAATTTGCATTCCGATGGACTCTACACGCAATATTTGGTGGCAAACTGGAAAATTTTCAAATAACGTAAAAAAATTGGAAAACAAAATAAACGTTAAAAAGTTCTCAAAAATCGAATAATAATCATTCAAGCTTTCTTAAAAGAGGATTTTGTAGAACTTTTCGATACGAAAAATACAAAATTCGAATTTTGGAAAAATGTTTACTCGTTCGGGAGATATTGCATGTGAAAGCTTCAAGTTTGGTTGGATATATCTCCGCTAGAGGGCGCGGTAGACCAACGAAATTAACAAAAAGTTTTTACTTTGCATAGATCTACATTTTCACAAATTTTGGTCAAGAAATTACTAGCCAAAAAAAGTCGGTAGTGAAAGGGTTAAGTAACCTCGAATTCAAACTGCATACCACATTTTTGTCGTTAATTGAATTAAATGTTTTTACAGACCAAAAATAACACAAAGTAATTAATAAATAGTAGTTTAGCGAGTTTTTTAGCGATATCTCGATGAATTGAGCAGTTAGAATTTAAATGTTAACAGCCTTATCACTTTTAATCTATAGAAAATCAAACTGCATTTTGTGTTTTTCAACAATGTTAAAAAAAATTTCTTTTATTAATCAAAACAAAAAATACCCCCAAAAGCTGTATTTCGCTATTTCTCGCGAAAGTGAGCAGCCATAATTTTTTTGTGGGCAGTTTTAATTTCTTCCAACATGCTCAAATCAAACTGCATACCACTTTTTTTTATTATTTCTAAAGAACCGGGTTTAAAATATAAATAAATAATAAAAACAAAAATATATAAATACGCGATATCTCGCGAAATTTAACACCTACAATTTCGATGTCAACAGCTGTGTAACCTTTGATCAAGCACAAGTAAAACTGCAAACCTTGTTTTACGAAATTTTAAAGAAACCTATCTAAAGATAAAAAACAAAAACAGCAAAAAATTAATTTCGCGATTTCTCGCAAACTAAAGAAGATAGGATTTTAATGTTTACTGTTTTGTGACCTTTAAATAAGTACAATTACAACTGTACTCAGTATTTTAAAAAATGCAAAAACAATAATTTCGCGTTATCTCGCGAATGCGAGCAGCTACGATTTCGCTGTTAACAGTTTTGTTACATTTAATCTTGTAGAAATTGAACTGCGCTTACACTTTTCGTCGACACTAAAGTTCAACCTAAACATCGCTCAGGCTCACCGTGTGCAGGAATCATAATAAATCAGTTTGTCAATATTTTTCGCATATAAAAAACTTTTAACACGGTATTTTTTTTTACAATTTTTTTTCAAAGAAAGTTTTTTGCACACTTCTATCCAAACGATGTGAAATTATACTACTAATTTTTTTATTAAAAAATACAACGCTGTAACAAAAAAGGTTGGCAATACATGCAAAAAACAACTCTGTTACATATTTTCTGGAATTTGTCTTCAACTGTTTTTCCATGAAAAAAAATTTTACTCATTAAAAGAAATCAGAAATAGGATTCTCAGATTTGAAAAAAAAAAATTGTAGAAAAATCTGAAATGTTTTAGAATCTGTGAAATTTTCTATGTAGGAAAAATGTCTCAAAATTTAAGACTTTTCTACACTCCGTTGCATAACTATAATTACACTCTGAAATCGCTGATATGTAAAATTTATGTAGCGCTGTGCCTTTTAGTAAAAAAAACATTATAAATTAATCAAAAATGAACATTATTGCAGAAAAATAAATATTACTTTTATGAAGGTTCTAATTTTTTAAGCCATTTATATTTTTTTGATGTTGCATAACTATAAAGACACTTATTAAAAAGAAATATAATCAAACTAAAAAGGATAAATGTTATAAACTGAAAACGTAGAAAACTCTCTTTATTATTATAAAATTAAAAAAAAAAATATTTGGAAACTTCCCGCCATTTTAATCTTTACCCCATCCTCAATATTCACCGCCATGGGTCAATTTTGACCCATAAAAGGTCGATCTTTAAAACTATTCGTCCGATTGCTTCACAATGTATTAATCATTTGTAGCAAAGGGCTAGGACTTTCCAATTTTTTTCATCCAGAGTCACTCTGAAAACTACAGCGTTTTTTACAGGGCACCAAAGTGGACCGCTTCGGGTATAAAAATCAATTCGGAACCTGAAAATTTTTCATTGAGGAAACCATCTTCAACAGGATTTACACATCTTAAAGTCGATAATATAAGCGTTCTTAATCATTTTGATTCAGTCTTTTAGCTGCAATATTGACACAGATATGAGCTATCAAAGTTAATCACATAAATCAACAGGTGACCCACCCTATGTAAACCATTATAAAAGCTCATAACACCCACAAAAAAAGTTGGTTAACTTTGATGACTCATATCTTGGTCAATATTGCAGCTAGAAAACTGAATAAACATGATTTAGAAAGCTCATATTTTCTACTTTAAGATGTGTAAGTCTTGGAAAAGATGGATTTCATTGTAAACAATTTTCAAGTTCTGAATCGCTTTTTTTTCCTGAAGTAGTCCATTTTGGTGCCCTGTAGAACACGCTGTGGTTTACAGAATGACTCCGGATAAAAAAATTTTAAAAATCCTAGTCCTTTGCTACAAATGATTAATATATTGTGAAGCAATCGAACCAATAGTTTTAAAGATCGACCTTTATGGGTCAAAATTGACCCATGACGCTGCATTTTGAGGATGGGATAAAGGTTAAAATGGCGGGCGGATTCCAAATAATTTTTTTTTTACTTTTTAATAATAATGGAAGTTTTCTACACTTTCAGTTAATCACATTTATCCTTTTTAGTTGGCTTATAATTATTTTTTAATTAGTGTCTTTATAGTTATGCAACACCAAAAAAACAAAAATGCCTTAAAAAGTTAGGACCTCCGTGAAAATAATATTTGTTTTTCTGAAATAATATTCGTTTTTGGTTAATTTATATTTTTTTTTGTTATTAATAGGCTTAGCTCTACATAAATTTTAAATATGAGCGATTTCAAAGTGTAATTATAGTTATGCAACGGAGTGTATATAGAAAAAATGTCACAGAATCAGAGTTTTTTTCTAAACAGGAAACACTTTAAAAATTAGAGACTTTTTTACATAGGAAATATGTTTCAGAATTTTAGACTTTTTCTATATCGAAAAATTCCACAGAATAAGAGACTTTTTATGTATATATTTCAGATTCTGGAACTTTTTCTATATAGTGTGTCTCATAATTATAAGGTCACTTTAGTTTTTCAATTTTCTCTTTTACTAATGAACCGATCCCTTTGGTGTCTTTGGATGATTAATTCATATTTCTATAAGCTATAATTTGGTGTGCATTGGAAAGTTGTTGTTGTAGTTTGTTGTTGTATTTTTTGTAATAATTAGTTCTGCAGTGTTTCATAAATATAAGGTCACTTTGAGAAAAATGTACGAAAACCAATTAAAATGACAAACATGGCCTGTAGACCGATATGAATGTTACTTCTGGGAATATATAGATTCATATAACTTGAAATAGCGATATCGAGTGTAGCGAAAAATATTAGTTTTTAGCGATAATAAGCGAAAAAGTGAATTTTAAAACTAATTCTCAAAAATTTTACAAAAATAATGTATAGGCCCAAATTTTTTTTAATATTTATAATAATTACGAGAAAATAAAACTAAATCGACTGAAAAAAGTTGTCTCACGGCGATAAATGTGGCATTTTAACTGGCTGTTTAGCAGTTTTACTTCAATCGAATTGTCTTTTTTATTTAATATTTTTAATATGGTTTCACAAACATCGAGAAAAGCCATAAAATGAGAAGTTTTATATTTAGTTTTCTCCGAAATAAAAGAAAAAATTGAGCCATTACAGTTTTATTCGAAGCCTGGGCATAAATTGACCAAAGCGATATTTCTCCAAGCTGGAAGCAATCATGACCCATATTGAATTTAATATACGCGTGTACACAAGGCCGAACAGCACTTGAATTTATCTTTTTAGATAAAAATTGACAAAATTTGGGCAAATACGTACAGAATTAAGGTTTATAGAAAGATCTGAAGGAGTAATAACTGCTTAAAAATTGTTGTACGCCCGTACGATAATTTCTGTGAATATAACGACAAACCGAAGGACTTTTCGCAGCTTTAACCTAACTAATTAAGTAGTTTTAGATAACAACTGATGTAAACAATCTAAAATAACTCGCCTTTCTTGGCTGATTCAAATCAACCAAAAAAATGTGGATGTAATGTCCATGAGGAACGAAGGGAAAGTGCTTACAAATCTGGTAGTAGGCGATATTTATCGCCAAGAGAGAACTTTTTTCAGTCGATTTTGTTTTATTTTCTCGTAATTATTATAAATATTAAAAAAAACTTGGGCCTATACATTATTTTTGTAAAATTTTTGAGAATTAGTTTTAAAATTCACTTTTTCGCTTATTATCGCTAAAAACTAATATTTTTCGCTACACTCGATATCGCTATTTCAAGTTATATGAATCTATATATTCCCAGAAGTAACATTCATATCGGTCTACAGGCCATGTTTGTAATTTTAAATGGTTTTCGTACATTTTTCTCAAAGTGACCTTACACTCAAAAAAATAAATCTGTAATGTTAGCAAAAAAAGCTTGTAAACCTACAAGAAAATTTGCTGATTTTGAACCCACAATTTTTTTGCTAAAGTTAGCAAAAATGTTTTGCCAATAATTAGTTAACTAAATTTTCATTTTTTTAACTTAGTTCATACACATATGAGGACCCCATTGGGTTCGGACCCCATAGGTCCAGACCCCGATGGGCCTAGACATAGTTGGGTTCCTTAAAAATCGTCATAATTTTTGATCCAAAAATTGTGTCCGTTTCGCTCTACCTTGCTTAGTTTTTAAGATACGTGATTATAGGAGACCACTGGGGTCTTGAGAATTAAAAAGCTCGATAACTTAAAAAATATTACTCGGAGAGCTTTTGACTGTTTTGCGGTCTTGTTCTACATGTTGAGACCTACAAAAATGGTTTTGGACTTTTTGTTGTATCGGGAATATTTACCGAGATATGAGCATTTTAAAATTTTCGGGAATGCTAACTTTTTTGGATCCAAAGTTAGGGCCCATTAGGGTCCACACATGTGAAGAGGACCGGCGATACTATGGAGATTCTAAGAACCAAAAATGGCCTCCATTTTGCTCTATCTGGCTTAGTTTCCGAGATAGCGCCATTTTAAGTTTTCTGAAAATAAAAAAAAATTTACCATTTATTTTGCTAATATTAGGAAAAAATCTTGTAAAAATGTTGTCAACTCAATTTTAAATTTAGCAAAAGAAATTAGTTCAAAGCTTGTTTAAAATTGCTAATGTGCTAAATGAAGTTTACAAGAATTTTTTGCTGACATGCTAATCTCAACTAAAAATTTGCTAAAAGTTAGCTAACTAGCAGTAGCAAAAAAAAATTAGTAAATCTACTAACGTATTTTTTTGAGTGTATATTTATGAAACACTGCAGAACTAATTATTACAAAAAATACAACAACAAACTACAACAACAACTTTCCAATGCACACCAAATTATAGCTTATGGAAATATGAATTAATCATCCAAAGACACCAAAGGGATCGGTTCATTAGTTAAAGCAAAAATTCAAAAACTGAAGTGACCTTACAATTATGAAACGCACTATATAGGAAAAATGTCTCAGATTCCGAGACTTTTTCTATATAGGAAAAAATTTCCCAGAATCTAAGACTGTTTCTATATATAGGAAAAATGTCATAGGAAAAATGTCTCACAGTCTGAGACTTTTTCTATATAGGAAAAATGTCTCACAATCTAAGACTTTATATAGGAAAAATGTATCAGATTCTAAGCTGCTTTCTACATAAGACAAATGTCTCAAAATGAAAAAGTTTTCTATATAGGAAAAATATCTCAGAATCAATGTTTTTTCTATATGGGGAAAAATGTCTCAGAATCTGAGACTTTTTCTATATAGAAACAAGTAAGAAAGTTATAGTCGGTCAAGACCGACCATATGATACCCTACACCAGTGTTTTCCGGAAAAAGGGTCCCAAGTCCAAACATGGACCGATTGTATCTGTCTTTTGTTAGATCATTATTTAGTGTAGAAAACACACACAGATCAATTTTAAGTGGAATTGGTTAATTTTTTTTGTCAATATAACAATATAACGGTCGAAGTTTTGATATGGGGGACTAAGTCCAAAAATGGTCCAATTATATTCCGATTTGATAAGGTTGCTAAAGTACACGTTTAGCACCTAAAAATAATTTTTTTATTAAATATTTCCATTTTTATGAATTTTGAGGGAATTATGTGAATATCGGGAAGGTGGTTTGTATGGGGACTACCAGAAGGACTGATCCGATTCCTTTGAAATTTGGAATGGTGATTTGTGCATACAAAATTTGATTACTTGCTGAATTTCAAAGCGATATCTATTATAATACGGTTATTAGAGTCATTAAAGCCGAATCCAAAGGGGGCGTTTGTATGGGGGCTAGGTCTTAACATGGACCGATTTTCTCCAATTTCAATAGGCTTCGTCCTTGGGCCAAAAGATGCTTAAGTTTCAAATTTCAGGTCAATTGATTGAAAATTGCGACCTGTATCGTGCTTAAACCGATAGATGGACAGACGGACGGACGGACGGACGGACGGACGGACAGACGGACGGACGGACGGACATCGCTAAATCGACTCAAAAAGTTATTCTGAGTCGATCGGTATACTTGAAGGTAGGTCTAGGACCAATACTTCGGGTAGTTACAAACATCAGCACAAACTCAATATACCCTGTACCACAGAGTGGTGTAGGGTATAAAAATGTCTCAGATTCTGAAACTTTTTCTATATAGGAATCTCAGAATCTGAGACTTTTTCTATATAGGAACATTTTTTTCAGAATCTGAGACTTTTTCTATTTAGGAAAAATTTTTCAGAATCTGAGACTTTTTCTATATAGGAAAAATTTCTCAGAATCAGAGTTCTAAAAAATTTTTTATATAGGAAAAAATTTCAGAATCTGAGACTTTTTCTATATAGGACAAATGCATCAGAATGAAAAAGTTTTCTGTATAGGAAAAATATCTCAGAATCAATGGTTTTCTATATGGGGAAAAATGTCTCAGAATCTGAGACTTTTTCTATATAGGAAAAATGTCTCAGAATCTGAGACATTTTCTATATAGGAAAAATGTCTAAGAATCTGAGACCTTTTCTATATAGGGAAAATGTCTCCTAATCTCAGAATCTGAAACTTTTTCTATATAGGAAAAATGTCTCAGAATCTGAGACTTTTTCTTTATAGGAAAAATGTCCCAGACTTTTTCTTTATAGGAAACATGTCCCAGAATCTGAGACTTTTTCTATATAGGAAAATTTTTTTCAGAATCTGAGACTTTTTCTATTTAGGAAACATTTTTCAGAATCTGAGACTTTTTCTATGTAGGAAAAATTTCTCAGAATCAGAGTTCTTAAAAATTTTCTATATAGGAAAAAATCTCAGAATCTGAGACTTTTTCTATATAGGAAAAATGTTTTGGAATCTGAGACTTTTTCTATATAGGACAAATGCATCAGAATGAAAAAGTTTTCTGTATAGGAAAAATATCTCCGAATCAATGGTTTTCTATATGGGGAAAAATGTCTCAGAATCTGAGACTTTTTCTATATAGGAAAAATGTCTCAGAATCTGAAACTTTTTCTATATAGGAAAAATGTCTAAGAATCTGAGACTTTTTCCATATAGGGAAAATGTTTCCTAATCTAAGAATCTGAAACTTTTTCTATATAGGAAAAATGTCTCAGAATCTGAGACTTTTTCTTTATAGGAAAAATGTCCCAGACTTTTTCTTTATAGGAAACATGTCCCAGAATCTGTCTCAAATTCTAAAACATGTTTTTAATTTATAGAAAAAATGTCTCAGAATCTGACACTTTTTCTAAATAGGAAAAATGTCTCAAAATATGACACTTCTTCTATATAAAAAAAATTTCTTAGAATCTAAGATTTTTCTATGTAGTAAAAATGTCTCAGAATCTGTATCAAATTCTAAAACCAGTTTTCGTAGAAAAAGTCTCAGACTCAGGCCCATGTCTTCAGCAGGACAAGTCAGTCGTCTTTTTCAAATTTCAATAAAATATTTTATTACATATTTCAAAATTCATACCGGATACAAAACTTTATAAAGATGTCTTTAGCTATTTATTAATTTCACTTTCAATTTTATTATTTGAATCATCAATTTTTTTTTTTGTTTTTGTTAAAACAACAGCAATAAAACTGATTATTAATAATTAAATATTGTTCAGCATTGTTTAAAAGTCACTTACCTTGAGTACCGGTAATAATTGTTGCTGACCCATAAATATTTTAGGTTGTTTTATTTTTTTTTTTTTTCAATATTCTGTCAAAATAAATATTAAACGGTTGTCAATATAAGAAAAGAAACGAAAAGTCAAACACTTTGGGGGAATACAATTGTTAAATTAACAATAAATATTATTATATCTTATAAACAATCGTTATCATTTAGAAATCACCGTAGGCAAATATTATTTTAAGTTTATTTTTGTCCATTATTAGTAGTTTTTGTTTTGGAAAACGGGTAAAAAGTAAAATTAACAAAAAAGAAGTGATAAGAATTTAAGAATTTAAGTAAATTAATATATTTTTATAAAAATAAATATTAATTGTAAAAAAAAAATATTCAAGCTCGAGGCTCGAAAAAATAAATTTGGCAACCATGACAAATTCATTAGCTAAAATTGAAAATTTCGAAAAAATTACCTACACCTGTGCTTCTTTATGAAGTGTTCGTAAATACTGTGAAAAAAATATTCAAGCTCGAGGCTCAAAAAAATTAATTTGGTGACCGTAATAAATTCATTAGCTAAAATTGAAAATTTCAAAAAAATTACCTACTTTAGTGCTTTTTTTATGAAGTTTTCGTAAATACTGTGAAATTTTTCATAAAATAAAGAACCCTTTCATTAATAATATTCAACAGTTTAATTTGACAAACTTTTTAAAACATTTTTTCGATACTGTGAAAATATTTCTTTCAGTGTAACAACACTTAATTAAAAAAAACCCTAAATGTCTACAAAAAAAAAATCTCAAGATTTGTGTTTTTTTTTGTTAAATTTAAAACTAACATAATTATCAATTAATTTAAATTTCAACATCATAAACAATATTTATGTTTAAACAACTTTCAAAGTACCTGTGCGATATACTTAACTATACAATGTTTTGACGTCATAATTTCATGTCATATTTTAAATCTTTATTAAAATCCATAAAAAAATATAAATAAATAACAAAACAGAGATAAACATTTGAAATATGTCCTTACATTTAAGATAAATTATGGCAATTTTAGAAGTATTTAAAAGTAGAAGAAAAAAAATAAATTAAACCAGTTTTATTTGAAAAAGACTTTAGAAAAAAAAAATAAAAAAAAAAATATTTAAACAAGATTAGAATTGCAATTTTATTTAATTTTTATTCATATCTAGTAAAATACTATTAAATAACAATTAATTTTAATTTGCTTTAGTATATGACAGCATAAAATGAACTAGTTTCATACTGACAGTTTATATGATTTTGCAATTAGCTTAAAATGTTTGAATACAAAAAACACAAAAACCAAAAAAGGTGTTGAAAACTGATAAGAGGTATTTAAAATAAACAAAAAAAAAAATAAAATATGAGGGTTAAATTAATGTTTTGAACTTTTATAAATTAACAATAACCTACATAAACTAAAGTTTTTTAAAGTTTTTATGTAAAAAGTTGTTTTTAAAGTACGTGATAGGTAAACATCTGTCAATACTGGAGTAGCAAATCAATTTGTTTTGGTAAAAAGTCGGCATCTCGATACAAACTGTCATAATGATGTCTTGAGACAGTGCCAAACATTTTGTTACATTTTTTTATAAATCTCTATTTCTGAAACCTTTATCTTATATAGAAAAAGTCTCAGATTCTGAGACATTTTTCTTATATAGAAAAAGTCTTATGTAAAAAAGTCTCAGGTTCTGAGAAAATTTGTCTATTCTGAGACATTTTTTCTATGGGCAATTCCAAAAATTTTCGCCCCACTGTTCGGAAACATGCCTTTGGACGCCACTGAGAATTTGGCTCATAGATATCCACGTTTATATGAGATATGTTGCATTTTTGGATTTTCAAAATTTGCTGTAGTTTTCAAATTATGGCGGGTCAAAGTTCGACTTTTTTAGCAAAAGTCAGAAAAATACATGACGTTTAACGTGCTCTAACTTTTTAACTAGTAATCCGATTATCACAAATAATGGCTCATATAAAAGCTTAATTCTTCTTCTTTTATGAAATATTTTCAAAAGTATTCGTTTTTTTTTCAGAAGTGTTGCAAAAATTCAAAAACATTTTTTTTTGCGAATATTTAAAAAAACACATCTTCGATTTTTTTAAAAAAAAGTTTGGTGATAAACAATACTGTTTTGTACAACATATCCAAAATTCAGAGTGGGATCCCTATGGGATCAAAAAATATTCTGGTTTTAGTACGAAGTTCTTAAATTTTACCTTAGAAAATTAAAATTTTATGTTTCTTCAATATAAAAATTTAAATTTTCTAAGAAAATTATACTATTAAAATTTTGAAAAACATTCTAAACATTAGAAGTTTAAATTTTCTAAGGGAAAAATATGAGAACCTCGTACTTAAAACAGAATAGTTTTTGATCCCATGGAGATCCCACTCTGAATTTTGAATATGTTATACAAAACATTGTTATTTTTCACCAGAATTTTTTTTAAAAAAATCGAAGATGTGTTTTTTTAAATATTCGAAAAGAAAAAATGTTTTTGCATTTTTGCATCATTTCTGTAAAAAAAAAACTGTGTTATTTTAAAAATATATTCTAAAAGAAGAACCCCAGCTTTCACATGAGCCTAAATTTTTGAAAATCGGGTCATTGGTTAAGAAGTTACAGCTCTTTAAACGTGATGTATTTTTCTTACTTTTGCTTAAAAAGTCAATCTTTGACCCGCCATAATTCGTCAAATACACCAAATGTAAAAAAACGATATATGGTACATATATCATATTTATGAGGGCTATCTATGTGTCAAGGTTCAAATTAATCTGAGACACCATTTCCAAAAATTACTAAAATTTGAGCTAAATTTTCTGGAATGGCCCCTATATAGAAAAAGTTTCAGATTCTGACAAATTTTTTCTGAGACATTTTTCTTATATAGAAAAAGTCTCAGATTCTGAAATATTTTTCCTATATTGAAAAAGTATAAGACTCTGAGATATTTTTAGTATATAAAAAAAGTCTTTACTTTTACAATGAATTTCTAATCTAGTAAATTCCGATTTTAATCTACTTTGAAATCTGTACCGTTTACATTGGCATTTTTTACATTTGAGAAGATTAAGATTGGCATTTATAAAAACAAATTGGTAATAAATGTGTGTGACTGCGTCAAAAGACAGCGACGGTAATTAGTCGTAGCACAGTGGTCAATTTCGCGAGATAGCGGTCAAAACTCTATAACTTTTGACCGGATTGGTATTTTTTACGCAATTTGTTTTGTTCAATAGGAGGGACTTTAAGCTTCAATTTGCGTGTTCAAACGTAAAAATCGACTGATAGGAACGTAAGTAATGTGGAGTTAAAAATGCATTTTAATTTTTTGTTGAGTTTCCATGTAAAAGTTGAATATTTTGACATTTTAAATAGGTATTTTTTTTATAATTTCTTATTTTCTTCAATCGTATTTTACAACCAATACTTATTTATTATTCCTAAACTTAATTTTGGTCAGAAAATGCCAACATTTGGCAACTGACATTTATTTAGTCTCAATATTCACAGGTCCTTTGTCCTTTTGATAGGTCCTAGGATAGGTGCTTTTGATAGGTCCAGGGATATGTCCTTTTGATAGGTCCTAGGATAGGTCCTTTTGATAGGTCCTTTTGATAGGTCCTAGGATAGGTCCTTTTGATAGGTCCAAGGATAGGTAATTTTGATAGGTCCTAGGATAGATCCTTTTGATTGGTCCAAGGATAGGTCCTTTTCATAAGTCCAAGGATAGGTCCTTTTGATAGGTCCTAGGATAGGTCCTTTTGATAGGTCCTTCTGATAGGTTCTTTTGATAGGACCAAGGATAGGTCCATCTGATAGGTTCAGGATAGGTCCTTTTGATATGTAAAAGGATAGGTCCTTTTGATAGGTCCTAGGATAGGTACTTTTGATATGTAAAAGGATAGGTCCTTTTAATAGGTCCAAGGATAAGTCTTTTTGAAAGGTCCAAGGATAGGTCCTTTTGATAGGTTCAAGGATAGGTCCTTTTGATAGGTCATAGGATAGATCCTTTTGATAAGTCCAAGCATAGGTCCTTTTGATAGATCCAAGGATAGGTCCTTTTGATAGGTCCTAGGATAGGTCCTTTTGATAGGTCCTTTTGATGGGTCCAAGGATATGTCCTTTTGATAGGTCCAAGGATAGGTCCATTTGATAGGTCCAAGGATAGGACCTTTTGATAGGTCCAAGGATAGGTCCTTTTGGTAGGTCCAAGGATAGGTCCTTTTAATAGATCAAAGGATAGGTTCTTTTGATAGATCAAAGGATAGGTCCAAGGATAGGTCCTTTTGATATGCAAAAGGATAGATCCTTTTGATAGATCAAAGGATAGGTCCTTTTGATAGGTCCAAGGATAGGTCCTTTTTATAGGTCCAAGGATAGGTCCTTTTGATATGTAAGAGGATAGGTCCTTTTGGTAGGTCCAAGGATATGTCCTTTTGATAGGTCCTAGGATAGGTCCTTTTGATAGGTGAAAGGAAAGGTGCATTTGATATGTAAAAGGATAGGTCCTTTTAATAGATCAAGGTCCTAGGATAGGTCCTTTTGATAGATCAAAGGATAGGTCCTTTTGATAGGTCCAAGGATAGGTCCTTTTGATTGGTCCAAGGATAGGTCCTTTTCATAAGTCCAAGGATAGGTCCTTCTGATAGGTCCTTCTGATAGGTCCTTTTGATAGGACCAAGGATAGATCCTTTTGATAGGTTCAAGGATAGGTCCTTTTGATATGTAAAAGGATAGGTCCTTTTGATAGGTCCAAGAATAGGTCTTTTTGATAGTTCCAAGGATCCACAGGTTATTTCCATTGATACCACATAATTTGAGAGTTCTATTGTCATTTTTGTCAAAATTTTGATACACCCTTCTATGTGGACTAGGTCCAAATATGGGCCAACTTGTCCTAATTTCAACAGAATTATTTTTTGGGTCATTAAGAACTCTTGTACAAAATTTCATCAAAATATATGCATAATAGCCACTTTCACATAAAAATAACTTCTCAAAAAATATGACGTGCATTTGTACCGAATATCTTACCTTGGGTCAGAAAAATTGCTGTAGCTCAAAAAGTGCAGCCCCGATGCATGGACATGTATATATAGGAATGTAGGGGAGAGTTAGGACTACAAAATAGTAAATTTGTGTTTTGACTCAGCTTGACTCACAGGAGTTGTGCTCTATGAAGTAGGAAATTTCCGAGAAATTTTACCTTTTTTAAAAAAAATATTTAAATTGTTCTGAAAACAGCAGAGCTTCAATTTTTTTACCAGTAATAGGAAATAAGTTAAGTTACAACACAAAATTTATTTCGTCCAAAAATTTTGAAAAACAAAAAAGTTATGATCATTTAAACTTTAAAAATTAACTAAAAATATCATTAATTTACTAAATTCTGAAAAATCCCATTTTGGACCACCCTGTTCTCAGTGAAATAATTGAAATAGAGTTCTAATTTTTTGGCTCCCGAGTTTTACTACTGTCTACTTTCATATGAGTCTAATAACTTTAAAATCGGAGAACAAAAACCAAAAGGAGTTTTCGCCGCTATCTCAAAATATTGACCACAGTGCGTCGTATGATTTACAAGGACAGTGACGGCGTTTACAAATAACAATGACGGCGGCATAAACATATTTGGCGGCGTCATCAAAACGGCAGGCTTTGTGTCGGTGTTTTTCAGTGTTGGAAAATTCAAATAATTGCAATACAGAGTTGTATCTAACTTTACAAGATTGCGTTTGACGATTAGAGTCTAAACTACTAGATTGAAAAAAATAAATTTGTATGGGCAATCTAATAGATTGAAACTGGATTGGAGCCATAATCTACTTTAAGCTAGCTTAGAGGGCCAGTGTAAATGCACTATTAGATTCGGAGACATTTCTTCTAGATGAAAAAAGTCTCAGATTCTGGGAAATTTTTTCTATATAGAAAAAGTTTCAGATTCTGTAACATCCCAGTCGGCAAAAAAAATCACACCTGACATACTGCTGACTCTCCCTTTATAAAATTGCTGACATCTTCACACAATTTTTCAAAATGTCATCAATGACATGTCAGCAGTTGGTCAGCGGTTGTTTAAACGAATTGTTAGTGGCCACAGATACTGGTGGACACTGCTGACCAACTGCTGACATGTCATTGATGACATTTTGAATAATTATATGAAGATGTCAGCGATTTCATAAAGGGAGAGTCAGCAGTATGTCAGGTGTAATTTTATTTTGCCAACTGGGATAAGGGTGGCTTTTTATTTACTATGACAAAAAAGTTTTTCATACGATTTTGAAATTCCGGACAAATTTTTATTTGCCTTTGGTGTCGGTAATGACTTCTCCCGATTTATTTCGAGTTTCCTCAGGGATCGTTCAATACGTGTTGTTATAGATGGGTTCTCATCTGATGAGTTTCAGCTTCAATCAGGGGTACCGCAAGGTTCTGTTCTTTCTCCTACACTTTTTCTTATTTTTCCTAACGACCTCCTAAGTCAAACTTCAAATCCTATCTACTCTTTTGCAGATGACAGCAACATTTGTCATTCATTTTCCTTTGATCGTAGGCCAAGCCTTGTTGAGGGCAAAAGGCAGATTATGAATGACACACTTAATCAAGACCTGTTGACAATCTCTGATTGGGGTCTTGTGAATAGGGTCAAGTTTAATGCACTGTAACGTAGCAAACCGACTTCCATATTGCTACATACATCATTTCCGTGCCTATTGTTATTGTATACAATAATAATGTTAACCCTGGTATATAAGTACCACCCTAATATACCACGACACTATATTTACCGCCCTAATATTGGCCCAGGGTAGCAATTACATTATATATACTAAATGTATCGGCACACATGTGAATAATCGCCACCCTATTAATTTCACCCACGGTATATACGTGTCACCCTAATTTTCGTGTGTATGGATTCACAGCATACATCATAGTGAGTAGTAGCACTTGTGTGTTTTTAATTCTCATTCGGTTCATTTTGTATTTTATATGAATAGTGAAGGTTGTGACAACCAAAGGCAGTTCACCAGTGGTGGACAAACCAGTTAGGTACGATCAAGTACTTGTTCAACAGAACAGGAAGTTGAGTGTATCTCCTAAATAAAAGGAACCTGACTGAAACTTTGGTGGACGATCGATATCGATTGTCCTTATAAATAAATACTCCTGCGGCTTCGGCTGACAGCTTTACTACTCCTGCGGCTTCGGCTGACAGCTCTACTACTCCTGCGGCTTCGGCTGACAGCTTTAATACTCCTGCGGCTTCGGCTGACAGCTTTACTACTCCTGCGGCTTCGGCTGACAGCTTTACTACTCCTGCGGCTTCGGCTGACAGCTTTACTACTCCTGCGGCTTCGGCTGACAGCTTTACTACTCCTGCGGCTTCGGCTGACAGCTCTACTACTCCTGCGGCTTCGGCTGACAGCTTTAATACTCCTGCGGCTTCGGCTGGCAGCTTTACTACTCCTGCGGCTTCGGCTGACAGCTTTACTACTCCTGCGGCTTCGGCTGACAGCTTTACTACTCCTGCGGCTTCGGCTGACAGCTTTACTACTCCTGCGGCTTCGTCTGACAGCTTTAATACTCCTGCGGCTTCGGCTGACAGCTTTACTACTCCTGCGGCTTCGGCTGACAGCTTTACTACTCCTGCGGCTTCGGCTGACAGCTTTGCTAATTTTTAGTAAATTTACAGGAGCTGTACCTCCGCCACAGAGGGGCTGCCACTAGAGAGTTGTAACGATCACCACCGCCTCCTGATCTAGACACAATCGGCCGATACATATACCTGCCACCGTACCAGCCGACATACCGAGTCATACATCCTGATTATCACCACATGAACACCGTAACCATCGTCATATCGTAATAACCCGAGCAAAACCTGTCAAAGTACACACCGGCCGACGCACCGCCGTCATACCGAAGCATCCAGCCTGATTATCACTATCCGAGTACCATAACCCGCATTTCGTAATAAACCGAGTGAGAAAGAGTGAAGACGAAAGAACTGCGTTGCCGATAAATACATCGTGAAAACATATATACATATATGCATTGTGAATATTAAATATTAATTTTTAATAAAGAATATTTATTGTTAAACCCCAAAAAGGGTAAATAACCGTGTTCTCATTACTAAAGGTTCGAGGGTCCTTAAGTAGATCCTGGCACGAGACTGAGCTACCTCAGCCACGACAAAACCCCCGTTATAGCACGCAAGACTCAATGTTGTATGTTGACCTACAGGAATGTGGAATCAACAGTGTCATCCGTACATATGGGTGGTATAAGTATCGAGGAATCTGACACTCTTGATGTTCTGGGCATGAAAATTCAGTGTGATGTCCGTTGGAATAAGCACGTTTTTCTAGTGTCGAAAGAGCATTCAAGTGTCTTGGTTTTTTAAACCGGTGTAAAAAGTACTTCACCTCATCAGATCTCCTTAATATTTATACCACCTACATCCGACCGAAGATGGAATACAACTCCCATATATGGGCAGGGGCTTCAAAGTCTATTTTGGAGCTCTTGGACCGTGTGCAAAGGAGGGCGTTGATACTTACCAATGACAATAGGGTGTCCAACTCTATTGACTCATTGGAGCATCGTCGGAATGTGGATTGTGTGACTCTGTTCTATCGATATTACCATGGAAAGTGTTCTGATGAGATAAGTGAACTTATCCCTAGAGCCCGAGTTTTTGTTCGGAATACTCGGTTGTCTAGTAGATTGTCCAGTTGATCGGACAGCGCATTACAGAGAAGGTTCGTTCATCAGTCGAACTAGCCGTATGTGGAATAATCTTCCCGCAGAGGTCTTCCCAGTTTCTTTCAATGTAAATAAATTCAAGTCAAATATCCACAAACACTACTCCCTCTTTCCTCCTCCTTATAACCTATTTTCCTGATATCAACACAAAGGGGTATCCCCTGAGTGTTGATTCAACGTAAAAAAAAAAAATGTGGCACAAATTTGAGGCCAATCCAAAACAAGTGAGAGTGCTAAATTCGGCTGTGCCAAATCTTTGATACCCTCCAACATGTTAAGACAAATAAAAAATTCATGGGCGCTATTTTGGGGAGGGAGGGTCTCGGTGGTGGTGGTGGTGGTGGTGGTGGGGGATACCTTCCACATCGCGATAAAAGTTAACTAATTTATTTATTATGCTTTTTGCACTGTAGTAATACCATTTTCTCATTACTTCATGATTTTTTTAAATCCACGCCCACAAAAGGGGGCGGGCTGAAAAAAATAAATTTTCTAGCACCGTGGGTCTAACAAGGAAGGTATCCCATAGCTTACACTTCGATTGCTCTGCAATTTATATATGTTATAAAGGGCTGTCACCTTATGAAAAATGATGGCCTTTCGGGAAAATCTGAATAAAATGCAAATTAACAGGAATTTCGCCAAAAGAAAAAACACGTGTCGGCTTAAACTTAATATAGATTATTATATGTGAATTTAGGGTTCGTACGTATATACTTCTCCATATGAAGTAGCTCAACATTTACACATTTTTGACAAAAAACAACTTAAAAATGAATAATTTTGCCAAGTCCGTCAAATCATTGGATAGGTCTTAAAAAAACCTTTCCATCCATACATAATGTTCATGTAGTCAATTTGGAAGAAATATGAAAAAAAAATCACAAAAACGAAAAAAAAAAACGTTTTCACCCTCCCATTTCCCCCTTTAACCTTCATGGTATCCGATAAAAAAAACCGATAAATTTTAGATTTTGTTCCTTTTTAACATATTAAAAGTGCAGGACAATCGGAGTGGAAGCTATGGAACCTTCCTTGTAAATGCAGGACTTTTAACTCCTTCTGACATAAAAAGGTATAATTTGTTTAACAAAAATGGCAAAAAAGGATGTAAAAAATATAATTTTTAAGAGGTTGTTTTAGTTCTTTAGGGGGGAACATTTTTGCCCTTGACCCGATTTTGCCCAATTCCTTACATATTCGTGCCAATGTTCAGGAGTCTAGCTCTTTTATTTTGAACTGAATCGTGTTTTATACTGACGGACGGACATTCATAGAATGACTTAGAATCTATCATAGATCAATAATATATGCCCTTCAGGGGGTCCGCGGCCGATAGTTTTATGCGTTACAAATGGAATGACAATGGGAGTACACCCCCCATACTGTGGTTGGAGGGTATAAAAATATTAAAAAAATATGGCTTGTTACATTATATTTATTAAATTTGATAAGCTGAACAAAAATATCCAAATAATTTTGAAATCGGTCGAACGCGTTTCGAGATATCGCTACTTGAAATTTGCAAAAAATTAAGCTTTTTTTTCTTCGTTCAAACATTTTTTGAAAAAAAAAAATTTTAAAATTTCTTTCCCTTGACCCTTTTAAAGAGCTTGAGACATTCTTTCATTTGGGTTTAATTTGAGCCAAATTCAATCATTTTAATTTTGGATTTTCGAAAAAATTAAAAATAAAAATAAATTATCTTGCGATATATTATTTTCAATTCTTTTGGCATTTTGAATATCGAATATCTGAACCTGAAAATTTTTCCTATACAAGAAGTTTTAAATTCTTAGACCTGTTTCTTAGAGAAAAAGTTTCAGATTCTGAGACCTTTTTCCATAAAAAAGAAAAATTACCTCGACCTAGAATAATTCTTTTCAAAATAATATTTTTTTATTTATTTTCTTGAAGGTTCTGTTTCTTAAGTTAATAAAATAAATTTGAAAAAGTTTTCGACATATTTTACACTATTTTGGAGAAACAGAACTTTATTTTATTGTCATTTTTTGCTAAAACGCAAATTGATCAAGAAAAACTTTCAGAATTTATCGGTCTCATGGTATCATGTGTACAAAAGTGTATCGGAAGGTGCTTTAAGTTAACGTGCACACTTTAGGAAATAAAACCCCGCGTAATTTACTCATGCAATTCTTATGAATTTAAAAATAAAGAATAGGCTCTATTTTTTCAGTGATGTCAGATGTGGGGGGTTTTTTTGTAAGAATCTTTGCTTTGTATAATAAAAATCTAAATTAAAGTTAAAATCAAAGATATTTTAAGAATCTTTGGTTTGTGTAATGAAAAATTAATTCATTGTCAAGTTTTTTAAGGGTCGATGTGGTAGGCCCCACGTTGGGAGCCAATTGGGACGATCACATAAGCATCATTTAGTAGTGTCTGTGGGTTTGGTAAACGAAAAAAAATCTGATTATGACCAGACTTCTTTTGGACTTAGTCTCCATGTTAAAATACTGCCTGATATTCACTTGAATCTGTCTTTTGACAACAAGCATTAACTCTAAAAAAGTTATATATTTTTTCAAAGTTGTGAGGATTTTTTTTCTTTTTTGTAGGTATTTTTGCTTAATTAAAGTTGAATTTAAAGTTTTTTTTAAGAATCTTTGGTTTGTGTAATGAAAAATTGATTCGTTGTTAAGACTTATTAAAGTCAATGTGGTTGGCCCCACGTTGGGCGCCAATTGGGACATTCACTTGAGCATCATTTAGTAGTGACTGTGAGTGTTTTGTGTGTACTTTGGTAACTGAAATAAATCTAATTATGAACAGACTGCTTTTGGACTTAGTCTCCATGTTAAAATGCGGCCCGATATTCATTCAATCTGTCTTTTGACAACAAGCATTAGCTTTAAAAAATATATATATTTTCAGAGATGTGGGGATTTTTTCTTTTTTGTTGGGATTTTTTTTTAAATAAAAGTTGAAGTCAAAGTTATTTTAAGAATCTTTGGTTTGTGTAATGAAAAATTAATTCATTGTCAAGTTTTATTAGAGTTGATGTGGATGGGCCCCACGTTGGGCGCCAATTGGGACGACCACTTGAGCATCATTTAGTAGTGTCTGTTGGTGTTTTGCGTGTACTTTGGTAACTGAAATAAATCAATTTATGAACAGACTGTTTGTACTTGGTAGTTTTATTATTTAAAACTTAGCAAAACCAAAAATAAATTGCACGGGGATAGACGAAATGAACAAAGACTTGTTTTCGACAAACGTTATAAAACAAAAACTGCCTCAATTTTTATTTCAGATTTTGATTTTATACACAACTAGTGTTCTAAAACTGTAACTATATAAAGAAGTAGACAATAAATACACAAAATATTGGAAATTAAGCTACAGTGTAGTACAATATTAATTGACAATTAAAATATTTTAAGTTGTTTAAATACAATTAAAGCGTTAAGTGAATTTGACGAATTTTAAAATTAAAATAATTTAAAATAGAAAAAATATAATACCAATGCTCAAACATTCCGGCCGCGGTGAAAGTGCTAGCTTTCAAGGGTTGAGTAGTACAGCTAACTTGTGCACTGGTCTTCGGAATAAACCTTTTGAAGTTTTAACGTCTGCCACTCTAATTTTTCCATCTCTGCCGGGATAAGTAGATACTATTCGACCAAGAGCCCACTTCAAAGGTGACACATTATCTTCGTGTATAAGGACAAGGGTATTTTGATGAATATTTGGTTTTGTTTCGGACCAACGACTTTTCTGTATCATCTCATTTAAATAGTCGGTTGACCACTTTTCCCAAAATTGTTGTTTTGCTGCTGTAATACGTTTCCACCTCTGAAGATAACTAATCTCATGACACTCAATCGTTTGTTCAGGTATAGAATTTAATGGACCACCAATCAAAAAATGACCAGGGGTCAGTGCTTCATAATCGTTTGGGTCACTTGATTGAGATGAAATTGGGCGAGAATTCATAATGGCTTCAATCTCGATTAGCGTTGTTGAAAGCTCTTCATAATTCATTTTAGCATTGGCTAGAGTGCGATAGAGATGACCTTTAGCAGACTTTACTGCGGCCTCCCAAAGGCCTCCAAAATGAGGTGCCCTGGGGGGAATAAAATTAATTAAAATTAATAAAGTTTTTACAACAAAAAGCATTAACACTATTTTTGAACGACTTATCCGTAAACAATTTTTTGAGATCATTGAGTTGCGTATTTGCCCCAATGAAATTTGTGGCATTATCACAAAAAATATGAGATGGCAAACCACGCCGACCAATCAATCGCTTTAAGGCAGCTATGAAGGCTTCAGATGAAAGATCAGATACTGCTTCAATGTGGACCGCCTTGGTCACAAAACATACGAAAATGGACACATAACATTTATATGGCTGCTTTCCTCTTATTTTTAAATAGGTGTATATAGGTCCACAAAAATCCACTCCACATCTTTCAAATGGTCTTGCAGGAGTTACACGTTCAGGTGGCAATTCACCCATTACTTGCTGCATGAGTTTTGGTCTGTATCGTATACAGCTGGTACATGAACGAACCGTCTTTCTAGCTATGGATCTAGCACCGATTATCCAAAAATTTTGTCGAATAAAAGCTAAAAGAGCTTTTGGACCAGCATGATAGTTTTTGATGTGAAGATCATGTACTAAAGTTTTAACAAAATGAGAATCTTTTGGTAACAAAAACGGGTGTTTACGATTTTCAGGAATATTAGCGTTCTGTAAACGACCTCCCACACGAATCAGTGGAAACCCATCCACATTTTGTATGTAAAGACTAAGAGATTTAAGAGAGTTTTTTACTTGTTGATCTTTGTTTAAAATATTAAACTCTTCAGAAAAGTGATGTTGTTGAATTATCCAAACAGTACAGTGTAACGCACGAGTAAGTTCTTCTGGTGAAATTAGACTGCGTTCGTTTTTATAACGAAATCTAAACAACCAACATATTACACGAAGAATTTTGTTGTATGAACTGGTACGATCTATAAAACTCAAAACAGGGTTTTCAATTGTGTGACACTTTAAAGCTGTTTTGCGAATGGCTGAATTTACGTCTTTGTCATGCGATGGCAGTTGCGTCTCTGGCCAACTTTCAGGTGATTTTTGTAGAAATGCTGGACCAGAATACCAAATGGATGTTGTTAACTCAGATACTGTGCATCCACGAGATAGAATATCTGCTGGGTTATTTGATGTTGGTACGTGACGCCAACAGAATTTTGAAGTTTCTTCTTGAATCTCGGATATTCGATTTCCCACAAAAGTTATGAGTGTAGATGAGTGTTTTTTAAGCCATTGTAAAACTACGGTTGAATCTGACCACAGAAATGTTTCTGGATTAAATTTTTTGAAAACAGGTGCTATTTTGGAACACAGTTTAGAAAGAAGATGTGCGGCACACAATTCTAGTTGCGGAATCGTTCTCTTTTTTGTAGGTGCTACTCGACATTTTGATGTTATTAATTGGACAAACACTTGACCTTCTTCATTTATAGAGCGAGCGTAGAGGCAGCATCCATATGCTCGTATTGACGCGTCGCAAAAACCATGTAACTGTAGTGAAACTAAATTTGGTTGTAAGACATATCGTGGTACTTTTAATAAATGTAAATTTTTAAGGTCCTCTATAAAGTTTAAAAACGATTCTCTTGACTTTTGGTTTACTTCGGAATCCCAATCGACTTTGTTAATCCACAAATCTTGCAATAAAACTCTTGGTTGAATTACAATAGGATAAACTAAACCCATTGGATCGAAAATAGACGATACCAATGATAAAATGGCACGTTTTGTAACGATGATGTATTGTTTTTTAGGTTGAAAAGAAAAAAGAAACTGATCTGATATTGGATTCCAAGTTATACCAAGTGCGCTTGTGATAGCTTCATCATTGATGTTCATATTTTTAGATTGGTTATCTTCTAACTGTAACAGAGGATTGTTAGATTTAAATTTTGTTAATTCAAACCCACCTTGTTTTAATAATAATGTTGTTTCTTCCTTGATTTGACAAAGAGTTTCTACATCGTTCGCTCCGGTTAACAAGTCGTCAACGTAAAATTGTGTTTTTATTGTTTCTGAACCAATTTTATATTTATGTTGATATTGGTCAGCAATAAACTGCAAACTACGAATTGCTAAGTATGGTGACGCAGACATTCCATATGTTACTGTGTTTAGTTGATAAGTGGAAATGGGTTGATCTTTGTGATATCTCCACAAGATTTGTTGAAATGGCCGATGACACGGATTCACCAACACCATTCTATACATTTTAGCGATATCAGCTGTCAAAGCGTATTTAAAAAGTCTGAATCGAATGAGCAATAAATACAATTCATCTTGAATAGTGGGACCAATACACAAAATATCATTTAACGATTTCATTGATGAAGTTTTTGAGGACGCGTCAAAGACAACACGTAATTTGGTGCTGACACTAGATGGTTTCAGTACGTATTGGTGTGGCAAATAAAAATGTGGCTTATCGAAGTCTGGATTTATTCGGGTCATATGCCCTAAATCTTCATATTCCTTCATAAACTGTATATACTGTAGTTTAACATTTGAATCGTGAGACAAACGCTTTTCTAAAGATTGAAATCTTTTCAAGGCTGAGGTGTATGACGACCCTAGCATAGAAGGATCGTCCTTAAACGGCAACATGACTTGAATACGTCCATCACTTAAAACTTCAACATTTTTTATAAAGTTTGATTCACAAGCTTGATGCTCTGCATTATAATTTGTTGACAAAGATGATACTTTTTCCATAGACCATAAAAGTTCTAGCTGTTTGTTGAGACTTTCATCAGTATTATTTGTAATTGTAGTATATGATTGAAATTTGCGTACACTTTTTGATGTTTTATAGCTTCCTGACACTATGTAGCCAAAGCAAGTTTCTTGTAAAATTGGTAAATAAGACCCAAGTTTAATCTTTTTAGTACCAAGAATTTCAAAAAAGGCATCAGCACCTATCAACATGTCGATTGGCTGAGATTCATTAAATCGTTCGTCGGCCAAATTTAATTTAGAGGGCAAATTCCAATTTTGTATATCTAGATCCATATTTGGTTGATACCCAGAAACACGATTTGTAATATAAAAGTTTATTGAGTATTCTTCACTATTATAACGAGAACGAATTGCTGTGTTTGTTTCAAATTTGATTTTTGTTGATGTAGATCCGACACCAATTATATTAATTGATGTTTTTCTCTTAGGCAAATTTAATGCTTTTGCAAAGTTTTCCGTAATGAGATTAACTTGCGAACATGAGTCTAAAAGAGCACGACACAGTTTTAACTCACCAAGATTATCACGAACAAGAATGACAGCAGTAGCTAAAATTACTCCATCTGATGATTGTTCCATGTGAACGTTTACGGTTGCAGATGACGAAGACGACGATGAAGGTAAAGAGGCCAAAGCCGGCGGCGATGAATCATTATTTTGTGTTGTTGTTGTGGTTGTTGTTCGGTGAAGCATCGTATGATGAGACTTTTTGCAAACTTTACATCTGTTTTTGGATGAGCATTTAGAAACCATGTGACCTTCTGATAGACAATTTATGCACAAATTTAATTCTTTGACTTTTTCGAATCGTTTTTCACTAGTCATTGTTTTAAATTGTGAACACCCGCTGATCCAATGATCTTGGCATTTGCAAAGTAAACACGATTTTTGTTGAGTATAGAAAGACGAACGAGAATTTTGTTGACGTAGTGAATGACGCTTTGGATGGTTTGTGTTTGTTCCAGAATGAGTAGGAACATTTTCTGATGATTCAAAAAACTGGCATCTCCGTTCTAAATACTTACAGAACTGATCCCATGATGGAAGTTTTGAATAGTCTAAATTTTCTCTCCACTTTATTTGTGTATCAGTATCTGTTTTTTGGCTTATTAAATGAATAATCAAAGCGTTACTTATTTCTTCAGAACTTCCTAATGATTTGAGTGAACCATAGATTGCAGATGCACTATCGACCAAACTACGCAAATGCACACCGGATGATTTATTCACATTTGGTAAATCATAAAGATTCTGAATGTGCTCTAAAAAAATTAAAGTGTTATTGTCATAACGCTCTTTCAGTCGTTTTAATGCTTTTTCATAATTTTCCGATGTTATTTGAAATGCTCGAACTGTATCTAAAGCTTGACCCGATAAACAATGTAAAAGATGATTAAATTTTTCTATTTTAGATAACGATGTATCATCATCGACAAATTGTTTAAATGATGAAGAGAAGTTTTTGTATGCAGAATACTTTCCATCAAATGTAGGCAAATCAAGACTTGGAAGCTTACTATGTTGTGTAAATGGTATAGCAAAAGAAGTGTCAAAATTCTGTCGTTTATAATTGTCACCCAACAATTCTATAATTTTTGATTTTGTTTTGATACACAAATCCTCAACATCAGCTCTTGCTGTGTCTTTTGGATTAAGTTCTTCGATATTTGTTTGTATAGACAACATCTGTTTAAAATATGCTTCAACTAAAGACAAACGACATTCTAATTCAGCTATAGACATTGAAGAAGAAATTAAATTTTTAATTCTTGTTACATTTCCTTTTGATGCCTGCCGTTGTTTTGTAAGAGTTTCTAAATCAGCCATAATATTTAGAGAAATTATTTCGTTTCAATTTCTTAATGCGTATAACAGTTTTCGTTTAACATACAAAGAGATGATCACCAATTTATTTATTGTGGTTAAATTTGGTGACTGATGTTACAGCAAAACGTTGTTTATGAAAACTTTTGATTGATTTCTCTTAAAATTCAAACGATGAAGGAAGCCACGATGATTTGCGATGGTTTATGTTAGTAAGAGAATCAATAAGCTACAAAAAATTTAATTTTTTGAGGGCAACAACAATTTAAGAACACCGTTAGATGTACTCTCTTTTTTTTGAATGGTAATTTGTACGTATTAATTCTTTTTAAATTTATAAAACTCTGAAGGTTTTTACATAGAAAACTTTAAAAACACAAATGGTTGTTTTATTTAAATTTATTTAATTTAACAATTTAAAATGTTTTAATATTTCCGAATTCTCGCTCGACGTTGGGAGCCAAAAATGTTTGTACTTGGTAGTTTTATTATTTAAAACTTAGCAAAACCAAAAATAAATTGCACGGGGATAGACGAAATGAACAAAGACTTGTTTTCGACAAACGTTATAAAACAAAAACTGCCTCAATTTTTATTTCAGATTTTGATTTTATACACAACTAGTGTTCTAAAACTGTAACTATATAAAGAAGTAGACAATAAATACACAAAATATTGGAAATTAAGCTACAGTGTAGTACAATATTAATTGACAATTAAAATATTTTAAGTTGTTTAAATACAATTAAAGCGTTAAGTGAATTTGACGAATTTTAAAATTAAAATAATTTAAAATAGAAAAAATATAATACCAATGCTCAAACACAGACTGCTTTTGGATTTAGTCCCCATGTTAAAATACTGCCCGTTATTCACTTAAATCTGTCTTTTGATACCAACACTTATTAAAGATCTAACCAAAAATAACGATTATTTTTTTTTTAATTTTAATAAAAAAAGAATCATAAAAACTTTTAGCATTTTAACTAAAAGTAAAAAAATACAATTCTAACTTTAGTAAAATTAACCAAATAAAATAAAAAAATGAGTTTAAAGCAGTTTTAACAAGTTAACACATCAATAAATGTTTATGATTAATTTTTATGTTGCCACCACAAAAATTGACTAATTAATCTAAAGCCAAAGTTTTCACCATAAAGCAACTACGTACATTCTTATACATATGTACTAAAAATGTAATTTAAACATTTAGTACATGATTTTTTGTGTGTGTTTTAATTTATATTTTGAACGACATTTAAACCGCATGACGTAAATTGTTATAATATTTATGAACATGATATATTTCATTGCACTCAAATAGGGAACTAAAACTTATCATGGCGGCTATTTTAATACAAACATGATGATAATATAACACTTACAATCACTGAGGTTATCCAAATATGGGAAATATATAGCAGCAGGTAGAAATAGGTGGTGGGGGAAGGTTTACCAATTTTGTATTTCACATTTCTAATAATTTATTACAATATATTACAATTAATCATCGTTTTATTATGTTGGAAAAATATTATACATATTCTTGGAATTTTTATACCCTTTAACTACTTATTTGGTCATTCCGTGTGTAACGTATCGAAATATCGGTGGAGGACCTTTAAAAGTATATTGATACAAGAAAGTTTATTATACATTCTAGCAATGTCTGTCCGTCTGTCCGGCCTTTCCATCTGTCCGTCTGTAGTTAACCCAATGCAGTATAAAATAAAATAGCTAGACTCCTCAAGTTTGGCACAATTATGTCTTGTGGTCCTAGGCTAAGTTCGGAAATGGAAAAAACGCCACTGTCAAAATTTTTTTTTTTAACTTTTCTACATTTTGAAGGGTTTAAAAGATTCGGCACAACCGAATTAACCACTCTTACTTATTTTTACTTAAATTAGTTTAATCAAATTAGAAAAATGGGAAATACCTTTCTATTTGGAGAATATAAGTAAAAATGATAGAATACCAATTAATTTCAAGTGGAAGGCTTGGTTATTTGTAGGAAATTCCCAAAATTGATTTGTTGTGACAAATGCAAATCATTAATATCAAACAAATTAGGGGTAAATTCATAAAAAATGGAAGATAAGACAGTTTGACTGTCATAAGGCATCAATCAAACCAGCCGGTCGGGGTCGGTCTTACATTTTACTCCTCTAGGAAGCGACATTTGAAAGGTAGGTGCTGAAGTCTTGAAAATCTTTGGTGATCAAACCAGTGTTTGGGCACCACTGCTCTAGGGATGCCTCTGAGGCAGTTAGAGCGGTGGAAACAAATTTTTAAGAAATTCAGTTTTGTATGGGAGCTCACTTAGGGGGTGTAGGAAGAGGGTAGGTCTTACATTTTACCCTTCTAGAAGACACCATTGAAGCTGTAAAAGATGTAAAAGATCATGTAGATAAGTTGGAAAAAAATTTGGGGCTAAAAAAATATAAGGGTCGGTCACACATTTGACTCCTCCAGGGGCATCCATAGGGAGTTCAAGTGGTGGGAGAAAATTAAAAAAAAATATGGCATTTTGTATGGGAGCTCCCTTAGGGAGTGGAAATAAGGACATTTCTTTTGACATAGGCAGGGAGTCGGTCTTACATTGTACCCCTCTAGGAGCATCCATATAATACCCTACACCAGTGTTTTCCCATAAATGGGTCCCAAGTTCACACATGGACCGATTGGAAAAAATCTTTTGTCAAATCTTTAATAGGGTTGAAAAAGGGTTATAATTGTTGCCAATAATCCGATTTAACTGAATATCGGGCAAAATTTTCCAATCAGACTTGATTAGGTTATTATAGTACGCGTTAAACACACACAAACAAAATTTTAATTAAATATTTTCTATTTTCGTGAAATTTGAGAGATTTATGTAAATATCGGGAAGGTGGTTTATATGGGGGCTCTACAAGAAGAACTGGTCCGATTCCTTTAAAACTCGGAATAGTGATTTGTGAATACAACGATATCGATTATAATTTGATTATAATCGCTCAAATGACTCTAATAATTATTGGAGTCATTTGAGCCAAAATAAAAGAGGACCTTTGTATGGGGACTAGGTCTTAACATTGATGGATTTTTTTCCCAATTGCAATAGGCTTCGTCCTTGGGACAAGAGAGGCTTAAATTTCAAGTAAATTTATTACAAATTGCGACCTGTATCGTGTTAACATGGGCAGACAGACGGACGGACATCGCTGGATCGACTCAAAAAGTGATTATGAGTTGATCGGTATACTTAAAACTGGGTCTAAGACCAATATTTCGGGTAGTTACAAACATCCGCACAAACTCATTATAACCTGTACCACAGTGTGTACCATAAAGGGTATTAAAAACCTTTTGGAAATTCCGATTTTATTGGGGCAAAAGGGGTAAAAATCGTACTTCGGTACTTTTTTTATCTGCTGAAATAATAGCTCAAAAACTGAAAATATGGAATGTAGGATCATTCATCAATAAAAAAAAATTATTCTGATAAAAGTACTTTGTAGAAATTTTATATTTTGATTCCTCCATTGAAACAAAACCCAAGGACTAGAGTATTGTTTTATTAAGGTTAGAGCTGCACGGCGCCCAACGTGGCACCAAATTATACGAACGAGTCCAACATGGGCCCCATGAGACAATTGATACAAGTCTTCTGAAACTTAAAATTATGCTAATTTTTTCCATATTACTTTCATTCTTATAAAAAATTAAAACATTTACACGTATTAAGTACAAAATTACATGTTCTGGTGCCCAATGTGGGGCACCATCGAGAAGATAAGTGCGAATCTTTAAATATTAACAGCTACGCAATTTTTTTTTCCACATCTGTTCATTATATGGATTTTTATAAAAAATTAAAGCATTTGAAAGTATAAAGTACAAAATTACATGTTCTGGCGCCCAACGTGGGGCCCAATTAAACAGACGAGTCCAACGTGGGCCCAATGAGAAAATTGATATAAGTCTTTTGAAGCTTAAAATTATGCTAATTTTTCCTATATTTCTTTTTTTATATGGATTCCTGTTAAAAACTAAAACATTTACACGTATAAAGTATTAAATTCGATGTTATGGCGCCCAACGTGAGTCCCATCGAGAAGTCTTTAAATATTCACAGGTACGCAATTTTTTTCTGCATTTTTTCCATATTACTTTTATTATATGGAATCCAAATTAGTTGTAACGTGGGGTCCCATCGAGAAGAAATATGCGAGTCTTTAAATACTCACTTTTTTCCACATTTTTTCATTATATGGATTTCTATAACCCCCCCCCCCCCCCCCCCCAAGTGGGCCCCAATAAAATGAACGAGTGGAGTCTTTAGATACCACAAAATTATGCTAATTTATTTTCTACATTTCGTTTTATTATGTGGATTCTATATTTATAGATTTCACATATCTTAAATTGCTACATTATTTTAAAAACTTCATTGTAAAGTTATTAATTTTTAAAACAACTTATCAAGCAGTTTCAGTTTTAGTGATAATGAAAAATATATAAAATCAATTAATTTTAAATATCAAGAGTGTCACAGCGCTAAAATATTATGTCTTATCTACTTTTAAACGCTTTTATAACATTAATATCATTTATTGTATTTTTTGGCGCCCAACAGGGGGACGACAATAAATTTGTTTTTTGTTGTGCTTGGATGCATTAGAGTTTTAAATTTCTATTATTTAAAACTTAAAACTCACTGCGTTAAAAATATAATGCCATAACTACTTTTATAACACTTTTAAAACTTTATTGCATTTTTGGCGCCCAGCATGGGGCCTCACGATAAATTTGATTTTTGTTGTCCTTATAATTTATGTTCATGCATTAGAGTGTTAAATTTTTATTATTGAAAACTTATACGTACCATGGCACGATAATTTGTAAGAACTCCTTTGCTTTATTGTAATCTCTTTTGATTTCAATATTTAATTAAGTTCTTTTTATCATTCATTTTGCATAAGATTAACCAACAATTATTATTTATACACCAACAATTATTATTTATTTATAAACCTACAATTATTATTTATTTATCTACTACGCTTTAATAACTTTTATTGTATTTTTGGCGCCCAACCCGGGGCCTCACTATAAATTTGTTTTCTGTTGTGCTGGGACGCAAGATTATCCCTTATAATTTATGTGCATGCATTAGAGTATTAAATTACTTAAAACTTATACGCACTGTGGCATTATATTTTTCAAAAGACCCCTCTGCCGTGCTTCATTGTACTCTCTCTTGATTTGTATATTTAATTAACTTCCTTTTATCATTTATTTTTTATAAGATTTACCAACAATTATTATTTAATTATAAACCTACAATTATTATTTATTTATCTACTTTTACAACGCTTTTATAACATTAATAATTTTTATTGTATTTTTTGGCGCCCACCATGGGGCCCCATGATAAATTTGTTTTCTGTTGTGCTGGGATGCAAGATTAGCCCTTATAATTTATGTGAATGGATTAAAGTGTTAAATTTAAATTACTTAAAACTTATATGCACTGTGGTATTATCTTTTTCAAAAGACCCCTCTGCTTTGCTTCATTGTAATCTCATTTTATTTCAATATTTAATTTAGTTCTTTTTGTCATTATTTTTTTTTAAGATTTAACAACAATTACACTGCGGAACACTAAAAAATAAACAAGAGTAACGACCATCATTTCTATATATTTCGGACATGCTCATTCGAATGGCGTACTCCGTTTTTCGATGTATGGTACAGTTTTCTTGCAAAATGTCGTTAAAGATTTGCTGATTTCGAGCCAGTTTTTTAACAAAAAAATTTGCAAAGTTAATGATTTATAAATTTTATGGCATGGAAAACAAAGATATGACTTGTAGCAATATTTCTTATGCAAATTTGGTTCAAAGCTTGTTATCTTAAGCCCTTAAATTCGCGAATTTCTTCATTTTTTAGGGTTTTCGCGAAATTAACAGCCAAATTGGTCTTTGATAAAAAACTTGCTTTTAGTGAATCAAAAAGGCATCCCTAACAATACGAATAGTGGACAAAAAACAGCTATGTTACATGGACCATCATGATGAAAATCGCGAAAAACCGTTTTTTTGTATATGCCAGCATCACTTTACGATATGATTTAAGACTCCATCTTTTAGTATATAATGTGGGATTCTTTAACAATTAACTGACCAAAAATTTGGCCAAAAAAGTTTTCATTTGCAAAAGTTATCTTAACAAAAACTATAATTATTGTAGGATTAACACTGAAATAATAGTTTTTGTTAAGATAACTTTTGCAAATGAAAACTTTTTTGGCCAAATTTTTGGTCAGTTAATTGTTTAAGAATCCCACATTATATACTAAAAGATGGAGTCTTAAATCATCTCGTAAAGTGATGCTGGCATATACAAAAAAACGGTTTTTCGCGATTTTCGTCATGATGGTCCATATAACATAGCTGTTTTTTGTCCACTATTCGTATTGTTAGGGATGCCTTTTTGATTCACTAAAAGCAAGTTTTTAATCAAAGACCAACTTGGCGGTTAATTTCGCGAAAACCTCAAAAAATGAATAAATTCGCGAATTTAAGGGCTTAAGATGAAATGCTTTAAAGCAAATTGGCATAAGAAATATAGCTACAAGACATATTTTTATTTTCCATGCCATACAATTTAAAAATCATTAACTTTGCAAATTTTTTTGTTGAAAAACTGGCTCGAAATCAGCAAATCTTTAACGACATTTTGCAAGAAAACTGTACCATACATCGAAAAACGGAGTACGCCATTCGATTCAGCATGTCCGAAATATATAGAAATGATGGTCGTACCTCTTGTTTTCTAAAATAGTGGTCACTTTTGTCACGCAGTGTTATTATTTATTTATACACTAATAATAATTATTTATTTATCTACTTTTACAACGCTTTGATAACATTTAAAACTTTTATTGTATTTTTTGGCGCCCAACACGGGGCCCCTTGAAAAAAATTATTTTCTGTTGTGCTTGGACGGAAGATTAGCCCTTATAATTTATGTGAATGGATTAAAGTGTTAAATTTAAATTATTTAAAACTTATATGCACTGTGGCATTATCTTTTTTAAAAGACCCCTCTGCTTTGCTTCACTGTAATCTCTTTTGATTTCAATATTTAATTAAGTTTCTTTTATCATTCAGTTTTTATAAAATTTACCAACAATTATTATTTATTTATAAAAAAAATTTAATATGACCGTTTTATTTTATGTATTTTTTTTTTCTTTCTTATCATTTCAGATAATTTTCAATGTACGTAATACAACAAGTGCAATCTACGCAAAACAGAAATCACGAATTGTCGTCGGTCTGTCATGAAATGTTTTAAAAAATAAAGCAAAAAGTGATGAATGAATTTAACTTCTTTTTTTGTTTAATAATTTTAAAATAAAATAATAAAAATAACTTGCAAAAGTTCAAAAGTCCAAACTTTTAACAGAATAATAAAACTATTTACGTAAAATCAATTTAAAATACACCATGACTAAATCTTAAATAACTATTCGCGAAATTTAAACTGATATATTTTTTGAACGTCATACTATGAGAGATTTGATGATGATGATGATAATCATCATATGAAAATATAAAAAAATGCCGCTTTTTAGAATTAATATGAATTGATCTAAATCGTTTGATATACAAATTGTAACGTATATTTTTGTTTTGTATTCTTTATGTCTATGTGAAAAATCTCTGATGCAATATGCCTGCGATATTCTTAATAATTTACGTACCAGATCATGCATATTAGTACTTGTGTGTCAAATTGAGACAACATTTGACGTCATTTCTTTTAAATGACTAATAAAAAAAATAAATATATATATTCAAAACTAAATTAAATTAAACAGTAAATACATATGGAATGAAACAGTACAATAGTAACGATATGTCTACGAAAGGGAAATCATCTCAATGGGATAAGAGAAAAAGTTATTTCGTGGTAATTGGAAATTTTTAAAATGTGAAACTATAAGAAACAATCCAGTCTCAGATTTTGAAACAATTATTCTAATCGAAATTGTTTCTAAGAAAAATTTTCAGAATCTAAGACATTTTCTCTATAGAGTGTGTGAGATTTTGAGATATTTTTTATTTCAATAAACAAGTTTTTAGATTCTGGGAAATTTTTTCAATAGAAAATTTCGGACTCATGGAAATTTTTGCTATAAAAAACTAATTAGATAAAATTTTAAAAATAACACAACGAACTCATACATGCCGGTAAGCAATCAATCACTGTCCGAACTCGAAAAAGTATCCAATACTATTCCTAAGATATTTTTTCGGGAATAACCGGACACTGTCTTATAGAAAAGCACGCAGAGTGGGTAAATGTGCCGCCAAATGACTTCTGCCGGATTTGCACGAATGCGGAGGAGTTGGAAACTAACGAACACTTTATCTGTCATTGTCCGATACTTTCTGGTCAGAGACTTGCTTCACTGGAATCTAGGGAGCTGCACGATCTTTCTGATTTGTCGGATATTAAAATTCAATATTTTAGGAGTTTCATTAGGAGCTCAAATTGGTTAAATGGCAGGGACTAGTAGGAGAACCTATAACGGTCTCGCGGTATCACAACGGACCACAGAGTCTATCTGTGCAGACGTAAATCTTCAGCAGCCACTTATAACCTAACCTAACCTATGGTTAACTTGCATCTTTTGAACTATCTAGACTCTAAACGACTTCTATATGATCGACAGTTTATATTTCGTATGAGTCGTTCTGGAGCTGGGTTGGTCATATTTTGAGAAGACCCATAATGATATATCAAAGATAGCAATTGACTGGAACCCCCATGGCAGCAGAAAAAGAGGTAGTCCCGCTAACACCTGGAGAAGGCAACTAGAGTCCGAAACTAGCGAAACAAGAAAAACTTGTTATTGAGGGTTTGTGATTGAAGAAGAAAACATTGTATTTCTAAAGATTATTTTTAATGTGGATTTATTCCAGACCATGGTTTAGAAACTGGAATAGAAACTTGGTATGAGATCGGACTAATCGCACAGGACAGATCCCGATGAAAGAATTTCGATTCGGCTCTTTGTTCCAACTTGGAACCATAGGAATCAATATATATATGTATGTGAGTCGTTCTAAGGGAGACCTATTAGCGTGCCTTACGGAATGTTGGAGTAGATCCCTACACCAATTGTGTGAGAATAACGTGGTGGCTTTGGATATTTCCAAAGCGTTTGATCATGTGTGGCACGATGCACTTGTATCAAAACTTAATGCATTTGGTGTCGGTCATGACTTCTCTCGATTTATATCGAGTTTTCTCGGAAACTGCACTATACGTGTTGTAGTAGATGGGGTTTAATCCAACAAGTTTCAGCTTACTTTGGGGGGTACCCCACAAGGTTCCGTTCTTTCTCCTGCCCTTTTTCCTAATTTTTCTTAAAAATCTTCTTAGTCAAAACTTTAATCCTGTATACTCTTATGCAGATGACGGCAACATTTGTCATTCATTTTCGTTTGATCATATGGAAAGTTTTATGGATGTTCAGGCCATGAAACAGAATATGAATGAAACACTTAATCAAGAACTTTCTACAATCTCTGTGGTATGGCGAATATGGTCGATTTTAATGCTCGCGAAATGTTGTTTGTTGACCCATAGACGATCTGTGTAATCGATGTCATATGTATCCATGGGCGGTACAACTATTCAGGAATCAAGCAGTCTTGATGTTGTGGGCATTCAAATACTTCTATATCCGGACAGAGACTTCAGAGTAATTTTTGAACCGGGTACCCTTTTCCTTATTTTTTTTTTTACGATCTTCTTAGTCAACACCTCAATCCTATATACTCATTCATTTACTTTTGATTATATTCCAAGCCTTATGGAGGTTTAGACCACGAAACAGAATATGAATGACCTTTCTACAATCTCTGAATGGTGTCTGGATCGATTTTAATGCTCGCAAGACCCAATGTTTTTTGATCCATAGACAATTTGTGGAATCAAAGTCATCTGTATCCACGGGCGGTATAACTATTCAGGAATCAGAAACTCTTGATGTTCTGGGCATAAAAATACATGAAAATTCAATTGTTGAAAGAAGCATTCAAGTGCCTTGGTTTCTTAAAACGATGCAAAATTTACTTCACTCCGTCTGACCCCCTTACAATTTATACCGCCTATATCTGACAAAAAATGGAATACAATTACCCTATCTGGGCAGGTGCTTCAAGGTCTGTTATAAAGCCTTTGGATCGGGTGCAAACAAGTGCTTTAAAGCTCATCAATGACAATAGAGTATCCAGCTCTATTGACTCATTGGAGCCTCGCAGAATGTGGGTTCTTCGTCAATGTTCAGTCGATATTACCATGGTAAGTGTTTTGCTGAGATTAGCCAACTTATTCTCGAGACTCGGGTATATGTTCGCAGTACTCGTCAATCCAGTAGATCACATCCGTTTGTTGTCGACAGTCTAATGAATCGCACAACGCATTACAGAGAAAATTCGTTTCTCAGTAGAACCAATCGTATGTGAAATTTACTTCCAAGCAGAAGTCTTCAAAGTCAGCTACGATCTGGAAAATTTTAAACTGAATGTCCATAAGCACAATTCCCTCTTTACTCCTCCTCTTCACCTATTTTCGTAATACCAACACAGTGCACTGCATTAATAGAAGGGGCATTCCCTGAGCTGATTTTCACATTGATTCGAAATATTTTGTCTTCCTGTCCATGATGGTTTATGTCTACACATATACCTCTGAGTTCCTTCATAGTCTGAAAGAAGTAAGTCCCAAAACAATTAAATCGTGTGCGAGATAGTGCAGGACACTGATAAAAATAATGGAATGATTCTTCCACTATCTCTTCGTCCACACACCATCAGCAAAATTCATCCTTAATCAATTTTTCGACCTTTCGAGCCAGTATGGCCTGTAATTAAACCTACATACTTTCCTATATCTGCTTTTTCCATATGAAGAAGCGTTTTTTTAAACACTTTTTTCCACCGCGAGTCTACAAAATCTTAGGTTGGATACAGTCTTGTCTGCTTTCTCATTTGGAATCTTCTTGGCGTTCCAAATTTTCCTTGATTTCCATATAAACAGCATTCAGGTCCCTATAAACACCGGTCGTAATTACGTTTGATAGTAGAATTGCGCCCATACAAGCTAACTTGTACGACTTTTAATTTCCTGGAATATTTTGATGACCCAGAACCCAACACAGTCTTAAAGAGTGTTGTTCGATGATGTTCTGAAGCTCTTGCCGACAAAAGCTGCCAAAGGCTGACTACCTTTGATCGTATATTCCTATTTCCCAGTGTCTTAAAGATGCTTGACTATCAATATAAATAATGATCTCACTATAGTAGATCGGTTTCATCGAAGTAAGTCTAGCTGCCTCTGCAACTGCATCCAGCTCCACCTGAAAATACTACATCTGTCCTGTAGCCTTGCACTATATTCGATTCCTAGTTCCTTACAGTAGACTCTACTACCTGTTCCCTATTGCATTTTAGATCCATCAGTGTATACTTCAATTCAAGGTTCCCCTACAGGTGGATTTTTCTAAAATTCCCTAGGAGGTATTTCAATTTCAACGCTCGTATCCTTATTAATATGAGGAGTCATATAGTCAGTTACACAGTCCTCATATCGGTGGTTTCGTCTTGTTTGCTTTCTCATTTTGAATCCTTTTGGCGTTCAAAATTTTCCTTGAATTACATATAAACAGCACCCAGGACCAGATGAATGTCGGTCGTAATTACCTTTGATGATAGAATCGCGCCCATACGAGCTAGCTCGTCCGCATTTTCATTTTATGGAATATTTTGTTGACCCGAAACCCAGCACCGTCTTAAAGAGTATTGTTCGATGAGAGCCTGAAGCTCTTGGCGACAACGGCTGACTACCTCTGATCGTATATTCTTATTTCCCAGTGACTTTAAATCTGCTTGACTATTAATGTTTTATATATCGATCTCATCGAAATAATTCTAGCTGCCTCTGAAACTGCATGCAGCTCCACCTGCAAAATATAACAGTTTCTTACATTATACTCCACTACCTTTTGCATTGTTGATCCATCAGTGTAGACTATAATTGGATGTTTCCCCACAGGTGGATTTCTCTAAAATTTTCTAAGAGATAATTAAATTTCAAACCTATCATCCCAAGCAATATGAGGAGTCATATAGTTGGTCAAACAGTCCTCATATCGATGGTTTCGTATGAGTTTTGAGTTCCCTTAGTCCAGCTCCTTTAGCACGCGATTTTGTCCTGACCTTTTAAGTTTTTAAACTAAAGGCTCTCCGATTAGCCAGTTGGTAGCATTATGTACTATGAGTTCTATGATGTCATGAGTTCAATACCCACCAGAGAGCTTGTTTTGTTGCGTAACAAAGAGAGGATGGTTCTAGCAGCCTGCTTTCGGTTAATTAAACTAATTTTATATTTTGTGTATGAAACAAAAATTAATGGAAATTTTTAAAATAATTCCCTTGTAAAAATTTTTTTAACACGAAATAACTTTTTCTCTAACCTAATATATTCAATAGATGCCCTACAAAAATTCGAATAAAATTTTTAAACTTAAACTTTAATTATGAGTCCAAAAAACAATGATAAAACTAAAGAATTTTTAAAAATTTTAAAAACCCTTAAATTCAAAAAGAACGTAACAAACATAACCTTCAAAAATATTGATTGTAATACGGGCAAACAAATGAACATAAAGACGGCAACGTTAAATATCAACAACAACAACAACAACAATTTATTATTGAAACCAATTATGAACAACACTTCAATAAAGGCGTCAAACAACAAAACATGTAATCTAATCGGAAAAATGATAAACGACGTAAGCAAAACGACGATCTCCGGCTTTAGCCATAGTAAACAAAACGATAAAACAACAACGATAACAACAATGAAAAAAGCAGCAACAGCAACAACATTGTACAAAAATAATAATTCTAGAAGTGAAGGTGGAAAAAATACAAATGTTTATGATGATGATTTTCTCACAACAACACCAACAACAAATTTCTACTCATTTAACGATGAGTTAAAAACGATATCAAACGATACTACTACTACTGAGCAATACCGAGAAAAAATAACGATGAATTTAAACGAAGTTAAGCCAGAGAGTTGTTTATCATCTGGCCCCAGTTTATTAACTAATGAACACAAACATTGTGCAAAGAGTATTGAAGAGGTTAAGGGAGAGTTTTTAGTAACGGTAAAACCCTCTTTATTACAAAATTTTAACCAACCTCTGATGCATAAAAACAAAACAATCAAACCTTTAAACGACAGTTATCAAAGAACTATAGATCTAGAAACATCAAAAACTAGAGACTCCTACAGCAATCAATGTGAACTACTGGAATTAAAATATCCACAACAAAAGGATTTATGGAATAATATTAATAATAAAACGGATAAAATAAAAACTTTAGCTGAACGTAAAGCTTTATTAAAAAAGGAATTTTTTAAAGATATAACGGTAACGGAAACCGAATCTAAAATACCACAAGCGGAACAAGTGAAATTAAAAAGTTCTCAAACACCATTAAATAAAAGAGTATTGAAAAAACAACATAATTTGAAATTAAAAATACCTAAAGATTCAAATACAACTAAAAAACCCACAAAAGATTTGGATAATTTGGAATTATCTTTGGTGGCTTTAAGAAAATTAGATTTACAAAAGAAATTGGATTTAAAAGAATCAGAATCAAAACAAATTTTCCAAACTCATTCTCAATTTCCACGTGTTAAAGATTTGGCTAAAAAATTTGATTTTTCTAATAAAATGATAGTACCGCAAACAGTATCAACTAACAACTCCGAAGTAAAGACCTTAAAATCTGAAACAATGGAACAAAGACATAGTCCATTATCCGATGAAGGCTGTAATTTTGGACAAAGTCCTTATTCATCAGATGATGATAATGATTCAATACGTACGACCCATACGGCTATAGAAAGATTACCCGGTAATAAGTATAAAGATAAAGTAGCCAGATCTGCTAGCAGTGATTCAGCTTTGGGTTTGGAAGTAGATGAACCTATGGATATATCGGAAAATCAACCATTACCACAACAAAAAAGAAGAATGACTTTAACTGTTACGGATTTACCGTTGAGACCTGCCTTATTGCCATTAGCTGAACCTACTATGCTGCCTGATTCTCCCGTATTGGATACACCCTCAATGCTGCCTTCATCTTTACAACAAACACAAGTTCCTACTAAGGTATTGCTAGAAGAAAGAGTAGTAGAAATACCTGAAGATCCTAGATCGGGTGATAGTTCAAGACGTGAATCTTCACAATCATGTTTTAGTGATTATCCCGCCAATGAAATGCAGGGAGTAAGATTTGTACGCACTCCCTCGGTAGTAGTATCCGATTATTCAGATGATATTACCTGCGGCATTACCCTAGAAGAAATTGAGTATTTTCGCAACCAACGACTACGTAGACGTCGTTCATCCTTGGATACCGCCGGCACCGAAAAAGATGCGATCGATAATAACTCCGATATAAGTGCTTCTTCGTCCTGCAGTAATTTATATTATTGTGGTTCTACCATATCTGCCCTAGATGGTGCTGAGTGCTTAGTTAATGGTATACGTTTACAACTAGAACGTAAGACTTCAGATTGCTCCAATTACTCTGTTAGTGGTGATGAAGAAATCTCTACCAACTTTACCATACCCGAACAACCAGAAGATTGCCAGGATATTACCGATATGTTGGCTAATCAACATTTATCCAATAAACGCACCAAAAAGGTAGGTATCTCAGCGGGCTTATTATCAGTAGATAATCCAAATTTTGTATAAAAATATTCTTTCAACTAGTCGTAGTTTTTTAAGTCGTTTATTTTAATCGCCCCCTCCTATAAAATCTCTTATGTTTATAATTCGTATTTAAGTTTAATTATGTAAATATAGTTTTGTTTTAATAAAAATAAGTTTTGTAAATAATAATTTTAAAACAAAAAAACCTTATGCCTTTATAAAGTATTATCTAATAAATATTTTATTTATCTTTAAATATATTTTAAAGTTGAAATAATAATAAAAAAAAAAAATAATTAAATTAAAGAAAAATTAAAAAAAAATAAATCTTTTGAATAATTTTTAACTTGAAAAGGAAAACATTATGCAGTTTTTTGGGCAAATTACCATCGGCAATGTGTGTTTTGCATAATTTACCTAAGTTTTTCTTAAAAAAAAAAAAACTTAGGTAATTTATGTAATGACAGCAAATAACCCAAAAACTTGCAAGTTTTTTTTTGGGGTGTTAAGGAAAATTGTTTTATCATATTGATTTCATCATCTGCTGTCATCCATAATGAAGACTTTTCTTTCAGTGTAGTTGGGTGAGAGTCATATATATTTGAGCACAGATTACACCAGTGGTGGACACGCACATACTATAACATTAATGCTTGTGTGGAAGTAGAAAGCTACAGAATTTTATGGTGTGCAAGTGTCGACGTTGCACAAGCAACATATTTTAGCCTATGCCCGCGGGCATAGGCATTATAAAAATTTCCACCACTGGACTACACAAACACCACAGTAAAAGTTTATAACAAAAACAAGTGAGAGTGTTATTTTAACTGTACCGAATCTTTTAAACCCTCCAACATGTAAAAAAAAAATAAAAAAAAAAACAAGTAAGAAAATTATAGACAGTCAAGACCGACCCTAAACCAGTGTTTTCCGGAAAATAAGCCCCAAGTCCAAACGTGGACCGATTTGATTTATCTTTTGTTAGATCTTTAATTAACAACAACCAAATTTAAGTGGAATTGCCTTTTTTGTGTTGCCAACCGATTTAACGAATATCTTGAGAAATTTGTACATATGTGACGCGCAAAATAGAAAGGGACCTAAGGGTAAAAACCAGTTTTCTTCAGGAGAGCCATTTTAAAGATTTAAATACGTGTATCTTTGGTGTACCATAACTTTTTTTTTACCCTTAGGTCCCTTTCTCTATGCGCTGTCAAATATATGGGGACTAACAAGGAAGGTCTTTTAAAGGGCACCCAGCGATTGTCCTGAAAAGTGCATATAGGAAAGCTGCCCAATCTCACATTTAGCGGGTCAAAGGGGAGGGGAAAAAACGGGATTTTTTTTCGCTTTTTGAGGATTTTCCCCATTTATTAAAAAAAACTATATGAATATTTTATACAGGTCGAAAGGTTTTTTGAAGGCCTATCCAATGGTGCATCGGTCGTGTCCAAGTTTGGCTTCGTAAATTTTTTCATAAGGTGATATTTGAGAATGGGTAGCTAAAAAGAAACAGGTAACTCTTATTTTTTGCCCCTCATTCCCACATGCAAGTTTCACGAAAATCGGTGAGTGCCCTGTGAAAGACCTTCCTTGTAAGTCCAAAAATGTCCAACTATTAAGATTTGATTAGGTTACCAAAGTACCCGTTTAATACCTACAAACTAAATTTTAATTAAATATTTCCCATTTTAATGAATTTTGAGGGAATTATATGAATATCGGGAGGGTGGTTTCTATGGGGCTACAAGAAGGGCTGACCCAATTTGAAATTTGGAATGATGATTTATGTATACAAAATTTGATTATCTGTTTAATTTTAAAACGATCTATTATATTACAGTTATTAGAGTCATTTAAGCCAAGCTCAAAGGGAAAGTTTGTATTTGGGCTCGGTCTTAACATGGACCGATTTTTTAACCAATTTCAATAGGCTCTGTCCTTGGCCCAATAGTTGTTAAAGTTTTTAATTTCAAGACAATTGATTAAAAACTGCGAACTGACGGAAGGACAGACGGAAGGACGGACATCGCTAAATCGATTCAAAAAGTAATTCTGTGTCGATCGGTATACTTGAATGTATGTCTGGGACCAATATTTCGGGTAGTTTCAAACATCAGCTTACATTCATTATACCATGTACCACAGAGTGGTGTAGGGCATAAAAATTGTTGGGGAGTTTTTTTTTGGCGGTGGTCGTTTTGGGACACCTTATTTCTAGTGAAAAATGTTGAAAAATTAATTTATGATGCTTTTTTTGAAATTAAGTAATACAATTTAATCATTATTCAAACTATTTTCTAATATCCACGCCCACAAAAGGGGGCGTGGATATTATTTGATCTTTTTTAAGCGGCTGTGTAAGAGTGTTAAATTCGGCTGTGCCCAGTCTTTTATACCCTCCAACATGTAAAAAAAAAAAATAAACAGGGGCGTTTTATTTTTTTTGGGGAGGGGGGTCGTGGTGATTGGGGGGGCAAATTTCCTCTCGAATATGTGTTTACAAATTGATTCTTATGCTTTTTGCGCTAAAGAAATGTAAGTTTATCATAATTTAATTTTTTTTATTCTACGCCCATTAAAGGGGGCGGACCGAAAAAACGACATTTTCTAATTCTCAGGGTCCAAATGCGTTACTTTGAACTTCTGGTAGCATAAAAATGTGGCATTTGTTAAACAAAAAGACAAAAAATCATGTAAAAAAATTCTATTTTTCATAGGTTGGTTTAGTTCTTCAAGGGGAAACTTTTTTCCCCCTGGTCCGATTTTGCCCATTTCTGAACTTAACCTGCCTAGGACCATAAGACATATTCGTGCCAAACTTGAGGCGTCTAGCTCATTTATTTTGGCCTGTTAACTACAGACGGACGGACAGACGGACGGACATCTCTAGAATGTCTTAGAATCGATCACTGATCAATAATATATACACTTTATGGGGTCCCCGACCGATATTTCGATGCGTTACACACGGAATGACAAAGTGAGTATACCTCCATACTGTAGTTGGAGGGTATAATAAAAAATACAGGGGTGTTTTTTGTGGGGGTAGGGGGGGGCGGCAGAGGTCGTTGGGGGCTACTTTTCCCTCTCGGTTTACAAATTCATTTATTATGAAATTAAGTAATACAATTTTATGATCATTTAAATAAATTTTTATATTCAAGCCCATAAAAGGGGGCAGGCCAAAAAAAAACGATTTCCTACTTCCCGGAGTTCAAGTGCAGCACTTAGAACTTCTTTGGACATTAAAATATTTCAATTGCTTAACAAAAGTTTAATAAAACCTGTAAGAAATGGCGTTTTTGTATAGGTTGGTTAAGTTTTTCAAGGGGGAACTTTTTCCCCCTGGTCCAATTTTTCCCATTTCCGAAGTTAACCAGCCTATGACCATAAGACATACTTTTGGTAAATTTCGGAAGTCTAGCTCTTTTATTTTGGACTGTATCGTATCTTTTTTCAGAGGTTGGTTAAGTTCTCCAAGGGGGATCTTTCTTCCCCTGGTCTGGTTTTGCCCGTTCATGAACTTAAATTGTATGTAACAATAAGACATATTCATTGCAAACTTCAGGTCTCTATTTCTTTTATTTTGGACTGCATCATGTCTTATACAGACGCACAAAAGGAGGGACATACGGTAAAATCAAGAGACTTAGAATCATAGCTGTATTATTGATTTTTTTTATTTGGATTTTTTGGAAAAAAATAAAATACTTTGATATTTTAGTTGGCTATCAAAAAATAAAATGTTTTGTTATTTTATTTATTTTGGTTTGAATAAAATAAAATTTTATTTTATTCAAATTCATAAAAATGAAATAATATTTCTTTCCAAAAAAATCAAATAATTTTTTCTGATTGTTTATTCAAACAAACAAAATAGAATTTTTCAAAATAATCAACAAAAATTTGTGATTTTTTTTGGTTATTCACAAAAATTCAAATGAATAACGTATTATTTAAACAAAGAAAAGAAATATTCTTGAAAATTTTGTGTTTGAAAAATAATTTTTTTTTTATTTATTTTGAATTTTATTATACAGTAAAACACACAATTATTCTTACAAACCACTATTGTTTTACTTATTTAAGGTTTTCTTTACTAAAACATTAATTAGATTATTTTTAATTTTTTCCCAAATTGACTTTTACTGATTAAAAAATGTTCTTAAAACATTTTCTTATGGAAAATTCGATACTTTTTTTAAGCAATAAAAAGTCGTGAAAGGATGTATAATTACCTAAATACCCTTAATTGTAAAGGTTTATTTTGCAAAACATTGAGATTTTTAAGGGTTTTTGCTTTGGTGACATTTTTAAGAAAATATTCTTTAGTATTAACTGTGAAATGTTTCTACTACACAAAAATTATTTTAATCGAAAAAAATTTCATTCTTTATACAATTGAACATTTTTGCAATAGAAAATGCATTATTCGATTTTTAAAATTTAAATGCATATTTGCTTATAATATTTTTTTATTTTTGACTACTTTTGAGGTAAAACTGATGTTGTACTGACTCCACGGAGTTGATAATGTGTAGGGAAATACCTGCTGAGGAGTCCCCCAAGGCAAGGGACGAAAGCGCTCCAGGAAACTGCCGAATAGGAGCCTTCACGGCATAACCACTCCAATAGGTGGAGGTAAGGTTTCGGTTCCTTTTTTATGGTTTTTAAATCTTTCTGATAGGGCGGTAAGGTGGGAGGATATCGAAAATCCTCATGTACATTTTGGTATTATACAGTGTTGGTTTTGGTCTATATACACAAATACCCTACACTCATTATGTACACAAATACCCTACACTCATTATAGTAGTAAGGTTCGAACACCCTACAACCGGGAATATTGGTGCGTATAAGCATAGGATTGGAACATAAGGGACGATGGACTGAAGTAGTAATAGGGGGTAAAGTCTGGTTATTTCAAATGAAATTTCTCAGACAGTTAGGAGAGTAGGATAGATGTAGTTAGTTTGAAACTTGCCGAAATTATGAGTTCGATTCTCCTCAGGTTCGATGTTTTTTAAAATTATTTATAAATAATCAAAAATGAATGTACATTTCCGTAATTTTAACCGTTTTTATAGTAAAAATTTTTCAGTCAGTTTTTACGGATTTTTACAGTTATTTATATAAGTAGTCTTTTTTTTAAATAAAGTTTCATTAGTTTCAAACGTATTTTCTGTTGAATTTACTGACATAATATTTTGAGTGTATGTAATAAATAAACATTTCGGTATTCATCATTATTATCAGATATCATTCGATTTCGCAAATCGCATGTTTTAAAATTTGGTTATATGACCGCTAAATTTTATCATAAAATTTCATTTTTTAGTCCCCTGGATTCAACTGCAGGACGTTGAAGTTCTTCTGCCATAGAAATATTTCATTTGCTTTTGCCTTTTTTCAAATTTTTAAATATGATCCGATTTGGCCCATTTCCGTACTTAACCAGCCTCAGACCATAAGATATATTTCTGCCAAATTTTCGCAGTCTAGCTCTTTTATTTTGGATTGTATCATGTCTTCCACAGACGAACGGACGGACATCTGCAGAATGTGTAACAATCGATCACTAATAAATAATATATATTTTGTGGTTTGTTAGATAGATATTTCGATGCTTACACACGGAATGACAAAGTGAGTATACTCCTTAAACCAACCTATGAAAGTCGCCAATTTTTACAGATTTTTATACTTTTCTTTAAAAAAAAAGTTTTGTCAAGTAAATATTTGCATAAGTTTATAGCTCTGCACTTGGAATTTCCTAAATCACAACTTAACTTTTCTGAATTCAAATGGACTTTTTATAAATTACAATTTATAAGAACCTAATATTAAAACAAAACTGTTTTGTAAGAATAATTTTTTGTTAAACTGTACAAAATAAATAAAATAGTTTTTTTTTTCAAACACAAAATTTTCAAGAATATTTATTTTTTGTTGTTTGAATAATACGTTATTTATTTGAATTTTTGTGAATAACCAAAAAAAATCACAAATTTTTGTTGATTATTTTGAAAAATTATATTTTGTTTGTTTGAATAAAAAAAATCAGAAAAAATTATTCGATTTTTCGTTATTCAAATAAAATCAAAATAAATATTATTCATTTTCAAATATTTAAATAATCTGTTATTTGATTATTTTTGAAAAAATATTGTTATTTATTCATTTCGTTATTTCAATCATAGCATACAGCTATGCTTAGAATCGATTAATAAAATATATACCTTATGGGGTCCCAGACCCATAATTCGATGCGTTACATACGGAACTCACTTTGTCGAGTACAAGAGTGTTTCAAAAACAAGTTTTTTTTTGCGTTTAGACAAAGCATTTTTCGCCAAATAACATAAAATGGGGAGGTGAGACCGCAAAAACGAAATTTTTTTTTTCCCAATATGCAATATGGATGCAAAATGATGCTCGTAACAGCTCTGAACCTTTTTTTAAATCTGAAATAATCAGGCAAAACTTTTAGGACCAAATAACATAAACTGGGGAAAAACAGTTTTCTGAACCAATCTAGTGAGTATACTAGGGCTTCCAAACCCGAAATCTCGATGCCGGAAATCCCGGGATTATCGGGATTAGGTGAATCCCGAATCTCGTGATTATTAATTTTCAATCACAGAATTTTCGTGATTCCGATTTTTTTTTTGTATTTTTTGGCGTTACACCTTTTTCCTCGCGATAAATATTCGAAAATTGATTTATTATGATTTTTGCACTCAAGTTACACAATTTTATCATTATTTAAATTAATTTTTTGTTGCCACGTCCACAAAACGGAACAAAAGTTCGAAACTTAAATACTTTCGATACTTTCAAGAAATTATAAATTTCAGAATAATGGCATTATTTCATTATCATTAAATTTTTTTTTTTTTAAATTTAGTTGGCAACACTTAAGTTTTTTATTCTAAAATCCTTAAAGAAAAATAAAAAAAAAGTTGGAGGGACAATGGCCGAATCTTTTGTACCCTCCAAAATGTAAAAAAAATCAAGAAAATGCCAGGGACGTTTTTTGGGGTGCTCGTTCAGAGGGAGATTTTGGAGGACAACTTCCCCATCGTGATAAATGTTGGCAAAGCAATTTGTAAGAATTGTACCACTAATAAATATAATTTGAACATTATTTAAATAAATTGTTTTTATCCACGCCCACAAAAGGGCGGGGAAAAAGGAAATTTTTAATACCGTGGGTCCTACACCTATATTTCGAGCAGTTACACACAGAATGACAAAGTAAGTATACTTGTATACTGTGGTTAGTGGGTTTACAAGTTTTAGCAGGATTTTAAAGTAATGAAATTTGTAAATGATTTAAAAGTTTAAAACCGTAACTGACACTTTAATATTTTTTAATTACAATTTTTCTTAAGCTCCCTCTCTCTCACTCCTGTGTTGCCGCTTTTAAACAAAAATTTAAATTTATTTTATTTACAAAAGTAATCACACATACAGTGTTGCCAACTTGAGGACATTGGTCAGCAGTTTTTTTCATAAAGCTACGGTTTTTATAATCAAAAATATAGCCCACAGAACACATAAATGAAAATGTTTGGTGTCACCGTCATTGTTTAAGGCAAATTCTCTCTAGCAGCGGTAATCGTCTACACCGGTGCACCGTGCCTTGCTTTCTCTGTTCAGACTCCAAGCGACAACAAAGGGTCCTTGACATTTATGTATATTTTGCTTGAGTCAGTGCCACCAGTTTTTTTTTTTATTTTTGATCTTAATATTATTTCAAACTTCTGTCATCCGCTGTTTACAAAAATTTTTTCAAATGTTTGCCTAACCACTGACCTAAATGTTGGCAACATATGCCTATCACTGTTCCCTCAACCATAATCATATTTTACCTATGTAGGCTGGTTCAACCATAACGCCTTTTGAAGATAATTTTATCATATGATATTTTTTTTATAACTTTGTATATTTATCTTATCTTAACAAATAATAAAAAAAATATATAAAACTGATGAGAAAATTTCCTCTTTTGTTTTTTGTTTTCCTGTCAACCTTAATTACTTTTTGATATTTTTTTTCTGTTATATTTTTTTTTTTAATATTTTTTTTTATCTTAAAAATTTTTTTATTTATAAATCTTATCTTAATTACTTTATAACGTATAATTAAAAACAATTCTGAAATACTTTGCTTATATTTTTTATATCTTTTAAAGATTTCATAAAACAGAAAAATAATAATGTTGACAGTTCTTTTGGTTTTGTTTGAAAATAATTAAATTTCCATAATTTTTTTGGTAAATAAACTAATGTTTGCCAACATTTTTAAAGGAACCCATAAAAGAATAAGTGGGTTAAAGCTGGTGCCACAGACTTGACAGTAGAGATTTCTAACAAAAAATGGGGGAAAAACTAAGCGATTTCAGGAAAAAACAGAGCGGTTTTTAGCTAGTTTTAAGCTAACATGGCAACACTTTCTACGACTTAGCAGTGAGTGAAACAATAAAAACCGATCTGGCATCTATTTTTCTAGCCTAATTCGTAGAATAATTTGAAAAAATTAACCATATGGTTGAGGACTACTTTTTTGACACCTGTCACTTACATATGACGAGTTTTTATTAGTCCGTGCTGGTGCTTTAGGAAACTTTAAAATTTTTTTGCCAAGATTTAAAAGCATTATGGATCACAGTTGGCAACACACTTTTCTTGCCAACTGTCGTGTTAAAAAGCGGCAACACAGGAGTATGAGAGAGAGAGAGGGAGATTACGAAAAAAACTGTTATCAAAAAAATGCACTGTTACCAAGTTGGAGGTTTTCCCGGCTAATCTTGCTCTTTTTGTTTGGATTAAGCGGTGGAAAATTGGTCTTAGCGGGAAAGTCTAGCGCTTTTTGTTTGGATTTAGTGTTAAAAATTTAGAGTTTTTTTTTCTATTTTTTTTTTTTCAATTGAAAACGCCAAGTTTGTCGAATTTTAGCGCTTTTTTTGTAACTTAGCGGGAGAATTTTATATTTTCACGCTAAATTTTTTTCGGCGGTTTCTTGCTCGTTTTTAGTGAAAAGTCAATTTTCGTAGAAAAAATAATTTGGAGGTTTTTTTTTAATTTTTCTTTTTTGTCAATTAAAAATGCCAAGTTTTTCGGTTTTAGCGTTTTTTTTTTGTAATTTAGCGGGAGAATTTAAAATTGCCCCCACTAAATTTATTTTTGGCGGTTTCTAGCTCTTTTTTAGTGACATTTTGAGGTTTTTGGTTAAAAATAGTTGGCAACAGTGAAAAAATGTTACCGTGTAGGTCACGGTTTAAAACTTTTAAATCATATAAAAAATTTCAGTGCCGTGATTGTTCTGTTTATTCTTTAAAGGGTTAAGAATACTGAAAAAATTTGAATATTCTGAGAATAGTTGGAAATTTTTACAGTTTCGATATTTTGCTTAATATGTCTACATAAGGCAACGTACTTTTCTTTCCTTACAAGCTGCCATCTGTAGTTGGTAACTCCAACATAGTTAAAAACGTTTTATGATTTACCAATTATTGTTGGCAACTCGTACATTTTCGCTGTTTTCGTATAATATCCACGTTTAAAACAAAACTTATAGTATATGATTACATTCCATGACCTTCAAGCAAGCTATAGTAGTCAACTCTTTATTTGCGATATTTTACTAAATGTTTCTATTTTTACTTACTTTGTCATTCCGTGTGTAACATATCGAAATATCGGTCGGGGAAAGTCTATGTATTATTGATACATGATCGATTCTAAGACGTTCTATGAATGTCCGTCCGTCTGTGGAAAGCACGATGCAGTCCATACCAAACGAGCTAGGCTCCTGAAGTTTTGCACAGATATGTCTAATAGCCATAAGCTCATTAAGTTCGGAAACGGGCAAAATCGGAATAGGGGGGAAAAGTTCCCCTCTAAAGAACTAAACCAACCTCTAAAAAAATGCCATTTTTATATGTTTTTTTGCATTTTTGTTTATTTTTAATATTTTTATGTCAGAGAGCGTCCAAAGATTCAGCCCTTGGAACCAGGGGACTAGAAAACGCATTTTTGCACCCCACTCCCTTTGGTGGGCGTGGATTTAAAAATCATTAAAATAAAGATAAAATGGTATAACTTAACTGATCGTGAGTGCGCATGATTATAAAATAGTTTCGTGCGTGAGTAATTTTTGTTTAGTGAGTTTGCGTGATTGTTTTGTGCTCTTTAAAACAAAAAACGAGTAAAAAATCGTCATTATATTGAATTTGCAGGGTAATTAATTCAAAATTGTGATTTTTATTATTGTTTTAAGGAAACTCAATACATTTTGTGCAAGAAATCGAAAGAAGTAAAATAAAAATTTGCTGATTTTAATTTTGTGAGTCTTCTTGTTAGGATTACTCTTCAAAATACCCTCCTGCGTTGCCAACTATAAATACCACGATACCATAAACAAATAATGGATAATCATTAATGATTTTATTTACAAAAATTCTCAAAATTGTTTTTAGTAAAATTCTTAAAATTTATTTTGATTCCTGAAATTTTCTATAGTTATTATAACTTCAACTTTGTTTTTTTTTTAAATAAAATTTTTAATCTTGTTAAATTTCTAAAAAATCATAAAATTTCTTTTTAATTTCAAATATTTATTTTACTACTACACATTTTTGTTGATTTACGAGTATTTTTGCTATTTTTTCTATTGCTGTTAGTTTTTCTTAAAAATTTCTATACCTTAAAATTTCCCAGTTTTATTATCTTTATTTTTTAAATGCAGGGTTGGCAACCAATACCCACCTAGAATAACGGTATTTGGCTATTGTACCGCACCCAATAAAGATATGGACATTTTCAAATGCGATTATGAAAGCTGATGAAATTTCTAGTATTTTTAATGTGTCACTTCGTGTTTCTACCTGTTCGTTTTAGTTATATAGGCCACTACCGTTATAATACCGTTTCAAACGGTATTATAAAGGTATTGACATATATTTCGAAAAAGAACAGGTAGAAACACGAAGTGACACATTTAAAATAATAGAAATTTCATCAGCTTTCATAATCGCTTTTGAAAATGTCCATATCTTTATTGGTTGCGGTACAATAGCCAAATACCGTTCTTCTAGGTGGGTATCGGTTGCCAACCCTGGTTAAATGTCAAAAAATAGATTTTTTATCTTGAAATAACAAGAAATCAGCACATTTTAAAATTTATTTTGATTATATCATAAAAAAACGTGTAGAATTATTAATATTTAATGGAAAGTTATTTATTACGTCTAACATACAACCTTTCAAGGTGATTTACTATCAAAACATAACATAATTGTTTGAAAATTTAGTAAACAATTCTAAGAAATGAGGAGGTAACTATTTTTTATGGTTAAGCTATATTTTGAAATACTGTAAAATATTGGTAAAACTGCAAAATTTTTGATAAAAATTAAAAAAAAAATTCATAATAGTTGGCAACACTGTAAAATAATATGTCTGCCAATTGAAGACCGCCATTAAAACAGAAAGAAGAAATTTAGGTGTTGCCAATTTTAGTTGGTTCTATAAATGCAAAAAAACTGTAAAAACCGCAAAAATCAGTTGAAACCACAAAAAAAAAATGTTTTTGCTTAAGTATAGTTGGCAACAGTGTTATATAAAATATTTCTGGCAATTGAGATGTGTTGTTTTTTTTTGAATTGGAAAGCTATGTTTTGAAATTCTTTAAATTAATTATAGTTGGCAACACTGTTTAATAAAATATTTCTGGAAATGGAAGATACCTATAAAAAAATTTCAGCAATAAACCGAGGTGACCCATAGTTAAAACCGAAAGAAGAAATTTAGGAGTTGCCAATTATAGTTGGTTCTGTAAATGCAAAAACCTGCAACCAATAAGGGACTGAAACCAACACAAAAATTTAACAACAATGTGGTTTTGCATAATTATAGTTGGCAACACTGTTGTATCAAATATTTCTGGCAATTGAAGATACTTATTAAGAATGTCTACAATAGTCCGAGGTGCCCCGTAGTTAAAACAGAAAGAAGACATTTTAAGTGTTGCCAATTATAGTTGATTCTGTAAATGCAAAAAAACTTGCAACCAGTAAGGAGCTCATGAAACCCACATAAAAAAATTAACAAAACTTTGGTTTTGATTAATTATAGTTGGCAACACTGTTATATAGAATATTTCTGGCAATTAAAGACCGTCATTAAAAAATGTCTACAATAGTTCGTAGTTAAAACAAAAAGAAGAAATTTTAATTATAGTTGGTTCTGTTGGTTCCAGTAAGGGGCCGAAATTGGTGCACAATAGGTAATTCTACGAAGATTTGTTAAAAACTCCGATCGGATTGGGTAAAACGCCAACATAGGATAGTTCCCCAAAATTTGGCCAGCTATATAGTTGGCAATTCATTACAATTCTACCAAAATTAGTTAAAAAAACTTTGACCGGATCGGGAGGAATTCTAAAGTAGTGTAGTTACGCCTGGTTCTGTAAATGCAAAAGCTGCAACCAGTAAGGGACTGAAACCAACAAAATAAGGTACATACTTAGTAGGTAATTCTACTAAGATTTATTAAAAAACTCCGACCTAATCGGGTGGAGTCCCAAAATAGGATAGTTACCTAAAATTTTGCCAGATACTTAGTTGGCAATTCATTAATCGTAATTAAGATTAATTTTTAATGATAAACCCAAGTTTTCTAAAACAAAAGGCAAATCTAAAAAAAAAAGAATTGCCAAAAATAATTGGAAGCTCATGTTGGGATTTGATGAAATATTTTTTATTTCTTAAATTTTCTAAAATAATTTAAGAAAATAACAAATTACCTTAGTAAAACTTAGGTAAATTCGGCAAAACTTAGATAATTTATAAAAAAAAACTCAAGAGATTTTTTCAATAATTTTTAAAAAACTCCGACCGGATCGGATGAAATCCCAAACTAAGGAAGTTTCTTAAAAATGTTGCCTCTTAATTTTTAATGATGTACCCAAGTTTTGTAAAACAAAAGGCAAATCTTAAAAAAAGAATTGCCAACTATAGTTGGTAGCTCATTCCAATTGATGGGATATTTTTTATTTCTTAAATTTTCTGGAATAATTTAAGAAGAAAACGAATTATCTAAGTAAAACTTACCTAAATAAAACTTATTCGGCAAAACTTAGATACTTTATAAAAAAACTAACGTAATTTTTGCAAACTGATTTTTTTAATTTTTCAGTTAAATTAGCAATTCACAAAATCGAAAAAATGTTTTTCATATGTCTTAATATTATTACTTTAACATCGAAAAGCATAATTTTAGCAAAATTTAGTAAAAGTCTATCCACTCTATATACAAATTTTTTACCAAGTAGGATTGCTCAATCTGACCTTAGTTTTTTTGTGTGTAGCTTTAGCATAGTACTCTGTTCGATTTCGCAGGAAAAAAACTGTCGAACTCCATATAAAAAAATAATTTTGGCAACGCGAGGAATTATAGGGAAATTGGTTAAAAAGTTTTCACGCATTTTTATTATGCAAGACAATTTAAATTGTCGTGAAAAAGTGACATTTCAGTTTTGTTATGAAAGTTTCTTTCTTAGAATTGTCCAAAATTGTTGACTTGTACATTTTTTATTGCGATTTGAGAAGTTTAAAGTTTAAGTGAATTTTTCGCCTTGAAAAACAGAGTGTTTACGCTAGAATTTTATGAATGATTTTGTATTTCTTAACTTTTTTCGGAATAATTTATGGAAAAAGCAAATTACCTAAGTAAAACTTAGGTAAATTATGCAAAGCTTAGGTAATTTATAAAAAAAAACTAAGGCGATTTTTGCCAACAGATTTTTTTAATTTTTTCGTTAAATTAGCAATTCACAAAATCGAAAACAAATTTTTTCGATTAATATTATTACAAAATAAGCATGAGAAACGACTAAAACTCCCGGCTAAATAAGAAACAATGGAAAAGAATTGCCAACCATAGTTGGTAGCTTATGCTGGAATTTTTGGAGGATTTTTTATCACTTAACTTTTTTCGATATAATTTAAGAAGAAAACAAATTACCTAAGCAAAATTTGGTAAATTATTCAAAACTTAGGTAGTTATTAAAAAACTTAGGTAATTTTTGCAAACAGATTTTGTAATTTTACGTTATGTTAGCTATTCAAAAAAATCGAAAACTTCTTTTATATGTCTTTTATAAAACGCGAGTGTTGCCAACTAAAGTTAGTATTATAAAATCGGAGTGAAAAACGACTAACACTCCCTGATAGACAATAAATTTTTAAAAATAAAGGCTAGATAAAAAATAGTACAAATAAAAAATAGTACAAATTTGACGTTCCATGTTTTTAGTTGCCAATCATTTCATTTTAGTCTACTTGCTAGTGTAGACCAGCAGTTAACCAAGTCTTTATTCTATTACCATTTTTCAATTATTCCAATCCAGTTCCAAGACATTAAATTTAATTAAACACCTGTATGCTAATATTTTACATGTTAATTACTTTTTTTTTTTAAAAGGAAATTTTTACAATTAACAACTGTATTTAAAATATTTTATTTATGAAAAGTCATGTTTTGCAAACTACGTCACAAATTGTCAAGATCGTTAATCATGATGATGAATTAATTTAATTTATTATAATTCTATTTAAAAATTATGTTAATTTAATAATAATATAAAAAAGTAGAAAATAAATTGTGTGAATTAGTTAAAACATAAAAAAAATTTTATACAAAACTGGTAGTAACGTTTTTTTAATTGAAAAAAAAAATGAAATTGAAATTGTTGCTTTGACGTCAAATACAAAACTTGTAGACTGCTGTTTCTAACGTTTATTGTTGCCTCATACTAAATCAAAGTGAATTGTTTACTGTGGAGTTTAGATTTTTGCTAATATTTTTTTTATTTTTTGCGATTCCCAATAGCAGCTGTCTAGTAAATTGTAGATTTTATGTTAAATACTACACAGAAATGAATAAATGTGTAAAATTAACAAAAAAATTAGGTAAATTTAATTATTTTGAACTTGTAGAAAATATAAAGTACATAAAATAAAAAAAAACATTGTCGTGACTCACGAGTTCTAAAGATACTAGTATTTTTTAATGGCGCCCAACTAGGGGCAGTACTAAACAACTTATGTAAAATGAACAAAACATTAAGGCAAAAATAAACAACATTTCGATTTGTAGAAAATATAAAGTACACAAAAAAATGTTTGAGACACAAAAGCTTAAAAGACACTAGAATTTTAAATGGCGCCCAATGTGGGGCACTACTTAGCAATGTGAGGATTTGATAAAATGTAAAAAAATAAAAAAGTTTGACGAGGCTGTTAAAGTAAATTGTTTACAGATGTCATTTAACTGACATCTTTCTTCAATGATTATTTCGACTTTTGTAAACTGTGTTTTATAAAAGATCGAATTTAGCTTAATTTATTTTTTTAAATTTATTTTTTTTTCTCAGTGTACTTGAAAAAACACACCTTTTTTGTAAGAGGAGACTAATTTGTGAATGTTTCAAATGAAATACACTTATAATTATCATATGGATCTTAATAAATTTTATAGTAGACAGACTGGAGTGATGGTTAAATGTAGGTGGACGGACGTCATGATTTGATTTTTTGGATCGTTGCTAAATTGATGTCTACATATTAAATTAATATTTGAGCTTTTGATTTATTATTAGTTTACCATATTTTTTTTAAGTGTGCGGGCTTAAAAATATAAACAAAATCGATAATTAATAATATTTTGACATTTATGTACGTCAAACAAAATGATGTTAAACAGTTAAACGCGGCTTGGCCGAATCTATGAATATACTTTACAAGGCCCAAAACATTTTTTTTTACAGATTTTAGTTTTTTTACAAAAGTTTTGAATAGAAAATTTAAATTTTAAGCTAATTCGTTTTTTTTTAATTTTTGTAAAAAAAAATGTTCTGTAAAATTTTTTTAAGTGTATTTTTGTTGATTTGATTCCCCTGATTCTACTTCAATTTTATTTCCGCTCGCGATAAAACTGATTTATTATGTTTTTTGCACTTAACTAATACAATTTTTTAATAATCTATATTATTTTTTTATAACTACGCCCACAAAAGAGGGTGGGCTGGAAAAAATACATTTTTCAATCTCCTGGTTCCAAGAGCAGGACATCGAACTTTTTCGGCATAAAAATAAGGGCGTCCCGTCAAATATAAACTTTCGAATTTCGTGTCGTAATACCTGTCAAACGATGGCAACGGAAGAGCTGATTGTGTGTCAAAAAAAAAAAAAAAAAAAATTGACATACAAAAGAACAACATACATGTTTGGAAATTTAAATTTCTTACAGTAACAAGAGGTCATCGGTGGGGAAAGTTGGGTAAAAGGGGACTTTTATGTATATTAACATTTTTTTTTCTTATTGCATGTTAAACGGAAAGGAATGAAACCTATATGAGACTGGGAATGAATTGGAATGGAACAGGTGACGAAGTGGAATAGAACGGGAAACGAAATGGAATGGAATGGGGCTAAAAAGTTCCTTTAAAAACAAATGTTTAGAATGAACATGATTAAGGCCTTAAAGGGCTTATTTTTATTTTATTGTTTCAATCCATTAAAACAATATTTTGTGATGAACTTAAAAATGCATAATAAAATAAAGCAAAAATTTTGTAGGGGAGAATTTCAGCAATGAAGACTATAAGTCTGATATACTATTTAATATTATCCGTTATTTATTATTACCGGTAACGACATACCGATACCGGGCATGCTAGTAATTTATATATATTTTTATACCCTCCAACCACAGTATGGGGGTATATTCACTTTGTCATTCCGTTTGTAACGCATCGAAATATCGATCGGGGACCCCCTAAAGTATATATATTATTGATCTTATTCCAATGAATCTAAGACTTTTCTAGAATGTCCGTATATCCGTCCGTCCGCCTGTATAAGACACGATGCAGTCCAAAATAAAAGAGATAGACTCGGTAAGTGTGGCAGGAATATGTCTTTTGGTCCTAGGCAGTTTAAGTTCGTAAATGGGCAAAATCGGACGAGGGGGAAAAAAGTACCCCTTTGAAGAACTTAACTAACCTCTAAAAAACGCCATATTTCACAGATTTTTTTGCATTTTTGTTAAGCAAATGAAACAATTTTATACCAGAAAAAGTTCAAGGTCCTGCACTTGGGCTTGGGGGAAATATATTTTTATTGCCCGCCCCCTTTTGTGGGCGTGGTTTTTAAAAACGTTTTTTAATAATGATAAAATTGTATTACTTAAGCTCAAAAAGCATAATAAATGATTTTTTAAGCATTTACCGCATTGGTTTATGTGTCCCTCAATGACCCCTTCTGACCCCCACCCCCCCAAAAAACGTCCCTGGAATTTTTTTTTTAAATTTTTTTTTACATGTTGGAGGGTATTATAAACTCGGCACAGCCGAATTTAACATGTTTAAAGTTAACACTTGTTTAAAGTTATTTTGTTGCCAACTATAGTCAAATTTGTGATAAATGAAGGCGTATAAGCAATAATTAAAAAATTAATATAACTCATACGACAAGTTGGCCACATAAGTGAAACTAAAACTCTCAGAGTCAAATTTTTTTTTTTTAAGAAAAAATGTCTCAGAATCTGAGACTTTTTCTTTATCAGAAAAATGTGTCAGAATCGGAGACATTTTTCTATATAAAAAAACGTCTCAGAATCTGAGACTTTTTCTACATAAGAAAAATGTCTCAGAATATGAGACTTTTTTTACGTAAGAAAAATGTCTGAGAATCTGAGAATTTTTATATAAAAAATGTCTCAGAATTTGAGACTATTTCTATATAAGAAAAATATCTCAGAATCTAAGACTTTTTTCTATATAAGAAAAAAGTCTCAGAATCTAAGACTTTTTCTATATAAGAAAAATGTTTGAGAATCTGAGATTTTTCTTTAAAAGAAAAATGTCTCAGAATCTGAAACTTATTCTATATAAGAAAAAGGTCTCAAGATCTGAGAATTTTTCTATATAAGAAAAATGTCTCAGAATCTGAGACTTTTTTTTATATAAGAAAAAATGTCTCAGAATCGGAAACTTTTTCCATATAAGAAAAATGTCTCAGAATCTAAAACTTTTTCAATATAAGAAAAATGTCTCAGAATCTGAGACTTTTTCTATATAAGAAAAATGTCTCAGAATCTGAGACTTTTTCTATATAAGAAAAATGGCTCAGAATCTGAGACTTTTTCTATATAAGAAAAATGTCTCAGAATCTGAGACTTTTTCTATATAAGAAAAATGTCTCAGAGTCTAAGGCTTTTTCTATAAGAAAAATGTCTCAGAATCTAAAACTTTTTCAATATAAGAAAAATGTATCAGAATCTGAAACTTCTATCTATATATATAAAAATGGATGTGTGTATGTATGTATGTGTGTATGTATGTTCCGTATGGACTCGAAAACGGCTGGACCGATCTTGACGAATTTCCACATTGCACCAATAATGACATCTATATATAACAAAAACGGATTGACCGATTTTGACGAAATTTAAACCAAAGATAGTACTAACCGAGTACTAACTATATGCCAAAGAGCGTGATCGGACAAATGGGCGTAAAATGCGACGCTTTTTGCCTGTGGGCGGAGGGGTGGGCAAAATCGAATTTTTACATTGCACCACTAATGACATCTATATATAAAAAACTGATGGATGAAATTTAAACCAACGACAGTACTAACCATGTACTAACTATGTGCCAAATTAGAGCTTGATCGGACAAATGGGCGTAAAATGCCATGCCCCTTTGTATTGAATTGAATGTTATTTCTGCATGCTCAACAATAACGCAAAAACTGTTGATTCGATTTTAATTAAATTTTCAGCACTGATAGTGTTAACCGAGTGCGAAACTATAGGCCATGTTATACTACGATTGGAAAAAGGGGCGTAAAATGCCACGCCCCTTTGTACTATACTGGACGTTGTCTGCCTGTTTCGCAATCACGCAAAAACAGCTGAACCGATTATCTTGACATTTTTACTACATACAGTGCTAACCAATTGCATATGTAGGCCATATGAGATCATTATTGGAAAAAGGGATCAAAATTGCAACGCCCTTTGTACTATACTGACCACGATTAAACAAAGAGGCGAAAATTGCCACTCCCCTTTGTTTTATACTGAACGTTATATCTGTCTGTTTTGAAATCACGCAAAAACTGATAAGCCGAATCTGTCACTACTGATAGAACTATACGAGCAGGAACTGTAGGTCATATGTAGAGCGCGATTCGGCAAAAGGGTATAAAATGTCACTCCCGTTTTTCATAAATAAAAAGTTATTTCTTCCTCTTTCGCAATCACACAAAAACGGCAAAACTGATGTCAATGAAATTTGCAGCACACATGGTACTAATCGAGGATGCAGCATGGAACTTTAGACTATCACGATTTGATAAAAATGCGTTAAATGACACGCCCCTTTGTACTATACTTAACGTTATCTCTGTCTGTTTCCAAATCACGCAAAAACGGTTGAACCGATTTTGTTGAGATTTCTCTATAGATAGTGCTAACCGAGAGTGGAACCAAAGGTTACTAGCTGGACCCGGACCTGTGCTTTAATTTTGTCCGACACTATATTTAAATTACGATGCAATATAAAACCGTTTTTTTCTTCGGGCCAGGAACGCGGACCGGGTATAGCTAGTTTTCTATATAAGACAAATGTCTCAGTATATTAGAATCTGAGACTTTTTCGACATAGGAAAAATGTATTTAGTAAGAAAGCGTCTTTTAAAATTATAATTCTCGTTTCCCCCGCGTTGCCAACTATTGTTGACAATAAGATAGTGTTTATTTAATTCGTTTTCTACCTGTAAATATTTTCTTTCCCTTTCTTGAGCTCGTGATTTTTTTGTCTTACGTATTATATTTTCTTTGTTGTACGTTGACGAATTTAATTTTGTTTTTACCCCTTGATAAGCCTTAGTTCACCAGTGTTCTTATTTTCATAAAGATTAATTTTATAATCTTAACTATAATTTTTAATGAGCCTTTTTTAATATAAATGGCAGAGTTATTTTTATAAATAAATATGAATGAATTTACTCATGACCAAAAAATAAAACATAGAGTTGTTTAGCCGTTAAAAAAAAATTGCATTGACGTCAGAGAAAAACAAGTAGAAAAGTTAAATTCGACTTGGCCGAATATATGAATACCCTCCACAATGCCCTTTTTAAGTGATAGTAAATTTTCTAACGTGAAGAAAATAAGATTTTTGATTTTTTTAAAGTAATTTTTGAAAAAAAAAATAATTTACTAAATTTTTTTTTGAGTGTAAAAATTTTTTTGAGTGTAAAATTTTTTTCGAGTGTATTTTTTTTTTGTGTAAAAATAGTTTTGAGTGACAAAAATACGTGGTAAAATATTTTTGCGTATTACAAATATTTTAAAAACATGTTTAACGGGTTTTCAACACGTGTATTAAAGGTGAAACTTATCTGAAATTCACGGTTTTGCTAATAACTTTTGAACCACTGGACCGAATTGGCTGAAATTCAACACGAACCAGGCCAGGGGAACGACAAAAATATATGCCAAGCTTCAGCAGCGTGTTTTTTATCTCGTAAATTCACGAAAAACCCTTGCCGAAATTCAGTCTTTTGCTCATAACTTTTGAACCGCTGGACCGATTTCGCTGGATTGCAATACCAATCTGACTAGGTAAATGCCCAATATATATGCCAAACCATAGGACCCTTCGTAAAGTCTTTCAAAAGTTAGCGTGTTTTCAACAGACAGACGGACATCGCTAGATCTTTAAGATCGATCGAGGATCATGAATATATATACTTTATGGGGTCCTAGACAAATATTTCGATGTGTTACAAACGGAATGACAAACTTATATATACCCTCTATCAATAGAGTGGAGGGTATAAAAAAATATGGGGGAATCATGTTATTTCACATTTTGGGAAATACTACGTGTTTTATAAAAAACAAGTGCGATGATTACAAAGAAAAATATGTCATATTTGATCATATGAGTTGAAATTAAATAAAATTACACACTTTTTTAAAATAAATAAGGAAAATATTAAAGGGGATGTAAATATGAACTTTTTAAATCTTAGTCATTGAACAAAAGAAATTTAAGTAACAATGTAATTAAAAAAAAATTAAAAAATAAGGAGTTTGAAATTTTGAAAAGTGATGCCAACATTTCGAAAAGTGTTGCCAATTGCGCAGACCTATCATACGCTGCACTTTTGACACATGCAAACAATTTAAGTAGAACAATATGCTTATTTGGTTTGTGTTTTCGCCATTTTATGTCACTAATGCCTTTATGATACTTGCTTTTTTCAAGTTACTTGTTGCTGCATTTATTAGGGTTTTTCTATGGAAATTTCGATAAATTCAAAATTTTTGGTTGAAGTTATCGAAGTTTTTATAGAAAAGCCCTAATAAATGCAGCAACAAGTAACTTGAAACAAGCAAGTATCATACGCACTTTAACCCAACTTTCGTTTCTGCTAAGTCTGTACCTCCACACATTTTTCATGTGTAATTGACACACCCACATCAATTAACCAACTATTAATGAGTTGCCAACTATTGTTATTTACACTTGAGCTATTTTATTTGTCATTACGTCTTTCAAAATGTATCATATTTATTCATATTGAAATTTATGATATATAATAAATAATAAATTCCTATTTTGTTTTATACAAAACAATGATTTTGCTAAAATGTTATTTTCCTATTCATAAAATTAACAATGTCTACGCCATGTTAAGTCCCACATACTGAGGGCACCTCAAATTTTGTACTCATCATTCAAAACATATTGTTTAATAATAAAATAGCAACAAAAAATATATACAAAATATTGATAATTGTCATAATCAAATGATATAAAAACGTCAAAAAATGTATAAAAAAATATATCGTCGAACTATATTCAATAAATGCCAACTCGAAAAAGCTTACTGTTCAGGAGAGCTAAAAAACTAGTTATTTCGCATATTATTGCAAAAATAAACAATGTACCTTCCACAAGATGGTTTAAATATTCTAAACAATTTTTACCTATGCAAAAAATTTCATATTTTGCACTTGTTCGCGTATTTTTCAGAGATGGCATTTATTACTATATCAAAAAACAAATATTTTTTTAGAGTTGGCATATTTTGTCGGAAAATAAAAATACATTTTTTTTTTTAAATTTTTAAAAATTTTTTTTTTTTGGTTTTTGTTATCCTTAGTACGGTAATTGCAAAAACTGAACAAAAAATTAAAAATCTTTGCATTTTTTTAAAAGTTACTAGCTCCGAAAGCCTTTTAATCTCAGGGTGGTCAACTTTGGAACTCTGTAACTCACGCTGTATTGCAATAGGGTCACTCCAAACTAGCTATTTTGAAAGCTTATATCATTGACTTTATTTGCCCCATTCATTATGTTTCAATCTAATAAATAGTTTGAAAGTTACATAAATATAAGCAATTTTTTTTTTTGCAAACACTATTTACCGATATTTTCAAAATGGCAATATCTCGAGAACCAGTCATTAGATATCAAAATCTTTACAAGATTCGTGTTTAGCATGGCAAATGCAACAAGATATGTGGTCTAATTTTTTTTAGAAAATTTTTTGAAAAATTTTTGGAAATTTACAATGGGAGTTGGCATTTATTTCCACCAAAAAAATATGTACTTTGAGTTAGCAGAATAACAAAAATGGATGTAAAACGACAACAAATTATTTTTTTGCTCTGAAATTTTTATGGCAGATAGGTATTACATAGGGGAGCTATTTGCCATCGGAAACTCATTTCCGTCAAATTTGAGTTGGCATATTTTGAATATAGGTTCACGATATATTGACTGACGTCAATATAGACATACAACTAAAAAATTATGATAGGGTAGAAGGGGGGAAATATATCGGGTTTTTTTGTTTGAAATGCTAGTATTCCCCACACAGAGAAAAGAGATTAGTTGTGCTAGTCGAATTTAGAGCCAATTGAATGATTCGACTGCAACAACTAAAATTTTCGGTTACGATTACCGAAATTTGTTTGAATCAACAGAAGTTAAATTGTGCTAACCCAATTTCGGTAATCGCAACTGAAAATTTATATAAATCTAAATCCGGCTGGCACATCTAATCTTTTTTCTTTGTGCAGAGACAACTGCTACCCCCAAAATTTTTTTATAATTTTCAGAAGTTATTTTTAAATTTTAGTTCTCTTAAAAATATTTTTAAGCAGTCCAAAAAACCCAAAAATCCAAATCATTGAATTTTGTTCATGTTTTCGATTAAAGTCATGAAAGCTGGTGTTAACTGCTTAAATTAAAGATTCTCCCAAATTTAAAGCTGTTGTGTACCCAGGACCGTCTTAAGGTATGGTGGGGCTCGTGGGCACACAAGAATTCGGGGCCCTCTGGAAAGTTAAGAATTTCAAGAAAAATAAAAATATTTTTCGTTTCTGTTTTAATAAGGTATTCTTTCTTTCTATAAGAAAAAGGTATTCTTTCTTTCTATAAAAAAAAGGTTTCATAATCTGATACTTTTTCAATGTCAAAAAGGTCTCCGAATCTGCACACTAAAAATTATTGGCTAAAAATCATCAATTAAATCTATTGATCAACAAAATTTAAATGAGTCAATCAATGTTTTGATTAAAATTTTTGTTATTTTCTTTAACTGTCGAAATACAAATTTTCAACATACTAGATTTTTTTTCACTTTAATTTATTTGAATAGATTAATTAAAAAATATACAAAATAATCGGGTTTTACTTGTTTTTATTGTTGACAACATATTGGAAAGCAAAAAAGATGGATTTTTTGATAATTTTGTCATAAGCTTACAATTCATTTGTTAAATCAATCATTATTTTGATTGGCTATAAATAAAAAATTGATAAAATTTTTGATCAAAGTCGGAAAAATGTTTGATTGAAAAAATTTTCAATCAATTACCTACAATTTGATGATTGGTATAACCATTTTTTTAATTGGAGGAATTTCAATTAAAAAATGGATTGAATCTGCGTTTTTGTTAATTGAAATTCGTTTAAAATTTTTTCTGTGTAATACTTTTTCTATGAGCAAAAGGTCTTAAACCTAAGATTTTTTCTATGGGAAAAAGGCCCGGAATCTCGGTCTCAAAATTTGATACCTTTTCTTTAGGAAAAAGTATTAGAATCTGAGACTTTTTCAATAGGACAAAGGTCTTAGACTCACAGACTTTTTCTAAAGGAAAAATTATTCGGAATATGAAACTTTTTCTTTAAGAAAAATGTATGAAGCTAAAAATTTTTTTTATTTAGAAAAGGTCTCAGAATCTGAGACGTTTTCTGTGAGAAAAAGATCTCAGAACTGAGACGTCTGCAGCAACAACGTCTGAGAATCTGAAACTTTTCTATAGAAAAATGTATAAGAACCTGAGATTTTTTCTATACGATATACATATGTCTCAAGGTCTAAGACATTTTCTATACAAAAAATGTCTCAAACCCTCACACCTTTTATGAAGGAAAATGATTTTGAGACTTTTTATGAAGAAAGAATTTTTCTGTAGAAAAGTGGTTAATTTACTTAATTTAATGTTGTATTTATTCGACCTTTAAATTTGTAATGTAAATGAAATAATTGAGCTCGAGGTCTGTTGTTTTAAATAATCTTTATTTTATTTCTCCGATATTTCGAAATGCATCGAATTTCATCATCACTTGCAAAAATTACTCAAACAAAATAAACTTTAAGCTGTAGTTTTTTTAACATCGTCGTATTGTATTGCACTACCATACGACGATGTTAAAACAACTATAGCTTAAAGTTTATTTTGTTTGTGTAATTTTTACAAGTGTCCCTGAGGATGAAATTCAATGCATTTCGAAATATCGTAGATATAAAATTTATTTAAAACAACAGACCTCGAGCTCAATTATATCATTTACGTGTTAAATTTACTTTAAAAAAGTTTATGCTCTTAAATACACAAGTATAAAACGGAAAAATTAAGATAAGTTTTTCGTGTAAGCAAATTTGTCGGTCTTTCGGCCCCCTCAGGTCGGGGCCCTGGGCAGTGTGGCCCAATGGTTAACGATACTGCGTTTATTATTTTTGATGCGTTGAACATGAATATCAAAAAAAAAAAAAATATTAAAATAATGAGAAAATGGTAGTACTAATGTGCAAAAAGTATAATAAATTAAAAATTTATCTTGATGGGGAAGGAATCCCCCATCATTATCATTGGCACCTGTCAAGTAAATATATCGAGTTTTAAAAAATGTATCGAAAAGTATAAATTTTTAAGAAGTCTGACAGTAAACAAAAAATGGCAAGCGCCTAAAGTGGTTAAACGCATAAGGGGCCCTACTTTGAGGCGATCCTGCTGCCTCCCCTTGCAAACGCTAGGTTCAAACTTGGATTTTAAAAAAATTACAAAATTTATTTTCATTGACTATTTCATAGTGCTTAAGACAAACTTTCATTGAATCTTAATTTAAAAATTGATTTTTTTTTTAAATTTCTGGCAAGGTTCTTTTTTTTTAAATTTCAAAAATCCAAAACAATGGTCGCCGGGCGCCACGGCATAATTTTCCGAATGGTCTTAAATTTGTACCACATAATTTTTATGTCTTGTAGAATAAAAATTTGCACGGACTCTTAGGAAGAAATAACAACATTGAATTTCGAATTTTCTTACTGTATCAACAATAACACTGTGCTACAAAAAACACAAAATCGAATATACTTTTGAAATGAGGTAGTTAAGGTTGTAGGTCTCGTCGAAAAGATCACAAAAATGCCCATCAAACTTGCCAGACACCCTCAAATTTTAAATTTATTGTCAAAAAACGTTTTTTTGGGACTTTTATTACTAAACCACGTGTAACTTAAAAAGTTTTCCACCGATTTTCAATTTTTTAACTGTTTTGGATAGAAGAAATATAGGGCTTTTTGTGTGTGTGAATTGTTCTATACATTTAAGAAAGATATGTATTGATTTTTTCAACAATATCTAATTTTTTTGTTATTTTTTGAAAAATTTTTGAGTTTATCGATTTTTTTCTGCTATAGTTCGTTCAACAATATTTATGTTTATAAACGTATTCTTAAAGAAAATTTAATTGTGAATACGATGAGCTTTATGCCGAAAAAATCGAATAACAATTGACAGAGTTGTGATAATTTTTCTAAAAAAGAAAATTAAGATTTTGCATGAAATTGCCGTTCGGACAACCCAGGCAAAAAAAATAAACGAACATACTGAGAGGTCGCGTATCATTATTTTAAAGGTTTTTGGCCCCCTGAATTCGAAGTTGACCTTGAAATTGCGCTATCTTATTAATTTTTTGATATATCAATTTATGTTTAATATCTCAAAAACCTGACGCGATAGAGCAATTTAAAGGCCAGATTCGGATTCAGCGCACCTTCAACGCAAAACCTTTAAATATATTGTACATGACCTCTTATGATAAATTTATTTTTTTTGCCTGGGTTGTCTGAACGGCGATTTCATGAAAAATCTTAATTTTCTTTTTTAGAAAAATTATCACAACTCTGTCAATTCTTATCTGATTTTTACAGGATAAGGCTCATCGAATTCAGAACTATATTTTCTTTGAAAAAATGTTTATAAATATAAAGGTTGTTAAACGAACTATAGCAGAAAAAAATCGATAAACTCGAAAAATTTTCAAAAAATAACAAAAAAATTAGATATTATAGAAAAAATCAATAGATATCTTTCTTATATGAGTAGACCAATTCATAAACATGGAATGCCCTATCCTTCTTCTATCCAAAACAGTTAAAAATTTTAAAATCGGTTGAAAATTTTCTGAATTATACAAGGTTTAGTGAGCAAAGTCCCAAAAAAACGTTTTTTGACAATAATTCTAAAATTTGAGGGTGTCTGGCAAGTTAAATGGGCATTTTTGTGATCTACTCGACCAAACCAACAACCTATACCATGTCACATTAGAAGTATTTTTTCACTGTAGCACAGTGTAATTGTCCTAATTTTAAAACTTTTTGTAATTCATAAATAAGTTTGTGGTGCCGACAATGCCCTACTTGAAAATGTTCCCCCTTCTACCCTATCTTGTATAATATTTAAAACTAGATATTACCTATTTATAAATATTTTTTCCTATAGCAACAGAAAAAGTCTTCTTTAGCTAATTTTTCAAACTTTTGTTTGGGTTTAAATATAATCTTATCATTTTTCTATGTCAGTCAAATATCAAAATCGAACTCTGCTCGTTATTTTAACTTAATTTCAATTAAAATAAATATATTTTTTTCTTATACCCTCCACTTAACGGTAAAAGGTATATAAAAGTTTGTCATTTAGTTTGTAACATTTCAAAACATTAGTGTAAGATCCTATGATCCCACATCAATCTTAAAACGATCTAGCGTGTTTGTCCATCCATCTGTCTGTTGAAAGCTCTTTGATTTTCAGCTTGAACTCATGAGTTTTAAAACATGCTTTAAAACACAGACAGCAATATTTAATGCAGTATTTTTTTCCACACAGAAAGACTTTGAAACGATTTTCAATCAACAAATACGCGGATTCAATCAATTTTTTGATTGAAATTCCTCCAATAAAGAAATTTGTTATACCAATCATAAAATTGTAGGTGATTAATTGAATATTTTTTCAATCAAACATTTTTTCGATTTTAATAACAAATTTGATCCATTTTTAATTTATAGTCAATCAATACAATGATTGATTTAACGAATGAACTGTAAGCTTATGACAAAAGTATGCAAAAATTATTTTTTTTTTTGCTTTCCAATATGTTGTCAACAATAAAAAAAAGTAAAACCCGATTATTTTGTATATTATTGAATTAAAAATTTGTATTTCAACAGTTAAAGAAAATAACAAAAATTTTAATCAAAACATTGATTGATTCATTTAAATTTTGATGATCAATAGATTTAATTGAAAATTTTTAGCCAATAATTTTGTGTGTGCAAAAACACTTTTAGACAAAAAAAAAAAATCACTCGAAAAAAATATACACTAAAAAAAAATTCAACACTAAAAAAAATTTCCACTCCAAAAAAATTTTAAACTTAACAAGGTGTCCTCCAAAGTTTCCGCGGACTTCCTCCCATTAAACGTCGCTGTCAACATTTTTTTTTAAATGATTGATAGTATAAAAGATTCAGCACAGAAAAATTTAACACTTGCACTTGTTTTTTATCTTAAAAAAACTGAATCAATAAAAAGTATTTCAAATATTTTGGACATTGTGGAGGGTATTTATGGACTCGGCCATGTTATATTTAAATTTTCTACTTGTATTTTTTTGGTTTTTAAAAAAAAAAAAACATTTTCAAAATTAGTCTGATTACATTATTGAGGCACTTGACGTTTATTAAATGTTTATTATTTTTCGTTTAACTGATTATGATCTATTTTGTATAAGTTTGACAACATTGTTTTGTTAATTTTTATGGGTATTCCAAAAGATAATTTGGAATACTACACTTAAGAAAACATTTAAAGCGAAATATTTATAAAACTTAAAATGACGTGCGGGGAACGTTTTCTTCTACTGATAACACAGGCAGAAATTGTCAACCGTACAAATTAATAAAATATTTTTTTTAAACGCAGAAAAAATTTCAAAAAATGTGTGTCGGGACTTGGAAATTTTTTTTTCGGAACTTCAAAAATTTTTTAATATACACTTTTTATAAAAGAATTTTTAATAATTTTTTTTCTCCAACAAGAAAAAAAATTGTATCTGGGACTTGGAAAATTTGAAAAAAAAAATTTTTCTTGACTTTGAAAATTTTGAAAATTTGTCTAAATTTTTTTTATCCTATAACACCGTCTGACAGCCAATATTAAACATGAACTGGATAATATACTCTAAAAGTAGAGATCAAATGGAGTAAAACTGCTTTTACAGTTTTTTATTTCGTGATCCTTTTAAAAAGACTTCAAGGGTCCCTCGTCCGATTTTGCCCATTCACGAACTTAACCTGCCTTTGACCATAAGAAATATTTGTACCAAACTTAAGCAGGGTAGCTCTTTTGCTTTGGACTGCATCACGATTATTACAGAAAGACGGACGGACATCGTTAAATGTTTTAGAATTTATCTAGGTCTTAAGGCTAGATCTGATACCAATATTTCGAATCTTTTTTTATAATTTTTTATTTTTTTTATTTTTGCATTAAATTTTATGGTTTTGTTTTATAATTTTATTTAAAAAACGTGCTGATTTTCTATTATATAAAATTAAGGTTAATGACTGTAAACAAGTGCTACATTAAAATTGTCATTATTTATATTTTTATTTTTATAATAATTATTAAACAACAACAAAAACACAACATTATTCATATGTATAGAACCATGAAGGTTCTTTAATTATTTTGTAATTATTCACCTGTCATTCATATAAATGAATTTAAAACTAACACGCAGAAAATAAATTTGCAAATTTCCAACTGAAAATAAGTTGATGCAACAAAAGTTCGGGTAAAACATTTTCATAAAGTCTAACCCAATTTAATATCAGTATTCACAAATGAATTAGGATGACAAAACTGAATTTTAATAGAAACAACTACAAAATTCGGTTGTTACAGCAGAATTTAGTAGCAGCAACTGAATTTTGAGTTGATGCTACTAAAAAATTCAGTTGGGAATTTATTTTTCTGTGTAAAATAAAAAACAAACAAAAAAAAACGACTTTTAATTAAATAATAATATCCCATGAATTGTGTTTAATATGATGTATTTTTTTTATTTGTTTAAAAAATTTTAATATTTAATAACTATTTTTTTTCATAGCAAATAAAGAAAAAAAAAACAATAAGTAAATTACAAAATAATTAGTAGGCAAGTGTAATATTTCTGGTAATCTCTCTAGATTGCCCTTGAAAAAACTAGAATTAATGAAAATCTACAATATTTTGAGATAAAATTCGAAAAGGATAAATTGGATAAATTGTAATACAAAGATTCCATTTAAAATTTGAACATTTTTATTTTAAAAATGATAATTGAAATTCGAAAAAGATCAAATGAAATTTGAAAGAGAAAAATTTAATTTTGAAAAAGATTAATTAAAATTCGAAAAAAAATTAGAAAACGATTGTATTTTTTAAAATTTTAAATACACACAAAAAAAAAATGATTTCCAATGAACGACTTTCATAGTATTTATGAACAAATTCATACAGTTTATTAAATTTTTCATAATATTTATAAACTTTTTCACAGTATTTGTGAATAAATTATAATATGCGAAATTTAAGAACTGTTTAACTTGTTTTCATAAATACTATGAACAAGTTTATAAGTATTATGAAAAATTTATTAAATTGTATGAATTTGTTCATATATACTATGAAAATCGTTCATTGGAAAATTTTTTTTTGTGTGTAATCTAAATTCTGAAAAATGTTTATTAAAATAAGAATTGGTTTGTTCGACCTTTAAATATTAAATTTTAGGTAGGGGTTTTCTAGCTCGAGGTTATAGTTCTTTACTAATTAAAACCATGATATTTTCATAGAATAATTTTCAAGAAAATAATTTTTCCGACTTACAAGGGAAGTCTCCCTAGTGTCACCTGCGGATCTTTATGGAATTGGTTTTATTTTGTAGAGCAGAAAAAATAAAGAGACACGTATTTTTTTTTAACGGCCCAAAATTTATATTTAGGGATAAAAAGGAGGAGGGAAGACAAGGCCATCTTTCAGTTTTTTTCGTTTATCTCCTATATTATGCAAAGAAACCTAGTCATGTTACATACCAAATGAAAGGTCTTTGGAAAACCTATCTACGTGTGCTACACTCAAAAAAAAAAGTTTGTAAAATGACATAAAATCCCCGTGATTTTACGGGGCAGGTTTTGTAAAATATGTACTAGCAAGAATCCCCGTAATGTTACGGGCATAATTTGTAAATTGATTTAACAAAAAAATTACGGGGAGAAAGTGTAAATTTACAATTTTTTTGTAAAATATTATTGTAGACTTACAAAAAAAGTTGTAAATTTACGAAATAAAGTAGAAAATCAAAAAATAAAATTGTAAATTTACAAATTGTTTGGTTTAACTACAGTTTTTTATGGCAAAAAACTTGTATATTTACAGTAAAAAGTGGTAAATTTACAATTTTTATTGTAAATATACCATTTTTTCTTATTTTTTTGCCGTAAAAACAGTAGTTTAACCAAATAATTTGTAAATTTACAATATTGTTTTTGTAATTTTTACTTCATTTTTGTAAAATTACAACTTTTTCTGTAAGTATACAATTTTGTTTTCTAAACTTTCATATTTGTTTTGTAAATTTACAAAAAATTTGGTATATTTACATATTGGTTTTGTAAATTTAAAGGTTTTTTCCATTGGTGCATCTTATTTTTCCTTCTTCGGCAGCTGGAGTAGCACTTTAACAACCTGAAATGCTTTTTTTTTTCACTTGAACACTTTTAACAAACTTTTTAGAGTATAACACTGCACTTTTTTATTTTTTTTCGGAATTTCGTTTCTCTTAAGTAGAACATATGAGAATTGCGAAGGAGGCTACACAAGAAATTTCTTATATTTTCAAGAAAAACTAGTCAAAAAAATTACCTTTTTTTCGAATTTTTAATTATTTTAGCAAGTATTTTTAAAAAATTATAAAAAAACTTTGGATATTGTAGATTGGACGTTTAAGTACCTGATAAAATAAGAAAAAACTTAATTTTCCATAATTGACAGCTTTTGATTGACATTTTAGTGCCAGATTTAATGGTAAAATTACCAAAAAAATGGTAAAAATACAAACAAAAAAACTAGAACAATAATATAGTAAAAACATATAAAAATTGTGGTATTTTACTTAAAGCAAGTTACCAAAAAATTTTCTTAATATTCAATTTCTTTGATAAAGCTTACAACTAATTGAAAAATGTTTGTTTTATGAAATTTTTTATTTATAAAAAATTTTTATTAAAAATTAATTTTTAACAAAATATGGACTTAGAAAATTTTTGCGTCTCCTATTGTTGCATAATTATTTTTCAATACAAATTTTTGTTTAATTACATTTTTTTGTGTCAAAATACTGAAAACCTTGTAAACTAAAAAATCTTGAAAAAAAATTGTTTGTAATAAAACATTTTTTGGTAGAAAGACTAAATACTATCAAATAAAATGTTGTTGTACAATTACAATTTTCTTGTGTAAAACAACTAAACACCTTGTATTTTTTTTAATTTGTAAAATAATTATTTTTTTTGTTAATTTACCTAAAAAAAATGTTAAAAAAATTTACCAACATATTATAGTAAAATTACAAAGCGCACGGTAGTTTTTGTTTTATTAAAAATACAAGAATTTTTGTAAATAGACAAAAATATTAGTAAAATAGAATTACAAGACCTTTTGCTTGTAATTTTACAAACTTTTTTTTTTGAGTGTAAGAACGTGTCCAAACATGCACAACTTTTCGCCATATTGAGTAAAATAGCAAAATTTGATGACATTTTTGTTAATAAGTCGAAAAATATTAACTTCTTTGGCCCGTTGTTAGCACCACGAAATAGGTATTTTTAATACCTTTAATCTGATATCACACATGCCTATATTAATTTTGTTTAAATAGGCGTAAATCGTAAAAAACTGAAAAAGGTCAACTTCCTCCCATACAAATCGACCCCCCCCTAAAAATAAGTTTGGGCCGCTAAAAAAAAAAAACACGGGTCGATTTAATTTTCGTTCTTAACAACATATCCGAATTTAATGAAGATCGAAGGGTGACAACAGGGAGACTTCCCTTGTAAGTGACTAGAGACTAAGATTTACAAACAACTGATTCTGTGTTCGAATCTCGGTGGGGATAAGTTAAAAACATAAAAATTAAAAAAAAATAGAAAATTGTAAGTAAATAAAATAATAAAAATAAGTAAAAAAGTTAAATTCGGCCTTCCCAAATGTAGTGATACCCTCCATCATTTCAAAAAGATTATTGCAAAAAATTTTGGTAAAAAAAAATCCGCGATTTTTTCTATTTTTTTGTCAAAAAATATGTTCGTACTTGTTTAAATACCATTTGGTGTTCAATTATGTTCACATATGTCAACCAGAAGCCGAATTAAAGCATTTTGTATTTTTAGGTTATGTTGAATGTACTGAAATTTTTGAGGTGTGCTTACATTTTTGTTCATAACTTTTGAACCGCTGAACCTATATCGCTCAAATGCAATACCAAACTTCTCGGGAAAACTTCCAATAAATATGTTAAGTTTCAGTCATCTCTGTGCAACATTTTGATTGATTTTGATCTCTGTGCAATATAGATTGATCTTTTTCGAAGTTTATTTTGATATTTTTTGAATTGCAATTGATTTTGTTCAAATTTCATTTGACATATTAAAATTTAAATTGATCTGTTTCAAATTTCAATTCTTATTGTTTTAATTTCTTCAAATCTAGTAGATTTTATTACAATCTAGACACGTTATAAATTAAAGGCAAATTAGTTTATTTAATTGATCTTTTTTCGAAGTTAAATTGAACTTTTACAAATTTTATTTTGATAAATTTAATTTTTATACGATCCTTTGGAATTTCTATTGATTATGCTCAGAGTTTTTTTTTTTTAAATCTAGTAGATTTTATTACAATCTAAAGACTTTACAAAGTATGAGTAAAAAATGGTCCAAAAAAAACTCAATTTAATCAATCAATCAATTGATCTTTTTCGAGGTTTATTTATTTCATTTGACATTTTTATATTAAAATGATTTGTTTCCAATTTCAATTTCTATTGTTTCAATTTCTTCAAATCTAGTAGATTTTATTAGAATCTACCCATGTAATAAATTTAAAGCAAATTTGTTAATTTGTTTAATCTTTTTCGAATTTCAATTGATCATTTTCGAATTACATTTCACCAAATTTAATTTGTATAAGATCTCTTTCAAATTTCACTTGATCAAGTTTCAAATTTTTTGAAATCTAGTAGTTTTTATTACAATCTAAACACTTTATAAAGTATGTGTAAAATTTTGTTTACACTTTATTTTTATCATATGCCTTTTAGAGTAAGTGTTTCATTAAGTAATTGAAACTTTAAAATATACATGTATAAATATATGTTTGTTAATGTTTTTTTTTTTTGTATAAATCAATAATTTTTTATTTCATGGTTCCTATTGACGTCAGAATAATTTGTTTTATGTTTTTTTTTTTGTAAGTTATCAATATATAAATTGTAGACTTTGTTTTATTAACAAAGTTTAACATGTTAAATCATCAATTATGATTATGGAAAAAATTGATATATTGTTAACACGTGCTTTTTGTAAATTTACATCATAAGCTATTTAACACGCATCAGATTTTTTAATGATTAAATTAAGGTTAATTAAGAATGCACAGTGATACAAAACGGGGACTTTTAAGCAGAACTTTACAATATTTTACACACAAAAAATTATTGGCTAACAATTTTCAATTAAATCTATTGATCAACAAAATTCAAATGAGTCAATCAATGTTTTGATTAAAATTTTTGTTATTTTTTTTTAACTGTCGAATTACAAATTTTCAACATACCAGATTTTGTTTCGCTTTAATTTATTTGAATAGATTAATTAAAAAATATTCAAATTAATCGGGTTTTATTATTTTTATTGTTGGGAACATATTGGAAAGCAAAAACGATGCATTTTTGGTGATTTTATCATAAGCTTACAATTTATTTGTTAAATCAATCATTATTTTGATTGACTATAAATAAAAAATTGATCAATCTTTTGATCAAAATCGAAAAAAAAAAATGTTGATTGAAAAATTTTTCAATCAATCACCTACAATTTGATGATTGGTATAACAATTTTTTTGATTGGTGAAATTTCAATCAAAAAATTGATTGAATCCGCGTTTTTGTTGATTGAAATTCGTTTCAAATTTTTTTTGTGTAGTTAAGGATTTACAAAATTCAAAAAACAAAAAGATTTTAAGGAGAGGGACAACTTTTTAGTAAAGTTTTTAGGGAAAAGTTTAGTAAAACAGAAAAAAATTTAAACGAATTTCAATCAACAAAAACGCGGATTCAATAAATTTTTTGATTGAAATTCCTTCAATTAAAAAAATTGTTATACCCATCATCAAATTGTAGGTGATTGATTGAAAATTTTTTCAATTAAACATTTTTTCGATTTTGATCAAAAATTTCATCAATTTTTTATTTATAGTCAATCAAAATAATGATTGATTTAACAAATGAATTGTAAGCTTAAAACAAAATTATCAAAAAAAAACCATATTTTTTGCTTTCCAATATGTTGCCAACAATTAAAAAAAGTAAAACCCGATTATTTTCTATATTTTTGAATTAATCTATCCAAATAAATTAAAGCGAAAAAAAATCTGGTTTGTTGAAAATTTGTAATTCGACAGTTAAAGAAAATAACAAAAATTTTGATCAACACAATGATTGACTCAATTAAATTTTCTTGATCAATAGATTTAATTGAAAATTTTTAGCCAATAATTTTTTGTGTGTTATTTTGACTTAATTGTCAAACAACCAATAAAAATTAATAAAACAGATGAACATAAAAAACCCTATGAAGACTTTAAATTTTTCTATTGGAAAAACTCTAAGAATTTTCTATGGGGAAACTCGGATAATTTTTTCTTTTAATTTTTTTCTAGAAGAATTTTTGAATTTTTTTTTTGTTTATTCTGTTAGTACAGATCGAGCATGGGCTCTTATTCTATTTGTTATATGACCATATAATACCCTACACCAGAGTTTCCCGGAATATGGGTCCCATGGACCGATAAGATCTATATTTAGTCAAATCTTTAATAAGTGTAAAAAAAACTCACAAAGCAAATTTGGGTGAAATAGGCTTCTATTTGTTGACAATACTCGGAATGGAGATTTGTGGTGACAAAACAAGTTCACTTGTCCAATTTCGAAAAGATACCTATTATAATACGGTTATTAGAGCCATTTGACCAAAAAGTAAAGAGGACCTTTGTATGGGGGCTAGGTCTAAATATGGATCGATTTTTTCCAACTTCAATAGGCTTCGTCCAAGAGAGGCTTAAGTTTCAAATTTCAAGTCAATTGATTAAAAATTGCGACCTGTATCGTGTTTACACCGTTTACATGGACAGACATAAAGACGGACGGACAAAAAGTGATTCTAAGTCGTTCGATATACTTAAAAGTGGGTCTAGGACCAATATTTCGGGTAGTTACAAACTTCAGCACAAAATCATTATACCCTGTACCACAGTGTGGTGTAGGGTATAAACAAATTTCGGAAAATTTTGCGTCTGTAATTTATCTAACTCTACTCATTTTCATAAATTAATAGGAAAATAAAAAAAAAAATTTGAAAAAAAAATTTCGCGAAAAAAAATTTACGCGAAAAAAATTTTACGCGACAAAAAATTTACGCGAATAATTTTTTTTTTGTATATTCAATAAAGTTTAAATGATAAAAATTCAGCAATTGTCGAAATAATATAAAAAAAAAAAGTTTTTTTACTTAAAAATAAACTAACTTTGAAATGACTGATATTACAATGGGATTTAGTGTACACGAACTAGCTTTATCAGATGGCTATCGTAAATTCAAATCAAACTAACAAGATTTGTATTGAACCAATTTTTTTTTCACGAAAATAAAGATTTTTCGCGAACAAAAAATGTTTTTCGGGAACAAAAAATGTTTTTCGCGAAAAAAATTGTGTTAGTTAAACAGACTTGAATGATTTTAAATTTAAAAATTATCGCAAAAGTTTAAAAATATCGTTTTTATTGTACTAAAGCATCAAAATTTTAAACCGTGAATATCGCGAATAACGCTAACTAAAAAACGACTAGCACCATTGAATTCAGCGTACTCGAATTAAATTTACTAATGAAAGTTATGAAAGAAAAAAAAAATTACTTACGCTCACGTGAACATCGTGACCGTGACTTATTTTTTTCTACATACATGTGCTTGAATGAGCGTGAGCAAAGTAAAATATCGTGCGTGACTAAATTTTTTCTTCCATGAGCGTGCATAATCGTTATTGAAAACGCATTCACGATCCCATCTCTATTTTAAATTTTGTTTAAGTGTTTTTATTACTCATTCGCCCACGTTATATACACCATTATTGAATAAAATTAGTGTAGTGAAATCTTTAACATTTCATTTCTCGAAAACAAGGCAAAACACATCTCTGAAAATTTTAGAACAGATAGAAAATCACTATGGTATGGTGCCCAGCTTATTAAAAAAAAGTGTCAAATTCGTGCACAGTAGAGGTGTCCTTAAAAACGAAAATCACCTTTTTATACCTGGTAGGGTCCTATATTGTTCTTTAGTATCTAAAAATGAGTGAGCCAAAATTTGGGGACAATCGGCTAAAAATAACTCGTGCCGAAAATGGATTGAAGTTTTGGGACATTCTTATAAGAACGAAAAACTCGTTTTTTCTAGTTTTTGGAAAAACATTGGTATTTGAAATTTTTTGTTAAATTTTTTGTGAAATAATATGAAAATGGTACTAAATTACCTTTTCAAAACGACTAATAAAATTAAAATCGGATGAAAAATAAGCATTTTACGCATACATGCCCCAGACCATTGTATGGTTTTTAGAGCCAGAATTTCAAAATTTTCAAAATTTTTAGGCAAAAAAATAGTAAAAATTTAATTTTACTTTATGATCAAATTGAAAACATATTTAAGATTAAAAATAGCAGATATGGTAGTCAAGCTTTTTTTTATTTGGCGCGGGTAGTGATAAAATTTCCGCGGATTCCAAATAAAATGCGTTTTTCTACAATAATTAAGCAAATTTTTGAAAATTTGTGCTCTATTGTGCGGATCGAAGTGTAAAACGTAAATTCTGTAACTTTTGAGAAATCGGATATATGCAGATATTTTGTATTATAGAAATGTATAACGTCTCAAATTTGTCATTTCACCTCGACGAAAAGGGGTTAAAGATGCCCGAATTCTCAAAAAATTTACAGAATTTATGTATTTCACTTCGTATAATACAATACAGAAAATTGTTTCCCATATTTGCTAAATTATTTTCGAAAAACTCATTTTCTTTGGAATCCGCGGAAATTATATCACTACCCACGCCAAATGAAAAAAAAGTTAGACTACCATATCTGTTAGTTTTTATCTATAACATGTATTTAATATAATTATAAAGTAAAATTTATTTTTTTTTATTTTTTTGACTAAAAATTTTGAAATTTTCAAATTTTGGCTTTAAAAACCATGCAATGGTCTGGGGCATGTATGCGTCAAATGCTTATTTTTCATCCGATTTGAATTTCTTTAAGCTTTTTGGAAAGGTAATTTATTGCCATTTTCATATTACTTAACAAAAAAATTAACAAAAAATATCATATACCAATATTTTTCAAAAAACTAGAAAAAACGTGTTTTTTCATCAGATAAGAGTGTGCCAAAACTTCAATCCATTTTCGGCACGAGTTATTTTTATCCGATTGTCTCCAAATTTTGGCTCACTTATTTTTAGATACAAAACTACAATTTAGGACCCTACCACGTATTAAAAAGTGATTTTGAAAAATTACCTTAGTCGTTAGGACACCTTTAGTGCACAGTGTAATTTAAGAAATAAATAAAAATCTGAATTTTCACAAATGACTTTGTAAATTTTTTAATAAACCAATTAAAATTCAGAATAATACAATTGGTACCATTCATAAACCTCAATTTAGAAAACCTCATTTAAAAGTAAAAAAAGAACCTAATGGAAATTCATAAATTAAATAATAAAAAATTTATACAAGTAACTTTGTAAAATTATACAAGTAACTTTGTACAATTATACAAGTAACTATGTAATTTTAGTTTTTTTTATATTTTTTAACTGATTCACTGTATGATTTCATTATTTTCGTATTTGCTAATTTGTTATTTAAATATTTTAAAATAAATTAAAAATAATATTTAAATTAACTTTACTAGTATGGTGCCCAGCTTGTTAAAAAAAAGTGTCAAATTCGAGCACTGTGTAATTTAAGAAATAAAAAAATGTAAAATTACACAAATAAATTTGTAAATTTTTTAATAAACCAATTAAAATTCAGAATAATCCAATTACAATTCATAAAACCTCAATTTAGAAAACTAAAAAAGAACCTAATGGAAATTTATAAATTAATTAATAAAAAAAAATATACAAGTAACTTTGTACAATTATACAAGTAACTTTGTAAAATTATACAAATAACTTTGTACAATTATACAAGTAACTTTGTACAATTATACAAGTAACTTTGTTTTTTTTTTTTTTTTTTAAATTTTATATTTCTCAACTGATTCACTGTATGAATTCATTATTTTCGTATTTGCTAATTTGTTATTTAAATATTTATTTTTTGCCATTTCACATCCTCTTATTTGCCATCTCATTGACAATTGATCTAATTGAATTTTACTACCTTTTTTCTAACACTAGCAAATTTTTTTACATTTTTTCCAACACTAGCAAATGTTTTCTACTATTATTTTATTATTATTTACTTTTCTCAAACAATTACAAAATCCATACACGATCATTTAACATCTTTTTAGTATTTATTATTTTTGTTTGCTGCATTTATTTTTGTAATTGTTGAATAGGTCTCAAGTGTTGCCAACTTGAGTTTGTACATTCAATTTGTTTTTTGAACAAAAAAAAAATATATAAAAAAAATAATAAAATTACAAAATGTTTTAACATTTAAACATATAAAAGTGCACTTGAAATATGAAGTGTTGACAATAACTTTGAGGTAGGTTTTGACGTCAACACACAAATTTTTTATTACCAAATAATAAATGATAAGAAATTATATGGGCAAATTTTTTAGACATTTTTTGTGTTAGTATAATTTATAAGCAGCACAATAAATTGTTTTAAAAATAGTTACAAACCAGACAGCATAAAAAGTAACATTATAATATAAATTGAAAACTATAGTATACTTTTAGGCATTTAAAGAAAAATAAAATAACTTGACGTGAGACAAATAAAGTAGTTAAATTGAAAAAAAGAATATGGGAAACAAAAAAAAAAAAAATTGTCGAATCTAAGACTTTTTCTAGAAAAAATTTTCAGAATTTGAGAAAAAATTATTTCAGAATATGAGTAAACATTTTTTTAGAATCTAAGAAAAACATGTTTTAGACTTTTTCCATAGAAAAACCGGTCTCAGAACTTAAGACTTTTTCTAGGGGAACTGTCAGAATCTGCCATATTTAATTTCACATGAAAAAAATTATTCAAAGACTTTTTCTAGAATTTTTTTTTCAGAATTTAAGGAAAAATTGTTTCAGAACCTCAGTAAAATTTTTTCAGAATCTGATAAAAAAATGTTTAAGACTTTTTCTGTCTCAGAATCTAAGACCTTTTGTATGAAAAACAATGTTCGAATCTGCCATAATTAATTTTATATGATAAAATGATTCTCTTCCATCTACTACACAGTATGGGGGTATACTCACTTTGTCATTCCGTTTGTAACGCATAAAAATATCGGTCGGGGACCCTATAAAGTATATATATTATTAATCTATGATCGATTCTAAGTCGGTGCATGAATGTCCGTCCGTCTGTATAAAACACAATTCAGTCCAAAATAAAAGAGCTAGACCCCTGAAAAAATATGTCTAATGTTCATAGGCCGGTTAAGTTCGGAAATGGGCAAAATCGGGCCAGGGGGAAAAAAGTTCACCCTTAACGAACTAAAAAAAAACTCTTAAAAAACGCAATTTATGCATATTTTTTTGCCATTTTTTTTAAACAAATGAAACCTTTTTGTGTCAGAAGGAGTTTAAACTCCTGCACTTAGACCCAGGGGGCTGGAAAATTTTGTATTTTTCTTCCCTCCCCCTTTTGTGGGCGTGGATTTAAAAAAATCATTAAAATAATGAGAAAATGGTATTAATAAATTGCAAAACGCATAATAAAGAAATTAGTTCAGATTTATCGCGATGGGGAAGGTATCCCCCACAACCCCCACCCGACCCCCTCCAAAAAAAACGACCCTGAATTTTTTTTATATGTTTTAACATGTTGAAGGGTATCCAAGATTCGGCACAGCCGAATTTAACACTCTCACTTGTTAAATAAAACTTTGTAAATAAAACTTTGTTAAATTCGACAGCACTTTTTTTCTCCAATTTTCCAAAAATTTATGAGATTTAGTTGTCAAGATAAGATTACCAAAAGACAAGAGGAAACAAATACTAACAACAGCGACAAACTTTTAGAAGAAAAAAAAAAACACAACGGACATACAACATGTAATTGTTGTCAACATAATGTTGCATGTATTTAGAACAGTGGTCGGCACCCATTGCACGCTGGAGCCGAACACAATCGGTTATTCACATGTATACAACACGAATGTCAACAAACAATCAACAAAGAGCATAAAAAAACAAATATTTTATTCAGTAGCAAGCTTACTTTCTTCAAAGCAGGTTGATGTCGCTTTGTTGAAGAAATACACCAACACATGCATATTTTTATTAAAACACTAATACTTTCATATGCCTCTTTCTGCCGACCACTGATTTAGAAAACCATCAAACACTCAACAACAACATACTACTGTAACAGTGGCTTTAGTTCTCAAATAACATACACTCACAAAAAAAAAAAATTTAACATGAAAACGTATGTTTTGCATGGTGATTTCAAAATGTTTACTTTCAAATAACATTAAATTCAATATATTTATTGAATAATAAAAAAAAAAAAAAAAACTTAACATTATTTTTGTAGTTAAGATCAAACGCCCAAACACACCATTCAATACAAACAAATAACATTTCCATTTTATGTTTTTAGTTTGAGATTTTTATTTTTAATAAGACGTTTAGATGGACTTGGAAATTGTTTGAAAAAAAAAAAAATCTGTTAAATATTTTGGTAGAAAATGTGAGGTACTAAAATGTTTTAACATAAATATGTTAAGACATCAATCTTGCTTTTGAAAATTTTTCTGGTGCTTAATTTTTATTTTTTACATAAAATGTAAGATATACAAATGGTATGACATAAATATGTTTTGACATAAAAATGTTATGCCAGAAATATGTTATGACATGAATATGTTATGCCATAAATATGTTATGATAGAAATATGTTCGGACATAAATATGTTCGGACATAAATATATTAAGACATGCAATTTAAGCAGCCAAATTTAATATTTATTTTGGAATAAAATGTGAGGTACTAAAATGTTTTAACATAAATATGGTTAGACATAATATGTTAGGACATACAACCTGTTTTTGCTAATTTTTATGATGCTAAATTTAATTTTTTTTGTAGTAAATGTAAGATATAAAAATGTTATGACATAAAAATGTTATGACATACATATTTTCAGACATAAATATATTAACACATACAATTTCTGCATCCAAATTTAAAATTTATTTTGGTTTCAAATGGTACTAAAATGTTTTAACATAAATATGTTAGGACATAAATCTTGTTTTTTCAAAAATTTCTGGTGCTAAATTTTATTTTTTTGTAGTAAATGTAAGATATAAAAATGTTATGACATAAATGTTTTGACATAAATATGTTAAGACATACAGTTTTATAATTTTTGTTTTTAAAGTTTTTTTCCTTAGTGGTTTCTGCACCATTTACAAATGTAAGATCTATTAAAAGTCGTATTTTGTAATTCGATAATTGTATTTGTAATTCGATAATTTTAATTATACCCTACACCACTCTGTGGTACAGGGTATATTGAGTTTGTGCTGATGTTTGTAACTACCCGAAATATTGGTCCTAGACCTACCTTCAAGTATACCGATCGACTCAGAATAACTTTTTGAGTCGATTTAGCGATGTCCGTCCGTCCGTCCGTCTGTCCGTCCGTCCGTCCGTCCGTCCGTCCGTCTGTCCATCTATCGGTTTAAGCACGATACAGGTCGCAATTTTCAATCAATTGACCTGAAATTTGAAACTTAAGCATCTTTTGGCCCAAGGACGAAGCCTATTGAAATTGGAGAAAATCGGTCCATGTTAAGACCTAGCCCCCATACAAACGCCCCCTTTGGATTCGGCTTCAATGACTCTAATAACCGTATTATAATAGATATCGCTTTGAAATTCAGCAAGTAATAAAATTTTGTATGCACAAATCACCATTCCAAATTTCAAAGGAATCGGGTCAGTCCTTCTGGTAGTCCCCATACAAACCACCTTCCCGATATTCACATAATTCCCTCAAAATTCATAAAAATGGAAATATTTGATAAAAAATTTATTTTTAGGTGCTAAACGTGTATTTTAGCAACCTTATCAAATCGGAATATAATTGGGCCATTTTGGGACTTAGTCCCCCATATAAAAATTTCGACCGATATTCAGTTAAATTGTTCTATTGACAAAAAAAAATAACCAATTCCACTTAAAATTGATCTGTGTGTGTTTTCTACACTAAATAAAGATCTAACAAAAGACAGATACAATCGGTCCATGTTTGGACTTGGGACCCATTTTCCGGAAAACACTGGTGTAGGGTATCATATGATCGGTCTTGACCGACTATAACTTTCTTACTTGTTTTTGTTTGTATTTTTTTTTTCAATAAAATGTAATTTAAAAGCTCCATTTAAAATGGAAATTCGTAAAAGATCATTTAAAATTCGAAAAAAATACAGGACATAAATATGTTAGGATATAAATATTTTACCCCTCAGCTCAACCTTCTATAATTATATAGACATAAAGCAATAAACATACACAAAACAATAACCAATTCTTTTGTTTGTTGTTATTGTTTTCTGTGTGTTTGTTGTTTTATGTTTACATAATTATGGAAGGTGGAGCTGAGGGGTTAGGGTTTTTACACCATTTACAAATGTAATTTCCATTGGAACATATGAATTTCAACAAATGGAAACTAAAGTGTGTCATTTTTTCTACAACTTTTCATTTTCCTAAGTGTCTGTGTAATTTTTTTTCTTTTAGACCTAAAAACTGTGTGGCGCAAATTTGAGGCCAATCGGATTAAATTAACCCGTATCGCCCGGCGATCAAAGTTTTGGATATTTTAAAATCAAAATAAAAAATATTAATTAAAAAAATAATTAAAGTTGTTATTATTCGACCTTTCCAATTTAAATAAAAAAAAATTCTTCGAGCTCGAGGCCAGTTTTCCTTGTAAATAAATATTCTTTTATTCCATTCCAATATTTCGATTCTTAATATTTAAACAATAAGTTTAAACATTCTTAAAGAGAATCGAAATATTGGAATGGAATAAAAGAATATTTATTTACAAGGAAAAACTGGCCTCGAGCTCGAAGAATTTTTATTAATTAAAAAAATAATAAAAAAATAAATATGTTAAAACAAAAATATGTTAAAAGATAATAAATATGCTTAAATATAAAAATTTTAAAACATAAATCTGTTAAAACATAAATATGTTAAAACCCAAATATGGTACAATATAATAATGTTCTGACATAAAAGTGTTTTAAAATTGTTATGTTATTGTTATGTTCAAAATTTCTACAAAAATATTAAAGGTCAAAAATAAGCCACGCACAAAGGATAAAACAATGTGTAAAGCCATTGTTATGTTAAGACGTTAAAATGTTATGTCATTATAACTTAAAACAAAATATGTGAAAACATTAATATGTTAAAACACATATATTTTAAGACATACATATTTTAAATATGGTAAACATAAATATTGCTAAAATAGACATATTTTATAACCTAAATATGGTAAAACACAAATATGTTAAAACATAAATATGCTAAAACACAAATAAGTTTAAACATAAATATGTTAAAACATATATATATATGTTAAAACATAAATATGTTAAAGCATAAATATGTTCAAAAATAAATAAAACATAAAAAACATAAATATGTTAAAACATATATATGTTAAAACATAAATATGTTAAAACATAAATATGTTAACACATAAATATGCAAAACATAAATATGGTAAAACATAAATATGGTAAAACATAACTATGGTAAAACTTAAATATGGTGAAACATAAATATGGTAAAACATAAATGTGGTAAAACATAAATATGGTAAAACATAAATATGTTAAAACATAAATATGTTAAAACATAAATATGTTAAAACAAAGATATGTTAAAACATAAATATATTAAAACATAAATATGTTAAAACATAAATATGTTAAAACATAAATATGTCGATACATAAATACGTTAAAACACAAATATGTTAAAAGATAAATATGTTAAAACATAAATATGTTAAAACATAAATATGGTAAAACATAAATATGGTAAAACAAAAATATGGTTAAACATAAATATGGTAAAACACAATTATGTTAAAACAAAAATATGTTAAAACATAAATATGTTAAAACATTAATATGTATGTAAAAACCAATGTTGGCAATCGATATCTTTTCAATACCGTTATCCAATTCAAAACCCTTTAAATTGAATACCGGTACCAATACCAATACCGAAACTCAGTTTTGGTATCGGATACCGGTATCCAAAAACCTTTTCCTTCGGTATCGGTACGTACCGGTATTGAAACGGTTTTTTTTTAAAAACCATGTTTTTTACAAAAAAAAAAAAAAATTAATAGAAAGTTTGCAAATTTTTTGGTTTTTGTAAATGAAAAATCGTACTCCAAATGCCTCACCGAAGTCTCATGAAAATCAAAAAATCTTTTGACACCCACATCGTGAATTAAGCAAAAATTTCAAAAAAGGCATGCTTCAACCGCGATGCGGGAGCAAAAGAAAATTATTGATTTTCACGAAATTTTTATGGAGTCATTTTGACTCCCAATAGAAACTTTCTGGACCCCTTTCGTATAGTATAGTTTTTGTGGGGATTTTTATTTAAACCGTGATGTGGGTGTCCAAGGATTTTTTTTGATATTTACAGGACTTCGGGGGAGGCATTTGGAATAATAACAGGAGGTTTTCCACCATAGTATAATTTTTTGAAGTGGCTTAACTCGTAGAAATCGTCCATAAAAGTCCCATAATATGCAAAAAAAAATTGTTTGCAAAATTTTTGAATGTGATCTTGTCTAGACAGGGAAGACCTATTTTTCAAATAGATAACACCAACAAAAAGACTTGGTTGCCTAAAAATAAGATGAAATATGTAATAAGTTGGTGTTTTTTACTTTAACCGCGATGCGGGAGGGAAATACATTTTATGGAGTCATTTTGACACCCAATAGAAACTTATTGGACCCCTTTCAGCTCAAACATAAAAGAAAGGTAAAAATCGATACGGCCTTATATTTATGTCCTAAAGACATAGGATTTAGGAACAAAGCGGTCCAGTGCTTCAAAAGTTATGAGCAAAAGACTGAATTTCGGCAAGGGTTTTTCGCGAATTTTCGAGATAAAAAACGCTAACTTTCGAAAGGCAATCCTGAGGATGCTGAAGCCTGGTTCGTATTAAATTTCAGCCAAATCGGTCCAGTGGGTCAAAAGTTATTAAGAAAACCGTAAATTTCAGATTGGTTTCACCTTAACCTTTAATATCCTGACTTTTTGTTTTGAGCCGAAAAAAATATATGTTATTTATAATATTTTAACTCGCAATTCTAAACAACTTTTGTTCTACGACTTTGTTTATAGGTTACATTTACCTGAACTATGTGAAGAAAACCTGGTTGGACCCTTGCGAATCAATCAGGCACCCGGAAGAGAAAATTTGACCAAAGTCTTTTTCTAACACTTTTTTTTTGTTTTAAACATTCTGAAAATTCAAAAAATTCACGGAACTTTTTTTTTCAGCTTCGATTTCGATATATTTAACACAAGAAATGATTTTTCGGAAAAACGTAATTTCACCAAATTTTTTGGTTTTTTTGAGGTTGGGACACTGTGATTAGCATACGGGTGTCAAAAAAGTGTGCTTCTAAGTGGTGAAAGGCGAAAATGTTAGATATTGTATTAATAAACATTGTTTAAGTCACAGAAGGAAGTTTCAACAAAATTTGTTTAACAAAGTTACCGATTTTTTTGGTTGGTTCCTTGCGGAACCAGTAGGATATTAAGTGTTAAATTCACTTGTTGAAAAAACCGTTAAACCAGCTTTAAAAAAATGATGAGTCAGGAATATTTTTTACAAAGTATTCTTGTCACTAAAACAAAAAACTTACACTCGAAAAAAAATTTACACTAAAAAAATGTCAATTTTTTTTTTTCAAAACTGACTTAAAAAAGTTTTTTACTCAAAATAAAATATTTATAAACAAAATTGTTAATTTGATTCACGTAAGAAAATTAACTATCTCTTTAGAAACGCATTGTGGAGGGTATTGATGGATTCGTCCAAGTCGAATTTAACTTTTCTACTTGCTTTTACAATTTTTTTTAAGTTTTTATACGTTTTTTTATATTTTTAGCATTTTTTCGATAATACCGATACGTACCGGTATTGACGTTTCGGTATCGGTAATACCGTAACTGAATTAACTCTAATACCGTAACCGATACCGATACCGAAATAAATAAAAAAACGATACCAATACCGATATCGATACCGTTATACGTTTCGATTGCCAACCTTGGTAAAAACACAAATATGTTAAAACAAAAATATGTTAGAACATAAATATGTTGCAACATAAATATGTTAAAACATAAATATTTTAAAACACAAATATGTTAAAACATAAATATGTTAAAACAAAGATATGTTAAGACATAAATATGTTAAAACATAAATATGGTTAACCATAAATATGTTAAAACATAAAAAAATATAATATGTTAAAACAAAAATACATAAATATAATAAAACATAAATATGTTAAAAAATAAATATGTCAAAATATAATTATAATAAAATATAAATATGTTAAAACATAAATATGTTAAAACATAAATATGTTGAAACATAAATATGTTAAAACATAAATATATTAAAACATAAATATGTCAAAATATAATTATAATAAAATATAAATACGCCAAACATAAATATGTTAAAACATAAATATGTTAAAACAAAAATATGTTAAAACATAAATATGTTAAAACATAAATATGTTAAAACATAAATATGTTAAAACATAAATATGTTAAAACATAAATATGTTAAAACATAAATATGTTAAAACATAAATATGTTAAAACATAAATATGTTAAAACATAAATATGTTAAAACATAAATATGTTAAAACATAAATATGGTAAAACATAAGTATGGTAAAACATAAATATGTTACAACATAAATATGTTAAAACGCAAATATGTTAAAACATCAATATGTTAAAACATATATATGTTAAAATATCAATATAATAAAACTTATATGGGGCAAAACGCGTCAACGGTCCACACCCAAAAACAAATGTTGTCCGATTCAAGTATAATTTTGGCAAAATATTAGGTTAATGATAGGTAGTATAAATTACAAATATAAAATTTGTTGATGAAATATTGGCAGAGTTACAGGGTTGGGAAGTTTTGATGTTTTTGAAAAGAATATATTTTGGTGAATTTTAATTAACACTTTGATGAAACAAAAATTATAATTTAAAAAACTAATTTTAAAATATTTTTGATGGCCTTTAAAATGGCATTTGTGGTTTTTTTGAAAAAAATAAATTTGACCTTAAAATTCAAGGTCAAAATATTAAGTTGTAATTATCTTATAAGGGTCGCACTTCTAAATTTTTTTCACTAAGCCCATTAGAAAGCTTGACATTTTTCTTAATTTCGGTTTTTTTAAAAAAAATGGTATGTGTGAAACTTTATGAGAAATCAATTTTTTAGGAGTATATGACACTCAAATTGTACTGAAATCGCTTTAATCTGCATATAATAACAACAACAAAAATCAATGCTTAGATAAAGTGTGCGTTGTAAACACACACAACAAACGTTGCACGCATAAAAAATAAAGAAATCAGTACAGTTTGGGTGTTATGTACTCGTAAAAAAATTAATTTCTCATAAAGTATCATACATACCATTTTTTTTAAAAAAACCGAAATTAAAAAAAATTTCAACCTTTCTAGTGGGCTTAGTGAAAAAAATCTAAAAGTGCGACCCTTATAAGATAATTACAATTTAATATTTTGACCTTGAATTTTAAGGTCAAATTTATTTTTTTCAAAAAAAACACAAATGCCATTTTAAAGGCCGTCAAAAATACTTCAAAAGTCGTTTTTAAAATTATAATTTTTGTTTCATCAAAATGTTAAGTAGAATTCACCAAAATATGTTCTTTTCAAAAACATCAAAACTTTCCAACCCTGTAACTCTGCCAATATTTCATCAAAAAATTTTATATTTGTAATTTAGAATACCTATCATTAACCTACTATTTTACCAAAATTATACTTAAATTGGACAACATTTGTTTTTTGGTGTGGACCTTTGACGCGTTTTGCCCCATATATGTTAAAACATAAATATGGCACAACATAAATATGGCAACATAAATATGGTAAAACATAAATGTGTTTAAGCCAGAGACCATAACTGTTATGAGATTTATTGAAAAAGTCAAATATAACTGTTCAAAAATATTTGTTCAAATAAAAATTAAAAATAACAGTTTGAAATGATTTATATAAATATTTGTTCAAAATAACAGAAATAAAAAACTTTTATTTTTTATAACTGTTATTAAAAACTCTTTAAAACTTGAGTTTTTTTTTAAAAACTCGAGTTTTAAAATAAAACAACAATAAACGCATGCAGAAGAATCCTATTGATATCTAATACTTCAATCATTGATTTAAAGATATAAACTTTGATTGATTTTTTTTAATAATAACTGTTATAACAGTTATTTACTCAAATAAATATAAAATAATAGTTATTTTAGATTGTTTGAACAAAAAGGTTTTAATAACTGTTATTTTTTACTGTTATTGAAAAAGTAAAAAAAATAAATGTTATTGCAAATTTTAACACGGGCCATCTCTAAAAGTCTTTTCATATATAAAATACTAAATAAATATGTTAAAACATAAATATGGTAAAACATAAATATGGTAAAACATAAATGTTTTTAAAAATAAATAAAACATAAATATGTTAAAACATAAATATGTTAAAACATAAATATGTTAAAACATAAATATGTTAAAACATAAATATGTTATGTTCATAATTTCGAAAAAAAATCCAATTGAATAATAAAGTTGATATAATTTTGCAATTGAAATCTTGTAATATTAAAATCATTTTAAATCTTCTTCAGTCTAAACACAGTTTACTAGCACATCAACCATTAACAAGAGATCTTATGATCCTTAGTTGACCATAATATGATGGTGACCATAGGAGATCATTTTGAAGTCATAGACTCATTGTCATTGTTTTTTTGTCTTTGGATTTTCTACAAGCTAGTTTTCTTGTATGTATATTGTATTCCCTATATATCTCCTAAGATCTATTCACAGTTCAGTTGTGTTTAGGAGTATTCTTTTACAAAATTTTACACTACCCGAGTAAAAAAGTTTATATATAATTATATTTAATTTAATAAAAATTATGTATAATTAAATATGTTGGATAAAATTAAATAAAATTATATATAGTTTGATAAAATTATATATATTTTTATATCCAATTTTTTTATATAAAATTTTATAAAATTATATCAAATAATATCTAACTTGATAAAATTTTATAAAATTTGGTAAAATTATATATAAAAATTTATATATTATTATATCTGGATTTTCTTTATACATATATTATTTTATAAAATTATACCAAATTATATCTAATTTTTTGTTAAAATTTAGATAAAATTATATTAAATTTGATAAAATTTTATATAAAAAGTTCGGATATAATATAGTTATATATAATTTTATCAAATTATATATAATTTTATCATATTATATATAATTTTATCAAATTATTATAATTTTTTATCAAATTGTATATAATTTTATGCAAATTTCTAAAAACTGAAATCTTTGTATATAATCTTACATAATTATATATAATTTTATCAAATTATATATAATTATATATAAAACTTTTTTACTCGGATTTACATATGTGTACATCGATCTTGTCATCTTAAGGCCATGTTTGTTGTTGTTTTCTAGTGTTGCTGTTGTTATTTGGTTGTTATGTTGTTTTTATATGATTTTAACTAGGATTTTGTCTAATTAGAACATGAGTTTTTACATGTCCATAAAGGTGTTTGTTTTTTGTTGTTCGTAGTATAGTTCAGTTTGGTTTTTATTTTTTCGTTAACTTTTTAATTAATGATGGCTTGTGCCGCTTTTCATGTTATTCTCAATAACATGAAAATACTTTAAATTTATCATACATCTTATCTTATCCTACACTGAATATGTAAATTAGCTTTAGCAGATAATATAGAAAATAATAAGTAATAAGGAAATGAGTTTTTAAATATAAAAATGCTACTTGAATTTTTATTTTTTTTTATTTTTTAGTGCTACATAGATTTGAGATTAATGATGCATTTGAATTTATATACATATAATATTTTGAGAAATTTATGCAGTAAAAATTTTAAGTGCTTAATTTTTCTTCTTTAAAGGGAAATAAATGGTTTATGAAAATAATTTCATTTTTTATGAAACTAAATTCATTTTTTAAATTTAATAGAAACGCAGAAAAATTGATTAATAGAACTGTTAAGCAGGTGGCGCCCAAGCTGGGGCCAGAGTCACGTAAAACTTTCTTTCAGATAAAAATAGAAATTTAGAAAATTTTTGTAATAGAATTTTTAAGCAAGTGGTGCGCCATAAACGGGAAGATTTAAAAACCGTTTCGGTTTAAATTCGGTTTTGATAAGTAATGAAAATTGCTTCAAATAAACTAACAGAAGATTAATAGAATATTCAAAGAAATTTTCTCCAAACAAACATAAGAAATTTTAAAAATTTTACTAATGGAATTTTTAAGCGGGAATTTTTGGCGCCCAAGCGGGATCTGATTATGAGTCAGAAACTGGAAGTTTTCAATAACTAACAAATTCAAAAACCTAGTTTTTATAATTGCGAAACTCGTTGGTTTCGATTTTACTATTGAGTTTTCCAATAACCGAAAAATTCAAAAACCGGGTTTCCAAAATTTCAAGCAAATAAAATTCGGTTTTAATATGTTTTTGGAAAGAAAAATGCTTTAAATAAACTTTCAGAAGACTTATAGAATATTATTGGAAATTTTCATACAAACACAAGAAATTTTACTAGTAAAATGTTTAAACGAATTTGAAATCGAGCCCAAAAGGGATCTAAATCCGAAAACTGGAGTTTTTAAATAAAAATAATGAAAAAAAATACAAAAACTGAGTTTTTATTATTGCCAAACACATCGGTTTCGATTTCTATTCGGTTGTGACAAGTTAAAACTGGCATCAAATAAACTTAGAAATGCGGAAAAATTTATTAATAGAATTTTAAAACTGAAAATGTGACTGAAATAATTTTTAAGCAAAAGGCACCTTAGCAGAGACTAGAGCTAGTTTTGGAAATTTGCTCCAAATAAACTTAGAAATTAAAAAAATTTTACTTATATAACTTTCAAGCAAGTGGCGTCCAAGCAGGTACCAGAGTCTGGAAACTCCAGTTTACTTAAAACGATAACCGATGATTTTTTGGTTTTTGGTTTGAACTGGGTTTTAAAAAGGTTATAGAATATAATTTTTAAGCAAGTGACAAGAGAATTTGAAAAGTAAAATTTTCCGGCAAGTAGCGCCCAAGCAGGACAGGAGTCCAAATCGCTAGGTGGAAACGCAGGAAGAATAGATGACCAAATCGACATAAAATCGATTAAAAATAAATCACACACAAGAGCCAAGGCTAAAGTTTCCTTAACTACCACAAATTTACGAAACGGTTTTTTAAACAAATCGGTTTCGGTTCAAATTCGGTTTTGAAAAGTTAAAAAAATTCACTTTAAATAAACACATAAATTAAAAGCAAAGTGAGAGTGTTAAATTCGGCTGTGCCGAATATTTTTCCCCCTATAACATGTAAAATAATGTAAAAAAAAATATTGTCAGGGGTTTTTTTTTTGGGAGGAGAAAGGGGTTGGTGAAAGGAGTTGTGGCTCCTCTTTCCCCTCGTAATAAATATTGGTAAATTAATTTATTATGATTTTTGCAATAATGTGATACAATTTTATCATTATTAAAACTTTTTTTATATCCACGCCCAAAAAAGGGGCGTGCCAAAAAATTAAATTTTTAAGTCCTCTGTTTCAAGTGCAGAATTTGAACGTCTTCTGACAAAAATTTTTTTTATTTTTTTAACAAAAAAATGGTATTATTACACTAAAAAAAAAAACTGTAAAGTTAGCAAAAAAACACCTGATTTTGAACCTACTAAATTTCTAGTTAATATAACTAAAAATATTTAGTTAACTTCTCGTAGAATGAACGTAGCAAAAAACCGTAACTCTGAAAATTTCGTAACATTTTTATGTACGTATTAACAAAAAAATTAGTTAAATTCAGTTTAACTTTTTGTAAAAAAATTGTAAGTTTGTTAAATATTGATTTTATACACTAACACTTCATTTATTTTTCTTTTTTCCACAGCATTAAGTTCAGCTTAAGTAGAACTTATGAGATTTGCATAGGAGGCTACACAAGAAATTTCTAACATTTTTTCACTTTACAAATATGTTACGAGAAATCCGCAAATGAATTAATAAACTTTCGTAAACTCAGTTTTAAAGTCAACAAAAAAAATTAATTCAAAATTTGTTCAAAATTAGTATTTTCGAAAATTGAACTTAACTAAAAAAAGTAGTTAAAACGCAGATTTTAACTAAAAATTTGCTAAAAAGCCAGTTAACTCGAGTTAAAAAAAAAAAAATTTGTTAACTTTACAGTTTTATTTTTTTGAGTGTAGGGGTTGGTTGTGTTCTTGTTTCCCTCTAGTCCGATATTACCCATTTTTGAAGTTAACCAGCCTATGAACATATTACATATTTGTGCCAAGTTTCAGGAGTCAACCACTTTAAGTTTGGACTGCATCGAGTCCCTGACCGATATTTTGATGCGTTACATACGCAATGACAAAGTTAATTTTTTTTTACTTTGAGCCAATACTCTGGGGATGCCCCTACTAATGGCATGCATTGTGTTGGTATTAGGAAAATATTTGCACCCAAGCATGGGCGAATGCTACGAAATTTTCTCCAGCTTAAAAAAATTAACTAATAGAATTTTCAAGCAAGTGGCGCTCAAGCAGGGACATTAGTTCTAAGCCCGGTTTTTCGAAATAAACTTACAGCATTTTTCAGTAGCGCTCAAGCATATGGCGGCCAAGCAAGGCCCAGAGTTGAGCTAGAAAAAAAAAATTAAAATTAACAAACAGAATTTTCAATTAAGCGGCGCTCCAGCAGGGACTAAAGTTCGAAACCTGTTTTTTCAAAATATAAATTTAGAAAAATTGACGAACAGAATTTTCCAGTGGCGCTCAAGCAGGGCGTAGAGTTAAGTTATGAAATTTGCTCCAGATAAACATACAAATTCAGAAAATTTGACTAAAAGAACTTTTGAGCAGTTGGCGGCACCCAATAAGGGGCCAGAGTTAGGTTAAAATTTTTTTAATAGGATTTTCATAGAAATTAACCTAGAAAATTGGAAAACTTTACCAATATAATTTTAAAACAAGTAACGCCCAATCAAGACCAATAACCGACTAATTTAAAAACCGGTTTTTTTGGGGGGGTTTCGGCGTTCGTAGACAAGCTTTCTGGATCCAACTGCAGGACATTGAAATTTTTCTGACATAAAAATGTATCGTTTGCTAAGCAAAAGTACACAAAACCTATAAAAAATTGTGTTTTTTCAGAGGTTGGTTTAGTTCTTAAAGGGGGAACTTTTTCCCCCCTGATCCGATTTTGCCCATGTTCGAACTTAACCCGCCCAATAATCTTGAACTCAAAAAATTATGTTAGTAAAATCAACTGAAAATGTCAGTTAAAATAACTACTTTGTAAGTTGTTTTGGGGTCAACTACTTTTTCAGTTAAATCAACTAGCAATGTTAGTTATTTTAACTGACAAAAAACAACTGACTTATGTAGTAAAAACTACTTACATTTGTAGTCAAAACAACTAAAATGTAGTAAAAATAAAATAATCAATAAATAATTTTTTTTTTTTCAAAAAATTTGAAGACCTAATTTTTTCAAAGTTTGTTTTTAAAAAAAAAAAAAAGTTGTGAAAAATAAAAAAACGAAAATTTATTTTTATTTTTTGGAAAAAAACTAAAATTAACTACTTTAAATAACTGTAACTACATCATTTTTTGTTAGTTATTCAAAATACTACTTAAAATAATTAACAGAAATAGTTGTTTGATATTTTTCATACAAAAACAACTGAATTTGTAGTTGAAAACAACTAACTACTGTAAAATATACAAACAACTAACATGTAGTAACTTACATAATTTTCTGAGTGTGTCTAAAGGTATGACATGTTGTCTACTTCAGGATTTACAGTAGAAAATCTTTAAGTATAGTCAATCAGAAATAAAAATGAGACGACTTCGAACGTCCACAGACTAGACTAGAAATAGACTAGACAGTATCAGTAACATCACATCGAGAGGCAGTAACAAGATCAGTTAAAATTCGAAAAAAAAAAATATTAAAATTCAAAAAAATCTATTAAAACTCTTAAAAAAATGCTGAAATATGGCAAAATTAAGGCTTGTTAAACATTTGTGATAAAAAATTGCTTTGATAGTTTTCTTGAAATAAAGATTTTAGCAGAAATATTCCTTGAATTATGTCAAATTTCATGGTAGTCAAATGTTTGCTATAATTAAAGCTAAATTTGATGTTGAATTAACAGCAAAAACTTATGTGCTGGTTTTTCTGTCTATTTCAACTTTAACCAAACATTGTTTTTAATTTCCCCCCTTTTAATTACTTCTAACAACACTAAATTTAATTTGAATTAAAATATCCCCTTTTTAAAATCATATCTAATAAACGCCTTTTATGTACTAAATAAAATTGATGTATTTTTATAACAGCACAACATGTGGTGGTACATGCATCGTGCCACAGGAATAAAGAAAGAAAAAAAAAATTAGCTTTTGACAACTTAAAAAGCAATTTTTTTAGCACTGGCTAAAAAAAAAAAACTAAGAAAAAAAGATTTCTTAGCCAAGATGTAAAACGACAACCACTACGACGAATTGTATTATGATTAACATGGCTTGGAGTAAAAAAAAAACATTGTCATTTTCATGCCACAAAAAAAAAAAAAAACACGTACTAAACATGCAACATTAAGAAGAAAGATTAAAAACAAATCTTTATTAACTATTTATAGTTCTATGGCATAATATTGCATATGAACGTATGAATAAGTTTCAGAAAAAAATATGAAAACTTTTTAAGATAAAGTTAAGACTCAAAAGACTCTAGTTAAAGTAAACACTAAATGAAGCAGTTCTAGACATTCGTGTCAGTTTAGTAATGATTTGTTTTCAATTATTGTTACATATAAAATTTGTTAAAATTTAAGTTTAATCTTAGATTTGTAACAAATTTATTATAAGGCAATAATTGTTTGTTTTTTTTCTACAAAATCAAGATTTTTCTTTAGAAACATTTCATTATCAAATTTCATGTTTTTAAGCGAATTTTATAAAAAAGGGAATATTTTATAATCAACTGATGCCGAAATATTTTTTACTTTACTCGTTTTGATAAAATAAATATTATGAATTATGTCAAATTTCATGGTAGTGATATGTATGCTATAAATAAAACAATTTCTGATATTGAATTAATGGCAAACACTCACTTGCTTAGATTCTTTGTCTTAAATAGTGTTTTTTTATAAAAAAAAATGTAAAATTTCATGTTTGTCTTAAAAAAAGTACTACAAATTTTTATAATGATATTTTTAGCTATATTTTTGTGTTTTAGCTATATTTTATGTTTGGGTTTAATTGAATAATTTTTTAAATTAATTCAGTTATGTCAGAATTTATATTGGGTTAAAAATATTTTCTATTTCACTATTTCTTTAAATTATGTCAAATTTCATGTTTGTACAATGTTACCTATCAGCTGCACCTGCCGTAACTATGAAATTATGTCAAATTTCATGTTTGTAACCAATTTTACTAAAAAAGGGAATATTTGGTAATGAAATGATGCCAAAATATTTTTTACTTTACTCGTTTTGCTAAAATAAATATTTTGCATTGTGTCAAATTTCATGGTAGCGATATGTGTGCAATAAATAAAGCAATTTATGATATTAAATTGATGGCAAACACTTACTTGCATTGCTTCTTTGTTTTAAAATAGTTTTTTTTTTTTTTGGAAAAAAAATATGTCAAATTTCATGTTTCAAAATCAAGATTTTTCTTTAGAAACATTTCTTTAAATTATGTCAAATTTCATGTTTGTAAGCGAATTTAATAAAAAAGGGAATATTTGATAATGAAATGATGCCGAAATATTTTTTACTTTACTCGTTTTGATAAAATAAATATTTTGAATTATGTCAAATTTCATGGTAGTGATATGTATGCTATAAATAAAGCAAATTTTGATATTAAATTGATGGCAAACACTTACTTGCATTGCTTCTTTGTTTTAAAATAGTTTTTTTTATAAAAAAAAATATGTCAAATTTCATGTTTGTCTTAAAAAAAGTACTAAAAATATAAATATAGCTGCACCTGCCATAATTATGTAGACACAAAAAAAACAAACACACACAAAACAATAACATTTTTTTTTATTTTGGTTTTATTGTTTTGTGTGTGTTTGTTGCTTTATGTTTACATAATTATGGAAGGTGTAGCTGAGGGGTATGCAGTAAAAAAAAACAATATTTTATCCAAATATTTAAAGGCGAAATACTTTTTGCTTTGCTTATTTTACTAAAATCATAATTTTTCAATTATGTCAAATTTCATGGTAGTCATTTTTTTTTTAAATAAAGCAATATTTGATATTATTGATAGCAACAACTTTTTTTTTTTTGTTCGCGAAATTAAATTATGTCAAATTTCATCGCATTGATATTATATTGGTAGCAGCAACTTATTTTTTGCTTGTGAAATTTAATTATGTCAAATTTCATGGTAGTTTTTTTGTTTTTAAAAAAGAAATATTTTATATTCAATTGATGACAAAACTTAATGTCAAATTTCATGTTTGTCTTAAATAAAGCAACATTACGAAATTGAAAAATCCGATTTGCTTTTATTTGTTTCTGGCAAAATTTTTTTCAGTTCTGTCAAAATTGATGTTTGTGTTTAATAAACTAATATTTTACTGTAATGATGGCAACAATTTTTTTTCTTAAAAAAATTTGCTTTGTTAGTTAAAAAATATTTTCTATATAAAAATTTCTTTGAATTATGTCAAATTTCATGTTTATACAACGTATGATATAAATTAAGCAATATTTTGTAAAAATAATTAAGGCGAAATTTATTTTGCTTTGCTCGTTTTACTAAAATTATATCTATAAAAACATTATTTATATTATGTCAAATTTCATGGTAGTAATTTTTTTATAAATAAAGAAATATTTAATATTATATTGATGGCAATAACTAATATTCTTAACTAGCGAAATTAATTTATGTCAAATTTTATGGTAGTTCAACTGATGGCAAAATTTATTTCAATTGATCATTTTCCTCAAAATACTTAAATACTTTTCTATAAAAACATTCTTTGAACTACTTTGTCAAATTTCATGTTTGTCTTATATCACAGCGCAACACGATCTTAGATGGGACAAAAAAAAAGTATACCATTAGAAGACCAAAACAACGAAGGGTTTTAAAAATGTAATGTTACGAGTAATAGAAGTCTTCAGTGAAATTTATTGGCGTTTCTATGCCTAGAAAATGTTAATCCTCTATCTCCCGTTTTAAAGGGTCCTTTTAGTCCCATTTTAAAATATTCTCATAAAACTTAACAAAGGCATGCGTTAAAAGGGTTAAAAATATTCTACAAAAATTTTCTGCATCAAATTTCAATAAAGGGTTTCAAAGAAAAAAAGTTCGTGCGAAATATGGAAAATTACCTATTTTTGAGCACCATGTTCTCCTAAGGTAGTAATAGCAGTATCAATCATTACTTCAGTTTTTGGATGGTTTCTTTGACTTAGTGGTGGCAGCATCTTCTTTGCCTTTTTCTCGGCAGCTGGAGTAGCAGTAACTCGACTTACAACAACAGCAAGATCTGAAATGATTATTGTTTTTCCTTTGAACACTTTAAATAAATTTTTTAGAGTATAACACAGACCTTTTTTTCCAGCATTTAGTTTGACTTGAGTAGAACGAATGAGAATTGCGTAGTAGTCTACACAAGAAATTTCTACCATTTTTAGGTAGAACTTGTTAAAAAATGCTACTAATATATATTTTTTTTAATTTTTAATTATTTTCACAAATATTTAAAAAAAAAAATAAACCTTTGGTTATTTTGGTAGTTTATATATAATTATATATAATTTGATAAAATTATATCAAATTATATATAATTATATAAAAAGGTTAAATTCTTGAAAAAGTTGAATAAAATTATATAAAATTATATATAATTTGATAAAATTATATATAATTTTATCCAGGATTTGGTGGATATAATTATATAAAATTATATCAAATTATATATAATTTAATAAAATTTTATATAATTTGAAAAAAATATTTTTCTATAACAACATTCTTTGAATTATGTCAAATTTCATGTTTTTGCTAAGGGAAACAAGAAAAAAATTTATTATGTAAGATTTCATGTTTGTTTCAAAAAGAGATATTTTTTTCGTAAATAAAAATATTTTTCTATAACAACATTATTTTATGTCAAAATTTCATGTTTGTGCTAAGTAAATCAGAATAATTTTTTTTTTTTTCGTAAATAAAAATATTTTTCTATGACAACATTTTTTAAATTTTGTCAAATTTCATGTTTGTGCTAAGAGAAATAAAAAAACAAAAACTATTATGTAAAATTTCATGTTTGTTTCAAAAAGAGAAATTTTTTTTCGAAAATAAAAATATTTTTCTATATTTTTCTAAATTATGTCAAATTTCATGTTTGTGCTAAGTAAATCAGAAAAAAAACTTTTTTTTCATAAATAGAAATATTTTTCTATAAGATTGTTCTTTAAAATATGTCAAATTTCATGTTTGTGCTAAGGAAAATAAGAAAAAAAACTTTTTAATATGTCAAATTTCATGTTTGTGCTAAGGGATATAAGAAAAAAAACTTTTTAATATGTCAAATTTCATGTTTGTTTCAAAAAGAGACAGTTTTTCCCAAATACAAATATTTTTCAATAACAACATTCTGTAAATTATGTCAAATTTCATGTTTGTGCTAAATAAATCTGAAAAAAAAACTGTTTATTATGTCAAATTTAATATTAGTTTCAAATTAAGACATTTTTGTGAATAAAGTGATATTTGATATATATGTATATAATGAAGGAACAACTTACCCCCTGGAGGCTTTTCTGAAAAGATAAAAATAAAATAAAATATATTAATTTTTGTATTATGTCAAATTTCATGTTTGTTGAAAATTAAAAACATATTTCTTTAAATTATCACCTAAATTTATTTGCTTAGCTCGTTTTCTTTATTGAACGACTACTTTTTAATAAAATGCATTGAATTATGTCAAATTTCATGTTTGTCAAATTTATATTAACAAATTAATGTCATACCTCGGTATATTTAAGCAAGTGTATATCATATAAATTAATAACAAAAAACTTACGGTTTAATAAAGATCTGTCAAATTTTATGTTATATGCAATTTTTATGTTACATAAATCTTGACATAAGGCAATTGCGAAGACATTTAATTGCTTTGATATTGATACAGGAAATATTTATATGTGTCAAATTTCATGTTTGTAAGCAAATTTTATTAAAAAAAGGGAATATTTGATAATAAAATCATGCCAAACTATTTTTCACTTTACTTGTTTTACTAAAATAAAAATTTTGAATTATGTCAAATTTCATGGTAGTGATGTGTATGCTATAAATAAAGCAATTTATGATATTTATTTAATGGTAAACACCATCAATAGTCAAACTTCTTTGCCTTAAAATAGTTTTTTTTATAAAAACATTTTTTAAACTTTGTCAAATTTCATGTTTGTCTTAAAAACAATAGTATTTATTATGAGCTTGAAATTATTTAAAAAAATATTTGCTTTGCTCTATTTAACAAAAATGTCTCAACAATATTTTCAGCTATGTCAAATTTCATGTTTGTGTTTAATTGACCAATTGTTTTTTAAATAATCATGACAAAAATATGTTTTCTAAAAAAAACTTTTATTTACAAACATTTTAATAAAATTCCGTGTTTGCCAATGAAAAAAACAAAATTTTTTTTCTATATACATATTCGATTAGAGTTTTATTCTAGTTCGAGGCCCAAAAATATTTCTATTTATGATATTGTCATAATAGAGTATTTTTAATTTATTGCTTTAAAAAAGTTACTATCTCATAGTATGTCTGTACTGATCAGTTTCATCCCCACTAAAGGAATCTTCAGCAGACTTTAGAGAATCATCGTTGGTCAATCAAACATCAAACCAGACATAATATTTGATATATTTCCCAAGTTATATGAGAAGTACTATTATGAAGGTCCGAAATCTGTTTTCCAACAAAAATAACTCTTTTAAAGCAAAAATTGTATATATTAAATCACCGTCGGTAACTATTAATATATGTGTTGCTGTTATTTTACAATAACAACAGTGCCTAACCAAACAATAGTGTTGGTAGGATAAGTCGTACTAAACTTTGTGTTAAATGTTTTTTTATTTTTAGTACCAAAAGGTACATAAAAATAAAACGTATTTATTCGGCCTTTATATATGTATATATATTCGATTAGAGTTTTATTCTAGTTCGAGGCCCAAAAATATTTCTATTTATGATATTGTCATAATAGAGTATTTTTAATTTATTGCTTTAAAAAAGTTACTATCTCATAGTATGTCTGTACTGATCAGTTTCATCCCCACTAAAGGAATCTTTAGCAGACTTTAGAGAATCATCGTTGGTCAATCAAACATCAAACCAGACATAATATTTGATATATTTCCCAAGTTATATGAGAAGTACTATTATGAAGGTCCGAAATCTGTTTTCCAACAAAAATAACTCTTTTAAAGCAAAAATTGTATATATTAAATCACCGTCGGTAACTATTAATATATGTGTTGCTGTTATTTTACAATAACAACAGTGCCTAACCAAACAATAGTGTTGGTAGGATAAGTCGTACTAAACTTTGTGTTAAATGTTGTTTTTTTATTTTTAGTACCAAAAGGTACATAAAAATAAAACGTATTTATTCGGCCTTTATATATGTATATATATTCGATTAGAGTTTTATTCTAGTTCGAGGCCCAAACTAGAATAAAACTCTAATCGAATATATATACATATATAAAGGCCGAATAAATACGTTTTATTTTTATGTACCTTTTGGTACTAAAAATAAAAAAACAACATTTAACACAAAGTTTAGTACGACTTATCCTACCAACACTATTGTTTGGTTAGGCACTGTTGTTATTGTAAAATAACAGCAACACATATATTAATAGTTACCGACGGTGATTTAATATATACAATTTTTGCTTTAAAAGAGTTATTTTTGTTGGAAAACAGATTTCGGACCTTCATAATAGTACTTCTCATATAACTTGGGAAATATATCAAATATTATGTCTGGTTTGATGTTTGATTGACCAACGATGATTCTCTAAAGTCTGCTGAAGATTCCTTTAGTGGGGATGAAACTGATCAGTACAGACATACTATGAGATAGTAACTTTTTTAAAGCAATAAATTAAAAATACTCTATTATGACAATATCATAAATAGAAATATTTTTGGGCCTCGAACTAGAATAAAACTCTAATCGAATATATATACATATATAAAGGCCGAATAAATACGTTTTATTTTTATGTACCTTTTGGTACTAAAAATAAAAAAACAACATTTAACACAAAGTTTAGTACGACTTATCCTACCAACACTATTGTTTGGTTAGGCACTGTTGTTATTGTAAAATAACAGCAACACATATATTAATAGTTACCGACGGTGATTTAATATATACAATTTTTGCTTTAAAAGAGTTATTTTTGTTGGAAAACAGATTTCGGACCTTCATAATAGTACTTCTCATATAACTTGGGAAATATATCAAATATTATGTCTGGTTTGATGTTTGATTGACCAACGATGATTCTCTAAAGTCTGCTGAAGATTCCTTTAGTGGGGATGAAACTGATCAGTACAGACATACTATGAGATAGTAACTTTTTTAAAGCAATAAATTAAAAATACTCTATTATGACAATATCATAAATAGAAATATTTTTGGGCCTCGAACTAGAATAAAACTCTAATCGAATATATATACATATATAAAGGCCGAATAAATACGTTTTATTTTTATGTACCTTTTGGTACTAAAAATAAAAAAACAACATTTAAAATTTTTTTTCCTTAAATAAAAATTTTGAATTATATCAAATTTCATGGTAGTGATGTGTATGCTATAAAAAAAAGCAATTTATGATATTCAATTAATGGCAAACACTTATTTGCTTTGAATCTTTGCCTAAAAATATATTTTTTTTATAAAAACATTCCTTAAAATATGTCAAATTTCATGTTTGTCTTAAAAAAAAGTAAATAAAATGTTGATTTTAAATAAGTTGTTGATTTTTGTAAAAAAAAGTAATATTTATTATAAGATTGATATAATTTAAAAAAATATTATTTGCTTTTCTCTGTTAAAAAAAAATCTATACAATATTTTCAGTTATGTCAAATTTCATGCTTGGGTTTAATTGACCAATTTTTTAAATCGATCATGCCAAAAAGGCGTATTCTAAAAAATCCTTTCTATGCAAACGTTTTAACGAAATTCCGTGTTTACATTAACAGAAAAAAAATGTTTGTCTCAAAAATAAAGATTTTGAATTATGTCAAATTTCATGGTAGTGCAAATTAGAAAATTTATGATATTGAATTGATGAAAAACACTAATTTGTCTTGCTTCTTTGGATAAAATGAGTTTTTTTTTATATAAAATCAAAAAGGTGACTTTGTCAAATTTCATGTTTGTATTTATTAAAGGCAATATTTATTAAGAGACTTGAATAACTAAAAAAAAAATATTTATTGCTGTGCTCTGTTCAAAAAAATATTTTTACAAAATTTTCAGTTATGTCAAATTAATAAAATTCTATATTTGCCTTAAATGAAGCAATATTTTTTTATATACCAACAAACATTTTTTGTATGATGTCAAATTTCATATTTGTAAAATTTATGATATACAGAAAGAAATATTTTTTATAGATATGCTATTTTCGTTTTCTTTCAAAAAACAATTTTCCATAATATTTTTTTCTGTAAATATGTCAAATTTCATGTTTGTCAAACGAAAGTTATAAAAAAGCGATATTAGATGACAAAAAAAGTTTCACCTGTTCATTTTCCAAAAAAAATATGTCAAATTTTATGGTAGTCAACATTTTCACTCTGCTCTTTTTTCTAAAATAAAGATTTTATATTATGTCAAATTTCATGGTAGTCAAATATATGCTATAAATATGAAAAAAAGTCTTGGCATAAGCCAATTTCGAGGACAAATAATTGCACATTTCATTCCTTAGGGCATTTAAAATTCGTTTTAAACTAACAATTTCACTCTGATTACATTTTATCTTAAATTTTTTTATAATTTTTACAAAAAAGTTTCACATGTTCGTTTCTTAAAAAAAAAAGATTTTGAATTATGTCAAATTTTATGGTAGTAAAATTTTTACTCTGTTCTTTTTCCTTAAATAAAGATTTTGAATTATGTAAAATTTCATGGTAGTCAACATTTTCACTCTGTTCTCTTTGCTAAAATCAAGATTTTGAATTATGTCAAATTTCATGGTAGTCAAATTAATGCTATAAATATCAAAGAAGCTTGATATAAGCCAACTACAAACACACATAATTGCTTTGTGTCAAATTTCATTTCTTAGCGCATTAAAAATTCGTTTTAAACTAACAATTTCACTCTGATTACATTTTATCTTAAATTTATTTATAATTTCTTATGATTTAATGTCTTCGACTTACATTTGAACTATTTGTTGTCTGAAACAAAGTTGTTAATTTAAACTACTGATCGTTCGTTCATTAGTCTAGTTGTTCAATACTATTTGTTGTCAATGTAGTAAAATGATTTGTTGGTATTTGTTTTTTTTTTGATTTTTTTTTCATTTTTGAATTGCTATAGAATTAATTGGTGTTGATGTTTGATAAGAACCGTAAACACAAATGACAGTTTGCATGCCCCTTTGATGATGCAAATGATGATGATGACGCTGACAACGGTTTGCTGATGCTGATGATGTTGTTAATGTAAATATTTTTACATGGGTATAATCGAGTATTTAGATATAATATATATGGATTTTATGTGTAAAAACTTTTTTATGAATTGTTAATTGCTTTTGGGGGGATGTCATCAATAAATTCCTACTCAACTGGTTGTTGTATTTGGTTTTGTAATCAGTATAAATGTGGTAAAAAGTTATAAAAACTTAAGTCAGAATAGGCGACAATGTGTTGAATAACATAGAATTTTACATTAACACAAATGTAGATGTAAATAAGGATAATGACATATACACAGACATGAAATTGGTCATAAAATAGACCTGCAGCAATATAATTTAGTAAATAAATAATCGAGCTCGAGGCCTTAATTTATATAATTTTCATTTAGCAATATTTGATCATTTTTTTTCGCTCGTTTTTTTTAAATTTAGATTTTTATGTATTGTTTCAATTATGTCAAATTTCATGGTAGTTAAATTTAGTTATAAATAAAACAATATTTGATGGAAAAACCTAATTGGCTTTGCTCGTTTTTCCTTAAACAATTTATTTTTATAAACACGTTCTAAGAAATATGTCAAATTTCATGTTAGTCTTAAATAAAGCAATATTACGTGTTAAACCAATTGCAAAATCCTTTATCTTTTGCTCGTTTTTTCTTCAATTGAGCAATATTTTATAAAAAAAAAAATTATTAAAATAAAAGTTTTAAATTCAGTCAAATTTCATGGTAGTCAAATTTCATGGTAGTCAAATTTCATGGTAGTCAAATTTCATGGTAGTCAAATTTAAGCTATAAATTAAGCTACATATATTTTATATTCCATTGAAAACAACTATTAAGTTGCTTTGCTCGATTACCAAAAAACAGTTTTCTTAAAAAAAATTCTTTGAACTATGTCAAATTTCATGGTTGTGTTAAATAAAGTAATATGCTGATATTAAAAGATATGTTAAAAAATTCTGTGAATTATGTTAAATTTCATAGTAGTCCAACTTCAGCCATGTTTTGAATTAAAATGTTCGTAAAAATTTTTTGCTTTGTCCGGTTTCCTTAAAACAACAAAAATCTATGAAAAACATGTTTTTAATTATGTCAAATTTCATGTTTATCTTAAATATAGCAATATTACATGTTAAATCAATTTCAAAATACTTTATCTTTTGCTAATTTTTCTTCAATAAAGCAATATTTGATTAAAAAGGCAACTAAAATAAAAAATTTAAATTATGTCAAATTTCATGGTAGTCAAATTAAAGCTAAAAACAAAGCTATATTTGATATTTTATTGATAACAACAATTAATTAGCTTTGCTCATTTACCAGAAAACAGTTTTCTTAAAAAAATTTCTTTGAACTATGTCAAATTTCATGTTTGTGTTAAATAAAGCAATTTACCGATATTGAAATAATTTCAAACCCTTCTATAGCAAACTTATGATTTTAATAAAACAATGAAAAAAACTTTTTAACTGTGACCTTTAATACCGGAAAATTCTTTGAATTATGTCAAATTCCATGGTATTCAAATTGCAGACATAATTAATGTATAATTGTTGGTAAATTCTTATTTGCTTTGCCACCGGTCACCAAAATTCATTTCATATTCATCAACATAAAAGAAATCTATAAAAAAAACATTTATGAATTATGTCAAATTTCATGTTTGTCTTAAATAAAGTAACATTATAAATTTAAATAGTTGCAAGATCGTCAATCTTTTTTTCAGTTTTCTTTAATTAAACAATATTTGATAACAAAAATTATCAAAAACAAAAATTTCGAATTATGTCAAATTTCATGGTACACCGATTACAGCCATGTTTCGTATTAAATTGTTGGTAAAAACTTATTTGCTTGCCCGATTTCCTCAAAACGAAAAAAAATCTATGAAAAATATTTTTAAATAATTTCAAATTGCAATCTATGAAAAATATTTTTAAATTATGTCAAATTTCATGTTTGTCCTACATAAAGCAATATTATGTATTAAAATAATTGCAAAATTCTTTATATTTTGCTTATATTTCTTCAATTAAGCAATATTTGATTCAAAAAGTGATTAAATTAAAAATGTTGAATTATGTCAAATTTCATGGTAGTCAAATTTAAGCTATAAACAAAGCTATATTTTATATTGCATTGATGGCAACAATTAATTAGCTTTGTTCGTTTACCAAAAAACAGTTTTCCATACAAACATTTTTTGAACAATGTCAAATTTCATGGTTGTGTTAAATGCAGCAATATGCTGATATTGTAATAATTTCAAACTCATTTTTAGCAAAATTTTGAGTTTAATAAAGCAATGACGACAAACAATTTTTTACTTTTTTAATGCTGAAAAAAACTTTGAATAATGTCAAATTCCATGGTAGTCAAATTGCAGACATAATTTACGTTAAATTGTTGGTAAATACTTATTTGCTTTGCCACCGGGCATCAAAATTCATTTCATATTCATCAACATAAAATAAATCTATAAAAAAAAACATTTTTCAATTATGTCAAATTTCATGTTTGTCTTAAAAAAAGTAACATTTTATATTTAAATAGTTGCAAGATCCTCAATAATTTTTTCAGTTTTCTTTAATTAAGCAATATGTATGGTACACAGATTATAGCCATGTTTCATATTAAATTGTTAGTAAAAACTTATTTGCTTGCCAGATTTCCTCAAAACGAAAAAAAATCTATGAAAAGTATTTTAAAATTTTGTCAAATTTCATGTTTGTCCTAAATAAAGCAATATTATGTATTAAAATAATTGCAATTTTTTTTGCCTTTTGCTTATATTTCTTCAATTAAGCAATATTTGATTAAAAAAATTATTAAATTAAAAATGTTGAATTATGTCAAATTTTATGGTAGTCAAATTTAAGCTATAAACAAAGCTATAATATATATTTTACTAATGGCAACAATTAATTTGCTTTACTCGTTTACCAAAAAACAGTTTTCTTTAAAAAAATTCTTTGAATTTTGTCAAATTTCATGGTTGTGCTACATAAAGTAATATGCTGATACTAAAATAATTCAAACTTATGATTTTAATAAAGCAATGATGACAAACAATATTTTACTGTGGCTTTTAATGCTGAAAAATTCTTTGAATTATGTCAAATTTCATGGTAGTCATATTGCAGTCATAATTTATGTTGAATTGTTGGTAACAAATTGTTTGCTTGTCCGGTTTCCTCAAAACAAAAAAAAATCTATGAAAAACATTTTTGAATTGTGTCAAATTTCATGTTTCTCTTAAATAAAGCAATAATATGTATTAAAATAATTGAAAAATCTTATTCACTTTGCTCTTTTTGCTTTGTTAGAAAATAAAGCAGTAATTGATAAAATATTATTTATTAAATTTAAAATTTTAAATTATGTCAAATTTCATGGTAGTCCATAATTAAGCTATAAGCAAACCATATTTGATATTTTGCTTTGCCCATTTTCTATAAAACAACAAAAATCTATAAAAAAAACATTTTTTTTAAATATTGTCAAATTTCATGTTTATATTAATAAAGCAATATTATCAATATTATTATAAAAAAAATAATTGAAAGATCATTTACTTTTTTTATATATTCGATAAAAAATGTATTAAAATAAAAATTTTTAATTACCCTAGTAAAAATGATTTTGTATATATTCATGTATAAATTGATACAAATGTATCTAATTTTACATAAAAATATCTAATCACATAAAATTATATAAAAAAATACTCAGATAAGACCAAAATTCGTATCAAATTTTATAAAATTTTATCTGGGGTTATATCAAATTTTATATAATTTGATACGAAATTTGGTCTTATCTGATTGATTTTTTATATAATTAAATATAATGAGATCTACATATGTATAAAATTATATATTTGTATCAATGTATACATGGCTATATACGAAATCATTTTTACTAGGGTATGTCAAATTTCATGGTAGTCAAATTTAAGCTATATTCTAAACTAGCTATTAAAAAAAGATTTTTTTATAGAAAAATTCTCTAAATTGAATCTGTCAAATTTTATATTCGTTAAGCAATCACGATTTTATGTTAAAAAATTCTGTAAATTCTGTCAAATTTCATATTAGTCAAATTCCAGCCATAATTTATGTTATATTATTCACTTTTTTGTCATAACCCATTTTGACTTGCCACCACAGCTGTACTTCTTTAAAGTTTTTTTTTTTGTATTTCTCAGACATGAATACTTGATTGATGTCATTTTGGTATGAATTTGTAGCTTGTATGATTTATTATTTCTTAATAAACTGTGCATGTTTCTTATCATTTAGTGTAGAAAAACAGCCGCAAAATTGTAGACGAAAAAAAGAGGAAGTGTAATGATATGATAGGAAAATTTTGCAATGGTATATAAAGTTTTAAGACACTTTATTAAAATAAAAAAATGATTGAAAGAAAACGAAGGTATTTTTAAAGTAGTGATGTAGAAAAATAAAGTAAATGGATAAAAAAATGGCATAGAAAGATGGGGAAAATCATAAACTGGAAGAATTTCATCATATTTCAGTTTCTTTTTTTTCTTAGTGTAGACACTGTCTGTTAAGCAATATACAACACCTCGTCTATATTAGCAATTGCAATTACCATCACGATGGCAATTAAATAAAATTAAAAAAAAAAAAATTGACGTTTACTTTTAAAATTTTTTTTAGTGTAGACACGTCTGTTATACAACGGATAACCCCCCGACTATATTAGCAATTACCATTACGACGGCAATTTTTTTTTTTTTTTTTGTCAATATCAATTCAATATCAATTTTGACTCGATGGTAAGCCATGGTGACCAATTTCGTTTCTGTATTTAATTGCGACCAATCTACGTCTGTTAGACAATGTAAAACACCCCGACTATATTAGCAATTACCATTACGATGGCAATATAAGATCAATTTTGACTCGATGGTAAGCCATGGTTGCCAATTTTGTTTCGGTATTTGATTGCGACCAATCTACGTCTGTTAGACAATGTATAACACCCCGACTATATTAGCAATTACCATTACGATGGCAATTTAATACCAAATTTTGACTCGATGGTAAGCCATGGTTGCCAATGTCGTTTCGGTATTTGATTGCGACCAATCTACGTCTGTTAGTTAATGTATAATACCCCGACTATATTAGCAATAACCATTACGATGTCAATTTAATATCAATTTTGACTCGATGGTAAGCCATGGTTGCCAATTTCGTTTCGGTATTTGATTGCGACGAATCTACGTTTGTTATACAACGTATAACACCCCGACTATATTAGCAATTACCATTACGATGCCAATTTTATATCAATTTTGACCCGATGGTAAGCCATGGTTGCCAATTTCGTTTCGGTATTTGATTGCGACCAATCTACGTCTGTTAGATAATGTATAACACCCCGACTATATTAGCAATTACCATTACGATGTCAATTTAATATCAATTTTGAGTCGATGGTAAGCCATGGTTGCCAATTTCGTTTTGGTATTTGATTGCGACCAATCTACGTTTGTTACACAATGTATAACACCCCGACTATATTAGCAATTACCACTACGATGGCAATATAATATCAATTTTGACTCGATTGTAAGCCATGGTTGTCAATTTCGTTTCGGTATTTGATTGCCACCAATCACCGTCTGTTAGACAATGTATATCACCCCGACTATATTAGCAATTACCATTACGATGGCAATTTAATATCAATTTTGACTCGATGGTCAGCTATGGTTTGCCAATTTCGTTTCGGTATTTGATTGCGACCAATCTACGTCTGTTAGACAATGTATAACACCCCAACTATATTAGCAATTAGCATTACGATGGAAATTTAATATCAATTTTGACTCGATGGTAAGCCATGGTTGCCAATTTCGTTTCGGTATTTGATTGCGACCAATCTACGTCTGTAAGTCAATGTATAACACCCCGACTATATTAGCAATTACCATTACGACGGCAATTTAATATCAATTTTGAATCGATGGTAAGCCATGGTTGCCAATTTCGTTTCGGTATTTAATTGCGACCAATCTACGTCTGTTAGACAATGTGTAACACCCCGACTATAGTAGCAATTACCATTACGATCGCAATTTAATATCAATTTTGACTAGATGGTAGCCTATGGTTGCCAATTTCGTTTCGGTATTTGATTGCGACCAATCTGTTACACAATGTATAGCACCCCGACTATATTAGCAATTACCATTACGATGGCAATTTAATATCAATTTTAATTCGATGGTAAGCCATGGTTGCCAATTTCGTTTCGGTATTTGATTGCGAGATTTACTTTTAACAATACCATCAATTACAAAAAAAAAGCTGTCTACATTAGAGGTCAAATCGTTGGGGAAAATCATAAAATGGAAGAAAAAATTTTTGATCAGATATCACTTTAAATTTTTTTTTAGTGTAGACACTGTCTGTTAGACAAGATATAACACCCGGTCTATATTAGCAACTGCCATTACAAGCACGGTGGCAATTTAATGTCAAATTTGACGTTTGCGAACGCCAAACCCAATGGTAAGCGATGGTTGTTTTGTTATGGAATTTGGTTGCAACCAATTTATGGTAAACCATTAATTATAAAAAAACCGTCTACATTAGAGATCTAATTGTTGGGGAAAATCATAAACTGGAAGAAAAATTATTCATTATATTTCAGTTTCACTTTTACGAAAATTTTTTAGTATACATACTATCTGTTAGATCAGATATAATACCCCGTCTATATTAGCAACTGTCATTACCAGCACCATGGCAGTTTAATGTCAAATTTGACGTTTGCGATTGTCAAAATCGATGGTAAGCCATGGTTGCCAATTTCGTTTCGGTATTCGGTATTATCAATTACAAAATAAACTGTATTTATTAGAGATCTAATCGTTTGCAATGAATTTTGACGTTTAATGGTAACGACTGGTTAAATTAACAACATTTAAAAATTGTAAACGCGAAACAATTTTCCTTTTCCTCCACTACCAAACCCCATTACTCATCTTTCGCTATCCTTCTCCATTCAATTTAAAGTACCTTCTTCACATCAATTTAAAATTTACTTTTTATTGATCGGTTCCACACATTAATTTTTGTAAAAATCACAAAAAAGAAATGAATAACTCTCTTCACCACTTTAGACACTTACAATACTAAAGTGGCAACCTTTAGCTGCTACTGCCTGCAGCAACTGCTTGACTTTTTGTCTACTTAAACTAGATTTGGAGTTTTGCTTCATGCGTGTGACGCATGCGCGCGCGAATCTACTACGGCCACAAGTAGACACCACAAAAAACAACAACAACAGAAACGATAACATGTTGCAAATAAAGTATGAAGAGACAGAAGCTGTTTACTTCTCAAATCATAACTAAAATGTTTCAAGCTTTTATACTTACTGGCGGTAAAGGAAAATCATTTCGTATAGAAATAGAGGATGGCAAAAAAAAAAAATGTGGTAAAAAAAATTGTGGTCAAAAGAGAGTAAAGTGGAATGAAAAGTGTATTTTTTTAGGTTATGATGAAATTTTTAAAGCGCTACATTAAACGACTACCGGAAAATTATGGGTTCTTTTGATCTAAAAAATCCATGTTTAAATTTTTTAGCCAAATTTTAATTTTAACCCGGCCCTAAAAAAATTTGTTCATTCAAAATGTAGACAATCCTGTCTATAGTAGCAACTGCCATTACCATGACGATGGCAATTCAAATTTGACGTTTGCGAACGCCAAACTAGTAAACGATGGTGAATAATTTTGTTCAGATTCAAAATTGACTTTGAAAAAAACTCCAAAAATTTAGAACGAAAACAATTTTTTTTAAAAACATTTAAAATCCTGCTGATGATAAAACTAACTGGAGTGTTTGAAACCGGTATGGAAATACCAATAATGTCTAAAATTTTTAGAAATTCAATGTTGCTTCTGCATTTTTTCAACTTAAACCCTTTTAATATAAAATCAATTAAGAAAATTCCAATATATATGGGGGTTTTCGTGTCAACTGACACAACTTTTGAAACCGATATCTTCCGATCGGGATGAAATTTGCACCAAGGTTAGTCCTATTGGATAGTAGTTCAGACACAATTTTTCAAGGAGATCGGTCAAGAACTCTCTGAGTTAGAGGGGGTCGAAATTTGACATTTTGGCCAAAGAGGTGTTGATTCTCATCCATGTTACTTCTTACCTATTGTTTTTAGCAAAATGTGTCCCAAAGAGTTTAGATAGCTATTTCTTCAATCTTTCGAAAAAAAATATAAAAAAAATAAAAAAAAATTTTTTGATTTTTTTTCTTAAAAATCCAAAACTTTTTTGACTTTTTCCTCAAATTGGGCCCTTTTTTTTTTTTTTGATTCAAAAGAAAGCTTAGGCGATTTCCTTTAAGAGCTGTGGGGTCGCTTAGTGGGATGAGAGTGGGATATCTATGAAAATTTTTTTTTTTAACTTTGGAACACAAAAAACGGTTCTTCAATTTGCACTATTAGGCGTGGGATAGCTAACCAGTTTTCGATTTCGATCCGCGATACCCCCTAATTTTTTTACGTTCGAAAAAGAAAGCACGTGCCAAAAAATGGGGGCGGTGGGGAGGGGCCATATGGCCCCTCATTGGGGTCAAAGTTGGGCGTATAGAGGTAAAAATCCTCAAAAAGCCCCAAAACTAACCTAGAAACGCCCCTGGAGGGGTGCAATGTGAGACCGACCTCCAATAATTTTCTGCCCCCAACATTTTTTTTGAACATACCTTACCCCTATTTCCACTTCCTAAGGGGGCTTCCATACAAACCATTTTAAAAAAAATTTGATCCTACCGCTCTAACTTACCCTAAAGTGCCCCTAGTGGGGCCAAATGTATGACCGACCTCCATTATTTCATTATTTCCAACATTTTTTGCAAACATACCTACAGTGTATCTTTAACCCTTAAGGTGGTCCCCATACATTTTTTTATTTTTTATAAATTTGTTTTATTAAACCAGCTCCTACCGCCCCTACCGTGCCTCCTAGAGAGGCAAAAATTAAGGCAAACCCCCATTATTTTTTAGTTACCAACATTTTGTCCGAACATCATAACACCCTATCTCCACTCCCTAAGGGACTCCCATACATTATAAAAACATGTATTTTTAAAAACTAATAAAAAAATAAATAAAAAATGTATGGGGACCCCCTTAAGAGTTGAAAATAAAGGGTAGGTATATTCTAAGAAAATGTTGGAGTTGAAAAAATATTGGGGGTCGGTCATACATTTTATTTCTCTAGGGGCACCCTATGGACAGTTAGAGCGGTAGGAGCAAATTTTATAAAAATGTCATTTTGTATGGGAGCCCCCTTAGGAAGTGGAAATAAGGGTAAGGTATGTTCAAGAAAAATGTTGGGGGCAGAAAATGATTGGAGGTCGGTCTCACATTGCACCCCTCCAGGGGCGTTTCTAGGGGAGTTTTGGGGCTTTTTGAGGATTTTTATCTCTTTACGCCCAACTTTGACCCCAATGAGGGGCCAAATGGCCCCTCCCCACCGCCCCCATTTTTTGGCTCGTGCTTTCTTTTTCGAACCTAAAAAATTAGAGGGTATCGCGGATCGAAATCGAAAACTGGTTAGCTATTCCACGCCTAATGGTGCAAATTGAAGAACGGTTTTTTGTGTTCCAAAGTTAAAAAAAAAATTTTTTCATAGATATCCCACTCGCATCCCACTAAGCGACCCCACAGCTCTTAAAGGAAATCACCTAAGCTTTCTTTTGAATCAAAAAAAAAAAAAAAAAAAAGGGCCCAATTTGAGGAAAAAGTCAAAAATGTTTTGGATTTTTAAGAAAAAAACTCAAAAAATTTTTTTTTATTTTTTTTATATTTTTTTTTCGAAAGATTTAAGAAAAAGCTATCTAAACTCTTTGGGACACATTTTGCTAAAAACAATAGGTAAGAAGTTACATGAATGAGAATCAACACCTCTTTGGCCAAAATGTCAAATTTCGACCCCCTCTAACTCAGAGAGTTCTTGACCGATCTCGTTGAAAAATTGTGTCTGAACTACTATCCAATAGGACTAACCTTGGTGCAAATTTCATCCCGATCGGAAGACATCGATTTCAAAAGTTGTGTCAGTTGACACGAAAACCCCCATATTTTTATTTGTTTTGCCACCATAAGTTACAATAATTTCCCAAATCTATTATAACATATGACTTTCATAACAAAATATACCCACAACACTAAGGAAGTTTTCCTCCAAAGAGAATTTAACTACAACTGAACCGGATTGTTTGCATTTGGTTTTTGTCTGAAGTGCGTTTGTTTTTTTATATACCCTTCACTTGTTGTTAGTGATATAGGGTATATTAAAGTTTTTCATTGCATAAGTAACACCTCGAAATATCAGTGTAAATAAAAAAACGTGTCAAATTACTAGAAAAATTCTCGTAATCCCATTTTACCAATATTTGACAGTTTTGCTTGTTTTTTAACAAAAAAAATTTCGATTGAAATTTAAATTTTTCTTTGTAATTTTACAAATTTTTTTTTTCAAATGTACAAATTTCCAAGGTAATTTTACAAAAAAAATCTAAGTAGTTAAGTCACGAGAATTTCGCATCAAAAAAGTTGTAAATTTACAATATTATTGGTAAAAAGCTTGTAAAATTACAAAAAAGCTCGTAATTTTTACTAGGAATTCTCGTAAAATAGGAGGTAGCAAAAAATCTAGTAAAGTCACGGGAATGCCTTGTAAGTTTTATCGCGTCAAAAAATTAGTAAATTTACAAATTTTTTGGCAAAAAGCTTGTAAAATTACTAAAAAAGTTTTTAAACAAAAAAATGTTTGCACTCAAAAAATTTTTACACTCAAAAAATTTTTATACTCAAAAAATTTTTACACTCACAAAAAAAAACCATACTCAAAAAAAATTTCACAAACAAAAATAACTTAAAAAAATTTTACACTCAAAAAAAAAAAAAAAAAATCACACTCAAAAAAATTTTCACCAACAAAATTTTTTTTTTCCAAAAATGACTTCAAAAAGTTTTTGCTCCAAGTAAAAAAAAATTCTTAGTTTTAACGTTAAAAATGTTTTTTTTTACCCAAATTTATTTGTATTCCAAATGTTTTAAGCATTATGCAGGGTATTCTTGGATTCGGTTATGCTGAATTTAACTTTTTTTACTTGTTTTATGATGCGTTTTTTCAATATATTTTCTTGGACTCTATGATGATTGTTAACGTATTGGTTGGTTGGTGGAAGTAATAGAAATTGCGGAAAGATTATTACGTTTTTTTTTTTTCAAATTGTATATAAGAGAGTTATAGCTAAAATATAAGAGAGTGTTTTTTTATACGTTTGATTTGTGTTTTTTGTGGGAATCTTAAGGATTGTGCTGGAAATTATGTGCGTTTATGTTAGTTTATAGTACTCGTTTTTCAAACTTTTAATGAGTTTTCATTTATTCTGCTCTCAATAGGATGAATAAAAAAAGTAGAGTTTTTGTTGCAGTTTGCTGTTTGTTTTATATGAACACAAATTTTGCTACTATTTGAGTTTGAGATCTATTTGCAAAAGCTGGAATGGATGCTAGAGGCCGGCTGTTTGGTTTAGGCTTGTTTAGCTGACTGACTGGCTAAATGTGTCTGTCTGGTTGGTAATGTTAGGTTTACTTTTCAGTTATTTTTTTTTTGCCTTGGTTCTCTGTATAGTTTTGTGATTGTATTTTTATTTATTTATTTTCAATATTACTTTATTTTTTCCTCAAAATAGTCTCGGCGCTTCACACTTAAGTTACCTCATTTTTATTGCCATACAATTGACTCAGTTGTAATCATACTTTACAAACGTAAGCAACGTTTAAAAGAAATTAGAGAAAAAAAATATTAGAAAAAATTAGTTTTTTGTGGAAAAAATAATAAAAAAAAAACTTGAAATATAAAAAGTTTTATAGTCTAAAGATTTAAAAAATATAAATAATTCTCAAAATACTTTGTTTTGAAGTAATAAAAGTGAATATTTAAAGTAAAAAATATAAATAAAAGGTTTCTTGTTTGTAAAATTTAAATTTGTTTTTCTTTGTTGTAAGTATTTTTAAAAGATTTTTTAATTTTAATACAGTTTTTAAAATTTTTAAAATTTAAAAAAAAAATTTTTTTATCTTTTTAAATTTTTTTTTTTTAATTTACCTCCCCAGTATACAAAAATAGTATTACTTTCCTTTTGACTCTATTGTAGTCAAAATTTGTTTATATATTACCATAATCCTCTTACAAGTGTTTATTTCAATTTCTTGCCAATTTCCTAGCTATTTTTTTTTGCTATAAAATTTTAATGTTAAAATTGTGTAAATTTTTAGTACAATTTTTTTTTTGCTTATTTTCTATGATTTTTTGTTGTTGTTGTTGTTTTTGCTGTCTCTAATCCCAACTAGTTTTGATATATGATTTTTATCCATTTTAAGTTGTATTTATATGTTTGTCTATACAACTCGTACATCGTAGAAATGTTTGTTTTTCTTTTTAACCCTTAAAAGGTTTACAAACAATAATTTTCTTAAGAAAGAACAAGTAAACATGATAAATGTGACTTGTCCGAAACTTTTTGATTTCAAATAAATTTGAGAAGAAAATTACTTTTTTCGTATTTTTAATTTTTTTTAGTGTAAAAAAATATTTTTTTTAGTGTAAAAAAATATTTTTTTTAAGAAAAATTTTTTTTTAGTAATTTAAAAAAAAAAAATTACCGTAAATTTTTTTTTTAGTGACCATTTTTTAAGAGCTTTTTATTTTTTTTGGAAAAAAATAGTTTTAAGCAAATTTTGTAAAAAATTTTTTTTTTAGTTAATTTTTTTTTGGAGTGACAAAAGTACAAAGATTGGTTTACTAGAATCTTTTAAAGCTTATTTTTCAATACATTAGTTTCAGATAAAACCTATCAAAAAAGATTATAGCTTCTGAACCCCTAAAACCAATTCGCTGATAAGGAAAATGTAGTTGAAGGGTAAAAAAATCACAATTTTTGGCCGTAGCCGAATATTCGCCCCAATTTTCACTATTCGGCCGAGACCGCAGCCGAATATTAAAAAAAAATATTTATGTAGTAAAAACAAGAAAAAACAAGTGAGAGTGTTAAATTCGGGTGTGCTGAATCTTTTATACCCTCCAAAATGTAAAAAAAATATGAAAAAAAATTGCCAGGGGCGTTTGTTTTTTTTTGGGGGGGGGGGGTGATGGGGGTCAGTGGGGGACGTTTAGAGCACCTTCCCATCCCGATAAATATAACAAATGTTTCATTTATTTAACAAAAATACAAAAAAACATGTAAAACAAGTGAGAGTGTTAAATTCGCCTGTGCCGAATCTATTATACCCTCCAACATGTTTTACAAAAAAAGCAGGGGCGTCTCTTTTTTTTTGGGGGGAAGGGGGGGTGGGGTTCGGCGGTAAGAGACAACCTTCCTGTTTCCAACTGCAGGACTTTAAACTTCTTCTGAGATAAAAAATGTTCCGTTTGATAAGCAAAAGCAAAAAAATCTATAAAAAAAATGGCGTTTTTTTAGAGGTTGGTTTAGTTCTTAAAGTGGGAACTTTTTCCCCCGTGGTCCGATTTTGCCCATCTCCGAACTTAACCAGCCTATGACCGTTAGACATATTCGTGACAAATTTCAGGAGTCTAGCTCTTTTATTTTGGACTGTATCGTGTCCTCCACAGACGGACAGACGGACGGACGGACAGACGGACATCGCTAGAATGTCTTAGAATCGATCACTGATCAATAATATATGTATATACATTATAGGGGCCCGACCGATATTTCGATGCGTTACACACGAAATGACAAAGTGAGTATACCCCCATACTGTGGTTGGAGGGTATAACAAGTGCGAGTGTTAAATTCGGCCGTGCTGAATCGTTTATACCCTCCAAAATGTAAAAAAATATAAAAAAAAAATTCAGTGGCGTTTTTTGGGGGGGGGGGGGTGATGGGGTCAGTGGAAGACGTTGAGAGCACCTTTCCATCGCGATAAATATACCAAATGTTTCATTTATTAAACAAAAATACAAAAAAAAACGTGTAGTTCAGTTCAGTTCTTTAAGGGGAAACTTTTTCCCCCTAGTCCGATTTTGCCCATTTCCGAACTAAACCTGCCTAGGACCATAATACATAATCGTGACAAATTTCAGGAGGATAGCTCTTTTATTTTGGACTGCATCGTGCCATCTACAGACAGACGGACGGACATACACAGAATGTCTTAGAATCGATCATGGATCAATAATATATATAAATCATGGGGTTCCCCGACCAATATTTCGATGCGTTACACTCAAAAAAATACGTTAGTAGATTTATTAATTTTGTTTTGCTAATGCTAGTTAGCTAACTTTTAGCAAATTTTTAGTTGAGATTAGCATGTTAGCAAAAAATTCTTGTAAACTTCATTTAGCACATTAGCAATTTTAAACAAACTTGGAACTAATTTCTTTTGCTAAGATTTGAAATTGAGTTGACAACATTTTTACAAGATTTTTTGCTAATATTAGCAAAAATAAATGGTAAATTTTTTTTAATTTTCAAAAAACTTAAAATGGCGCTATCTCGGAAACTAAGCCAGATAGAGCAAAATGGAGGCCATTTTTGGTTCTCAGGCTCTCCATAGTATCGCCGGTCCTCTTCACATATGTGAACCCTAATGGGTCCGAACTTTGGATCCAAAAAAGATAGCATTCTTTTTTTAGCATTTTAAAATGCTCATATCTCGGTAAATATTGCCGACACAACAAAAAGTCCAAAAGCATTTTTGTAGCTCTCAACACGTAGAACAAGACCGCAAAATACTCAAAAGCTCTCCGAGTAATATTTTTGAAGTTATCGAGTTTTGTAATTCTCAAAACCCCGGTGGTCCCCTAAAATCACGTATCTCAAAAACTAAGCAAGATAGAGCGAAACGGACAAAAATTTTGGATCAAAAACTATGACGATTGTTAAGGAACCCAACTAGGTCTAGGCCCATCGGGGTCTGGACCTATCGGGTCCGAACCCAAAGGGGTCCTCAAATCTCTATGATCTAAGTCGAAATAAAAAAATTTCAGTCAACTAATTTTTGGCAAAACATTTTTGCTAACTTTACCCAAAAAATTGTTGGTTCAAAATCAGCAAATTTTCTTGTAGGTTTACAAGCTTTTTTTTGCTAACATTACAGTTTTTTTTTGAGTTTACAAACGGAATGACAAAATGAGTATACCCCCATACTGTGGTTGGAGGGTATAAAAGTAAAATTTGACTTGGCGGAATACACAAATATATAAAAACGTTGTCTAGTATGATTTTATTTTGAAGAATAAACTTTTTTTAGGCATTTTTGTAAAAAAAAAAGAATTTTGAGCGTAAATTTTTTTCGATTTTGAGTATAAAATTTTTTTAGGTGTAAAAAGTTTTTGTGGCTTGCTAATGTGATTCAAAATGTATTTAGTGTGTTTTTTTAAAAAATTGATTTAGAAAATTTTTGTGGTGCTTATGAAGCAAAATGTTGAGAAAATATTTTCAAAAAGCATGAAAAAAATAATTTTTCCAACATTTTGCTTCATAAGCACCACAAAAATCAATTTTTTAATGTTTTTTGGCAATTTTGGCCTCGGAAAAAATTAAAAAATTCTTCAGAGAAAAAATATTTTTTTTTAGTTAATATTATATTTTTAACGTATTTTCCCAGCAAAACTTTGGTAATGGGTAGTGATTATATAACACATTACTAGGTAATGTATATACCTTATTTGTAGCATTATTTTATGATGTCTTATTAAACATTTGTTCCACAACGCATTATTTTAAAGTGAAAAATAATGCTTTACTAATAATTTGTTACATAATGCATGATTATTGGAAAAAATGTATTTCATATTTATTATTTTTAAACATTAAATCATGGATGACTTATATTTGGTTACATTATGTATTATTTCAAAATTTGAAATAATGCATTATTTATAATTGGATGCATAATGCATTACAGTAACAAAAAAAATAAATATTTTATAAAAAAATGCATAAGTTTAAACTAGAGATGGGCCCACGATAGGAATTTTCTAATGACACGCACTCACTCACGAGCATATTTTATCTACTTACACTCACTTACAATCACGTGAGTAAATTTAATACAAAATTACTTTTTCACTACTCGTAACACCTTATATATTACGTTCTGGTATGCTATATTATATACCTTACTCGTATACATTACTTTGAGTCTCATCCCCTGTTAAATTCATCAATGCTGCAATGTATAAAATAAGAGATCTTATACCTTATTTTATACCTTATTTGGTAATCTAAGTTTTGCTGGGTCGGACCATTATTGAAGAAGTTATGAGTAAAAGAAGTTTGAGTAAAGGAACAAACTACCAATTTTTAAAAATTCGATATCTTTTGAACAGGTCATCAAAAAAATCTGAAAATTTACCACGAAGGAGTTTTCGAAGGGTACTAAAAACTGTTAACAAATTGGGAAAATCTAAAAAAAAAAATTCAAAGTGTCCGATTTGACATGGAATGCCTCATATTTTTTCAACACATTAGTTTCAGATAAAACCTATCAAAAAAGATTATAGCTTCTGAACCCCTAAAACCAATTCGCTGAAATACAGAACCCAGCTAATAAGGAAAATGGGGCCTTACTGTAGTTGGAGGGTAAAAAAACAGCATCACAATTTTTGGCCGTAGCCGAATATTCGGCCCAATTTTCACTATTCGCCCGAAACCGAAGCCTAATATTCAAAAAAAAAAATATTTATGTAGTAAAAACAAGAAAAAACAAGTGAGAGTGTTAAATTCGGATGTGCTAAATCTTTTATACCCTCCAAAATGTAAAAAATATAAAAAAGAAAAATTGTCTGGGGCGTTTTTTTGGGGAGGGGTGCGGTTGGTGATGGGGTCAGTGGAGGGCGTTGAGAGCACCTTTCCATCGCGATAAATATACCAAATGTTTCATTTATTAAATAAAAATACAAAAAACAAGTAGAAAAGTTAAATTCGACGTTGCCGAATCTATGATTACCCTCCACAATGCATTTTTTAAAGGACAGTACATTTTTTAACGTGAAAAAATTAACAATTTTGATTAGAAATATTTTATTTTGAGTAAAATCTCTTTTTTTGTCATTAAAAAAAAAAAAAATTTTCAATTTTATTTTTTGAGTGTAAAATTTTTTTCGAGTGTAATGTTTTTTTTAATGTAAAAATATTTCTGATTGTGAGTGAATGCACGTACGTGTGTACACAAAATATTGTAATTTTTGTAAAAAAAAAATAATTTTTTTTTGAGTGTAAAATTTTTTTGAGTGTAAAATTTTTTTGAGTGTAAAATCTTTTTTGAGTGTAAAATTTTTTTCGAGTGTAATTTTTAAGTTACCAATGCTTTTAAAACTAAACAAGTTTGAAAAGCATTGTTAAGTTACCACCAATGCTTTTAAAACTTGTTTAAACACGTGGCATTTAAGATGAAACTAATCTGAAATTGAGGGTTTTGCTTATAACTTTTGAACCACTGGACCGATTGAGCTGAAATTTAACACGAAATAGACCTAGGGAACGGCAAAGATACATGTCAAGCTTCAGCAATCTCAATATTGTCTTCCGAGAGTTATCGTGTTTTTTATCTCGTAAATTCACGAAACACCCTTGCCGAAATTTACTCTTTTGCTCATAACTTTTGAACCACTGGACCGATTTGGCTGGATTGCAATACCAACCTGACCAGGTAAATGACGAACATATATGCCAATCTTCAGTAGCATCTGTAAAGTCTTTCAAAAGTTAGCGTGTTTTCTACGGACAGACGGACGGACGGACGGACATCGCTAGATCGTCTTAAAATCGATCGAGGATCATGAATATATATACTTTATGGGGTCCTAGACCAATATTTCTAGGTGTTACATACGGAGTGACAAACTTATATATACCCTCTATCACTAGAGTGGAGGGTATAAAAAAAAATTATTTATTTAGTAAAAACAAGAAAAAACAAGTGAAAGTGTTAAATTTTTGGGGAGGGGGTGGGGGTGTGATGGGGTCAGGGGAGGACGTTGAGAGCACTTTTCCATCGCGATATATATACCAAATGTTTCATTTATTAAACATAAATACAAAAAAAAAACGTGTAAAAAAATTTTTTTTTTTTGACCCAGCAAAACTTAGATTACCAAATAAGGTATAAAATAAGGTATAGGATCTCTTATTTTATACATTGCAGCATTGATGATTTTAACAGGCGATGAGACTCAAAGTAATGCATCCACATTATCACAAAGAATACCAGTAATGTATAAAATAAGTCATAAATTTATAACGTAGAATACGAGTAAGGTGTAAAATATATGATATTTTATAGGTGACGAGAAATGAAATAATATAGCATACCAGAAGATTATATATAAGGTGTTACGAGTAGTGAAAAAGAAATTTTGTATTAAATTTACTCACGTGATTGTAAGTGAGTGTAAGTAGATAAAATATGCTCGTGAGTAAGTGTGTGCCATTAGAAAATTACGTGAGCCCATCTCTAGTTTAAACTTATGAATTTTTTATAAAATATTTATTTTTTATGTAATTGTAATGCATTATGCATCCAATTATAAATAATGCATTATTTCAAACTTTGAAATAATACATAATGTAACCAAATATAAGTCATCCATGATTTAATGTTTAGAAATAATAAATATGAAATACATTTTTTCCAATAATCATGCATTACGTAACAAATTATTAGTAAAGCATTATTTTTCACTTTAAAATAATACGTTGTGGAACAAATGTTTGGTAAGACATCCTAAAATAATGCTACAAATAAGGTATATACATTACCTGGTAATGTGTTATATAATCACAACCCATTACCAAAGTTTTGCTGGGGTATTTTGGATTGCTTTAAGATTTAGAAAAAAATAAAAAGAAAATCGGAAAAAAAATTTCATACGAAAAATCGATTTTTTAATGTTTTTTGGTCACTTTGGCCTCGGAAAAAATTGAAAAATTCTTCAGAGAAAAATTAATTTTTTTTTAAGTGAATTTTATATTTTTAACGTATTTTGAATTGCTTTAAAATTTAGAAAAAAATAAAAAAAAGTTCTAAAAAAAAATTTTCATACGAAAAATCGATTTTTTAATGTTTTTTGGCCACTTTGGCCTCGGAAAAAATTAAAAAATTCTTTAGAGAAAAAATTATTTTTTTTTAAGTTAATTTTATATTTTTAATGTATTTTGGCTTGCTTTAAGAATTAGAAAAAAATAAAAAAAAAAATCTAAAAAAAATGTTCATATAAAATATCGATTTTTTAATGTTTTTTTGGTCACTTTGGCCTCGGAAAAATTGAAAAATTTTTCAGAGAAAAAAAAATATTTATTTTTTATGTGAATTTTACATTTTTAACGTATTTGGTTTGCTTTAAGATTTAGAAAAAAAAAAAATTCTCACACGAAAAATCGATTTTTTAATGTTTTTTGGTCACTTTGGCCTCTGAAAAAATTGAAAAATTCTTCAGAGAAAAAAATATTTTTTTTTAAGTAAATTTTATATTTTTAACGTATTTTGGATTGCTTTAAGATTTAGAAAAAATAATAAAAAAAAAATCTAAAAAAAAATGTTTCATACGAAAAATCGATTTTTTAATGTTTTTTGGCCATTTTGGTCTCGGAAAAAATTGAAAAATTTTTCAGACAAAAAATATATATTTTTTTAAGTTAATATTTTAACGTATTTTGGTTTGCTTTAAAATTTAGAAAAAAAATTAAAAATTAAAAAATCGATTTTTCGTATAATTTTTTTTTTTATTTTTTTTTATTTTTTAATTGTTGGACATTTCTCTAGCAATAATTTGGCTTTTACAGATTAAAAAAATATCAATTAGTCAACGAGTTATAGCTAAAAAACCATATAAACAATATGCTGAAAGTCGGCATTTGACTGCAAAGTTTGAAGGTCGATTAAAAAAAAATTCGAACTAACATAAACAAACGCCTCGATACGGGTCTTCTAATTTAGCCTCTATTTTCACCCCTGACTCTCAGAATCACCTAACTTTTGCTAACCTAAATTTGTTCCACAGTGTAATTTATCTGATAAAAATATTTTTCCGTAAATTTTGTAGTTTATTTTTTTAACAACTGTATAAATCATTCAATATTTAAGTTTCCTAAAAAACAAACGATAAAATGTTTAGAACAACTTTAACTAAAAACTTTTTAAATAACCGTAAATAGTTACTGTAAAACTTTTTTGGGTGAAGGAAAGATTGCCTCTAGCTTAATGTAAGGGTGAAGCGAAAGAAATTTTGTGAAAATTTCCACTAAAATTTTGAATTTTTGAAAAATGAAAAAAATCTGAAATCGATCGAGAGTTTTTTGACAAATTTAAAATGGCAAAAAATTTAAAAGTCTCAGAATCTGAGACTTTTTCTATAAGAAAAATGTCTCAGAATCTGAGACTTTTTCGATAGGAAAAATGTCTCAGAATCCGAAACTTTTTCTGTAGGAAACATGTCTCAGAATCTAAGACTTTTTCTATAGTAAAAATGTCTCAGAATCTGAGAGTATAATTAATATACACAGTTAATATGATAAAATTAATAACAAGCACCGTGTAATGAAATAATATTTATAACTTTTTTTGTAGCACTTTGTCCTTTTCAGCCCGATTTTTTTTAATTTCACTTCATAATTTATATTTTTATACAATTTTAAGGGTTGAATCTTTAAACAAAACTGATTTGTCTTAGAGGGTTAAGATTTTTTTCCGTTGTCTTTTTTATTAATATCATAAAACCAGATTACAAAAAAATAATACATTTGAATGATGTTGGAAAATTGAAAAAAATAAAAAAAAAAAATGTCTTTATTGATTTAAGAAAATTTGTAACGAAATAACGAGACAGTGTCTACTACTTGGTGATTTGAATATTGTGATAATCACTAGACATTTCAAACAAGAATTCCCAGATAAAATCTAAATAAAATTTGAATACATAGACTTAGATGTGAAAAAAAAATTAAATTAATTAAGAAAATAACTAAGAAAATAAATAATGAAATCAAAGGATTATTTTGCAACAAATTAAAAAAAAAACATTAAATAAAACTTGATTTAATATCACGGTTTTGTTCATATAATCTTAGTTTGAGTAGTAACTAAATAAAAATGGTCTTTACATGGACATCCAAAAGCAAAACAAAAGACTTAAGAAATGAACTTGAAAAAAATTCATGGGATTTTTATAAAGGAAAATGGTTTTTAAAAAAAATTCTCTAAATCTTAGGCTTTTTTAATAGGAAAATGTCTCAGATTCTGAGACATATAGAAAAAAATACCCAGATTCTGTGATTTTTTTTATAAAAATCCTATGCATTTTTTCCAAGTTCCTTTCTTAAGTCTTTTGTTTTGCTTAAGGATTTCGATGTTGAGACCATTCTTTTATAGAAAAAATGTCTCAGAATCCGAAATTTTTTCTATATTGGAAAAATGTCTCAGAATCTGAGACTTTTTCTAAATATACAGTGGGCGACAATACATTGGAAACTTTTTTATAGTAGATGAAATTTGTTAAAGGCAAAGTTAACAATACTTAACGTTATAATTATCAAACAAGTGATATAAAAAAATGATATGAAGGTAATTTATCAAGCTTTAATTTAAGCTTAATAGCGTCCAGATTGGGAAAATAATGAATGTGTTACGAGGGTCGATGTGGAAAATGAAAAAATATATAGACATTTTTCAGAACATTTTTAAAAAATATTTGCGAGTCGATTTTTTCCAAGTTAAAACATTAGAAATTTAAAAAAAAGTCCAATAGTTTTTATTCAGTGATCAAATAATTTTTCCAACAACCCAAACCAACAGTGGAATTTTTTATGTGCAGTAGCAAAAATCCACATTTTTTGACCTCCAATTCTTTTGACCACCAATTTTTTATAAACAAAGAAAGATGTTATTGTTTATTAATATTAGTACACTTAAGTATATGCTAAGGATATATTAAGATAATTTTAATTTCTCTTTGTTAACAAAAAATTGGTGGTCAAAAGAATTGGAGGTCAAAAAATGTGGATTTTTGCTACTGCACATAAAAAATTCCACTGTTGGTTTGGGTTGTTGGAAAAATTATTTGATCACTGAATAAAAACTATTGGACTTTTTTTAAATTTCTAATGTTTTAACTTGGAAAAAATCGACTCGCAAATATTTTTTAAAAATGTTCTGAAAAATGTCTATAATTTTTTTCATTTTCCACATCGACCCTCGTAACACATTCATTATTTTCCCAATCTGGATTCTATTAAGCTTAAATTAAAGCTTGATAAATTTCCTACATAACATTTTTTTATAATACTTGTTTGATAATTATAACGTTTAGTTTTGTTAACTTTGTCTTTAACAAATTGCATCTACTATAAAAAAGTTTCCAATGTATTGTCGCCCACTGTATGTTGGAAAAATGTCTCAGAATCTGAGACTTTTTCTATTTCGAAAAAAAGTCTCAGAATTTGAGACGGAAAAATGTCTCTAAATCTAAGACTGTATAGGACAATAGTTCAATAGAATCTGAGACTTTTTCTATATAGAAAAAATGTCTCAGAATCTGCGAAATGTTTCAGAACATGAGACTTTTTCTACATAGAAAAAAGTCTCAGACAAATAAAAATGGTATTTACATGGTTATCCTAAAACAAAACAAAAGAATTAAGAAACGAACTTAAAAAAAAAATGTGTGGTGTTTTTTTCTATATAGAAAAAGTCTCTGATTCTGAGACATTTTTTCTATATAAAAGAAAACATCTCAGCTTCTAGAAAAAATGTCTCAGAATTTGATACTTTTTCTATATAGAAAAAATGCCACAGAATCTGATACTTTTTTTATATAGAAAAAATGTCTCAGAATTTGAGACATATAGAAAAAATGCCTTAGAATCTAAGACTTTTTTATATAGACAAAATGTCTTAGAATCTGAGACTTTTCCTTTATAGAAAAAATGTCTCTGACAAATAAAAATGGTCTTCACATAGTTATCCTTAAGAAAAACAAAAGACTTAAGAAACGAACTTGGAAAAAATGTGTGGTATTTTTTCCTATACAGAAAAAGTTTCTGATTCTGAGACATTTTTCCTATATAAAAGAAAACATCTCAGCTTCGAAGACATTTTTAAAAAAACCTCAGATTCTAAGATATTTTTCCTGTATAAAAAGTCTCAGATTCTAAGACATTTTTCAAAAACCTTCATAAAAATCCCATGCATTTTTTACAAGTTCGTTTCTTAAGTCTTTTGTTTTGCTTTAGGATTTTTCAAATTCATTTTTTCTTTTACATGTCTCAGAATTTCAAGCTTAATTTTAGAATCTCTCTTATTTCTATAACTTAAAGAAAACAAGTTTGTGTCTTAAGTCTTTTGTTTCTTTAAAATTATACCTTTTCTAATGATTTCTTAATTCATTTAAGAAAAGTCGATTTTTTTTTTCAAAAAAAAAATAAATAAATCCTTGTTAAGTTTAAATTACTGTGATAAGATTGAAAAACAAAAAAAAAATCTAAATAAATTGAAACTATGGTTACATTTATGGTAAACCATAAATTAACCTTTTATCTTAATTGTTTTGAAAAGAGACACTTAAAAAGCTTTTATATGTATGTCTCGGTTGATATGGAAATTATGGTAGAGAAGTCTATTAGCAACATGAATTTTCTTATAAATTGAAAAATGTCCAATTAACACGCAAATTCACGCCTGCGCTTTTTTTTTTTTTTTAAAATTGGATTTTCTTAGCATTTGCTAATACAGCTAGTTTTTTAATACTTTGTTTTTCAAATTCTAGCAATTATACACAAAAAAAGCCTTAAAGGAAAAAAAAAAAAAATTATAAAACACATATTAAATCATTTTAGATTTTCTTTTTATGTATGCTTGAGGTTGTAACGCCTATTTAATGCCATCTTTCAAAAACAGTTGACAAAAATAGGTATAAAATATCAAGCCTTTAAGGCGTTTCAAATTCTATTCTTCTACTTTTTTTTTTTTTGCTTCAATGTAAGGAAATACAGTCTTCAAGATTAATGTGTTTTGTCTTTAACCATAGGTTGGATAAACAAAAAAATAAAAAAAAACCATAAAGAAACAATTTGAGTGGAGAGTATGTTATGCGTCATGACATTTTAGGCAATAAATCATATTTGGTAAATGTAAGAAAAAAAAAAATTAATAAATATAAATTTTAAACCACATTAAATTGCAGCTTAAATACTCTACTTAAACTACAGCAGCCACAACAATCAGTATAACATTGCACAATGGGGCATACTTTAGAATCTTTAAAAATATTAATGCATAAGTATAAATTAAAAAAACAAAAGAATTCTAATAGAAAATTAAATTTTTTTTTTGTTTAAAAAATTTAAGACATTTTTTTCTATACAGAGAAACTCTAAGACTCTCAGAAATTTTTTCTATATAAAAAAGTTTTCGATTTTGAAACATTTTTTCTATATAGATTTTCAGATTCTGTGACATTTTTTCTATTTAGAAAAAGTCTCAGATTCTGAAACATTTTTTCTATTTAAAAAAAGTCTCAGATTCTAAAACATTTTTTCTATTTAGTAAAGTCTCAGATTCTTTTTTTTGTTTAGAAAATTTAAGAAATTTTTTTCTATATAGAGAAAATCAAAGACTCTGAGAAATTTTTTCTATATAAAAAATGATTAGTTAGACTTTTTACGAAGAAGGTTCCACGAGAATTTTTTTACGAAAAACGTTCCATAAGATTTTTTTTTAATAAAAATATTTCATGAGAATTTTTTGCTGAAAAATTTTTTACGAAAAATGTTGCATGAGACTTTTTTTATACGAAAAATTTCTCATTAAACTTTTTTATACGAAAAATGTTTTACGTATAAAAAAGTTTCATGAGACAATTTTTATTCGAAAAATGTCACATGAGACCAATTTCATGGGAAATTTTCTATTAAGAAAACATTTTTGAATCAGAGTTATTTTTTCTATATAGAAAAAGTCTTAGATACTGAGACATTTTTTCTATATAAGGAGTGAGATCATAAAAATGTTAACACACATAAAGTTAAATAAAAAACAGACTACTGAATTTTAAGACTTCAAACCAAATTTTTATTAAATAAAATTTAATACAAAATCATAACAAAAAAACCGCATGGAACTCTAACCACTACGAACAAAGTTATCCACTTTTTCCGGAAACCCTCCCATTAAGGCTTTTATGGTAGTTTCTGTCACCTTTTTAGAGCAGGTGGTCCATCTACGTTTGAAATCTTGCATGTCCTGGGAGACCTTTTTTGTGCCCTTTAATTCTTTTTTAACAAGAGCCCAATATCTCTCCACTGGCCTGAGCTCCGGGCAGTTTGGTGGATTTGCCTCTCTTGGTACAAAAACCACATTATTATCATTATACCACTCCAGCGCTTTCTTGCTGTAGTGACAAGATGCTAAATCGGGCCAAAAGTAAGTGGATACATTGTGCTGACTCAAGAACGGAAGAAGTCTCTTCTGCAAACACTCCTTGATATAAATTTCGCTGTTTATAGAGCCAGATGTCACAAATGACTGGCTTTTTTGGCCGCAGCTACATATGGCTTGCCATACTAGGAATTTTTTGGGGAATTTCGTTTGCTTTTTTGACCGAAATTTTTCCGCAACATTTCCTCGAACATCGGAAACATAAAATTCTTGACCAGGGAGCTGTGCAAAATCAGCCAGGACATAAGTTTCGTCGTCCATTACACAACAGTTGTATTTTTTTATAAAATTTGATTTCAATTTTCTAGCTCTGGTTTTGGCCTCCAAATTTTTAAAAGCGTTTCTATCGGGAACTTTTTGAACTTTGTAGGACTTTAGTCCCGCCTTACGTTTCACTTTACGTACAAAAAAGTCTGAGCATTGGGCTAACCGAGCTGTTTTTCTGCCAGATGTGTTAGGAGCTCTCTTAAGGATGCTTTTAACTTTATATGCCTTACCAATGTTACGATAACCAGTCGTTGTTCCTGTTCCCGGCTTCCTTTCAATTGTTAGGTGTTCCAGATACCTTTTTACCACTTTTGAAACTGTTTGGCGGCATACATTAGTTTCTTTGGCAATTTTTTTGTATGTCCATGTTTGGTTTTGTTGAAAATATTTAATTATTTTTGAACGCACTTTTCTTTCATCGTCCATTGTGTAAAAAATTGCAAATTAAAACTCATGATGTAAATTAATTTATTAACTGACATATTTTTAAAATGTAAACTGCCGAAAAAAAAAAAATTTGGAAGCTTTACACCAAAGTTGTAGGCAAAAATGTGTGTTAACATTTTTATGATCTCACTCCTTAGAAAAAATAACTCTGAATCAAAAATTTTTCTTAACAGAAAATTTACCATGAAATTGGTCTCATGTGACATTTTTCGAATAAAAATTTTCTCATGAAACTTTTTTATACGAAAAACATTTTTCGTATAAAAAAGTCTTATGAGAAATTTTTCGTATAAAAAAATCTAATGAGAAATTTTTCGTATTAAAAAAGTCCCATGAAAATTTTCTATTAAGAAAAATTTTTTGATTCAGAGTTATTTTTTCTATATAGAAAAAGTCTTAGATACTGAGACATTTTTCCTATAAGGAAAAAGTCTCAGATTCTGAGACATTCTATTTAGAAAAACTTTAAGTTTCTAAGACATTTTTTCTATATAGAAAAATTCTCAGATTCTGAGACATTTTTCTATATAGCAAAATTTTCAGATTTTGAGACATTTTTTCAATAAAGAAAAATTCTTAGATTCCGAGACATTTTTTCTATTTAGAAAAATTCTCAGATTCTGAGACATTTTTTCAATATAGAAAAATTCTCATATTCTGAGAAATTTTTCTATATAGAAAAAGTAGGCTTTACATGGTTATCTTAAAGCAAAACAAAAGACTTAAGAACCGAACTTGGAAAAAAATGTGAGGTATATTTTCCTACATAGAAAAAGTCTCTGTTTCTGAGACATTTTTCCTGTATAGAAAAAGTCTCAGATTCTAAGACATTTTTCCTGTTTAGAAAAAGTTTCAGATTTTAAGACATTTTTTCTATATAGAAAAGGTCTCAGATCTGAGACAATTTTTCTATATAGAAGTCTCAGATTCTGAGAAATTTTTTCTATATAAAAAAGTCTTAGATTCTGTGACATGTCTCAGATTTTTTTTTTTATATATTATAAAATTTTTAGATTTTGATTAATTTTTTTATAAAGAAAAGTCTCAGATTCTAAAACATTTCTCACATACTGACAAATTTTTTCTCAATAGAAAAAAGTTTCCGATTCAGAGACATTTTTCTGTATAAAAAAGGTTTAGATTCTGCGAAATTTTTTGCTTTATAGAAAAAGTCTCAGACTCTGATAACATTTTTTTTGTGTTTATAGAAATTTGTGTAAAATATCTCAGAATCTGAAATTTTCTTTATACAAAAATGTTTCTTAAAGAAAAATGTCTTAGGATCTCTTTTTCTTAAAAAAAAATAAAATTAAGAATTCTTTTATACAAAAAATTATCCCTGAGATTTTTTTACAAAAAGTGTTGCATGAGAATTTTTTTTCACAAAGAACGTTCCATTAGAATTTTTTTACGAAAAATGTTTCGTGAGAATTTTTTTTACTGAAAGAGGTCCCATGAAACTTTTTCTGTACGAAAAATGTACCATGAGACTTTTTTAATACCAAAAATGTCGTATAAAAAAGTCTCATGGGACAATTTTTGTAAGAAAATAATTTTAAGGAACATTTTCTATTTAAAAAAATTTTAACCCCCAATTTTGAAAAACGCAACGCGCCGCGTTGTCAAATTTTCTGTGTAAATTGTTTTTGTTACAACAATAAGTTGTATTGAAATTTTGACAACGCGGCGCGTTGCGTTTTACAAAATTAGGGCATATGATTCTTAGATATTTTTTTATGTAGAAAAAGTCTCAGATTCTGAGACATTTTTTCTATTTAGAAAAAGTTTTGGATTCTGATAATTTTTTTCTATATAGAAAAAATCTGAGACATTTTTTCTTTATAAAAAGGCTTAGATTCTGACATTTTTCTATTTAGAAAAAGTCTCAAAAAACCTTTTATCTATATAGAAAGTCTCAAAATCTGAGAAATTTTTTCTATATAGAAAAGAATCAAATTATGAGACATATAGAGACAATTTTTGTTAAAAAAAGTCTCATGAGACAGTTTTTGTTTAAAAAAATATTCTGAGCCATTTTTTGTATAAAAAAGTCTCATGAGACATTTTTCGTATTTGAGACATTGTTTTATATATTTTTTCTTTGTAGAAAAAGTCTCAGATTTTGATAATTTTTTTTCTATTTTGAGAAAGTTTTACATTCCGATACATTTTTTCTATTTTGAGAAAGTTTTACATTCCGATACATTTTTTCTATGTAGAAAAAGTCTCAGATTCTGAGACATTTTTTCTATTTAGAAAAAGTTTTAGATTCTGAGACATTTTTCTATGTAGAAAAAGTCTCAGACTGAGAGACATATAGAAAAAATCTCTTAGATTCTGAGACATTTTTTTATAAAAATACTTTTTTAAAACTCTCGGATTCTATTAAAAAAATTTTCTATGAAAAACTCTCAGATTCTTAAACATTTTTACCATATAAATCAGATTCTGCGACTTTTTCTCTATACAAAAAATGTCCCAGTTTTGAAGACATTTTTTCTTGTGAGACTTGTTTTCTCGTCAGAAATTTTTCGTATTAAAAAAGTCTCATGAGACATTTTTCGTAGAAAAACATTTATGAGACATTTTTTTATTTTTTTCTTAATAGAAAAAGTTTCAGAGTCTGAGACATTTTTTCTATAAAAAAAAAAAACAAAACTATTAATTTATTTTCTATAAAATAATTCTCAAATTCTGAGACATTGTTAAAATTCTGTAATATCTGTTTATAAATTTCCTAATTACTGTCCCATTGTTTGTTGTGAGTAGTAGTAGTTAGTCTCAGAAAATCAAAAGACTTAAGCAACAAACCTAACTACTTATACTCAACATCAAGTAAACGTAGCAGCAGCAGCACCAAACAACAAACATTGATATTCTTTATCTTTGACACTGTCACTAAGTTTAAAAGTGTGTTTGTGCACAGAGCATGTCATTATTGTTTGTGGAAAGCGTGGTTGGTTTGTGGTATTGAATTTATTGTTTATCCATTTACAAAATCGCTTGTAATATGTTCCTTTAGTGAAGTGTTAACTACTTGTTGGTCAATTTTTTTTTCTTCTTTTTTTGTCTCTATTAAAATTTTTTTTCTTCAAATAGAGTCAAGTATTTTGACTTTTTTTTCTTTTTTAAGGCAGCTGCATGTCAATATATTAACAAAACGATTTATTATTAATATCGCTGCGATAAGCGTTGTTGTCCTATTACATTGTTATTTGGTATACAGAGTGTATTTCTGAAATGTTTATCTATCTTTCCATTGTTGGGTGACAGTTTTCAATGTTTTGTCATTGTTTGTCTGGGCAAAAATATAAAAAAATAGAAAAAGTTAAGTTTATTTTTTGGATTTCTTGTGATTTTCAGAAAATTTATGTGCATTATTTGTTACAATAGCGGATATCATAAATTATCATAACATAATACTACAATAACAAATCAGTGGGTTGCTTTTTTTTAATATCAAAATCTCTGGTAAGCCATATTTAAACTTAAACAGTTGCCTTTTATAGAAGTTCACAAAACACAGAAACATTTTGTACATAGAGTAAGGGATTGATTTCAGTTTTTCAGTTTTTTTTGTTTGTTTGTTTTCTAAAGACCACCGATATTGTTGACATACTTACAAATAAGGACATAAGATATTAAATGTCTTAAATATGTTGTATTTTTTGTACTTAAGGCTTAATATGAACAAAATTAGTTGAATTTAAAATATTATACTTAATGCTAGGCGAAAAACAAATTTTTTTAACATCAATGATAAGTAAACAAAAGTTTTAGACAAATTTTTTCGATTTAATTTTTTTTTTTAGAGAAATTCTTAGATCCTAAGACAAATTTCGTAAAGAAAAATTTTTAGATTTTAAGATATTTTTTAAGATATTGTTTAAAAATTTGTCTAAGAATTTTTTTTACCGAAAACTCTTCATTGAGACTTTTTCTATACCAAAAATGTCCCATAAGACTTTTTTAATACGAAAATGTCTCATGAGACTTTTTATATTCAAAAGATGTTACATGTGCTCTTTTATATGAAAAATGTTTCACGATAACTTTTTTATACAAAAAATGCCTCATGAGAGATATTTTTCTTATAAAAAAGTCTTATGAGATTTATTTCGTATAAAAAAGTCTCATGAGTTTCATAAAACATGTTTAGTATAAATACGGCTCATGGGGGCAATTTTCCGTAGAAAATGTCGTAAAAAAGTCTCACATTGAGACGTTTTCGAATTCACAGGAGATACAATAAAATACTTTTTGTATGAGAAAATGTTTGCCTAAAAAATGTATACAAAAATGTCGCCTGAGACATTTTTTACGAAAAATGTTACATAAGAATTTTTTTACGGAAAACTCTCCATTGAGACTCTTCTATACGAAAAATGTCTTATAAAAGTGTCCTCTTTCATACGAAAAATGTTTCACAATAAATTTTTAATACAAAAAATGCCTCATGAGAGATATTTGAGACACTTTTCTTATAAATTTTTGTCTAAGAATTTTTTTACGGAAAACTCTCTATTGACACTTTTTCTAAACCAAAAATGTCCCATGTGACTTTTTCAATACGAAAATGTATCATGAGACTTTTTAAATTCAAAAGATGTTACATGTGCTCTGTCATACGAAAAATGTCTCACGATAAATTTTTTATACAAAAAAAGCATTATAAGATATATTTCGCATAAAAAAATCTCATGAGACATTTTTTGTATACAAAAAGTTTCATAGAACATGTTTAATATAAAAAAAGGCTCATTGGCATGTTTCCATAGAAAAAGTCTAATGGAACATTTTTCGTAAAAAAGTCTCATTGGAACAATTTCAAAATCTTAGGAGATATAATAAAACACTTTTTGTATCAAAAAGTCTTATGAGAAAATTTTTGTTTAAAAAATGTTCTCTAAAAAATGTATAGAAAAAATGTCGTCAAAAAATGTATACAATAAATGTCGCATGAGACTTTTTTGCGAAAAATGTCACATGAGAATTTTTCTACGGAAAACTCTCCATTGAGACTTTTTCTATACGAAAAATTTTAAATGAGACTTTTTTAATACGAAATGTGAAAGATATCACATGTCCTCTTTTATACAAAAAATGTATCACGATAAATTTTTTATATAAAAAATGCCTCATGAGAGATATTTCTTGAGACATTTTTCTTATAAAAGTCTTATGAGATATATTTCGTATAAAAAGTATCATGAGACATTTTTCGTCCAAAAAAAGTTTCATGGAACATGTTTAAAATAAATTGAGACGGTTTCAAATTCTCAGGGGATATAAAAAAACACTTTTTGTATCAAAAAGTCTTATGAGAAAATGTTTGTGTAAAAAATGTATAGAAAAAATGTCGTCAAAAAATATATACAAAAAATGTCGCCAGAGACTTTTTTTACGAAAAATGTTACATTATAATTTTTCTACGGAAAACTCTCCATTGGAACTTTTTCTATACGAAAAATGTCCCATCAAAGTGTCCTCGAAAGTGTGCTCTTTCATATGGAAAATGCCTCACGATAAATTTTTATACAAAAAATGCCTCATGAGATATATTCCTTGAGATATTTTTCTTATTAAAATGTCTTCTGAGATATTTCGTACAAAAAATAATCTTATGAGACATTTTTCGTATAAAAAAAGTCTCATGGAACATGTTTAATATAAGAAAGGCTCATGGGGCATATTTCCGTAGAAAAAGTCTAATAGAACATTTTTCGTAAAAAAGTCTCATTAGAACATTGAGACGTTTTCAAATTCTCTGGAGATATAACGAACCATTTTTTGTATCAAAAAGTCTTATGAGAAAATGGTTGCCTAAAAAATGTATAGAAAAAATGTCGTCAAAAAATGTCGCCTGAGACTTTTTTTACGAAAAAGCTTACATACGAATTTTTCTACGGAAAACTCTCCATTGAGACTTTTTCTATACGAAAAATGTCCCATGAAGGTGTCTTCGAAAGTGTCCTCTTTCATACGAAAAATGCCTCACTATAAATTTTTTATACAAAACATTTTTCTTATAAAAAAGTCTTCTGAGATATATTTCGTATAAAAAAAATCTCATGAGACATTTTTCGTGTGAAAAAAAGTCTCATGGAACATTTTTAATATAAGAAAGGCTCATGGGGCATTTTTCCGTACACTCTAAAAAAAAACCTTGTAAAATTACAAGAAAAACTTGTAACTTTTTTTTGTTTGCTGCGTCCTATTTGACAAAATTTCCTAAAAAGGATACAAGATTTTTACCAATAATTTTGTAATTTTACAAGGTTCTTACAAATTGTAAATTTACAAATTTTTTGACACGATAAAATTTACAAAGAGGTTTCGTAATTTAACTAGATTTTTTGCTACCTCCTATTTTACGAGAATTCCTAGTAATTTTACAAGCTTTTTACCAATAATTTTGTAATTTTACAAGCTTTTTACCAATAAAATTGTAAATTTACAGTTTTTTGGCGCAATTAAAATTACAAGGAATTCTCGTGAATTTACTAGATTTTTTTTGTAAAACTATCTTGGAAATTTGTAAAATTACAAAAAAAAATTGTAAAATTACAAAAAAAATGTAAATTTCGATTTGTTAAAAAACAAGGAAAACTGTCAAATATTGGTAAAATGGGATTACGAGACTTTTCCTAGTAATTTGACAAAGTTTTTTTTTTGTGTGTAGAAAAAGTCTAATGGAACATTTTTCGTAAAAAAGTCTCATGGAAAAAAGGAATTCTTAATTTTTTATTTTGTAAAGAAAGTCTTAGATTTTGAGACACCTTTCTTTAAGAAAAAGTCTTAGATTCCGAGACATTTTTTATAGGTTGAAAATCTTAGATTCTGAGACATTTTACACAAATTTTTCGTATAAAGTCTCATAAAACTTTTTTTAAGTAAAAATAGTTTCCTTCCCAAAATCTGAATCCGCGGCTGCATACAGCAAAAGTACAATGAAATATTTTCTCATTAGACCTTTTTCGTTTAAAAAAAGTCTCATGAGACCTCATGAGTCGTTTAAAAAAGGCGTTTTTTGTATAGACAAAGTCTCTTTCGATATTTTTCCGTAGAAAAATGAGAGCAACATTTTTCGTAAAAAAAGTCTCATGGAACATTTTTCATAAAAACAAGTGTTAGGAGAAATTTTTTGTAAGAATAATTTTTAATTTTATTTTATGTACAGAAGGTGAACGATACACACGAACGAAAATTTTACATATACTTTGTTGTAACAATATCAAACCAGATTCTGAGACATTTTTTTTCGGAAAAAGTTTTAGATTCTGAGGCATTTTTCTTTTAGAAGAAGTCTTAAATTCTGAGACATTTTTTTTTTTGTTACAATTTTTTTTACAAAACTGACTTATGAAGCCTTTGTCAAAATAAAATACAATTATTTTTTTATATTAAAAAATTGAAGAAATTAATTTGTATTAAAATTTTTATTCCAATTTTGTTGTGGAATGTCCACAATGGATTCGGCTAAAAAGGGAAGTCTCCCTAGTGTCAACCACGGATCTTTATGGAATTGGTTTTATTTTGTGGAGCAGAAAAAAATTAAGTTAGACGTATTTTTTTTAGCGGCCCAAATTCATTTTTAGGGGGTAAAAAGGAGGGAAAGAGACAAGGCCATTTTTCAGTTTTTTCGTTTATCTCCTATATTATGCAAAGAAACCTAGTCATGTTACACACCAAATGAAAGGTATTTTGAAACCCTATCTATGTGCTAAGAACTTGTCCAAACATGCACAACTTTTTGTCATATTGAGTAAAATACCAAATTTTTAGGACATTTTTGTTAATAAGTCGAAAAATATTAACTTCTTTGACCCGTTGTTAGCACCACGAGAAAGGTATTTTTAATACCTTTAATCTGATACCACACATGCCTATATTAATTTTGTTTAAATAGGCGTAAATCGTAAAAAACTGAAAAAGGTCAATTTCCCCCCATACAAATCGGCCCCCCTAAAAATGAGTTTGGGCCGCTAAGAAAAATACGTGTTGAATTAATTTTCGTTCTTAACAACATATCCAAATTTTATTAAGATCGCAGGGTGACACCAGGGAGACTTCCCTTGTAAGTTGAATTGAAATTTTTTTAAACAAAAAATGTTTCATGAGATTTTTTTAGACGAAAAATATCTAATAATACTGTTTTATACAAAAAATGTTTTATTTTACTTTTAATGTATGAAATATGTCCCCTTAGAATCTTTTTATACAAAAATTTCTTAGAATCTGAAAATTTGTCTGTAAAAAAATGTTTAATTATACTTTTGCTATATGCACTATGTCTCCTGAGAATCTTTTTATACTAAAATGTCTCAGAATCTAAAAATTTTTCTGTAAGAAATTTGTCTAAGAATTTATCTAAAGAAAAATGTTATAAAATCTAGAAATTTTTCTAAGATCTAGAAATTTGTTCGAAAGTTGTAGAAACAACATTTTAAATTTTAAGACATTTTACACATGTTTTTTTTACAAAACGTACTTAATGTTTTTTCCAAAAGTAAAAATTAAAATTTTTTTTTATGTTAAAATAAATTGATTCATATGTTTTAGGCATTATTCATGGATAGTATTCATGGATTGTATTTTGGATTTTTGAAAATTAAAAAAAAAAAACAAATACAAATATGTCTGAACACGATTATCAACAAAAATTTAAAATCGGTCAAACGGTTTTCGAGATATCGATAATTTTGAAATTTGCAAAAAAAAGAAAACTGGCCGTGCTTTCCTACGTAAAAAATACATAAACTACACGTGAGCTTGAGTAAACTCTGGCTTGTGAATAACAAAACAAAGCAGCAGTCCTAATTAGTGTTCGACCGAATACAACTTTTTTGTCCGTAGCCGAAAAAATTATTTATGTCGTAAAACCAAGGAAAAAAGTGAAACTCGACTTGTCCGAATACACAAATGTTTAAAAATGTTGTTTAGAACGATTTACTTTGAGCCAAAAACTTTGTTTAGGCATTTTTGTAAATGAACATTTTTTTGAGTGTAATTTTTTTTTTTGATCGAAAAATTTTTTTGAGTGTAAAATCTTGTTTAAGCTTCAAAAACACTTAATGAAATGTTTTTGTGGCTTACTAATGTTATTCCAAGTGTGTTTAGTGTGTTTTTCAACAAATGAGTACAAAATTTATACAATTATTCGGTATTCGGCCAAAAATGTGGCCGAAGCCGAATAGTGGCCGAATAGTGCTTTTTGGCCGAAGCCGTAGCCGTAGCCGAATATTCGGTCGGACACTAGTCCTAATTAACTCATACACCCATCTCTGCGTTGGACAGCTTTTTACTTCTTAAAGTTCTCTATTCAAGTTTGTTTCTTAAGTCTTTTGTTTTCTTTAAGAAATTTTTTATCAATTTTGAATCTCTTTAAACTAATTAATTTTGATAATTTTAACCATAAAACTTTGAATAGATATGATTATTTCTTAGAAAATAAAAAAATAAATAAAAAATAAATTTACAAAAAACATTTTCAGCAATTGTAGCTTAAAATAAACATACATTTGATTTTAACAAACATCTAACAAAAAAAAAAAACCCACACAAAAATTGTACTTATGTCACATGTTTATTTTAAAAACAAAAACATAACAATATTGTCAAACGATGTTTAGACATAAGGAAAAATAGGATATGACATGAATTAGAAAAACCAGATATAAATTTAAATGAAAAAAAAAATATATTAAAATAAAATTACTGTCTTAAAAACTGGAAAATTTTAAGAACAAATTGCAAAAAAAAACAGACATGACTTAAAGAAATTTTAAATTAAGATTTTAGTTTTTAAAGACTTATTGAAAGGCTAACGGGGGTATTTACAGTTAAGACTGGCTATGAGTGACATAAGCTAATTTTATATGTTTGAATAGTCATAAATAGGGATGAGATTTTCATGCACTAAAAAATCGACCATATGTCTTAAAAATCCAAAATATGCACTAAAAAACCTAAAAATATGCACTAAAAAATAAAATGTGTACCCGAGTAAAAAAGTTCCTATATAGTTGTATATAATTTTATAAACATCTTATATGAATTAATAGAATTATATAGAATTTGATGCGAAAAATGAGTCGATAAAACTATATAAAATTTGATCAATGTTTCATATATTTTGATAATTTTTTTATATAATTTTATGCGAAATTTGGACCCCTATTTTTATATAATAATAGCAAAATTATATAATTAGATATAATTATATAAAAATATATAAAATTGTATAAAACTGTATAAAACTATATAAAGTTACATAAAATTATATCAAGTTTTATATAAATCATAAAATTTTGTTTTAATTATATATAATTTTATATAATTTTATGTAACTTTATATAGTTTTATACAGCTTTATACAATTTTATATTTTTTTATATAATTATATCTAATTATATAAATTTGCTGTTGTTATATAAAAATAGGGGTCCAAATTTCGCATAAAATTATATAAAAAATTTATCAAAATATATGAAACATTGATCAAATTTTATATAGTTTTATCGACTCATTTTTCGCATCAAATTCTATATAATTCTATTTAATCATATAGGATGTTTATAAAATTATATACAACTATATAGGAACTTTTTTACTCGGGTACTACAAAAATGTTGTTTTGTACGAAAAATTTCTTAAAAAGCAAAAAAAACCTCCGGGCTTAAATATTATGATTTAAAACTTTATATAATTAAAATTTTTTTTAAAAATTTAGACAATCTATAAAAAAAAATTAAAAAGAATTTCTTTTTTTTACCCGAGTAAAAAAGTTTATATATAAAATTTATATAATTTCATAAAATTATATATAATTTGATAAAATTATATATAATTATATCCGAATTTTTTTATATAAAATTTTATAAAATTATATCTAATTATATATAATTTGATAAAAATTTTATAAAATTAGATCAAATTATATATAATTTTATCAAATTATATAAATATAATTATATCAAAATTTGTTTTATATAAAATTTTATAAAATTATATCAAATTATATATAATTCGATAAAATTTTTATAAAATTATATAAAATTATATAAGATTTGATAAAATTTTATATAAAAAAAATTCGGATATAATTTCATATAATTTTATCAAATTATATATAATTTTATATAATCTTATCAAATTTTTTGAAAACAAAAACTTCTTTATATAATTTTATATAATTATATATAATTTTATCAAATTTTATATAATTATATAAAATTATATAAAAAACTTTTTTACTCGGGTATTTACAAAATAAATTTTTAAAATTGAAAATAGTTTTTGAAAAAATAAATTTCAATTTGTGTTTTTGCTAATTTGTACCAAAATTTGCAAAATTATGCACTTAAAGGTTGGAAATATGCACAAAATATGCACTTAAACCCAAAATATGCAAAAATATGCATTTTAACCAAAATATGCAAAAATATGCAAAAACAAATCGATGCCATTTTATCGTAAATTTCTTGATTCAGAAAGATAACTGGTCGATATCGTTTTTAGACTATCGACAAAAAACATGCATTTGCGTGAAAATCACATCCCTAGTCATAATATAAATATTTTTTCTACCAACAGCAAAGTTCGAAAATTTTAAATTTTATTTCTCAATTTTAAGAAATGCTATAGAGATGATCAAAAAATTGATATAAAATTTTATTTTTTTTGATTTTGTTGGTGGTTTGTATAGAAAAATAAAAACATTGATGTTGTGACTGTGGCTTGTGACAGTCATAACCAGTCATCTGTGAATAGACTCGTACACACAAAAAACTAGTTGGCTAAAAATGTTTTTTTGAATATACATTAATTCAAAAATATACAAAATAATCGGATTTTACTTTTTTATTGTTGTTACAATTCATTCGTTAAATCAATCAATATTTTGATTGACTAGAAATAAAAGATTGAACAAATTTATGATCAAAATCACAAAATGCTTGATTGAAAAATATTCAATTAATAACCTAAGTACATTTTGATGATTGGTATAACAATTTTCTTCATCTAAGGAGTTTCAATAAAAAAATTGATTGACTCCACGTTTTTCGTGATTAAAACTCGTTTTCAATTCTTTCTGCGTAAATCTAAAAGTAATTTATCAAATTTTTAAAATTAAGAAATTATTTGTAGATTTTTATTTCCATTTTTTCTCAAAAAAATCCAATTGGTCTTATATTGTTACCATAATTTATGTTTGAATTATAATGTTATGTCACATAAATTAATGTTGGCAACTCAACAATATTTTGTTGAGTTACACACAAAACAAATAAATGAACCTAGCAAAAAAATACAAAAATTGTGAACAACAAACGTCTACTGATACTTGGTTATTTGTAGGAGATAGATTATTTTTTTTTTCTAGTTTATCATACTGGTACATTAGAGTGGCAGTTTTTCTTAAAATTTTGATTTTTACAAGGACAAAATTTTTATTCTACTAGACCTAGAAACTAAGTGGCACAAATTTGAGGCCAATCGGATTAAACTCACTCCAAACAATCGAAATTTTGGAATTTTAAAATTAAAAAAAATAAATTAAGCCGATTGGCCTCGGATTTGAACCACATAAGGCCTTGCAGTATAAAAAATTTCTCGGACGTTCCAAATCGTAAAAAATATTTTTTGCCATCCAGAAAATGCCAGTCTACTGGTACATACAATATAATTTTACGTTACTTATTTTTGTATTTATTTTTATTTCTTTAGTGTCATTTGCTAACATTTCATGGCTTGTATACATTTTTGGTCACTGTTGTTTAAAATTACAACAGATGTGGAGTCTGTAACAAAAAACAACACTAACATAATGTTGACATGTTCGAATTTTGTTGCAACAAAAAAAAAATATATAAAAAAAGAAATGTTTACGGAAAATTGATTTTCAATTTGATAAAATGATTGATGGTTTTTAAAGGAAAAAGTCTCTCTAGGATTTAAATCTGTAGTGAAGAAGTTAAAAAAAAAAAGTTTGTGCCTTAAGTCTTTTGATTTTTTAAGGAGACTACAATACCTACAAAAAAAATGGTTTTGAAACAGAAAATTATTTTAATTAGCTGTCTTGAGATCTAAGATTTTTTGTATAAATAAAATGTGTCAGAATCTTAGATTTATTCTATAAAAAAAAACATTTCTTTTGCCTAAAAACGTATTTATGAATCTGAAAAACCATTTCTTTTTAAAATTTAGTTTTATTTTTTTTGCCTTAAAACAGTACTTTTTTAAAAATTACGATTCTACACACAAAAAACCTTGTCAAAGTACTAGAGAAATTCTCGAAATCCCATATTACCAATATTTGAATTTTTTGTAATTTTACATTTTTTATTTTTTGTAATTTTACAAATTTCCAAGTTTTTTTTACAAAAAAAATCTGGCAAATTCACGAGAGGGCCTTGTTAATTTTTGTTGTGCCAAAAAAGTTTTAAATTTACAATTTTATTGGTAAAAAGCTTGTAAAATTAAAAAAAAGCTCGTAATTTTTACTAGGAATTCTCGTAAAATAAGAGGTAGCAAAAAATCAAGTAAAGTAACGAAACCTCCTTGTAAATTTTTTCAAAAAAAATGTAAATTTTAAATTTTAATGGTAAAAAGCTTGTAAAATGACAAAATTATTGGTAAAAACCTTGTAAGATTACAAGGAATTCTTGTCAAGTAGGAGGTAGCAAGAAAAAGAAGAAACACTTTTCTTGTAATTTTACAGGGTTTTATTTTTTTGAGTGTAGAAATATCGGTCTGGGGCACAATAATATATTATACTATACAACAAATTTGCGGTCATCGACTGTATCTTAAGTGGGACAAAAAAAAAAGATAAATATACCAATAGTAGAGCAAAACCCCCGAAGGGTTTTAAAAACTTAGCTCGATTTATTTTTTAATGGCCTACTAAAGTTTTAATATTTTTTAAAGGCGTTGTGAATAAGTGAAAAAAAGTATTAAATCTAATTCTGAGGTAAAAAATATCAAAAGATGTCGTTAGTGAAATTTGATAGCGATTCTTTTCATATTAACCCTCTATCTCCCATTTTAGGGGACATTTTGGTCCTTTTCAAATATCCTCATAGAACACCAGTAAAACGTACACTTAAAGGGTTAAAATGTTCTACAAACAATTTTTCGCATCAAATTTCTTTAGGGGTTGCCATAGATCAAAAGCCCGCACGAAAAGTGCAAAATGCATAAAAAAGTGAAATTGTAAATTAGCACACACTGTTAAATTGATTTTGATTAAAGTGTGTGAATTAAGTCAAAAATATGACACAAATCTGCTTTTGAGATAAATAATGTTAAAAGAAATTTGAAGGTGGTTCTTTTTTTAGAATATATTAACCCTCTATCTTCCATTTTTAGGGATCATTTTGGTCCTTTTTTCCAATATACTCATAGAACAACACTAAGACGTGCGTTTAAAGCATTAAAATGTTCTACAAACATTTTGTTCGTAAAATGATTAAAAAAGAAAAATTTTAAATTATCGTAATTTGTTGAATTGTGTTTTAATAATTTTACTTTTTTAAGCATTCTGCACTTTTTGCACGAACTTTTGGCCTTTAACAACCTCTAGTGAAATTTGATGCGTAAAATGGTTGTAGAACATTTTAACCCTTTAAACTCACCATTTAGTGGTGTTCTTTGAGAGTATTTGATAAAAAGGACCAAAATGAATATAGAGGTTTAATATGATCTAAGAAAAGAACCACCATTAAATTTCACTAAAGACATCCTTTAACATTATTTAGCTCTGAGGCAGATTTGTAAATTTTTTTTCACACGGCTTTGGTAAAAATCAATTTATCAGTATGTGATAATTTGCAATTCCACTTTTTTAAGCATTTTGCACTATTCATAATAATTTTTGGTCTTTGACATTCTCTAGTGAAATTTAATTCAGAAAATTTTTGTAGAACATTTTAACCCTTTAAATGCACGTTTTAGTGGTGTTCTATGAGAAGATTTGAAAAAAGAACCAAAATGACCCCCTTCACTCAAAAAAAAAAAAAATGTAATGTTAGCAAAAAAAGCTTGTAAACCTACAAGAAAATTTGCTGATTTTGAACCCAAACATTTTTTGGTAGAGTAAGCAAAAATTTTTTGCCAAAAATTAGTTAACTGAATTTTTTATACCCTTTACTCTAGTGATAGAGGGTATATATAAGTTTGTCATTCCATGTGTAACACTTCGAAATATTGGTCTAAGCCCCCATAAAGTATATATATTTATGATCCTCGATCGATTTTAAGACGATCTAGCGATGTCCGTCCGTCCGTCTGTCTGTCTGTTGAAAACACGCTAACTTTTGAAAGACTTTACAGAGGCTCCTGAAGTTTGACATATATGTTGGGCATTTACCTGGTCAGGTTGGTATTGTAATCCAGCGAAATCGGTCCAGTGGTTCAAAAGTTATGGGCAAAAGATTGAATTTCGGCAATGGTTTTTCATGAATTTACGAGATAAAAAACACGCTAACTTTCGAAAGGCAATTCTGAGGATGCTGAAGCTTGACATATACATTTGTCGTTCCCCTGGTTTGGTTCGAATTGAATTTTAGCCAAATCTGTAAAGTGGTTTAAAAGTTATTAGGAAACCCTTGAATTTCAGATTAGGTTCAGCTTAAATTTACGTGTTGAAAACCCGTAAAACATGTTTTAAAAACATTTGTAAGTCACAAAAATATTTTACAACGTATTTTTGTCACTCAAAAATATTTTTACACAAAAAAAAAAATACACTCAAAAAAAATTTTACACTCAAAAAAAAATTTAGTAAATATTTTTTTTTTCAAAAATTACACTAAAAATAATAACTCTGTTAAATTACGGAAAAACTCTACTAATTTAACAGAGTACACCATACATTTCCAGCTAACAACATTTCTTTGTAATTTTACTAAAAAACTCTGTAAAATGATTTTGACAAAAAAAACTGTTAATTTACAGAGTTTATTGTAAAATATTTGTTAAATATGAAAGATTTTTGACAGAGAAAGCTCTTTAATTTTACTTTAACACTCTGTAAAATGATTTGGACAAAAAAATCTGTTAATTTACAGTTTCTAGTAAAATATTGGTTAAATAAATCACCATTTAGCAAAGAAAACTATGTAAATTTACATATATTTGTAAAATGAATTTGATGCAAAAAAAAAAAAAATTACAGAAAAAACTGTAAATTTACAGAGTTTAGTTGAATGCATGTTATCTTGTAAAATTTTTATAAGATTTCTAAAAAGTTTTTTTTATAACTTTTTTTGCTACTTTTTCAACTTTTTGATATTTGGAAACAAAAACTACTCAATCAGAAAACTTTCTTGGTTATAAAAAAATACAAAATATTTTGCTTAAATCTGTATTTTAGCAGAAAACTCTGTTAATTATCTGTAAAATTAAGATTACAAAGTAAAAAGTAATATAACAGAGGAAACTTTGTTTTTTTGTCACAACAAAATACAAAGTATTTTCTTTAAATCTGTATTTTGACAGAAAACTCTGTCAAATATCTGTTGAATTGAGATTACAGTCATTTTACAGAGCTTTTTACAGAGTTATTATTTTGAGTGTACTTAAAAAAAGTTTTTTTACACAAATAAAATATTTCTAATTAAAAATTTTATTTTTTTCACGTAAGAAAATTTACTATCACTTAAAAAGGGCATTGTGGAGGGTAGTCATACACTCAAAATAATTACTCTGTTAAATACTCTGTAAAATGACTGTAATCTCAATTCGACAGATATTTGACAAAGTTATCTGTCGAAATACAGATTTTAAGAAAATACTTTGTATATATTTTCTTGTGACTGAAAATCAAAATTTTGTAAAATTGAAGTTACTCGTTAAAAAACTCGTAATTTTCACAAAAATAAAAAAGTAAATTTACAATTTGGAAGCATTAAAGCGGGCAAATTTAACAAATTTTTAATTAATAAAATGGATTTAACTAAATTTACAGAGTTTTTTTTGTAAAATTTTGAAATCGTAAAAGGCATTTAACTAAAACTTTGTAAATTTACCGAGCTTTTTTGGTCAAATTCTTTTCGGTTTTATCATTATTTTAAAGATAATTCTGTAAATTTACAGTTTTTTTTTTATCGAAATCATTTTACAGAGTTTTCTTCGTAAAATAACAAAAAATCTTGCTGGTTGGAAATCTATGGTATTTTCTGCTGGCTCAGCAGAGTTTCTCTGTAATTTAACAGAGTGATTATTTTGAGTGTAGATTCGGCCAAGTCGAATTTAACTTTTCTACTTGTTTTTATTTCAACTTAGTTCATACACATTAGAGGACCCCATTGGGTTCGGACCCGATAGGTCCAGACCCCGATGGCCCTAGACCTAGGTCGGTTCCTTAAAAATCGTCATAGTTTTTGATCCAAAATTTGTGTCCGTTTCGCTCTACCTTGCTTAGTTTTTGAGATACGTGATTATAGGTGACCACTGGGATTCTTGAGAATTAAAAAACTCGATAACTTCAAAAATATTACTCGGAGAGCTTTTGACTATTTTGCGGTCTTGTTCTACGTGTTGAGAGCTACAAAAATGGGTGTGGACTTTTTGTTGTGTCGGCAATATTTACCGAGATATGAGCATTTTAAAATTTTCGGGAATGCTAACTTTTTTGGATCCAAAGTTAGGACCTATTAGGGTCTACACATGTAAAGAGGACCGGCGATACTATGGCGTACCCGAGAACCAAAAATGACCTGCATTTTGCTCCATCTGGCTAAGTTTCCGAGATAGCGACATTTTAAGTTTTATAAAACAAATATTACAATTTATTTTTGCTAATATTAGCAAAAAAGTTTGTAAAAATTTGGTCAACTCAATGTTAAATTTAGAAAAAAAAAAATTAGTTCAAATTTTGTTTAAAAGTGCTAATGCGCTAAATGAAGTTTACAAGATATTTTTGCTAACATGGGATAGAAAAATGTCATGTTTTCAGTGTGCCCCTTTTTGTGGGAGTGGATTTTAAATTAAATATTGATTGAATTGTATTACTTTAGTGCAAAAATCATAATAAATACATTTCTGAACAATTTATTTTATCACCCAACGACCATCGCCAAGCCCTCCCGCCCTTAAAGGTTATAAAAGATTTGGAACATCCGAAATTAACACACTCCCTTGTTTTACATTAATTTTTTGAAGAGGTAGTCCGTTGTGTGACGAAATTTTTGTGAACTTTTCTACCTTGTTAATCGAGTGATCAGTGTTATAAAAGTTTTCATACAATGTTTTATTAATCTTCTATTAAAATATTTAATCCAAGAGCAATTTCCCACATTTTAAAGGATTATTTTCTTTTGAAATTATCAAATGTCATGATAATTTTCCTATATAATTTACCATAGTTTGTGAAAAAGAAAAAGAAAATTTAAACGTTCCACTTAAAAAATAGAGAGAAAAAAAAATTATATGAAAAAATGCAATTTATTTTAGCTTCTAAACATGCCCAGCATTAAATCATTGTCTTTTTTTAGCAATTTCTGTTAAAGAAATTTATTTTATTTTTTTTTTTAACGAAAAATATTTTATTGCTTTTCTACAGTTTCTGAGAGATTTTTTTCCAGTAGTGACCTTACTTGGTGGTGCGTGTCTGCACACATTGTGCATATTTAATTTTTTTTTTTATATTTTTTTCCATGGCAGTTTGAAAAAAAAAATGCGTTTTTTTATACACAACTTTAAACGCATAACGGAGCGTAAAAAAAAAACTTGGTAAAATTTACATTAGAATGTGGTGCAATTTGATGGGACTATGGGACGAAACCATTAGTTAAAGTAGTTAAAGTGCTGGTGATAAAGTTGGTTGGTGGTTAGAGATACAGCCAATTTGAAAAATGTTTTATTTTGCGACACATGAATGCATTGATCATGAGCATGCAACCAACTTAAAAGATAATAAACAGATACCACCACCAACTAAAAATGAAAAAACTCCTTCGCCCCTCCTAACTAACTGAACGATTAACTCCTGTTTTCAATCCTGTTTGTATTATTTATACAGATATTGTTAAAATTGCAAAAAAAAAATATATAATTTTTTTTCTCTTTAAAGACGTGATTTTATGTTACGATTGTAAAGTAATTTCATATCTATCTATTTCTATTTAATTTTTGTTTTTCTTTACCAAAAGGTGACCAAGATATGGTGGTTAGTGGTGGTAGAGTTGGTCATAGAAGTAGAGATTATTATCTATGGCTTAACTTTTTAGATTTATGCAACTTTAAATTGATAATTTTGCTTTTAACTGAGTTTGCAATCTTTTATTTATTTTTTTTAATTTTTTTCCAATTTTTTTTTTCTTCAGCAGTAATTTGTAACTTCAATTGCTTTAACTGGCAGTTGGTATTTTTTTTTCGTTTGTTTTAAAGAAAATTTATTACTTTTAGTTAAAGTTGAATTTTATGTTGAGTTATTAGATTACACACAAACAAATGAATAATTTTTTTAACGATCTTTTTTTTTAAATTGTTTTAAAATTTTTTTTCTAAAAAAAAATTTCTTTTGCAAATAACAAAAATTAAAATTTCATTTTTGTTTATAACCTCTAGTGACTGAAAGACATAAATGTCACCTTTTTTCAACAGACAATTTGTCTTAAATTGTTATACCCTACTGTAGGCTGTGGTACATAATAGACAAAAATTGGTATTTTTAAGCTTGACTCTTAAACCAGAGACAATGAAGTTTAAAATATATTTTTCATGAGAATTTGTAACGCATCATGTTGTTTTAATAGGGCTTTAATAATAATAAAAAATAATTTTTAAATATATTTATTAAATCAAAACACATGTGTCATTAAATTTAAAAAGAGGCCCCACATTGGGCGCCAAATATAAAATCAAAAATCTTTGTTTTTAAAGAGTGTATTCACTTTTAACATCAAAGAACTTCCATCGTCTTTTTGAGCACCATATCAAGAATTACGTGCCCACAATTAAATTGAAAGTTTAGCTTATGTCATTTTTCCTTTTTTCTAAAAACTAAATTTCTATGAAAAATACATTCGAAAAATTTGATATCTCTTCTTTTTTGAGACCCACATAGGGCGCCAATCTAAAATTACGCACAAAAGCGTAAAAAATATTTTGCCTCTGACAAGGGAAGTCTCCCTGGTGTCACCCTTCGATCTTCATGAAATTTGGATATGTTGTTAAGAACGAAAATTAATTCGACACGTATTTTTTTTAGCGGCCCACACTTTTTTTGGGGGTGGGGGCGGTTGGGGTCGATTTGTATGGGGGGAAATTGACCTATTTCAGTTTTTTACGATTTACGCCTATTTAAACAAAATTAATATAGGCATGTGTGGTACCAGATTAAAGGTATTAAAAATACCTATCTCGTCGTGCTAACAACGGGCCAAAGAAGTTAATATTTTTCGACTTATTAACAAAAATGTCCTAAAATTTTGTAATTTTACTCAATATGACGAAAAGTTGTGCATGTTTGGACACGTTCTTAGCACACGTAGATAGGTTTTCCAAAGACCTTTCATTTGGTATGTAACATGACTAGGTTTATTTGCATAATATAGGAAATAAACGAAAAAAACTGAAAAATTATCTTGTCTTCCCCCCTCCTTTTTACCCCCTAAATATGAATTTGGGCCGCTAAAAAAATATGTGTCTCTTTATTTTTTCTGCTCTACAAAATAAAACCAATTCCATAAAGATCCGCAGGTGACACTAGGGAGACTTTCCTTGAGAGTTTTAAGAAAAAAAAAAATGATTTTATTTTTCTTTGTCATGAAAAAATTTGAAAATCATTTTAATTTTTCTATCAAAAGACTTTAGAGCCCCATATTTGGCGTCAAATATTTAATCGAAACACTCGTGTCTTTCAGTTTTAAAAAAGAGAGATTTTGTATTTCTTCCTAAAGATTGTATTCACTTTTACTATCAAAAACCATTCGTCGGCCCCACGTTGGGAGCCAATCAAAAATCTTTGTCATGACAAACTTTGAAAAATCATTTTCATTTTAACTATCAAGTCACTGAAGCCTCACATTTGGCATCAACAAAAATTTGATACATCTTTTTTTAAAAGGCCCTCGTTAGGCGCCGATCTGAAATTACGCGCAAAACGCGTAAATAATAAATAATCAAAAGATTTGTGTTTCTGAGGTGTACAGGAAGAATGATTTTATAATTCTTTGTCATGAAAATATTTAAAAATCATTTTAATTTTTCTAACAAATGACTTTGGAGCCCCACATCGGGCGTCCAATTTTTATCGAAACGAGTGTGTTTTTTGGTTTGAAAAAAGGATAATATCATATTTTTCTAAAGGTTATTCCAATTTTACTATCAATTAAATAAATTCAATTTTTGTATTTGAGCCACACGTTGGGCGCTTATCAAAAATAACGCTCTCAGCGCTTTAAAAACAATTAATTTCTGACTCATAAACTTGAGATGTTCGTTTAATTTAGTGCAACTAAAATTATAGCAAATATATGAAAAATACTTTAGAAAAAGTTTGATATCTCTTCTTTTAAGAGAACCATATAGGGCGCCGTTCTAAAATTACGAGCAAAATAAAAAGTTTTAAATCGAAAGATTTGTGCCTCTGAGTTTTAAAAGAAGAATGATTTTATTTATCTTTTTATCTTTTTCATGAAAAAATTTGAAAATCATTTTGAATTTTTTATGAAAGGCTTTAGAGCCCCATATTGGGCGTCAAATATTAAATCAAAACAAAATACAAATTTTGTTTCAAAAAAATAATAATTTTGAATTTTTTCCTCTAGTTAATATTTTCTTTTACAATCAAAGAACATTCATCGGTCCCAATTTGGGCGGAAATCAAAAGAAGAACAATTTCGGTTTTCGTTGCTATAGCAGAAATTTAAAGTCGTATTTTTACTAACAAAGGATTTGGGGCCGCTAATTGGGCGCCAAATATTAAATCAAAACACTTGTGTGTTTGAGTTTCTTAAGAAAAACTATATTATTTTTCTTTCTAAAGATTGTATTCACTTTTAGTATCAAAAAACTTATATCGTCTTTTTGTAGATCCACATCAAAAATTACGAGCCCAAGATTTAATCGAAAGTTTTGTTCATGTTATTTTCCTATCTGAAATTCCCATTTTTCCCATCTGAAATTCCTAGTTAATTTTATGCAACTATTATAAAATCATAGCAAATATACCAAACAAACAGTAGAAAAACTTTATATCTCTTCTTTTTAGAAGACAGCTTTGGGCGCCGAGCAGAAATTACGCACAAAACGCGTACAAAATAAATAATCAAAAGATGTGTGCCTCTGAGTTTTAAAAGAAGAATGATTTGTTTTTTGTCATGACAAAATTTGAAAATCATTATCATTTTTATATCAAAAGACTTTGAAGCAACACATAGGGAGTCAAATATTTAATCGAAGCAGTTAAGCCTTTGAGTTAAAAAAAAAAAATTATTTTGTATTTCTTCCTAAAGATTATATTCATTTTAACAATCAAAAAAACCTTAATCGGCCCCACGTTGAGCGCCAATCAAAAATAAAACAACCAACACCTAAAAATATTTATTTGAAAGATTTGGGTCTTTCAGTTTCAAAGAAAAATAGTTTTATTATCTTTGTCAAAATAAAGTTTTAAAAATCATTTTACTTTTTACTATCAAAAGACATTTAAGCCCCACATTTGGCGTCAAAAAAAAAAAAAAAATGATTGGGCCCCGATCTAAAATTATTTGCAGAATGCGTAAAAAATATATCATAGACAGATTTGAGTTTTAACAGAAGAATGATTTTATTTTTCTTTGTCATAACAAAATTTTATCAATCAAGGATTTTGGAACCCCACGTTGGGCGTCTAAAAAAGTTTCAAAAAAAGAATGATCTTGTATTTCTTCTGAAAGATAAATTTCATTTTAACTATCAAAAAACATTCATCGGCCCCACGTTGGGCGCCAAGCTAAAATAACGCGCCCAAAGCAAAAAAAAAATTTATACGAAAGGTTTGTGTCTATGAGTTTCAATAAAAATATGATTTCTTTATTTTTTTAAATGACAAATTTGAAAATGCTTTTGAGTTCTGCTATCAAAAGATATTGAAGTCCCACATTTTTCGTCAAATATTTAATTAAAACACTTATTTACGTTTCAAAAGAAGAATGAGTTCGTTTTTTCTTTCTAATGACAAAATTTGAAAATCATATAACTTTTTACTATCGAACGATTTTGATCCATCTTTGAGCTCCAAATATTTAATTGGAACACTTGTGTCTTTGAGTTTCAAAAGAAGAACGATTTTCTTTTTCTCTCTTAAGATTATACTTTTACTATCAAAGGAATTCCATGGTCATTTTGGAGACTCAAATTGGGTGAAAATCAAGAAATGTTTGATTTAATGATGTAAAAATTTCGGGCCCTATTTTGGGCGCCAAATATTAAATCGAAACTCGTGATTCTTTAAGTTTCAAAGATTGATGATATTTTTTTAAAGATTATTTCCACTTTTACTATCAAACGAATTCCATATTTTTATTTGAGCCCTACCATGGGCGCTAATCAAAAATTAGCCGCTCAATGCTTTAAAAACAAACTATATGTCTCAAACAATTGAGACGACCTCATCCACATCAAAATTATTGAAAAAACACCCAAAATAATTTTTAAAAAATTTTACTATCAAAAGAATTACATTTGTTTTTTGTGCCCCATGTTGGGCGCCAACTGAAATATGGTAAGATACGGTTTGTAGATTAATACAGAAAATCCACAATGTTTATTCTTTACTGTAACTCAGTGTTTAATAATTTTAACTATCAAAAGAATAATATCATCTTGGCCCCTTGCTGGGCGCCAATTGAATGATTGGTATAAAATTTGTAAAATAATTCTGAAATCCTACAAGTTGCTCTCGAAACTCATTTTTCTTTATTAAATAAGATTACATCCCAACCCATATGAATTTCTAATGCAAAAATGCTGTAGGGTTTAACCTAATCATCCTAGACATACATTTTTTCTTAAAGGCATTTAAAGTTAAAGTTTATATTGTATTTTCTACCCAAACAATGTTCAACTGTTTGTTTGCAAATGTTGCTCTGTTGCTGTTGTTTAGCTTATATCAACAGCATCTCTCTTTTCTTTTGTACAATTTTTTTACAAGTTTAGACATTTATTTAAATTTTCGTTTAGCTGTTTGTTTTTCTGTAAATCCTTAAACACTTTTTATTTATATTTATTTTTTTTTTCTTTTCTATAAAGTGTTTGTTTAAATCATACAATAACAAGTATAAAAAATATATATAAACAATTCGCAAACAAACTCAACAACAGCTTGTTTAAGCATTGTTCTGTCTTAAAGCAAGATTATCTGTTATAAGTGTTGTCAATTTTGACCATATGTGAATGTGTAAAAAAGAAATTGGGGAACTTTTAAATTTGCATAAAGTTGTTGTATGTCTTAAAGATTTATGTGACTTGGAAAAAATATGTTTATGGCAGTAGTAATTCATAAGTTTTAAGGTTTTTTGTAAAAAGTTTCTTCAAGTTTGTTACTTAAGTTTTTTGTTTAAGAATCTATTCAAATTATTTTAAATTTTTTTGGCGCCCAATGTGGGCCCTCAAACAGACGATGGTAAAAATTTATTAACAAATATGAAGTTTATTTTTTATTAGCGTAACTAATGTACTTTAAAATATTTTTTAATAAATTTATTTTGGGTGCCTGAAGTTTGCAGATATTTAAAGTTTAAGGGGGGAAGGGGGTGCAGTGCATGGGGAGAATCTGGAATTTCTGTGCTTATTCGCATTCTAATTAGTTGTTTTTATCCAGTCTTCATAGATTTTAAAATTTTGTCTTAAGAAAGAAAATTGAAATCATTATTGAATTTCAAAGAAACATAAATATTTAATAATTGGCGCCCAATAAGGGGCCTCAATAAAAAAATAATCTTTAGATGATTAAAATATTTTTAAATTTTTTTTTTAACAATTAAACTTTGATTGCATAAAAATAGTCAGCAGATTTTAACATTACTAGCCGTAGTATTTTTAAATTAAATTGTATGCCCCTTAAAAATTCACTTCATATAGCATTTTATAATTTTCCAGTAATACTGTTTTTTCATTGATTTTTAAATTTTGTAACCAAAGAGAAAAATTAAGTCTTTTGAAACTTAAAGACACCAGCTTTCGATTACATTTTTTTGTACACGATAGTGGTCTTTTTTTAATTGACGACCTTAAAAAGACAAAAAGGACTCCAAATCTTTTGATAGAAAAAAAAAACGTTAAAAGTCTTTTGATAGTAAAAATTAATATAATCTGGGGTAATCTTTCTCAAAAGTGAATATAATCTTTAGAAAAACTAATAAAATCATTCCCAGCAAAACTTTGGTAATGGGTAGTGATTATATAACACATTACCAGGTAATGTATATAACTTATTTGTAGCATTATTTTATGATGTCTTACCAAACAATTGTTCCACAACGTATTATTTTCAAGTGAAAAATAATGCATTACTAAAAATTTGTTACGTAATGCATGATTATTGGAAAAAATGTATTTCATATTTATTATTTATAAACATTAAATCAGGGATGACTTATATTTGGTTACATTATGTATTACTTGAAAGTTTGAAATAATGCATTATTTATAATTGGATGCATAATGCATTACAATAACATAAAAAATAATTATTTTATAATAAAATGCATAAGTTTAAACTAGAGATGGGCTCACGACAGGAAATTTCTAACGATACACTCTCACGAGCATATTTTATCTACTTACACTCACTTACAATCACGTGAGTAAATTTAATACAAAATTACTTTTTCACTACTCGTAACACCTTATATATTATCTTCTGGTATGCTATATTATTTCATTTCTCGTAACCTAAAAAATATCATAAATTTTACACCTTACTCGTATTCTTCGTTATAAATTTATGACTTATTTTATACCTTACTGGTATTCTTTGTGATAATGTGGATGCATTACTTTGAGTCTCATCGCCTGTTAAAATCATCAATGCTGCAATGTATAAAATAAGAGATCCTATACCTTATTTTATACCTTATTTGGTAATCTAAGTTTTGCTGGGTTCTTCTTTTAAAAGACAAAGACGCAAATGTTTTCATTAACTTTTGATAGAAAAATTATTTGATTTTTAAATTTGAAACCAAAAAACACAAGTGGTACAATTGAATATTTGGTTGCCAATGTAGTATCCCAAAGTCTTTTGATAAAGAAATACTGCTAATTAATATGATTTTCAAATTTTCTAATGACAAAGAAAAATTAAATCATTATTCGTTTGAAACATGAACTTAAACTTTTAGATTAGATATTTTCAACACGTTGGGCGTATAATTTTTAATTGGCGCCCAACATGACCCAAAGTATTTTTAATATAATTTTTTTATATTCTAATAACAAAGAAAAATGAAAACATTCTTCGTTTGAAACTTAAACTAAAACTATAAGTATAAATATTTTAAACACTTTGGGCGCATAATTTTTTTGTTGGCGCCCAGCATAGGGCTTCAAAAAGACGATGAAAGTTTTTTAATAATAAAATTCATGGACGTATACAGGGGGTGGACACAGGGGGCAAGTGCCCCCCCTTTTCGATTTGAAAATTTTTAAAATTTTATACACTAAAAAGCATTATACAAAAAAAAATCACAAGTTTCTTAATATTTTGATTTAAATAGAAGAGACTTTATTTTTTTTTTATAAAAACTCTAGAGTTTAAAATAATTTCGTTTCTAAAAAGTCATTTATACCGCATAATCAGTAACATATGATAAAAAACATATATTACTTTTATCTAATAAAAATAATACATCCTAATATAATTAATAAATAATGAAAATTAATTTCTATAAAACAATTTTCAAACAAAATTTTTACAAGGTTGTGCCCCTGTTGGATAGGCATACAAATAAATTTATTCTCATATGGAATATCATATAATTTCTTAGAAAGAAATGGCTGAAAAATCTATAATTCGCAATTTTTTACCCATTTTTTTAACCCCAAAAATCCCCGATGTGGCCACAATCTTAGAATTGTTTCTTTTATATGCAGGTTTCTTTATCAACTCTTTAATGGTCGTTTAAGAAGAATCTGAAGTTGGAATTTTAAAATTTAAAATGGCGGATCCAACAAGGCAACAAATGTTTTTAAAAATAAACCGATTTCCTTTAAAACTTTTTATGCCCGAGTTTTTGGGGTCGTTAAATAAGAATCTGAAGTTAGATTTTCGAATGGCAGATTCTAATTTAGAAACCCAACAAACCTGTGCGTAAAGAGTTTTGAGGGAATCTGTTATTTAAAAAAAATTATCACCATGTTGGATCCGACATTTTGAATTTTAAAAATCCAACTGAATTTTTTTTTAAGCGACTCCAAGAACCTGTGCATGAGGAATTTTAAGCAAATCTGTAATATTTTTAAAAAATTGTGCGCTATATTGGATCCGCAATATTGAAATTTAAAACCCTCACTCGGCATTCAAATCCAAATATTTTTAAATAATTTCAAAAAATTTTTAAAATTGTTTAAACTCATACCAATTTTGGAAAGAAGGGTTGACGAAGAAATCCTCATAAAAATGTTATCTTTCCAAGACGAAAATCGTGTTGGAGGGGGGGGGGGGGGGTTTGGTTATGGGTGTAGTTAAAAACAAATGATAAATTTTGGGAATTGTGCCCCCCCCCCGTTTTCAAATTCCTGGATACGTCACTGGTAAAATTGAATAAATTTTTTAAAAAGAACAAATTATTCCCCTTTCGAAACTCAACAGACACAATTTCGGTGAAATATTTTGCGCCCAATGTGAGGCTCCAAAGTCGTTTAATAAAAAAATAATTATAGTTTTCGAATTTAGTAATGGTAAGGAAAAATAAAATTATTCTTCTTTTGAAACTTAAACACAAGTCTATAGATTAAATACTTTAAGAGTGTTCTTTTTGTTAAGCGCCAAACATGGGACCCGAAAAGGTGATGGAAGTTTTTTGATAATAAAAGTAAATAAAATCTTTACAAACGAATTAAACCGTTTTTTTAATTATCAGGCGCCCAATGTGGGACTTAAAATCAAAAGAATTTAAGAAAGTTAAAGGCACAAATCTTTTAATAAAATTTTTTAAACTCCTCTTTTGATGAAAGTCTTTATATAGTAAAAGTGAATATAATCTTAAGAAAGATAAAAGAAATCATTTTTCTTATGAAACTAAAAGACACAAGTGTTTCTATTAAATATTTAGTGTCCAATGTGGGGCTCCAAAGTTTTTTGATAGATAAAATTAAGATAATTTTCAAATTTTCTCATGACATTGAGAAACACAGAAATCTGTACATTAAATATTTTTTAGCTCGTTGAGTGCTTAATTTTTTGATAAGATCCCAACATAGAGGCAGAAACACGATGAAAGTTTTTTTTTTGTAATAAACATTTATTTAATCTTTAATAAAAATAAAGATAACTCTTCCTTTGACACGCAAAGGCACAAATGTATTAATAAATTATTTGCGCCCAAGGCGGGGCTCAAAAAATCTAAAGAATGTAAAAAAGTCAAAGACACAAATTTTTTGATAAAATATTTAAATCGCGTTTTTTGATGACAATATTTTTATAGTTAAAGTGAATATAATCTTGAGAAAGATAAATAAAATCATTTTTTTTATAAAACTCAAAGACACAAGTGTTTCGTTGAAATCAGTGGCGCTCAGTGTAGTGCTCTAAAGTCTGTTCTTACACTCAAAATAATAACTCTGTTAAATTACAGAAAAACTCTGCTAATTTAACAGAGTACACCATACTTTTCCAGCTAACAACATTTCTTGGTAATTTTACTAAAAAACTCTGTAAAATGATTTTGACAGAAAAAAACTGTTAATTTACAGAGTTTATAGTAAAATATTGGTTAAGTATGAAAGCTTTTTTACAGAGAAAACTCTGTAATTTTACTATAAAACTCTGCAAAATGATTTGGACAAAAAAAAAACTGTTAATTTACAGAGTTTGTAGTAAAATATTGGTCAAGTAAACCACCATTTAGCAAAGAAAACAATGTAAATTTACATATATTTGTAAAATGCATTTGATGCAAAAAAAAATACAGAAAAAACTCTGTAAATTTACAGAGTTTAGTTAAATGCATGTTATTTTGTGAAATTTTTATAAGATTTCTGAAAAAAAAAAAAATTAAAACTTTTTTGCTAATTTTTCAACTTTTTCTCAAAAAAAATATACAGATAAAATTTTAATGTTTGGTAACAAAAACTACTCAAAACAGAAAACTTTTTTGATTATAAAAAATACTAAGTATTTTGCTTAAATCTGTATTTTAGCAGAAAACTCTGTTAATTATCTGTAAAATTAAGATTACAAAGTAAAAAGTAATATAACAGAGGAAACTTTGTTTTTTGTCACAACAAAATACAAAGTATTTTCTTTAAATCTGTATTTTGACAGAAAATTCTGTCAAATATCTGTTGAATTGAGATTACAGTCATTTTACAGAGTATTTTACAGAGTTATTATTTTGAGTGTAGATAAAATTAATATAACTTTCAAATTTTCTCATGACAAAGATAAATATACATCCGTGCATTAAATATATTTAGTGCGTTGAGTGCGTAATTTTTGATTAGTGCCCAACATGGGGCCCAAAAAGACGATGAAAGTTTTTTGATAACAAACGTGTATTTAATATTTAATAGAAGTTAAGAGAATTCTTTCTTTGACACGCAAACAGCACATACACACATAAATAATTTGGCGACCAGTGTGGGGCCCAAAAATCCAAAAATCTTAGAAAGTAAAAGACACAAATATTTTTTAGTTCGTGAGTGCGTAATTTTTTGATAAGCCCCCAACATGGGCCAAAAACACGATGAAAGTTTTTTTATTTTGGTAATAAACGTATATTTAATCTTTAATACAAATCAAGATAATTCTTACAAATATAAATTAAATCATTATTTTTATGAAACTCAAAGACTCAAGTGTTTCGATTAATTATTTGGCGCCAAATGTGGGTCTCCAAAGTCTTTTGATAGATGAAATTAATATAATTTCCAAATTTTCTTATGACAAGGAGAAATACACATCTGTACATTAAATATTTTAAAAGCGTTGAGTGCATAATTTTTAATTAGTGGGACCCAAAATGACGATGAAAGTTTTTTGATAATTTGTCCATTGACACACAAAGACACAAATATATTAATAAATTATTTAGCGCCCAATGCGGGGCTCAAAAATACAAAGATTCTAAGAAAGTCAAAGGCACAAATCTTTGGATAAAATATTTTAAGTGCGTCTTTTGTTGAAAGTCTTTATGTATTAAAAGTGAATATAATCTTGAGAAAGACAAATAAAATTATTTTTTTTTTTAAATTTAATCTTTAAAAACAATTTAAAGAATTCTTCCTTTAAAACTCAAAGATACAAGTGTGTTAATAAATTATTTGGCGCCCAATTCGGGGCTCAAAAGTGCAAAGAATTATTATTATATATATTACTAGCTAACTCGCCCGGTACTTCGTTACCGGTTAGCTGTAAAAAAAAAAAAACAATTTTATTATATATTTATAGAGGATCGTACAGTCCAAACTTCAAGTATCTAGAACCTTTAGTTCAGCAGATATAAAACAGTTCAAAATTCAAGTATCTAGGATAATTAGTTCAGCAGATACAAAATTGCCCTACTTTTCCGCCTCTTCCACCTACAAAACAAAATTTTCAAAAAAGTACATCTTTCAGAATGTTTTTTTCGCGAGAGGATCGTACACTCCAAATTTCAAGTATCTAAGACCGTTAGTTCAGCAGATACAAAATTGCCCTAATTTCCCCCCTTTTTCCCCGTAGAAGCGAAATTTTCAAAAAAGTACTTCCATTAGAATGTTGTTTCCGCAAGATGATTCAAATTTCAAATTTGCCCTACTTTCCCTCTTTTTCCCCCATAAAAGCAGATTTTTCCAAAAAAGTATTTCTTCCAGAATGTTATTTCCGCGAGAGGAACTTCAATATCTAGGACCATTAGTTCAGCAGATACAAAATTGCCCTTCTTGCCCCCTTTAAAAAGTAATTTTCAAAAAAGTACTTCTTTCAATATGTTATTTCGCGAGATGATTTTATATTACAAATGTCATGTTTTTAAGACCATTAGTTTAAAATTTACCAAATTGCCCTATTTTCCCCTCTTGGTCCTCCTTAAAACCAAAATTTTCAAAAAGTGTATTTTTCAAAAAATTATTTCCGCGAGATGATTAAAACTTAAAGTTTTAGTTCAGAAGATACAAAATTGCCCTATTTTACCCCTTCTACTTTTTTAAGATGTTTTTTTTTTGCGAGATGATCCTAGAGTTCAAATTTCAAGTTTCTGGAACCATTTGTTTAAAAGATAAATAATGCACCGATTTTCTCTATTTCCCCCCTTTCCCACCGTGGAGGAGGAATATTCAAACAATATTTTTTTCGCAATGTTGTTTCGGCGAGAGGATCCTAAAGAACTAACTTCACGTTTATGGGACCATTTGTTCAGAAGATAAAAAATTCACAGATTTTCCCTACTTTCCCACCCTTGGAGGTGGAATTTTCAAAAAATTTTGTTTTCAGCATGATAATTCTGCGAGAGGATCCTAGAGACCAAATTTCAAGTTTCTGGGACCATTTGTCCAGAAGATAAAAAATGTACCAATTTGCTCTATTTTCCCCTCCTTGGAGGCGGAATTTTCAAAAAAAGATTTTTTTAGTTTTTTTTCGTGAGAGGATTATAGATTCCAAATTTCAAGTTTCTAAAACTATTAGTTCAAAAGATACAAAATCCCCCAAAGGGCCCTACTTTCCCCTTTTTCCCCCTTAGAAGTGGAATTTTGAAAAAAAGTTCTTTAAGTATGTTATCTTCGCGAGAGGATCGTTCAGTTCAAATTTCAAGAATCTAGGACCATTAGTTCAGCAGATTCAAAATTGCCCTTCTTTCCCCCTTTTTCCCCCAGAATTTTGAAAAGTACTTTCTTAAGAATGTTATTTCCGCGAGAGGATCGTTCAGCCAAATTTCAAGTATCTAGAACTATTAGTTCAGCAGATACAAAATTGCCCTACCTTCCCCGTTTTCGCCCTTGAAATCGTAATTTTCAAAAAAAGTACTTCTTTCAGAATGATAATTCCAAGAGAGAGGAACGTGCAGTCTAAATTTCAAGTATCTAGGACCATTAGTTCAGCAGATACAAAATTGCCCTACTTTCCGCCTTTTCTCCCTTAGAAGAGGAACTTTCCACATAAAGTACTTTTTCCGCAAGAGGATCGTACAGTTCAAATTTTAAGTATCTAGGATCATTAGTTTAGCAGATACAGAATTTCCCTACTTTCCACCTTTTCCCCCTTTAGAAGGAGAACTTTCCAAAACGTACTTCTTCTAAAATGTTCATTCCGCGAGAGGATCGTACAGTCCAAACGTCAAGTATGTAGGACTATTAGTTCAGTAGATTCAAAATTGCCCTACTTTCTCCCTTTTCCCCCCGAAGAAGCAGAATTTAAAAAAAAGTACTTCTTTTAGAATGTTATATCCGCTAGAGCATCGTACAGTTAAATTTTAAGTATCGAGGACCATTAGTTCAGCAGATAAAAAATTGCCCTAACTTCCCCTTTTCCCCCCTTAAAGGTAGAGTTTTCAAAAAAGGACTTCCTTGAAAATGTTATTTCCGCGAGAGGATCGTACAGTCCAAATTTCAAGTATATAGGACCATTATTTCAGCAGATATAAAATTGCCCTACTTCTCCCCTTTTTCCCAATCAAAATCGGAATATTTAAAAAAGTACTTCTTTCAGAATGTTATTTTCGCGACCATTAGTTCAGCAGACACAAAATTGCCTACCTTTCCCCTTTTCCCTCTTAGAGGCGGAATTTTCCAAAAAGTCCTTCATTCGAATTTTATTTCCGCGAGAGGATTGTACAGTCCAATTTTCAAATATCTAGGGCTATTTGATCAGCAGATACAAAATTGGCCCTTTCCCCCCTTAAAAGAAGAATTTTTAAAAAAGTATTTCTTTCCGAATGTTATTTCCGCGGGAGGATTTTACAGTCAAATTTTCACGTATCTAGGACCATTAGTTCAGCAGATTCAAAATTGCTCTATTTTCCCCTCTTTTCCCCCTTAAAAGAGGAATTTTTAAAAAAGTATTCCTTTCCGAATGTAATTTCCGCGGGAGGATCGTACAGTCCAATTTTCAAGTATCTAGGACCATTACTTTAGCATATACAAAATTGCACTACTTTCCCCCTTTCTCCCCCTAAAAAGCGAAATTTTCAAAAAAAGTACTTCTTTTAGAATGTTATTGCCGCGATATGATCCCATATTCCAAATGTCATGTTTCTAAGACCATTAATTTAAAGTTTAGCAAATTGCCCTATTTTTCCCCTTTTGGGCCTCCTTAAAACCAAAATTCTCAAAAAAATATATTTTTCAAAAAATAATTTCCGCGACAGCATCCAGATTCAAAATTGCCCTATTTAACCCCTTCTACCCCCACCGCCACCCTTATAAAAGGATTTTTCAAAATACGAAATTGCCCTTCTTCCCCATTTTTCCCCCTTTAAAAACGAATTTTCAAAAAAGTACAGTTGAACCTCGATTATCCGGCCCTCTATTAACTGGTGCCTCTATTAACCGGCATGCTGTGTGTTTGTTTTTTACCTCTATTATCCGTGCTTTACCTCTACTATCCGTGCAATTCATACATGCTCGTACATATTGTATTTTTTGTTATTGTTTTTACCTCTATTAACCGTGATCATAGATGGGACTAATTAATTAAAGGGACCAATTAATTGATGGTTTAATTACCATTTAATTGATGTCAATGGTAATGAAATTTTTTTCATTACCATTGGTTGTATCAATTGTACCAATTAAATTATTTATCAATTTAATTACTAATGAAAATTAAAAAAAAAATAATTACCATTGGTATGGCATCATTTAAAAAAAATAATTACCATTAGTAAAAGTCGTCACAATATTGTCAAAATCGTTAATATTTGGAAAAATCTGTTGTTTTTTGCTATATGGTGTTTTGGCTTTTCACATTTTATAAACCAAACACACGTTGATTGCCTTTGTATAACACAATATTTGAAATTTTTATTTGCGTTTTGTCTTTAACATTTTCATATTTTTTTTGTAAAAACATACTTTGATGTTTAAATTTTTAACTTTTCAAAAAAACAAAAATGTCCAAACCAATGGTTTTGAAATCAATTATAATTGGTGTTTTTCAACAATTGGTGCATTTCATTACCATTAGTAATTATTTTTTCAATTAAAAAATGTAATTACCATTAAATGGTAATGAAATTATTTTCATTACCATTGATTTCAACCAATGGTAATTAAAATTCAATGGTAATGAAAAATTCCCATCTATGACCGTGATTTACCTCTATTATCCGTGCAATATATTTACGAACATATACAAATGTAGAAAAATATATAACCTCTTTCAACCGTGTTATTCGATTATCTGTGCTTAGTCCGGTCCCGTGCAACCCGGATAATCGAGTTTTAACTGTACTTCTTTTAGAATGTTATTTTCGGGATAGGATTGCACAGTTCAAATTTTAAGTATCTAGGTCCATTAGTTCAGCCGATACAAAATTGCCCTACTTTCCCCCTTTTTCCCCGTAGAAGCGTAATTTTTAAAAAAGTTTTTCTTTAACAATTTTATTTCCGCGAGAGGATCGTACAGTTAAAATTTCAAGTATCTAGGACCATGAGTTCAGCAGATTCAAAATTACCCCAGTCACCCCCTTTCTCCCCCGGAATTTTCAAAAAGTACTTCCTTTAGAATATTATTTCCGCGAGAGGATTGTACAGTTCAAATTTCATGTACCATTAGTTCAGCAGATACGAAATTGCCATACTTTCCCCGTTTTTCCCCGTAGAAGCGGATTTTTTGAAAAAGTTCTTCTTTAAGAATGTTATTTTCGCGAAAGGATCGTACAGTTTAAATTTCAAGTATTAAGTACCATTAGTTCAACAGATTCAAAATTGCCCTACTTTCCTGATTTCCCCCAGAATTTTGAAAAAGTACTTCCTTTAGAATGTTATTTCCACGCGAGGATCGTTCACTCCAAATTTCAAGTATCTAGGAGAATATTTTCAGCAGATACGAAATTGCCCTACCTTCCTCTTTTTCCCCCTTTAAATCGGAATTTTCAAAAAAGTACTTTTTTCAGAATGTTATTTCCGTGAGAGGATCGTGCAGTCCACGCGAGGGGATCGTGCAGTCCTATTGGTTTAGCAGATACAAACCGGAATTTTCAAAAATTACTTCTTTCAGAAAGTTATTTCCGCGAGAGGATCGTACAGCCCAAATTTCAAGGATCTGCGACCATTAGTTCAGCAGACACAAAATTACTCTACTTTCCCCCCTTAGAAGCGAAATTTTCAAAATAGAACTTTCTTCACAATGTTATTTCCGCGAAGGATCCCATAGTCAAAATTTTTAAGTCTCTGGGAAAATTAGTTCAGAACATACAAAGTGTACCAAATTGTCCTATTATCCCCCTTTTTACCACCCTAGAAGCGGAATTGAAAAAAAACTTTGTTTCGGAATGTTTTTTCCGCGAGAGGATCTTATAGTCCAAACTTTAAGTTTCTAGGACCATTAGGTCAGAAAAAAGAAAATGTACCAAATTGCCCAATTTTTCCCATTTTCCCCTTCTTAGAAGTGCCTTTTTAAAAAAGTACTGTCTTCAGAATATGATTTCCGCGAGAGGATCCTATAGTCCAAATTTCAGGTTTCTGGGACCATTAGTTCACAATATAGAAAATGTTCAAAATAGTCCTATTTCCCCCTCAAATTTGAATGAAAAATTTTTAAAAAAATACTTTCTTCAGAACATAATTTCCGCGAGAGGATCATATAGTCCAAATTTTTAAGTTTCTAGGACCATTAGTTCAGAAGATACAAAATGTACCAAATTATCCTACTTTCCCCCTTTCAACCCCCTAGAATCAGAATTAAAAAACAACTTTGTTTCAGAATGTTTTTCCCGTTAGAGGATCTTATAGTCCAAACTTTAAGTTTCTAGGACCATTAGGTCAGAAGATAGAACATGTACCAAATTGCCCTCTTTTCCCCATTTCCCCTTCTTATTTTTTTAAATACTTTCTTTAGAGTATTATTTCCGCGAGAGGATCCTATAGTCCAAATTTTAGGTTACTGGGGCCATTAGTTCAGAAGATCGATTGTTTAAAATTGTCCTATTTCCCCCTAAATTTAAGTGAAAATTAAAAAATAAATGAGAAAAAAAAATTTAGTAAAAAATTTGAGTCAAAAAATTAAGCGAAAAATATTTTGAGTCAAAAAAATTTAGTAAAAAAAATTTTCTAGGTAAAAAATTTAAGTAAAAAAAATTGAAGAATAAAATACAATTGAGTAAAAAAAACTTTTATTAAAAAAAAATTGAGTGAAAAAAATTTTGAGTAAAAAAAAATTTTGAGTAGAAAAAAATTGTAAAAAAAAAAATTTTTGAGTGAAAAAAATTTTGAGTGAAAAAAAAATTTGAGTGAAAAAAAATTTGTAAAAAAAAATTTTGAGAAAAAAAAAAATTGAGTGAAAAAAAATTTTGAGTAAAAAAAAATTTTGAGTAAAAAAAATTTTGAGTGAAAAAAAATTTTGAGTGAAAAAAATTTTGAGTGAAAAAAAAATTGAGTGAAAAAAAAATTGAGTGAAAAAAAATTTGTGAATGAAAAAAAATTTTGAGTAAAAAAAAAATTTTGAGTGAAAAAAAATTTTGAGTAAAAAAAAATTTTGAGTGAAAAAAAATTTGTAAAAAAAAAAAATTGTAAAAAAAAATTTTGAGTGAAAAAAAATTTTGAGTGAAAAAAAATTTTGAGTGAAAAAATTTTAGTAAAAAAATGTTTTTTCCCCGAGAGGATACTATAGTTCAAATATCTAGTTTCTAGGACCATTAGTTCAAAATTCACCAAATTGCCCTATTTTCCCCCTTTTTGTCCCCCTTAAAACCGAAATTTTCAAAAAAATACTTTTTTCAAAATGTTATTTCCGCGAGAGTATCCTATATTCAAAATTTCAAGATTGTAGGACCATTAGTTCAGAAGATACAAAATGTACCAACTTGCCCTATTTTCCCCCTCCCCCCACCTTTGAAACGGAATTTTCAAAATATTACTTTTTCCAAAATGTTATTTCCGCGAGAGGGTCCTAGACTTCAAATTTCAAGTTTCTGGTACCATTTGTTTAGAATATAAAAAATGTACCAATTTGCCCTATTTTCCCCTTTTTCCCCCCTTGGAGGCGGAATTTTCCAAAAATATTTTTTTCGAAATTTTATTTCCGCGAGAGGATCCTAGAGTTCAAATTTGAAGTTTCTAGGACTATTAGTTCAAAAGATACAAAATCCCCCAAAGGGCCCTATTTTCCCCCTTTTGCCCCCCTTAGAATCGGAATTTCCAAAAATCCCTTCTTAGTGGGTGGTTTTGTCGGGAGCCGAACCTACATTCCAAATTTCAAGTCTCTAGCTTCAGCGGTTTGGGCTGGGCGATGATTATTGCCAATCAGTCAGTCAGTCAGTCAGTCAGTCAGTCAGTCAGTCACCACACTCTTTTATATATATAGATAGATTATAATATTATATTTCTAAAAAAATATGGAGCAGAATTGTAGACTTTTTCAAAAAAAACAAGTAAGAGTGTTAAATTCGGCTGTTCCGAATCTTTTATACCCTCCAGCATGCAAAAAATAAAAATAAGTTCAGGGCGTTTTATTATTTTTTTTTTGGGGGGGGGGGGGGGGTCGGCAGGGTTTGCACTAAAGAAATACAAGTCATTATTTAAACTATTTTTTTAAATTCACGCCCACAAAAGGGAAGGGGGGGGGGGCTGACCGGAAAAAACGACATTTTCTAATCCTGTGGGTCCAAATACAGGACTTTGAACTTCTTGTAGCATAAAAATGTTGCATTTGTTAAACAAAAACACAAAAAATCATGTAAAAAAATGGTATTTTTCAGAGGTTTGTTTAGTTCTTCAAGTGGGAACTTTTCCCCCTGGTCCGATTTTGCTCATTTACGAACTTAAACTGCCTAGGAACATAAGACATATTCGTGCAAAATTTCGAGAGTCTAGCGCTTTTATTTTGGACTGCATCGTGTTAACTACAGACAGACAGACGGACGGACAGACGGACATCGCTAGAATATCTTAGAATAAAAATTGTATCAGATTTTAAGACCTTTTTGATACGAAAAAGGTATCAGAAAAAATGTTTCAGAATATAAGAATCTTTTTCTATAGGAACAATGCCTCGGGTTCTTAGACTTTAAGAATCCGAGGCAAATTCGCTTCGAATTTGAGATTTTTTATATGAAAAATGCGACCTTTGTTGCTGTTTTTTTTTTTATAAAAATCAAGTTTGTTTCTTTAGTCTTTTGTTTATAATTCCAAACAAATTAAAGTTTGGTTCTTAAGTCTTTTGTTTGGATTTCTGATGCTTTTTTAGCAGAAAAAATTACGTTATCACAAAATTACAAACACAATGTAAAACTTTTCTTATATTTTTTCTAAATGAAAAATGTCTTACGCTATGAATTTTTTTCTATAGAAAAAAAAATATCGTAAAATGTTTTTCTATTCTTTCTATAGGAAAAATGTAAGAAAAAGTCTCAGATTTTGAAATTTTTGCAACAGGAAAAATGTAATAGAATATGAGAATCTAAGACTCTTTCTAAAGGATTTTTCTATAGGAAAAATGTCTCAGCATATAAGACTTTTGTAAGAAAAATTTGACTTTTGTTGCTGTTGTTTTTTATTTTTTTTTAATAAAAATCAAGTTTCTTTCTTAAGTCTTTTGTTTATAATTCCAAACAAATTAAAGTTTGTTTCTTAAGTCTTTTGTTTGGATTTCTGATGTTTTTAGAATTCTTAGCAAAAAAAATTACGTTATCACTAAATTACACTACACTCTAAAAAGTCCTTGTAAAAATACTACAATCAAGTGGGTAAATTTTTATGTAAAATAACACACAACGCCTAAAATTGAGCACCAAGTGTTTAAAATTTTAGTTTACACACAAAAATTTGAATATTACACACATTATATAGTATTTTGTGAGTTTATAAATATATTTTTAAAATTATAAACACAAAAATTTTAAAATTACACATTTAATGTTTATTGTAAACATTAAGTGTTTAATTTTCGATATTAAACATTAAATGCGTAATGTTCAACAATTTTAAAATACAAATTGTCAAAATAAAATAAAAAGGAAAATTTAACCAGAAAATTTTCTTATGCTCGCAATTTAACTAAAATAACGCGAAAAAACCATTAAATAAAAGCAAATAAATGAAAAAAAGGGAAAATATTAACAAACGCGTTGCAACGTTTTAATGAAACGTAAAATTTCGAAGAGGCTGAGCTGACAAAGACATAAAAACAAACCCGATTTTTTTAAATTCGTAATATTTATGAAAAATATACATTGCATTTTTTCTTAAATATTTGCAATTATAAATCAGAAAGGTAAGTACCACAAATGTCTTGGATTTTTTGAATTATTCTTTACAAAAATGTGTGGATATCAGAATCTGAGAATATTTTTTGTAAAGAAAAAGAGTCTCAGATTATGAGAATTTATCTACAGAAAAAAATTTTTCAAATCCTTAGCAGATTCTGGGATTTCAATAAAAAATTTTTGATTCCAACAGATTTTTTTCTGCAAAAAAAATGGAAATGAAAGTTTCTGAGAATTTTTCTATAGAAAAAATATTTCTGATTTTGAAAACTTTTCTATAGAAAAAATATTTCAGATTTTGAGAATTATTCTATATAAGAAATATCTCAGGTTTTAAGAATTTTTCTATAGCACAAATATATATTTTGTTTATAGCACAAATTCATATTTTGTCTATAGAAAAAATATCTCAGATTCTTATATTTTGTCTATAAAAAATATATTAGATTCTGAGGATTTTTCTATAGAAAAAATTCATTATATTCTGAGAATTTTTTTATAGAAAAAATATCTCAGACTCTGAGAATTTTTCTATAGAAAAAATTTCTTATGTTCTGAGAATTTTTCTATAGAAAAAATATTTTAGATTCTGAGAATTATTCTATAAAAGATATTTTCAAATTCTAAAACTTTCTGTAAAAAAAAAATCTCAGATTCTGAGAAATTTTCTATAGAAAAAATATCAGATTCTGAGTAATTTTCTGTAGAAAAAATATATCATTCTGAGAAATTTTCTATAGAAAAAATGTATCAGATTCTAAAAATTTTTCTATAGAAAAAACAAATCAGATTCTGACAATTTTTCTATGGAATAAATTCTCAGATTCTTAGAATTTTTCTATCAAAAAATTACTCAGATTGTAAGAATTTTAATATATAAAAAGAAATATCTTCGATTCTAAAAATTTTTCTATTACAAAATATCTTAGATTCTGAGAATTTTTCTGTAGAAAAATTATTTCAGATTACGAAATTTTTTAATTTTCCCAGATTTGGAGAAAATTTATCAGGTTTTGAGAACTTTTCTATAAAAAAAAATTCTCAGATTCTAAGAATTTTTCTATAAAAAAAATATCTCAGACTTTAGGAATTTTTCTAAAGAAAAAATATTTTAAATTCTGAAAAATTTTCATAGAAAAACTTCTTTAGATTCTGAGAAATTTTCTATAGAAAAAATATTTTAGATACCTAGAATTTTTCTATAGAAAAAGTATTTCAGATTCTGAGAATTTTTCTATAGAAAAAATATCTCAGATTCTAAGAATTTTTCTATAAAAAAATATCACAGATTTAAAGAATTTTTCTAAAAAAATTTTTTTTAGATTCTAATAATTTTTCTATAGAAAAAATTCTTTAGATTCTGAAAAATTTTCTATAGAAAAATATCTCAGATACTGATTTTATAGAAAAAATATCTCAGATACAAAGAGTTTTTCTATAGAAAAAATATCTCAGTTTCTGAGAATGTCTCAGATTCTGACATATCTTGTAAAGAAATATTATCTTGAATTCTGAGAATTTTTCTATAGAAAAATCTTCTCAGATTCTGAAAAAATTCCCTTGTATGATTTAAATATCAGAAATATCTCGTAAATAATGTGAAATTTTTTTATACTTGCAGTTTGAGACAACAACTTATGATAAGAAAGTAAAGTTCCAACGAATTCTCCACTCATTGCGATTGCTCGTTAGTATTTAATTTCTTAAATAATTGCAATTTTCTGATTAAATCCATTAAATTTATCTTTTTATATATTTTTAGAAACAGAAGACTCACAAGTAATATTTATGTTCGTACATCTCTAGAGAAGAAATTACAAATGTTTGAAAAGGTGGTTCCTGTTTATTTTCATTTCCTATTTTATATCCTGCTGAAATCAGTCAGACGATGGATTTTTTTTAATTCTATCTCCAAAAAATATGAGGAGCAAACAAATATTAATAATGTACAAAAAATCCATTATTTAATTTAACAAATTTTATCTTTTATGTGGATATTGTAACGTGTTATTTTTCATTTGTTATTAATATTTAGTTTAAGTTAAGATTAATTTTATAACCCCCAAAAAAATTGCATTTAACTTATAATTTATGAATATTATACATATTTCACTTTTATACCCATTTTCATTTCAGTTTAAATAAAAACTATAAAAATAATAATAAAAATGCATTTTTGGTTTTATTTGTTTATAGGAATAAATTTTTTAGCAGGTTGTTAAAAATTAGGCACCTCTTATGTAAAAGAAAACATTTAAGACGCAATTTTAAACATTTTAAATCTATTTTTGAGCACAAGTAAGCTAAAATTACACATTTTGTGTGTATTGCCAGAGAATTTTGAAAGCAGTTCATTTGTAGGCTTACACACAAAATGTTTATTAGTTGTACACACTTTGTGTGCAAATGTTGAAATTTAAACACATCGAGTATTTTTACCCACTTTATTGTAGGAGAACAGTTACCTACAATAAAGTGGGTAAATTTCAACAAAAATTTATAAGAGTGTATGTAAAACTTTTTTTATATTTTTTCTAAAGGAAAAGTGTCTCAAGCTATGATTTTTTTCCTATAGAAAAATGTCTTGAAATGTTTTCTTTTTTTATAGAAAACATGTCTCAAACTATGATATAAAATGTTTTTCTTTTTTTTCTATAGGAAAAATGTCTCAAGCTATGAAATTTTTTCTAAAAAAAATATTTTAAAATCTTTTCATAAAAATCAAGTTTGTTTCTTAAGTCTTTCGTTTATAATTCCAAACAAATAAAAGTTTGTTTCTTAAGTCTTTTGTTTAGATTTCTGATGTTTTGAGAATTCTTAGTACTAAAAAAGTACATTGTAAAACCTTTCTTATACTTTTTCCATAAGAAAATTGTCTCAAACTATAAATTTTTTTACAAAAATAATGTAAAACTTTTCTGATATTTTTTCTAAAGGAAAAATGTCTCAAGCTATAAAATTTTTTCTATAGAAAAAATATCTTAAAATGTTGTTCTATAGGAAAAATGTTTTAAGCTATGACATTTTTTCTAAAAAAAATATTTTAAAATCTTTTTCTTCATAAAAATCAAGTTCGTTTCTTAAGTCTTTTGTTTATAATTCCAAACAAATTAAAGTTTGTTTCTTAAGTCTTTCGTTTGGATTTCAGATGTTTTTAGAATTCTTAGCACTAAAAAAGTACATTGTAAAATTTTTCTTATACTTTTTCAATAAGAAAATTGTCTCAAACTATACTTTTTTTTACAAAAAACAATGAAAAACTTTTCTAATATTTTTCTAAAGGAAAAATGTCCCAAGCTATGATTTTTTTTTATAGAAAAAAATATCTTATAATGTTTTTCTATTTTTTTTATAAGAAAAATGTTTTAAGCTATGACATTTTTCCTAAAAATTTTTTTTAAAATCCTTTTTTTCATAAAAATCAAGTTTGTTTCTTAAGTCTTTCGTTTATAATTTTAAACATATTAAAGTTTGTTTCTTAAGTCTTTTGTTTTGATTTCTGATGCTTTAAGAATTCTTAGCACTAAAAAAGTACATTGTAAAACTTTTCTTATACTTTTTCCATAAGAAAATTGCCTCAAACTATAATTTTTTTTTTACAAAAACAATGTAAAACTTTTCTGATATTTCTTCTAAAGAGAAAATGTCACAAGCTATGAAATTTTTTCTATAGAAAAAATATTTTATAATGTTTTTCTATTTTTTCTATAGGAAAAATGTCTTAAGCTATGAAATTTTTTCTAAAAAAAATATTTTAAAATCTTTTTTTTCAAAAAAATCAAGTTTGTTTCTTAAGTCTTTCGTTTATAATTCCAAACAAATTAAAGTTTGTTTCTTAAGTCTTTTGTTTAGAATTGCGATGTTTTAAAAATTCTTAGCACTAAAAAAGTACATTGTCACACAATGTAAAACTTTTCTTATACTTTTTCCATAAGAAAAATATTTCAAACTATGAAATTTTTTCTATAGAAAAAAATATCTTAAAATGTGAAACTATTTCTTTCTGTATAAATTCTCTGTTATATGAATAAAAAAAAATTATTAAGTGTGCCAAAAAAATGTAAATCATAAATTCTTGAATGCTGTCAATTAAATTAATATTCTCATCTTTTGTTATATATTCCTAGTAATTATTATACCCTTTCTTGAAAGTTCTGGGAATTCTGATATAAAATCTCTTGTAACACTAAACGTTTAACTTAATATTCTATTGATGTTTTGTTGATTTAAAAGAAAACTATAAACCTAATTGGCTAATGAGACCAAAAATGTTAAGAAAAAATTTTTTATCTTAATAATTATGACCATATTATGATATTATTCATCTAACTTAATTACCACTTAATAACTATAAATATGGCAGACGGAAAACTGATAGCAAAATGATGAGACAAACAATACAATTAATATGAAATTTTTATGGACAACTCCTCAATATCAACGTTAATGCTACTTTAAGAGATTTTTTTTTTAATGGACATAATGTGTTTGACTAAACATTTTTGTCTACAAAATGATGATACTTATAATAATCTCTTGTAATTTATGCGGACAATAAATTTAATAAAATGATCATGTTAAACTACTTGTAATAAATTTCTTTGTAAAGACCATAACTTTTTTTTATAAAAAAATACAAAAAAAATTTAGCAAATATTTTCTTTTTGATTAATTTGTCATAATTATCGTTTGTTAAATACAGAAAAATCAAAATAAGGAAGCAACTATTTAAAAACCTTTAAAAACATCTTAATTACTGGTAAAATATGTTTTATTTTCTTATTTAAGGAAAATTTAAAATAGTTAATAAATACTACTTTTTTTTAAAGATTATAGCTGCCACTCCTTAATTTTTCTATGGAAGCCACTGTTAAATAAAACAAAAATGATTGTAATTAATTAAATTGTTAATGACAACTTAACAAACTTACTGCCACCATAGAAAAAACATAAAAAAAATAAATAATATTTATTAGTAAAAAAAAAATAGTGGAAAAAGACAAGGTTCCTTTTTATGGTATTATTGGTCATATTTCTTAAATGAAAAATTAATTAAAATGTCTTTTTGTATAAGTTTTTCTATTTTTTTTTGTAGTTATAAAAAAAAAATCAATAACTATGTAGTTAGTGTTTAAAATACCATGATCAACTTTGTAGATTTACAGTCTGCTACAAAACGGTTAAAACTAGACAGAAAAAGAGATTCAGGAAAAAGTCTCAGAATTTGAGGTAAAAGATTTGTGTCATTGGATTTTAGTAGAGAAATGATTTTTTTTCATTGTCATGACAAAATCTGAAGATTTTTTTCATTTTTACTAGCAAAAGGTTTTAAAGTCCCACATTGGACGCCAAAGAATTAATCGAATTAATTGTGTCTTTAAGCTTTAAGAGATGAATAATTATGTTTTTCTTTCTTAAAATTATATTTACATTTACTATTAAATATTTCTATCTTATTTTTGGAGCCCTACGTTGGGCGCTTTGCAAAAATTACGCTATCAACACACTTAAAATATTTTATCTAAAGATTTGTGTTTGTCATGACATTTGAATATAAATCATATTTACTTTGAATATTATATTCATTTTTACAAAGTAATTAGGGCCCCTCATTGGGCGCTTAGAAAAAAATTGTGCCCATTCTTGAAATTTTTAATGAGCGCACTTAGAATAATTAAACTAAAGGTTTGAAGAAGTAATGATTTAAAAATTTTTGTCAAGACATTATTTGAAAATCATATTAATTCTAACTATCAAAGGCTTTAAAACACGTATTAAATTTTACTATCAAAGCCTTCGATCCCCACGTTGGGAGCCTATTGTCGTGAAAAACCAAAAAAGTATTTTATAAAAAAAAAATAAAAATGCGTTTTTGTATAAGTTTTTCTATTTTTTTGTATTTTATAAAAAATCAAAAAGTATGTAGTTAGTGTTTAAAATTCCATGATCAACTTTGTAAATTTACAGTCTGCTACAAAACGGTTAAAACTAGACAGCGAAAGAAATTTAGAAAAAAGTCTCGGAAATGAGGTTAAAGATTTGTGTCATTGGATTTTAGTAGAGGAATAATCTTTTTCATTGTCATGACAAAATCTGAAGATTGTATTCATTTTTACTAGCAAAAGTTTTTATAGCCCCACTTTGGGCGCCAAAGAATTGATCGAATTAATTGTGTCTTAAAGCTTCAAGAGATGAATAATTATGTTTTTCTTTCTTAAGATTATATTTACATTTTACTACTAAACTATTAAATATTTCTATTAAATATTTCTATCTTCTTTTTGGAGCCCCACGTTGGGCGCTTATCAAATATTACGCGATCAACGCACTTAAACTATTTTATAAATCATATTCAGTTTGACTATCATATTCAATTTTACAAAGGTACTAGCTGAAGCGCCCGGCATTACCTGGGTTGTCTTAACATGAATACCTAAAACGCTTTTTCCCGGCGCCATCTATAGGGTCAATTTATAAAAACTAATTTTTTCATGACGAAACATACATACACTATGAAGTGCCATCCCCAGTGCCATCTACCGGGACAAAAATTTATCTAGGAACCTTTTTTTGTTAAATAACACAGTGATACAAAATCGAACTTTCGGAATGGGATGAAACCAAAAACAAATGAAAGCTGACGTTTTCCATAACAAAACCCTCAAGGCATTTTTTTGGGTCAGAGCTAGATTTTATTTTACACGCATTTAAAGATGGTGATTTTAAAGCATTTAAAGTTTTTGTGTACTAAACATGTCCTACTTTAAAGGCCCCTGGTGATGCCCTTATTGGACATGTAGGGTCCAGTTTCCAAACTTAAGCTCAAAATTACTTCAGCTATGACTGGTATGAATTTTGCTGCAATCGGTCCAGTACATATTTACTGAATAACCAAATTATTAAAATAAAAAACTGTACACCGTTGCGTATGATTGTTATTTAAAGGCAATTATTAATAAAAACCACTGGACCCAGTTGCGTATGATTGTTATTTAAAGTCAAATACAATATTAATCATTCGCCACTAATACAGTTTTCAAGCATTTATTATTATAATTATAATAAAAGTGCACTAACTTCAAATGCGTGTAAAACAAAATCTAGCTCTGAACTAGAAAAAAGCCTTGAGGGGTTTGTTATGGAATATGTCAACTTTCATTTGCTTTTGGTTTCATCCCATTCCGATTTTGGGTGTTGCACTGTGTAATTATATCTTGTAAATTTTAGCTAATTGTACCATAAATAAAAAAAAAATTGAATTATGACATGAATAGCGCCACCTATCGGGTTCAAATTTTATCACGAAACTTATTTTTGTTTAAAAAATAAATTTTGTGAATTTCAACCAAATCCTACCATAAATAACAAAAATTTAAATATTGCGACAACAGCGCCACCTATCGGGATTAAACTTATGAGAAACCTGGCACTAGATTAAACTAATATATTGTCCAAGTTTGGTGGCAATCGGTTCAGCGGTTTTTAAGTTTAAGTAACACGTACCCCGCACAAACACTTTTATATATTAAGATTTGGGGCCCCTCTTCAGGCGCTAGGTAAAAAATTGTGGCCACTTTTAAAATTTTTGATGAGCACACTTAAAATACTTAATCTAACTAAAGGTTTGAAAAAGAAATGATTTAAAAATTTTTGTCCTGACAATATTTGAAAATCATATTAATTTTAACTTTCAAGAGCTTTAAAAAACGTATAAATTTTTACTATTAAAGCCTTCGACCCCAAGTTGGGCGCCTATTGTCGTAAAAAACCAAAGAAGTATTTTATGAAAACACTTAAGTTAGGTTATTTGTGAGTTTTAAATGAAGAATGATCTTACTATCTTAAAACTGTTTCACTTTTACTATTACAAAACTACCATCGTCTTGTTTCAGCCCTAAGTTGGGCGCTAATCAAAAACTAGGCACTCAATGCGCTTAAAATATTTAATGTATTCGCGATATTCGCGATTTCAAATTATAAAGCCTAGGTCAGAGCTTCTCACTAACTTCTGCTTTGCGACCCCTTTTCAATATTTCTAATTTTTCGCGACCCCCCAACATTAAAAATTATTAGCGTGAACTTTGACCTCAGTTTTTTTAAAAACCTAAAGCAATGGAAAAATTTTGAAACCAAATTCAGAAGCAGCATTAAAAGATTAATCAAAACCGTGTGGTCAGATCCCAGACGCATACAATTTTTGTTAACTTTGACCTCAATTTTCTCAAAAATTTGGAAACCAGGTCCCGAACTACAGCATTTTATGTAGAAACTTACTATCTTTATCGATTTTTTAATTCCGAAAATAAAAGAAAAACACCAGTTAAACCTGATCAGAAATGAAGAAATGTTTTCCAAGAAAGCATTTAAAGTCCAATTTGGAGTAATGATTGTTCCTTTTTGAAAATTATGTACCAATGTTTGGTATTGATCGAAAATTTATTCGATCACGAATCTAGAGGATCCAGATTTGGATTCAGCATTAAAAAGTAAATCGAAAAAAGTGGTCAGATCACAAACGCAACCGAAAATTTCACACACAAAGATCTTTAAAATGCACAAGAATACGTTTTTGTGAACTTTGCCTTTAATTTTCTCAAAATCCTAACGTACTAGAAAAATTTGGAACCCAGATTCGGAATCAGCATCGAATAGTTAATACCATATGGGAATCCCGAGAAATTAACAACTGCACAGTGATTACGGAGGTACCTTAAGTGATGGAAATTTTTTTCTTTAATAAAAATACCAAAATTTAAGGTTTTAAAAAATTTGTTCGCGACCCCCTGAAATTCTTTCACAACCCCCCCAGGGGGTCGCGACCCACCGTTTGAAAACCATTGGCCTAAGTACTACAAAAAATTAATTTTTATGGTTTTTTGGATAGTTTTTAAATATAAATTTACAAAATCCATTGTTTTTTTCGCGAAAAAAAAAAATTTACCAAAAAAAAAAGAAAAAATCCGAGAGAAAAAAAACCCCCGATTTTTTTTTTTTTTTTAATTTTGTGTCTGTAATGTATCGTATGCTACTCATTTTCATAAATTAATAGCAAAATAAAAAAAATTTGGAAAAAAAATTTCGCGAGAAAAAAATCGCGAAAAAAAATTCCGCGAACAATTTTTTTTTTTGTATATTCAATAGAGTTTATATGATAAAAATTCAGCAATTGTTTAAATAATATGAAAAAAATCGTTTTTTTTTACTTAAAAATAAAAAAAATAATCGCGAATATCGCTAATACATACGTTAACTTTGAAAATAAAGATTTTTCGCGAACAAAAAAATTTTTTTCGCGAAAAATTTCGCGATATTATGGTTGTGTTAGTTTAACAGACTTGAATGGTTTTAATTTTAAAAATTATGGCAAAAGTTTAAAAATATTGTTTTTATTGTACTAAACCATCAACATTTTGAAATCGCGAATATCGTGAATACGAGCGCTAACTTCGAGAAACGGCATTCAAAAGCACCATTGATTTCAGCGTACCCCAGCTTGTCAAAAAAAGTTTCAAATTCGAGCACAGTGTTTTTAATAGAATAATAATTTTAGTTCTCTTTGTCATTACAAACATATTACTTTGGGTCCCCTTGTTGGGCGCCATTTGAAAAACACAAAAATATTCATGAAAACCCTGGTGTCTGTGAGTTCGAAGAAAAAATTACTTTATGTTTCTTTCTAAAGATTATATTCCCTTTAACTATAAAAAAAAACTTTCATTGTAATTTTGGAGCCCCAAGTTGGGCGCTCATCAAAAATTATGCTCTTAACGCTCTAAAAAAATTTAAACTAAAAATTTGTGTTAAAAAAAAAAAAAATTAATTTTTTTTTTCATAATAAAATTTAAAAATCATATTTGTTTTTGCTAGACGTTGTTCGCCAATCCAAAAGTATGCCTACTATCGTGAAAAAATAATTTAATCCAATCATTTGTGTCTTTGAAAAGAAGAATAATTCTATTTGTCGTTCTAAAGATTATATTATCTAATAATTAATTTTTTATCCTTTTTGCACTAAAGTTATTCAATTTTAGCATTATACAAACTTTTTTTTTTGTATCCAGGCCCTTAAATTGGGTCGGGCCGAAAAACGACATTTTGACGACATCTAATCCCCCTGGTCCAAGTGCAGGACTATTAACTTCTACCATAAAAATGTTTCATTTGTTTTAAGAGGTTGGTTTAGTTTTTCAAGGAGGAACTTTTTTCCCCCTGATCCGATTTGATCCATTTGTAATTTAAGATTTAATTTAAGATTTCTGTATTATTTTTCGCATACACCGGAACATATATTTAATGGGTTTAAAAGTCTATAAGAAAGAATGAACTTTTGCCTAAATTGTGAGCTCATCACTGTAAAGATTGATCATCTGGTTATTGTATTAGAGCCTTTTAAAAATGGTGCTTTTTCTAATTTTTTTGACAGTGTTTTTTTAAAATGCATGTTTGGCCAATAATAGTGCAACAACTTGAAATTTTTTTGATCATATTTTTGAGATCATAGCTCAATTCTACTCTCACGCTTTATACCTGATTTTTATTCCACCCAGCGGCTGCTGTGTAGGCTTTCAAAAAAGGCAAAAATCGCGTTTTTTTCGCATTTTTAACCGCGAATAATTAAAATTCTAGACTTGATGGAAAAATTTGGAGCACGAATTTGGAATCAGCGAGTCAAAATCTTTAAAAATTTAATATCAAACTTCAAACCGGAGCCAAAAACCTTCGATTTGTTGAGCGGTGTAATGGATCAATAATATAATTTATGGGGTCCCTGACCGATATTTCGATGCGTTACAAACGGACTGACAAAGTGAGTACTGTGGAGGGTACAAAAATGGAAAATGTATAAAAATCATTCGAATACTAATTTTTTATTGAGGGTCCCACATTGGGCGCCAAAAAAATATTTTAGATTTTGCGACATTTTGTTTTAGATAAATAATAACACTGTGCTCGAATTTGACACATTTTTTAACAAGCTGGGTAAAGTTAATTCGAGTACGCTGAATTCAATGGTGCTAGCCGTTTTTCGAAGTTAGCGCTCATATTCGCGATTTAAAATGTTGCTGCTCAAGTACAATAAAAACGATATTTTTAAACTTTTGCGATAATTTTTAAATTTAAAACCATTCAAGTCTGTTAAACTAACATAACAAACCATAAAACCGTGATTTTTTTTTGGCGAAAAATCTTTATTTTCGTGGAAAAATTGGTTCAATACAAATATTTCTAGTTTGATTTAAATTTACGACAGCCGTCTGGTAAAGCTAGTTCGTGTACACTAAATCCCATTGTATTATCAGTTTTTTTAAAATTAGCAAATGTGTTAGCGATATTCGCGATTAATTTTTTTTTTATTTTTAAGTAAAAAAAACTATTTTTTATATTATTTAGACAATTGCTGAATGTTTTTTATCTAAACTCTATTGAATATTAAAAAAAAAATTATTCGCGGACATTTTTTTTCGCGAAATTTTTTTTCGCAAAATTTTTTTTCAAAATTTTTTTTTTATCAATTTATGTAAATGGGTAGAATACAATACATAACAGTTACAAATTTTTTTATTTCGCGGAAAATTATTTTTCGCGAAAAATACAATTACATTTTTTTTCGCGAAAAAATACAGTTAAAAAAATGTGTGACTTTTTCTTTAGAAAAAATAAACCTAAAAAATAGTTTCTTCGGATTTGTTACAGACGTTTGTTTTAACATTTATACAAAAATGTGGCAACTGTCTGGTTGGTTAGAAGAAGAAAAAAAAAGTAGATATTTAATAAAAAATAAGACTTTAAAGTTAATTATTGTTTTATTTTCATAAGTCGTCGGCGGTGTTGGTGTTGGCGGCATATGTTGCCGTTTTGGTTTGACATGACAAAACGTATGTGTAACCATAAATGTTTTTAATGGTTTGTAACGGATAAACTTAAAATTCTTCTTGTAATCATTAAATATCTATATTTTTTTGCAATTTTATTTTTTTCTTTAAACCATTTAAAATTTTAAGCAGCAAAGAAAAAAATTTTATTAATTTTTCAGAAAAAAAGCAATAATAAACCTTGTTATACTGAACCTACAAACAAAAAAAAAATCCAATGGACAACTTTCATAGTATTTATGAACAAATTCATAAAATTTATTAACTTTTTCATAATACTTATAAACTTTTTCATAGTATTTATGAATAAATCAGTATACGTGAAATATAAGAACTATTTATTGTTTTATAATAATATTCTTAGCTAATTAATGTTTTTAATTAATTTTACTTTAGACATTTCATTCGAAATTTTATTATGTATATAAATCTGTATAGCAAAATTTTAATGCATTTTTTTATTTTATTTCTTTGCAGGTATGTAACAACTTCTATACAACAAAAGACATAAGACACAAACGCGAAACTTTGGTATTTTAATAAATTTTATAAAAAAACTTAAGGCACAATTATGAAATTTGACGATATTTTTGCAATAGAAATAGTCTCAGATTCTAAGAATTTTTTTTAAAGAAAAAGTCTTAGATTCTGAGATAGTTTTCTCATAGAAAAAATCCTAGACTCTGCTACACATTTTTTCTACAGAAAAAGTCTCAGATTCTGGAACATTTTTCTATAGTAAAAGTCTCACTGAATAACAAATTTTACCTTGCAAAAAAAGTCTCAGACTTTGTGGCATTTCTGCATTTTTTTATAATTTTTCTGTTATGAATTTTAAAAATGTACTTTGAACAATATTTTGTAATTTTCGAAGAATTTTAAATTTTACCACTAAAAAGAAAAATTAAGTCATTTTAGAAACTCAAAGACGCATGTTTCGATTACATATTTTTTTAAGACGATAGCGGTCTTTATTTATAATTGGCGCCCAGCTTAGGACACAAACAAGAAGGCTTTTGTTTGTAAAAAAAATATGTTTTATCTTTTGTTCGCGCTCTGTTTTTAACTCGATAGCGGACTTTATTTTTAGGGCACCAACAAGAAGGCTTTTGTAAACAAAAATATTTTATCTTTTGTTGGCGCTCTGTAGGTTTTCTGTTTTTCTCCATTTACATTTGTTTTGAACTCGATAGCGGACTTTATTTTTAATTGGCGCCCAGCGTAGGGCACCAACAAGAAGGCTTTTGTAAAAAAAATTCTGTACTTACAGTAAAAATCAAATAAAATTACTGACAAAATATGTCGCCATTAGGCACATCTCCGAAACAGAAAATAAAAATTCCTTCATTTGTGTCTGCAATTCCAGGTCATGTTGGTAACCCTTGCGAAACAATGTAAGAGGCAAAAAAGTTGAAAGAAAGTATGAAGTGAGGTTAGGATTGCTAGAAATAGAATTGTAGTGTTGGAAACTGTCAAAATTTATTCTGTAGAAACTAAAAATATTCACATATATAAGTTTTCATTAACAAGGCAAACCGACATTTAAAATCCTACTGATGATAACACTAACTGGGATGTTTGAAACCGGTATGGGAAATACCAGAAATGTCTATAATTTTTAGAAATTCAATTTTTCTTCTGCATTTTTTTAACTTCAACCCTTATATTTTATCTTTTGTTGGCGCTCTGTAGGTTTTCTGTTTTCCTCATTTATTTATATTTTTCATGTTATGAATTTTGAAAATTTACTTTGAATTAATTTTCAAGGAATACCAGTCATTGATTTTTAAATTTTGTTTCTAAAAAAAAATAATAAATTTATTTTAGAAACTTGAAGACCTAGTTTCAGATTTTTTATTTTTTACTCGATAACGGGACTTTATTTTTAATTGGCGCCCATCGTAGGGCACCAAAAAGGAAAGCTTTGATAGCAAAAAATAGTTATTTTATCTTTTGTTAGCGCCCATTATGTTAATAAAATGTAATCCAATATATTTTGAGCACTTTTTATAATTTTTCTTTAATTACATGAATTTAACTGGAGATTTAAACTTAATGAGAATTTGTTCAATCGTGTGTAATTTCAATCCAATATTAATTGATTTTAAAACTTTGTCATGACAAAGATAAATTTTATCATTCTTATTTGGAAACTGAAAGACTTAAGTATTTAAATTAAATATTATTTTTTTCTTTTCACGTAATATTAAATTGGCGCCCAACACAGGCCCAGAAAAGTCAAAAGAAGTCCTAAGATAGTAGAAGTGGATATAATCTTTAGAACGAGAAAGAAATATAACACTTCTTTTCAATTGAATTTTAAATTATTTGTTTGCTTTTCAGACAATGGGTGTAGTTTTTTAATTGGCGCCCAACTTGATGCACCAACCGCTTTTGTTAGTTAAACTCAATTTAATTTTTAAATATATTCATTACAAAGAAAACTAAAATATTTATTCTTTTAGACCTCAACCTTAAATCTTAAGATTAAATATTTTAAGTGCGTAGAGCGCATAATTTTTGATTAGCGCTCAATTTGGGGCTCGAAATAGACGATGGAAGTTTTGTGATACTACGAGTATAAGTAAATGTATTACATAAAAAAAATATATATTTTTTTTGAAACTTAAAGACACAAGTGCTTCGATTAAATATTTTTTTTTTTTCACCACAGTTTACGTGATTGCTGTTTGGCGCCCAAAGTGGGGCTCAAAATATTTTGTTAGTAAAAATTAATATGATTTAAAATTTTTTCTTGATAAAGAAAACTAAAGTTTTTCTTCTTTTGAAAATCAAAGACGCAAATCTTTTAATTTACTAACAAGGGAAGTACCCCTACTATTATGCGCCGATTTGCTTGAAACTGAAAATACATAAAAAAGAGACGGTTTTAAAATAGGAATGTCTTGGCTTATCAGCCATATTGGGGATTTAGAGGTTCGATTTTCGGATTTTTGAGATATTATTTCTTAAGAAACTGTATGGTAATTTTATATGGGATAACGATAATCGGGATAGTTTGGGTGTTATCGGAACTTTCTCGAAGAATAATATCTTTTTCATACAGTGACATAATTTTTAATTAGCGCTTAACGTGGAAGTTTGAATGCAACCTTAAGAAAATTAAATTAAATATAATCATTCTTCTTTTCAAACTTAAAGACACAAGTTTTTCTATAAACTATTTGTTTTTTCACGACAGTGGACGTCATTTTTTATTGGCGCCCAACTTGGAGCTCTACCGTCTTTGATACCAAAAATAAATAAAAGACAATGGAAGGTTTTTGATAGTAACAGTCCAATAAAAATAAAATCGTTATTCTTTTAGAACTCAAAGACAAAAGTATTTCGATAAATTTCGTTGGCGCCCAATGTGGGGCCCAAAGTGTTTTGAATATAATAAATGTAAATGATTTTGAAAATTTGTTAGTACAAAGAAAAATAAAATTATTTCTGTATTTTTTTTTTTTATATTCGACCAACACTCAGGGGATGTCCCCTACTGATGCAAAGCATTGTGTTGACGGAAAGAAGTTAGGTTTAGGAAAGGAGGAAAAAGGGAGTAGTGTCAATGGACATTTGATTTAAACTTGTTTATGTTAAAAGTGACATGAAAGATATCTGCTGGAAGTTTATTCCACATTCGTATAGTGCGACTAAAGAACGAATTTTCTCTGTAATGCGTTGTGCGGTCCACTGGCCAATCTATCACAAACGGATGTGCTCTAATTAATGATACAAAGTATTAGATCCTGATATATTTTTCCTATAGAAAATTTAACAGGAAATGTTTAAGATTCTGAAATATTTTTCTTATATAAAAAAGTCTTAGATTCTGAAGCACTCACGAGAGCGGTCGTTTTTTTTATTGGCGCCCAGCATGGTGCTCTACAGTCTTTTATAGCTAATATGATTTAAATTTTTTTTCATGACAGAGAAAACTTGAATCATTCTTCTTTTGAAAAACAAATCTTTAAATTAAATATTTTTAGAGCGTTGAGCGGGTAATTTTTGATTAGCAACCAAAGTGGGCTGTAAATAGACGATTGAAGGTTTTTGATAGTAAAAATGCTACAAAAATGAAATCGTTCTTCTTTAAAACTTAAAGACATAAATATTTTGTTGGCGCCTAATGAAGGACTCCGAAGTCTGTTGAATAGAATGAATGTAAATGACTTTCAAATTTTGTTAGCACATAGAAAAATAAAATTACTTCTTTATTGAAACTGAATTTGAGAAAATTTTAGATTCTGATACATTTTTCCTATAGAAAATTTATCAGTCTCCGATAGAAAAAGTCTCAAGACTCTTACAAATTTTTCATACTTAGAAAAAGTTTCAGATTTTGAGACATTTTTTCTATATAGAAAGTCTCAGATTCTGAAACATTTTTCTGTATAGAAAAATTCTCAGATTCTAAGACATTTTTCCTTCAAACCAATAACAGTCTTAATAACAAAATCTTTTTTTTTCGTTTGAATTCAAAAATTCACTAGAAATAATTAATTGTTGTTTATGTTTCCCCTATTTCTATTGAAACTGATTTATTTTAAAAGTCCAAATAATATTTTCAAATAAATCATAAAAAATTAAAAAAAGAAAACTACAAAGAATTTAAACTAAGAAACATGAAAAAGTGTTAATAACAACCATTAATTTTGTGTTAAATTGCAAATAAATAAGAAAACGAAAGACTTAAGCAACAAACTTGTATTAACAAAGAAACAAATCATCCGCAAACCAAACAAGAAACCAACAAATTTTAAACATTTAAACTAAAAAAAAGAAACTTGAAAAAGAAAAGCCATAGATTTTCCTTCAAAACACCACAACATGGCTTTATTTCCATCATCGTCACGACCGCGTAGTCTTATGGAACAACTTTTGGCGCGTAAAATTGAAGCAGCCGCTCAATCTGTTACTGGCCCAGGTGGTGTACGTTTACGTCGTACCGATTCATTAGACTCCACTAGTAGTATTGGGTCATTGGGGTCGATAGTATTGGGTGATGATGTCTGCCGCTGTGACGATTGCCTGCTGGGTATTGTCGATTTGTATGTTATCAGTGCTGAGGCTGCCAAGAAAAAGGTAAGAAAACCACAAAAACTAAAAGAAACAAATAGAAAATGTACATAACATGTACATTTGATTGACTTTAAACAAGATATTTTGCTAATTACTTACTAATTACCGCTAAAAAACAAATACGTGAAAAAAACTGCTGGTCAAAAAAAAAAAAAAAAATCCTGCAAAAACCAAAAAAATAAAATTGCATGTGGTGCTATAGGCTATCGTTTGGCTAGCAATTTACATTGCTAGCAACATTTAACACGGCAGGTTGTCATGTTTGTAAGAGAAAAATGTTTAAGAAAACAAGGAGAAAAAAAATTTTGCGCTTATAAAAGGAATATAAGATATCAAAACCAAGTGGTTTTCTTATAGAGATAGAAACAAACAACCAAAAAAAAAAGAGTTTATCAGTGGGTGATCATTAATCATTTGAATGAATATAAGACACCTTTTGTGGTTAAGACCCCAACCACACAAAAACAGCTGCATGCTGCCACAAAACTTAAACATGATGTCATTTAAATTTATTTAATTTTTTTTTTGGTTAAAAAAAAAATTGTAACAATTTTTTTTTAACAAGTGTTTAGTCAGGATAACATTTTGATATATTTTGACATTAAAACTAAATACAAAATGTCATATAAATAAGGATTTTAATGTTAATAATAACACGGATGACATTTTAATGGAACTAAAGGATTATGGGAAAATTAATAAAGTCCATATTAAAAAAAAAAAAATATCGTTTTCATGTAGTTTGAGAAAATAAGTAAAAATAGACTGAATTGAATGAAATTTTTCTTAACAGTTTTGCGCATTTAAGCGGATTATTTTGTGTTAGATTCATAAAAATGCAGGTTTTAATGCAGTTAGAATAAGTGACAATAGATTTAAAAAAAAAAAAATCTTAACAGTTTTGCGCATTTAAGCGGGCTATTTTGTGTTATACAGACAAATGCTTAAAAATGCAAGTTTTTATGCAGTTAGATATATTTTCATGCAGTTTTATAGAATAAGTTAAAATAGACTTTGTATGAAATTTTTCTTTACAGTTTTACACATTTAAGCGGGATATTTTGTTTGTGTCAGAAAAATAGATGTATAAAAATGCAGCTTTATATGCAGTTAGATAGAATAAATAAAAATAAACTTTGTTTGAAATTTTTCTTAACAGTTTTGCGCATTTAAGCGGGTATTTTGTGTCAGAAAGACAGATGCATAAAAATACAGGTTGTTATGCAGTTAGATAGAATAAGTAAAGATACTTTGTATGAAATTTCTCTTAACAATTTTGCGCATTTAAGCGGGTTATTATGTGGCAGTAAGATAGATGCATAAAAATACAGGGTTTCATGCAGTTAGATAGAATAAGTAAAAATTGACTTTGTATGAAATTTTTCTTAACAGTTTTGCGCATTTATGTGGGTTGTTTTGTGTCAGAAAGGCAAATGCTTAAAAATGCAGTTAGATAGAATAAGTAAAAGATTTCTAAAAATGCATGTTTTTATACAGTTAGATAGATTTTTATGTGGTTTGATAGAATAAGTTAAAATCAACATTGTATGAAATTTCTCTTAACAGTTTTGCGCATTTAAGCGGGTTATTTTGTGTCAGTAAGATAGATGCATAAAAATACAGGGTTTCATGCAGTTAGATAGAATAAGTAAAAATAGACTTTGTATGAAATTTTTCTTAACAGTTTTGCACATTTAAGTGGTTTGTTTTGTGTCAGAAAGGCAAATGCTTCAAAATGCAGTTAGATAGAATAAGTAAAAATAGACTTTGTATGAAATTCTCTTAACAGTTTTGCGCATTTAAGCGGGTTATTTTGTGTCAGACAGACATAAGCATAAAAATACAGGGTTTCATGCAGTTAGATATAATAAGTTAAAATAAAATTTGTTTGAGATTTTTCTTAACAGTTTTGCGCATTTTAGCGGGTTATTTTGTGTCAGAAAGACAGATGCATAAGAATACAGGTTGTTATGCAGTTAGATAGAATAAGTAAAAATAGATTTTGTATGAAATTTCTCTTAACAATTTTGCGCATTCAAGCGTGTTATTTTGTGTCAGAGAGACACCAAAATCACGTTAACAACGTGACACCCATGTTATAATAACTTGGATGTTAATAATAACTTGGATGACATTTTTATGGAATTTAAGGATTGTGGGAAAGTTAATATAGTCCATATTTAAAAAATGCTGGTTTTATGTAGTTTGATAGAATAAATAAAAATAAACTTTTTTTGAAATTTTTCTTAACAGTTTTGCGCATTTAAGCGGGTATTTTGTGTTAGAAAGACAGATGCATAAAAATACAGGTTGTTACGCAGTTAGATAGAATAACTAAAAAGAGACTTGGTTTGAAATTTCTCTCAACAACTTTGCGCATTAAAGCGGGTTATTTTGTGTCAGACAGGCATATGCCTAAAAATCCAAGTTTTTATGCAGTAAGATAGATTTGTATGTAGTTTGATAGAATAAGTTAAAATAAATTTTGTATGAATTTTTTTTTAACAGTTTAACGCATTTAAGCGGGTAGTTTGCGTCAGTCAGGCAGATGCCTAAAAATCCAAGTTTTTATAAAGTAAGACAGATTTGTATGTAGTTTGATAGAGTTAAGTTAAAATATAATTTTGTATGAAATTTCGCTAACAGTTTTGCGCATTTAAGCGGGTTATTTTGAGTCAGACAGACAGATGCATAAAAATGCAATTTTTATGCAGTTATATAGAATAAGACAAATAAACTTTGATTGAAATTTTTCTTAACAGTTTGCGCATTTATGCGGGTTATATTTTGTCAGACAGACAGGTGACTTAAAATGAAAGTTTTAATGCAGTTAGATAGAATAAGTATAAATAGACTTTGTATGAAATTTCTCTTAACAATTTTGCGCATTTAAGCGGGTTATATTGTATCAGACAGATGTTTAAAAATGACGGGTTTTATGCAGTTAGATAGAATAAGTAAAAATAAACTTTGTATGAAATTTTTCTCAACAGTTTTGCGCATTTAAGCGGGTTATCATGTGTTATACAGACAGATGCATAAAAATGCAGTTTTTTGCATTTAAATGGAATAAGTAAAAATAGACTTTGAATGAAATTTTTTCTTAACAATTTAGCGCATTTAAGCGGGTTGTTATGTGTCAGACAGGCAGATGCCTAAAAACGCATTTTTTATGCAGTTAGATAGAATAAGTAAAAATGGACTTTGTATGAAATTTCTCTTAACATTTTTGCGCATTTAAGCGGGTTATTTTGTGTCAGATTCAAAGCCCATCTCTACTACACTGAATTATAGATGAGTGACCCACGTGTAAATCACGCGTGACTTAAACCTAAATCACTCACGGAGCGTGTGTAGAACAAAGTGTTAAGTAAGCCCAATTACACTGTGCAACAAATTTTGGTTCATCGCCTTAAGCCTCAATGGCTTCAATGTCAAATGGAAGTAGGACTATCAAATAAACAAAAACACCTTAGGGTTTTGCAAAGTTAGTTCGAAAATCTTTTTTATGGTTCACTGAAGTTTTTTTTAATTTTTTTGTATCAAAGGCGTTTGGACAACGTTAAAAAAATTTAATAAATGCACATCTGAGATTAAAAATACGGTTGAATGTCATCAGTGAAACTGTATGATGCTTCTTTTCCTAGAACATATTAACCCAGTAACTTTCATTTTAAGGGGTCATTTTAGTCTTTTTTAAAAAACTTAACACAGAAAATTTTATTTGAACTTAATTTGATCTAAATCAGACTATTTTAACCCATGGCGCCTTTCGATTAATGTTTAGAGTTTTTGGTGAAAATGTCATCAGTGAAACTGTATGATGCTTCTTTTCCTAGAACATATTAACCCAGTAACTTTCATTTTAAGGGGTCATTTTAGTCTTTTTTAAAAAACTTAACACAGAAAATTTTATTTGAACTTAATTTGATCTAAATCAGACTATTTTAACCCATGGCGCCTTTCGATTAATGTTTAGAGTTTTTGGTGAAAATTTTCTAAAAAATAAAAATTTGATCGAAGAGCGCAAAAGGCTGGAATTATTATTTTAAATGAAAGTCCTGAACGTAGAAAAAATCGATTGCCCTCAAATTAACATCACAAAAGTTTTTAGAATAAAAATTTGGCTGGACCCTTGGGAACATTAAAAGTTGAAGAAAAAATTACACTCCAATGCCCAATACTGTGGGTGGAGGGTAAAAAAATTAGGAAAAAAACTTAAAAATTCACAGAAGTATTCTAAATTCAGGAAAAAACACAACAGTTAGAAAAATGAAAAAAAAAAAAAAAAAATATCAGAGAAAACCAAAAAAATCAGGAAAATTTAGAAAAGATTAAAAAAATTTTTTAAAAGGAGGAAAAAATTAATTAAAAAAAACGGGTAAAGATTTAGGAAAATTAATAAAATATAAAAATTTTAACAATTATAAAACAATTCACAGAAATTCAGAAGAGAATAAAAAGTTGGGACAAATACAAATTTGGGAAAAAATATAATTTTTAAAATAGTTTTTTTACATCCACACACACACCAAAAGGGGGTGGGTCGAACAAATTTATTTTTTAGTACCCTGGGTGCAAGTGCAGAACTTTGAAAAAAGTTTAATTTGTTTAACAAAAAAACAAACAAATATGTAAAATATGTTTTTCTAGAGGTTGTTATAGATCAGGGGAACTGTTCCGATGTTGCCCATTTTTTTAACTTAAATTTCAAGAGTCTAGCACTTTTGGTTTGGACTGCGTGGTGCTTTTCATAGATATAAACACAAAAATTAGTGGCTAAAAAAATTTCAATTAAATCTATTGATCAATAAAATTTAAATGAGTCAATTATTGTTTTGATCAATATTTTTGTTATTTTCTTTAACTATCAAATTACAAATTTTCAACATACCAGATTTTTTTTCGCTTTAATTTATTTGAATACATTAATTCAAAAATGTACTTTATACTAGGTTTTTACTTTTTTTTTATTGTCGGCAACATATTGAAAAGCAAAAAAATATGAATTTCTTCATAATTTTTCCATAAGCTTAAAATTTATTTGTTAAATCAATCATTATTTTAATTGACTTTAAATTAAAAATTGATCAAATTTTTTATCAAAATCGAAAAAGTGATTAATAAAAAAAAAAATCAATTAATCACTTGCAATTTGATGATTGATAAACAGTTTCTTCATCAGGAGAGTTTCAGTTAAAAAATTAATTGAATCCGCGTTTTTGTTGATTGACATTAGTTTTTAATTCTTTCTGTGTACAGACGGACGGACATTCATAGAACGTCTTGAAATCGACCCCATCGTCTTAGAATTGAACACATCAATCCCGACCAAAAAAAAATCCAAAAAATTTGACAATGAATTGAATATCGTTTCGGGGATTTTTCCAATTTTCCCATCATCAGAATTCTTTAGAATTCTTAAAACAAACATATTTTTTTATTTCTTCTCGTTTTCTGACCAAATATATTGCCTTAAAAGAATAAGGAATTTTATATTTTTTTCAATTAAATTTCAATTTGTTTATATTATTTTTTACTTTTGTATATTTCAGCATCATTAAATATTATTTATAATAGTTTAAATTCCCATAATATCTTTTATACAAGAAGCTCTTTACATTATCATAAATTTTGCATATGAACATGCTTAAACATGTTTTTTTTTTTTGTTTTCGCTTTTTAAATAACCAATACCCAATATCATTTTCAAAAGTTAGTTGCAAATGTTACAAAAATACTCAACCCAGCAAACATAAATCGACGTTTTGGCAGCACAGTTTCTTTTTATAGCAGATTATAGCGCATCCAAAACTGCTTCCAGTCTTGCAAAATTTCTGCTGGGTTATAACACACACAAGCAATTAAATTTATGGTGAAAAAATAAAAGCAAAAAAAAACTAAGGACTGGAGCAGAGTTTTTATGCTAAGTAAATACAAATATTGAACATTGAATGTATGTATATTGTGGCGACCACCAGGAGTCTAATACACCTTCTGCAGTAACCTCCTGCCGTTTTTGTTTTTTTTGTGTCTTCCTACGAAATTTCAAAAGTATTTCGTTATTTTATTTGTTAAGCCGCTCTCTATAAATTTCCATTGACATTTTTAAATGCAACAAATTCATTTATACATATTCTTTGCATTTATAAAGATGCCTTTTTGGCACACACACACCATATATACCTCAAACGAAAAAAAGGCACGTATTACATATTGAGGCGCCACCTAACACATTCAATGTTGCATATACACAGAGATACAGATATTTATAGCTTTAAGGCAATTTTAAAAAAAGAAAATACGGTGGTTTTTTATACCCTTCACTTAGTGGTTGATATAAGTTTGTTATTCCGTTTGTAACTTATTGAAATATAGGTCTAACACCTCAGCTACATCTTCTATAAGTATTGTAGAAATAAAGCAACAAACACACACAAAACAATACCAACATTTTTGTTTGTTGTTAATGTTTTGTGTATGTTTGTTGCTTAATGTTTACGTAACTATGGAAGGTGTAGCTGAGGGGTAAGATTCTTGATCCTCGACCAATTTAAAGACGCTCTAGCGATGTTCGTCTGTTAAAATAGCGATCACGGCCAAAATATTACACAGAGATGACTGTATCTATAAAAAACTTATTTATTTTTGCCCTAAGATGTTTGGTATTGCATTTGAGCGATATCGGTTAAGCGGTTCAAAAGTTATAAACAAAAATGTAAGGACACCTAAAAAATTTTGGTACATTCCATATAACCGAAAAATACAAAATACCTTAATTCGGCTGATGGCGCACACACGCGAACAGAATCAGATACCCAATGGAATTTAAACAAGTATGTACAAAAAAAATGTTTCCGCGAACATTTTTTTTCAAAAAAATTGTTTTCTCCAAAATTTTTGTCAAAAAAATTGTTTCCCCAAAAATTTTTTCAAAAAAATTGTTTTCCCCAATTTTTTTTTTCTAAAATTTTTCCAGTTTTAAATTTTCCCACAATTTTTTTTCCAAAAAACTTTTCTTCAATAATATTTTTTACATTGTGAAGGGTATCAATATATTCGGCAAAACCAAATTTAACTTTTTTACTTATTTTATTTGCCTTTTGTTAAAAATACTTATCATTTTCTGCATTATTATCAAATGACTTGCAACTCTTGAATGTAGTTTGTATGTCTACTGTTGTTTGTTTGTTGCAAACCGCCCGATAAGTTGGAAGGCATAATTTGCAAGTGTTACAACAGACACTCCTTAACAAAAGGATGTAAATTATAAAAGTAACAGGTTAATTAGTTTGTAAATTTAGTTTATTTTAAAGAAAACAAGTAAAAAAGTTAAATTCGGCTTTGCCGAATGTAGTGATACCCTCCACAATTTGAAAAAGATTATTTCAAAAAACTTTTTTTTTACTTTTTACTTAAAAAAAAAAAATTTGAAAAAAAATTTCCGCGAAAAAAAATTTTTGGTAAAAAAAAATCCGCAATTTTTTTCTTTTTTTGTCAAAAAATATGTTCGTACATGTTTAAATACCATTTGGTGTTCAATTATGTTCACATATGTCAACCAGCAGCCGAATTAAAGCATTTTGTATTTTTAGGTTATGTTGAATGTACTAAAATTTTTGAGGTGTCCTTACATTTTCGTTCATAACTTTAAAACCGCTGAACCGATATCGCTCAAATGCAATACCAAACTTCTCAGGAGAACTTCCAATAAATGTGTTAAGTTTCAGTCATATCCGTGTAGTATTTTGGTCGTGATCACCATTTCCACAGACAGACGGACCGACGGATAGACGGACATCGCTAGAATGTCTTAAAATCGATCAGGGATCATAAATATATATACTTTATGGGGTCCTAGACCGATATTTCGATGAGTTACAAACGGAATGACAAACTTATATATACCCTCTATCACTAAGTGGAGGGTATAAAAATTATTGAATCGGAAAATTTATCAATTACTAAAACTCTAATGATTCAAAAAGATTTCTGTACGAGAATTGGTTTGAAATCTGAAAAATGTCACAGACTGTAGACATGAGGGGTCATTAGTGAGACCGACCCCCATTTATTTTTACACTACAACATGCCTACGCCCTATTTCCACTCCCTAAGTAGGCTCCCATACAAATAACAGTTGGAGCAAATTTTATAAAAATGTAATTTTGAATGGAAGCCTACTAAGGGAGTGGAGATAGGGCTGTGGTATGTTTTACAAAAATGTTGGAGGGTAAAAATAAATGGGAGTCGGTCTCACTAATGACCCCTCTCGGAAGCACCATGGAACCGGTAGAAGCTGATTAAATAAAACAAATTTAACAAAAAACAAGTAGAAAAATTAAATTCGACTTTGCCGAATCTATGAATACCCCCCACAATGCCTTTTTTAAAGGATAGTACATTTTAACGTGAAAAAATTAACATTTTGATTAGAAATATTTTATTTTGAGTAAAATACTTTTTTTTGTCATTTAAAAAAAAATAAAAATTACTATTTTTTTTGGAGTGTAAAACTTTTTTCGAGTGTAATGTTTTTTTTACTGTAAAAATATTTACTAGTGAATGCACGTACGTATGTACACAAAATATACATTTTTGTAAAAAAAAAATAAATTTTTTTTGAGTGTAAAATTTTTTTTGAGCGTAAAATTTTTTTTGAGTGTAAAATTTTTTTCGAGTGTAAAATTTTTTTCGAGTGTAATTTTTAAGTTACCAATGCTTTTAAAACTAAACAAGTTCAAAATGCATTGCTTTAAAACAAAACAAGTTTGAAAAGCATTGCTTAGTTACCACCAATGCTTTTAAAACTTGTTTACCACGTGGCATTTAAGATGAACAAAATCTGAAATTCGGGGTTTTGCTTATAACTAGGGATGAGATTTCCATGCAAATGCATGTTTTTTGTCGATAAAAACGATATCGACCATTTATCTTTCCGAATCAAGAAATTTGCGTTAAAATGGCATTGATTTCAACTTGAACCCTTATAACAAATATAATTAGAGCCCGTGCTCGATCTGTACTTACAGAAAAAATCAAATAAAATTACTGACAAAATATGTCGCCATTAGGCACGTCTCCGAAACTGAAAATGCAAATTCCTTCATTTGTGTCTGCAATTCCAGATCATGTTGGTAACCCTTGCGAAATAATGTAAGAGACAAAAAAGTTGAAAGAAGGCATTGATTTGATTTTGCATATTTTTGCATATTTTGGTAAAAATGCATATTTTTGCATATTTTGGTTTTAATTGCATATTTTGTGCATATTTCCAACTTATAAGTGCATATTTTAGCATATTTTGGCATAATTTAGCAAAAACACAAATTGAAATTTATTTTTTTCAAAAACTATTCTAAATTTTAAAAATTTATTTGGAAAATAAGAAAAACATTTTTTTTGTTTTTACTTTTTTTAAAAATTTTCTTAATTTCTTAAAAAATCTTGCTTACATAAAGTTTAAAATGTTACTTTTTGACATGGCGTAAGTTTTTGCTTTTTAAGAAGTTTTTCCTATGAAAACTAGATTTTTATTACGCACATTTTATTTTTTAATGCATATTTTAAGGTTTTTTAGTGCATATTTATAATTTTTTAGCGCATATTTTAAGCGCATATTTTCGATTTTTTTGTGCATGAAAATCTCATCCCTACTTATAACTTTTGAACCAATTGACCGATTGAGCTGAAATTCAAAACCAAACAGACATGAGGAACGGGAAAGATACGTGCCATATTTCAGCAATCTCATTATTGTTTTTCGAAAGTTATCGTGTTTTTTATCTCGTAAATTTGCGAAAACCCCTTGCCGAAATTTACTCTTTTGCTCATAACTTTTGAGCCACTGGACCGATTTGGCTGGATTGCAATACCAACCTGACCAGGTAAATGCTCAACATATATGCCAAACTTCAGTTGCCTCTGTGAAGTCTTTCAAAAGTTAGCGTGTTTTCTACGGACGGACAAACAGACGGACGGATGGACGGACATCGCTAGATCGACTTAAAATCGATCGAGGATCATGAATCATGCGCGGGTACAAGGGGGGGGGGGGAAAGGGGAAATTTCCCCCCCCAGACCAAATTTCAAAAAGAAAAAAAAAGGGGAAAAAAGAGGAAAAAAGAAAAAAGAAAGAAAAAGGAAGAAAAAGGAGAAAAAAGAAAGAAGGAAGAAGGAAATTTTCGAAAAAATTTCCGAATGAAAATTATCTCGAAATACGAAAATTTTTCTTAGAAAAAATCTGAAAGTTCTTATAGGGAAAATTTTTAAATTTTTAAAGGAAAAAATGTGACTCAATCTGAAAATTTTCTGTGAAAAAATATCTGTCAATCTTATTATGAATTTTGCTATCTTTTAATAGTACTTATATTTTGAGAATTTTTCTACAAAAATCCGTAAAAGAAAATGTTTGAGGAAAAAAAAGTTTTCTTTGTGAAAAATCTGAGACTTTTCTGTACAAAAAATGTGTCGGAATTCGATACGTATTCTATAGGAAAAAGGTCTTAGAATCTGAGACTTATTCTATATTAAAAAGGTCTTAAATTTTGAGACTTTTTTTATAGAAAAGATGCAGAAAACTCTAAAATTTTTCACATCTTCAAAAATTTTCATTTTCGGATTTTTGTAGAAGAATTCCCAAAATGTAAAAGTCTCAGAATTTCAAACTTATTCTAAAGGAACAAGGTCTCAGAATCTGAGTCTTTTCCTATGGGTCTCAAAATTTGATACTTATTTATAGGAAAAAGGTCGCAGAATCTGAGACTTTTTCGAAATGGAAAAGGTATTCGAATTTAAGGCTTTTTCTATGGGAAAAAAGTTTTAGAATCACTTAATTTCAGACTTATTCTAAGGAAAAAGGTCTTAGAATTTTATTGTTTTGTAAAAAGAAAAATGTGTCAATGTCTGAGACTTTTTATTGTTGAAAAATAAGTCTCAGACGTTTAAACTTTCTCGATTGGAAGAAGGTCACAGAATCTGAAACTTTTTCTACTGGAAAAAGGTCTTATAATCTAAGACTTTTTCTATAGGAATAAGGTCTCAGAATTTTAGACTTTTTCTATAGGGAAAATGTTTCAGAATCTGAGACTTTATCTATAGGAAACCGGTCTCAAAATCTATGACTTTTTCTATAGGAAATAGTTCTCAAAATCTGCGAGATTTTTTTTTTTAAAAGTGCCAGAATCTTAGACTTATACTTAGACTATACCTAAGAAAAGGTCTCAGAATCTAAGACTTTTTCTATAGAAAAATCGTCTCAGAATCTGGGACCTTTTCTTTTGGCAAGAGTCTCACAATATCAGACTTTTTCTATAGGAATAGGCTCATAGAATCTGAGACTTTTTCTATTGGAAAATTTTTCAGAATCGATACTTTTTTTTTTAAGTAAAAAGGTCTGACAATCTGAGACTTTTTATAATGGAAAAATCTATTACTTTTTCTTAGGGATAAAAGTGACAGAACTTAAGACTTTTTCTATATAAGAAAAAGCTCTCAGAACCTAAAATTTTTCTATGGGACCTTATTCCTAAACCTTATTCCTAAAAAAGGAGACTTTTTTTTAGGAATAAGGTCTCACAATCTGGGACTTTTTCTAAAAAGAAAAAGGTCTAAGAATCTGAGATTTTTTCTATAGGAAAAATGTCTGAGAATTTGAAACTCTTTCTTTATAAAAAAGGTCTCAAAATTTGAAACTTTTTCTAAAGAAAAAAAGGTCTCAGAATATAAATTCTTTCAGTGCGAAACAAACATACTAACCTGAGACCATTTCTATAAGAAAAATTTATTAAAAATGCTTTAAAATATGAGATACTTTCTATAAAAGGTTTCAGAATCTTAGATTTTTCGTGGAAAAAAGTTCTTAGAATCTGAAAATTTTTCTATACGAAAAAAGTCTCAGATTTTGGGGCATTTTTTGTAAAGAAGAAGCTTTAGATTTGACTTTTTATACGTCAAATGTGTTAGAATCTGAGACTTTTTCTATGTAGAAGAAAACGTACAATTTTCTTTTTAGACAAATTAAAAAAAAAATATCTTAACGATCTACTTATGATCATGAAAAACAATTCTCCTTCAGCACAAACTAATGAATTTGATGATTTTATAGGTTTCCATTGCAAAAAAAACGAATCCCTGTTTTTGCTCGTCCAAGGTGAATTTATGATTTTTTTTTCGAAGTAAAAAAAACAAAATTTCCCCCCCCCCCAAACCCAAAAGCTGTACCCGCCACTGCATGAATATATATACTTTATGGGGTCCTAGACCAATATTTCGATGTGTTATAAACGGAATGACAAACTTATATATACCCTCTATCACTAGAGTAGAGGGTATAAAAAAGAATTGTATAGGGACCTCCTTAACAATTAGAGATAGAGGGCAGGTGTGTTCAGAGAAAATGTTTGGACTAAAAAAATATTGTGGGTCGGTCATACATTTTGTTGCTCTAAGGGCACAATTAGGGTAGTTAGAGCGGTTGGAGCAAATTTTAAAAAATGTCGTTTTGTATGGGAGTCCTCTTACAAATTGGAGATAGGTTATTAGTTTGTTCCAAAGAAATGTTAAGACGTAAAAATTAATAGGGCTCGGTCTTATAAGGACCCCTCTATGACGCTCCATTCGAGCAGTAGAAATAATTTTAAGATTGGAAAATTACAATAAAATTTTTTCAAAAAATGATCCTCCTGGCCAAAAAATTTGTAGAATCGATAGAAGTTTAACACAAAAAAATTTAAAAAAAATCGAAGAGTACAAACATTTTCAAAAATGAGATTTAAATTTTAAAACTTAAAAATCGCATACTAGAGCGCTTTTAAGAATTTTTTGGGATTTTTTTTTTAAAAGTACGTAAAAAAACAAAAATTAGAAAAACAAATTGAAATTTGGACCATTATTGAAGAAGTTAAGAGTAAAAGAAGTTTGAGTAGAGGAACAAACTACCAATTTTTAAAAATTCGATATCTTTTGAACGGGTCATCAAAAAAATCTGAAAATTTACCACGAAGGAGTTTTCGAAGGGCACTAAAAACTGTAAACAAATTGGGAAAATCTAAAAATTTTTTTTTTCAAAGTGTCCGATTTGACATGGAATGCCCCATATGTATCGACCTTGTTTAATGGAAAACCATTAACAATTGAAAACTTTCAGCACATTTGCAGCAAAATCAGGTTTCTTGAGTTGTGTCACTTTTTAAGTAAATAAGCGATTTATTTGAGAATTAATCGTTCTGTTGCCATTACTATTTGTAATATGTTTTTGCTTGGTTAACATGAAAGCTTTTTGTTTGAAAAAAAGCTTTTCTTGTAAGCTTACATGGTAGTTAAATTACAATACAACAGATGGCTCCGGAAGGTAGTGCTGAAAGCAATACAACTAAAATTGTACGTTAAAAAGAAACGTAGATACGTTTTTAAGAGTGTATATTTCCGTTATCTTTTAAAAATATAATAAAGTCGTTAATTTCAATTAAAGTTCAAGTGTTTTTATTATCATCAGCGTCATCTTAACTTGGTAATTACTGCAAATAATGATAATAATATAAATTTTTTGTATTATATTATAAATTTAGCTTATTATTCTATTAAAATAAATTTAAGGGAATTTGGGTATTTATTTGTTAATCAAAATAATTGTGGCTTTTTTTTTGTGTGGTTTGTTAAACAAATTATATTATTTGGAATTTATTTATTTTTTTTGTTTAATAAATTTTTATTTTTAAAATGTGTGAAAAGAGAATTTTTGTTTGACGTCACTGCGTGTAGCTTAAAATAAATTTTATAACACAAAGCGCTGGTTTAGGTTCATTTGTGTAGTTGTTATTATTTTTTTTAATCTTTCTTCGTTGATATGAAATGATATATGACAGATCGTATTTAATACTGTGCAGTCTGGATAACTGTAATTATGTAATTGAAGAAAAATGCATAAGTTTGAGGGCAAGCAGTTAAAAGTTATATATTCATAATCCTCTATAGATTTTGAAACGATCTTGCTATGTCAGTCTGTCTGTTAAAATCACGATAACTTTTGAAGGACAAATTGGAGGCTTAAATTTTACACATATATTTTCTTATAATTTTCTTAATCAAACTGGTTTTACATTTCAGCAAAATCGATCCAGGCATTAACAATTTATGAGAACAACAGTGAATTTGAGATGTGCTTTAATTACAACAAACGGTAGTCGACTGTATTTTTTTTTTGTGCAGGGACTGAGTTTAAAAATATTTTATAATTGTATTTTATTTTTGTTGTTGTTGTTTTTATAAATATTCTTATCAGCATTTTACTTTATTAATAAACAGAGAGAGATTTCAGAAAAAAATCAAATGTAAATTTATTACCATTTACGAAAAAAGTACAAAAATGTTACTTCTCAATAAAAAGTACAAAAATAGTACTACTTTAAAAAGGTACCAACATTTTTTTTTATAGATTTTCAAGATTTTCTTTCCCCTTATTTTGCTAAAACAGATACAAATGGTATTACCCAATAAAAAGTAAACCATTTTTTTTAATCGATGTTCAATAGAATTTCTGAAAATCTAAGATTTTCTCAATAGAAAAAAATAGTACTTTGTAAAAGAAAGTACCAAAATACTACATTTTTACACTTAATATAGTTATTTTTCGTAAAAAGTAGAAAAAAGTAAGAAAAAAAATTATACTTCTTAATAAAAAGTACAAAAACAGTAATAAAGTACATCCCAAAATAAAGTACCAAAAAATATATTTTATCAATTTTTAAAAGTTTTTTTTTTTTAATCCAAAACAAAATTCTATTTTACTTGTTTATTGTCAAAAACTTTTTTTACCAAATAAGTTTTTTTTTTTTTTAAAGTCCTTTTACTTTAAAATACAAAAATGGTACTTTTCAACAAAAGTGCAAAAATAGTACTTCTTTAAAAAAGTTTAATAAGTTTTTCAATAGAAAATAGTACTTTGTAATAAAAAGTTTTTTAGTACTTTTTATTACAAAACGGTTTTTTGATTATAAAAATACGAAAAGTACAAAAATAGAACCCATAACAAAAAGTACTAAAATAGTGCTCCTTTAATCAAGTACAAAAAAAGTTATTTTTTAATGTTTCTTCTCAATTATACGTACAAAAATAGTACTCCTTCAAAAAAGTACCATTTTTTTTTTAATAGATTTGCAAGATTTTCATTCCCCTTATTTTGCTAAAAAAATACAAAATGGTACTTATCTAATAAAAAGTATTTTTTAATCGATGTTCAAAAAAATTTATCAAAATCTGAGATTTTTTCTGTAGGAAAATATTACTTTGTAAAAGAAAGTACCAAAATACTTCTTTTTTTACACTTAAAATACTAAAATAGTGATTTTTCGTAAAAAGTACAAAAATTATACTTCTAAATAAAAATCCCAAAATAAAGTACCAAATATATCTTTTATCAATTTTTATAAGTTTTCTTTTCAATCCAAAACAAAAGTCTTTTTTACTTGTTTATTTTCAAAAACATTTTTTTACCAAATTAGTTATTTTTTAAAAAAAGCCCTTTTTCTTAAAAATACAAAAATGGTACTTCTCAACAAAAGTACAAAAATAGTACTCCTTTAAGTTTTTCAATAGGAAAATAGTACTTTGTAATAAAAAGTTTTTTAGTACTTTTTATTACAAAACGATTTTTTGATTGTAAAAATACGGAAGGTACAAAAATGCAACCCACAACAAAAAGTACCAAAATAATGCTCCTTTAAAAAAAGCACAAAAAAAGTTATTTTTTAATGTTACTTCTCAATTATACGTACAAAAATAGTACTCCTTCAAAAAAGTACCAAATTTTGTTTTTATAGATTTGCAAGATTTTTTTTCTCCTTATTTTGCAAAAAAATACAAAATAGTATTACCCAATAAAAAGTATTTTTTAATCGATGTTCAAAAGAATTTCTCAAAATTTGAGATTTGTTCTAAAGGAAAATAGTACTTTGTAAAAGAAAGTACCAAAATACTTCTTTTTGACACTTAAAATACTAAAATAGTAAAAAGTACAAAAATTATGCTTCTAAATAAAAAAAGAACAAAAATAGTACTAAAGTACATTCCAAAATAAAGTACCAAATATATCCTTTATCAATTTTTATAAGTTTTCTTTTCAATCCAAAACAAAATTCTTTTTTACTTGTTTATTTTCAAAAACTTTTATTTAACAAATTAGTTCTTTTTTAAGAAAAGTCCTTTTTTTTAAATACAAAAATGGTACTTCTCAACAAAAGTACAAAAATAGTACTCCTTTAAGTTTTTCAATAGGAAAATAGTACTTTGTAATAAAAAGTTTTTTAGTACTTTTTATTAGAAAGTACGAATTTTTTATTATAAAAATACTAAAAGTACAAAAATGCAACCCATAACAAAAAGTACCAAAATAGTGCTCTTTAAAAAAAAGTACAAAAAAGTTATTTTTTAATGTTACTTCTCAATTATACGTACAAAAATAGTACTCCTTCAAAAAAGTACCAACATTTTTTTATAGATTTGCAAGATTTTCTTTCCCCTTATTTTACTAAAAAATACAAAGTGGTACTATTCAATAAAAAGTATTTTTTAATCGATGTTCAAAAGAATTTCTCAAAATCTGAGATTTTTTCTATAGGAAAATAGTACTTTGTAAAAGAAAGTACCAAAATACTACTTTTTTACACTTGAAAAACTAAAATAGTGATTTTTTGTAAAAAGTATAAAAATTATACTTCTAAATAAAAAAGAAAAAAAAAAAAAAAAATAGTACTAAAGTACATTCCAAAATAAAGTACCAAAAAATATCTTTTATCAATTTTTAAAAGTTTTTTTTTTCAATCCAAAACAAAATTATTTTTTGCATATTTATTTTCAAAAACTTTTTTTTACCAAATAAGTTCTTTTTTAAAAAAAGGATTTTTTCTTAAAAATACAAAAATGGTACTTTACAACAAAAGTACAAAAATAGTACTTCTTTAAATAAGTTTAATAAGTTTCTCAGTAGGAAAATAGTACTTTGTACGATTTTTTTATTATAAAAATACTAAAAGTACAAAAATGCAACCCATAAAAAAAAGTACCAAAAAAGTGCTCTTTAAAAAAAAGTACAAAAAAAAGTTATTTTTTAATGTTACTTCTTAATTATACGTACAAAAATAGTACTCCTTCAAAAAAAGTACCAAAATTTTTTTTTATAGATTTGCAAGATTTTCTTTCCCCTTATTTTGCTAAAAAATACAAATTGGTAAACGGTATTTTTTAATCGATGTTCAAAAAAATTTCTCAAAATCTGAGTTTTTCTCAATAGAAAAATAGTACTTTGTAAAAGAAAGTACCAAAATACTATACACAAGTACAAAAGTAAGAATATACTTCTAAATAAAAAGTACAAAAACAGTACTAAAGTTCATCCCAAAATAAAGTACCAAAAAATATCTTCTAACAATTTTTTAAAATTTTTCTTTTCAATCTAAAAAAAAATATTTTTTACTTGTTTATTTTCTTAAATTAGTTTTACCAAATTAGTTCTTTTTTAAGAATAGTACTTTTTAAAAATACAAAAATGGTACTTCTCAACAAAAGTACAAAAATAGTACTTCCCAGCAAAAATCCTTTTATAGCATACCGAAGCACATCCAAAGAGCGCTCTTGAGGATGCAGTAAAAGTAAAGGAAAAAAATTTAAATTTTTTGTTAAGATTTTTTATATAAATCTTAAAATATAAAATTATATTTTGATAAAATTTCACACATGCTTTCCTTTTAAATATATTTAACACATTTTGAATAAAAAACCATCAGTTTTGAACAAAGACACATGATTTCACTGCATCATTAGTGCGCATTAATCAGCGCTGCAAAGAGTGCTTCAATCATAGCACCTTTAACACATTTTGAATGAAAAGAAAATTGAGTACACCATTTCCACTTTAGTTTCAGAAAATACAAATTATATTACAAAAAATTACTAATCATATTTTAGACCCTCCAATTATATTTAAAAATATCCAATTATATTTCAAAAATTTCCAATATAATTGAAAATTTTTGAAATGTAATTAAACATTTGTTGGTTATAAATGGTAATATCTGAAATATAAATGGAAGTTTCTGAAATATAATTTGAAATTTTCGAAATATAATTGGAAATTTTTTAAATGTAATTAGATCTCTTAGGCGATATTTCCTCCAAATGCTTGCAGGGATTCAACTGATTTTCAGAATTAGTCAATTGTATTTAAGATTTTCAAATTGTATTCAGAAATAGTCAATTGTATTTCAGATTTTGTAATTTGTATTTCAGAAATAGTCAAATGTTGTTCATCTTTATTCTGCTTAAATAGATCTAAAAAGATACATGAATTCACTGCATCTTTATAGCGATATTTTCAGCGCTCTAAAGAGATGTGAATTCAGAGCATCTTAAGAGCGCTTTTTCGGTGTATCCAACTAGCGCTCTAAAGTGCCTTATCATGCATGAATTCAGCCGGTTTGGATGCGCTCCTTCACTCGAGTTTCCTTTCCAAAAGCTGCTGCCAGTTCAGCAAAATTTCTGCTGGGTCCTTTAAATAAGTTTCTCAACAGGAAAATTGTACTTTGTAATAAAAAGTTTTTTAGTACTTTTTTTTGCAAAGTACGATTATTTTACTATAAAAATACGAAAAGTACAAAAATGGAACCCATAACAAAAAGTACCAAAATAGGGGTCCTTTAAAAAAAGTACAGAAAAAATATATTTTTCAATCCATTTTAAGTTTTTTTAAAAATCAATTAAAAATAAAATACTTTTTCTGTAAGTATAATTCTTCAGAATTTAAGATTTTTCAAAAGGGTACAATTTCTCAAAATCAGAGATTTTCTCAATTGGAAAATAGTACTTTAAGTACCAAAAAAAAAAACTACTTTTTGACACTAAAAATACTAATAGTGCTTATTCGTAAAAAGTAAAAAAAAAGAATAAAAGTACTTTAGTACATCCTTAAATAAAGTACCAAAAAAGCAAAAAAAAGTACCATTTTGTTAGTTTTTTTAAACATTATTTTTTTTTACCAAAATTTTCCTTTTCGTAAAATGCATTTAAATGGTACTTCGTAATAAAAAGTACAAAAAATAGTATTTTTTTTGCCAAAATAGTAATTTTTCGGTAAAAACTACAAAAGTGATAAATCTTAATAAAAAGACCAAAAAACTACCTTTTGACACTAAAAATACTAATAGGTAGTGCTTATTCGTAGAAAGTAATAAAAACAATAAAAGAAAGAACTATAGTACATCCTTAAGTAAAGTACAAAAAAAGCAAAAAAAGTACGTTTTTGTTAGTTTTTATAAACTTAATTTTTTTTACCAAAATTGTCCTTTTCGTAAAATGCACTTAAATGGTACTTCTTAATAAAAAGTACAAAAAAAAGTACTCCATTTATTACAAAAAGTACTTTTACGGTAGTTTTTATACCCTCCAACTACAGTATGGGGGTATACTCACATTGTCATTCCGTGTATAACGCATCAAAATATCGTCTGTCCGTCCGTCCGTAGTTAACACGATGCAGTCCAAAATTAAAGAGCTAGACTCTTGAAATTTGGCACGAATTTGTTTAATGTTCCTAGGCAGATTAAGTTCGTAAATGAGCAAAATCGGACCAGGGGGAAAAAAGTTCCCCCTTGAAGAACTAAAGTAACCTCTGAAAATTACCATTTTTTTCATTGTTTTTTTTGTTTTTTTTTTGTTTAATAAATGCAATATTTTTATGCTACAAGAATTTTAAAGTCCTGCATTTGGACACATAGGATTAAAAAATGGCTCTCGACTTTCGGTCCGCCCCCCTTTTGGCGTGGCGTGGGCGTGGACTAAAAATAATTGTTTAAATAATGGTAAACTTTTATTTCTTTACTGCAAAAAACATAAGAATGCATTTTTAAACATATATTTCGAGAGGAAATTTGCCCTCCCAATTACCACTACCGAACCCCCCCCCCCAAAAAAACGCCCCTGATTTTTTTTTTTTGCATGTTGGAGGGTATAACAGATTCGGCACAGCCAAATCTAACACTCTTACTTGTTTTTTTTTTTAATTTTTATTTTTTTTTTTGCCGAAATAGTAATTTTTCGGTAAAAACTACCAAAAAGATACATCTTAATAAAAAGAACAAAAATTGTACTACTTTAAAAAAGTACTAAAAAAGTTTTTTTAGTCAATTTTTAAAAGTTTTTCTTTCTCACTACTTTGCTAAAAAAATGTTTTTCTTGGTTTATTTTTGTGTATTTTTTAGGCCTTTTATGCGAAAATATCTAATAATTAAGAATTTCCATATAGGAAAATTTTTTCAAAATCTGAAACTTTTCCCATAGGAAAAGTGTCTCAGAATTTGCATTAATTAAAAAAAATATTAAATTTCTTGTTGACATAATTCAAAAAAATATCCATAATATGTGTTTTATTTATTGTGTCTAGGCTTTCGATCATTTAAAAAAATAAGGAACCACAAAATATGACATATAAAGTGGTTTTTGTTAAGGTAATTTAATAAATTTACGACAACATTAAGTTACAAATACGTAAAAATTATTAAGACAAAACGCAAATAAATATAAATCACAATAGTTTTGAATACACTTTAATAAATGAAGAACAGTTTTTGAGTAAAAAATTAAAATAAATTTCAGCTCATGATCTTCGATCGATTTTAAGACGATCGAGCGATGCCCGTCCGATCGTGGAAACGTCAATAAACACGATCTGGATAGTGTACGTTTTAAACTAGAAACCTGACGTAGTAAAACTGCATTTACAGTTTCTCTTTTCGTGATCCTGTGTACTTTTAAAAGGACTTCAAAGTTTTAGAGGATTAAATTTTAAAATTTTTTTATTGTTTGTACTTTTCCTAGAATGCCACTAGTGATAGCAAATGAAAGAGGAGGATCTCCCCTAGTTTTGTTATTTTATTATTTTTATATATCAGGAAAAAGGACGTAAGTTTCGTCCTTTCAAAAATTGATCCTTCAATATCATTCAAAATTTTCAACAAAACATTTTGATAAAGTTTTCAAATGACTTTATTCACATCCTTTCACCCTGATATGGAAAAATAAAAAAATGGAAAAATTAGGGAAGATCCTCCTCTTTCATTTGCCATCACTAGTGTCATCCTAGGATAAGTACAAATATTTCAAAAATATTTTACAAAACGTATCCTTTAAAATTTTAAAGTCCTTTTAAAAGGAAACACGATCACGAAATGAAAAACTGTAAATGCAGTTTTACTCCATTTGATCTCTACTATCAGACGTATATCATCCGGTTCATGTTTAATATTGGCTGTCGGACGGTGTTATTTTTCCAATTTGTATTTATCACAAGTCGAAAGAAGTGCTAAGCCACACCTCCGCACTGCCGTTTTTCCTTCTTCCGCCTTCCTTCTAAAACGTCACTGTTATTTTTTTTTTAATTTGGTGCAGGTTTCCTTAAAATTTCCAAATTTTTAGTTAAATTTTACTAAATTGTGGTAAAATTTATAAACTATTTTTAAGGAAATTGTATTCCAAAATATTGTTAGGTCTTTTTTTTGAGTGTATAAAAAATGGTTGTAGTGTTTATTACGTTTCTGTTAAATAATTCGTAATGTTGTAAATATCTTGAAAGACAATGTATTTCCATTGTTATGATATCTAGTAAATATCAAATAATTACTTATACAAATTAAAAGTTTAAATTAAAAATATGTCTCAGATTCAGAAAAATTTGTCCTAACGAAAAAATCTGAGATTCTGCTATATTTTTGTTATTGAAAAGTTTTGAGATTCTGAGAAATTTTTCCTATAGAAAAATTCTTGATTCTAAAACTATTTTCGTATAAAAGAAAGTCTCAGATTCTCAGAAAATTTTCTTATAAAAAAATTCTTCGATTCAAAAACATTTTTCCCATAGAAAAAATTTGAATTTCTTAAATTCTTTCCCTTGAGAAAGTTTTTGTTTTTTCAAAAAAAATTCTATTGTCCACCAAATTCAATTTTAATTGAATTCTTTAAAGACATCTGATATATTAGTACGTCATGGAAAATTTTATGAGTCGTCATTCTTTTAAAATATTTTTAAAAATAATTATGTCTAAATTCTTGTTTTGTTTAGTTTTTAGCAGCCTCTAACTAGACCTAAATATCTGTTTGAATTAATGAATGTTTTCTAAATTAGTATTTAAAAAAAAATTAAATAAATATTTAATTTTAAAAAACGTAGATATTTTATAAATTCTAAATTAAACATAAAGCGATAACACAAAATCAAATAATAAATGAAAAATGTTGTTTGATAAAAAAAAAAATACACAAGTTTAGGAAATTAAAGGGCAGCATAAAGAGCTTTCAGGTAACCCTATAGTGAAATTTATAAATAGAATTGAAGGGCTTACTGCAAAAACTTGATAAGCAACATTTTATTTTTTCGTGTTTTTCGCCTTCTGTTGATGTTTCATTGACAGATTTTTGTCAGAAGTCTTACTTTAACCCTTCAAACAAGTATATTGAGAATAAAAGTTCTGCAAAAGTTATATTTTCTACATTATTTTAAGTTTTAAGGCAAAAACCACCATAAAATGAAATGTTTCTTATCGAGTTGTTACAATAAGCCCTTCAATTGAAAGTTAAAGTTCTATAGCTTGTGCGGATACAAAGTGAGAGGTTAGGTTAGGTTAGGTTAGAGGTGGCGGAGTCAAAGACTCCTCACATAGACCGGATGGTCCATAGCGAAACCACAATAATTCCTCAGCGACGCTGATAGAACGCGTTTGTCCTCATCGCGAATTGTACTATTTGCCTTAGGTCGACATTCGAAACGGTTTCCAAGCTCTCGAAGTCATGTCTGCCTAAAATGTGCAGTCGGGTTCTGGCCAAAGCAGGACATTGGCAAAGAATATGTTCGACCGTTTCTTCAGTGTTAGATTCATCGCACCTTCTACAGCTTGCATCAGAAATAAGTCCCATCTTCTTTCTATGATAACGTATTAGGCAGTGCCCGGTGATCACTCCAGTAAGTACACGGCAGTTCCATCTAGTGAGTGAGAGTAAGTATTCAGTTTTTCTTAGATTGTAGCATGCCCACAATCTTTTACTGATCGCACTCGTCGTTAGCTCTCTCCACTTTCTATTAGCCATTGCAGTGTTTTGAATGTCGCGTAGCGATCTAAAGTGCTGGATTGGTGGATCAATATGCACAGAAATACCAATACCATCAGCACCTTGTTTCGCGAGCTCGTCCGCTCTCTCGTTTCCTTGAATACCTATGTGACCTGGTACCCATATTAGTTTCACCTTGTTCATACTCCCTAAACTTTGTAAGTTCTCGAAGCATTCGAAAACTACTTTCGACTTGATGTAAAAGCTTTTGAGAGCTTTTAGAGCAGCTTGGCTGTCAACGTAAATGTTAAATTCTCTGTTTGTCTCATCACCGAACTGTAAAGCCGCCCTGCTTATGGCAACTATTTCGGCCTGGAAAATGCTAGAGTCCAATGGAAGGATGAAAGTCTTCTCTAAATCTCGCAAACTCGTTGAAAAACCTGCACCGACTCCCATGGATTGTTTGGAGCCGTCTGTGAATATGTTAAAAGCGTTCATTGGGGGGTTTTGCCAGTTTGACCAAAAGTGGGAGGGGGAAAAGAAATATTCTACCCACCCCAATCAAATTTAAAAAAATTAAAACAGAAAAAGAAAAAGAAAAAGAAGGAAACTTTTTAACAAAAAATACAGAGGAAAAATTCTCCATATCTGAATATTTTCATAGAAAGAATCTGAAAGTAAATTTTTAACGGAAAACTGTCTCTAAATTTAACAAGTAAGAGTGTTAAATTCGGGTCTAGCCTTTTTTTGGTTAGGACGGCATCGTTATCTACAGACGGACGGACGGACATCGCTAGAATTTCTTAGATTCTATCATGGATCAATATTATATATAAGTACTTTGTGGGGTCCCCGACCGATATTTCGATGTGTTATACACGGAATGACGAAGTGAGTAAACCCCCATACTGTGGTTGGAGGGTATAAAAAAGTTTCCATACAAAAATTTTGAGTAGGTTTATTCTAGCTCGAGGTCATTATTTCCTTTACTTATTAAAAATATGATATTCTCATAGAATAATTTTCAAGAAAATTATTTTTCTGTTTTAAATTTATTTATGTTGATCATTTTTGCAAGACTTAGTCAACACGTGTTTCGGAATTTGTCAGATTCCATTGTCAAGACTATTTGTCAAATTTAAATCACAAATCGCTAATGTTCAAACAAAAATATTAATACATATTCAACTCTACCCTCATTGAGAATTAGAAAAAGAAAATTTTACAATTTCTGTTTTTATTGGTTTTTGACGATCGTGATTTTACAATTTTCTTCTTCTAATTCTTAGTGAGGGTAGAGTTGAATATGCATTAATATTTTTCTTTGAACATAAGCGATTTGTCATTTAAATATCCTTTGTTTCTTGTAATATAGAGGTTTGATATTTGCTAAATAGTCTTAACAATAGAATCGGACAAATTCATAAACACTGTTTACAAAGGGCCAACCAGTAGCCAAATTAAGGCATTTTGTATTTCTAGTTTATGTGGAACTAGGAAGAAGAATTAATATCTTTGGAGCCCCCTTATCCCCTTCTTTTCTTAAATTAAGTTCAACATGCTTTAAAAATGTAATTTTTTTTTTCAGTGTAGGATTTTTTTTCAGAAAAAATAAAAAGTAACAAAGTACTCGCTATTTTACCCCCTTAGAATCGGAACTTCGAAAAAGTACGTTTTCTGAATTTTTCCGTTGTTGGAACCACCATTACAAATTTTAATATTTTTGTAGGACCTTAATTTCAAAAAATATAAGAAGTACCAAAGTACCATTTTTACGCTTTTTCCCCTTTTTCAACCCTTTGGATTTACCCCCTAAAATCAACATTTTCGAAAAACCAGCCTTAGCGGATATGTATTCCGGGAGGCGAAACTACAATCCAAATTTCAAGACTCTAGCTTCAGAGGTTTGGGCTGTGGGATGATGCGTGATTAGTATGTCAGTCAGTCAGTCAGTCAGTCAGTCACGTAACTACTTTATATATATAGATGTACCAAAATTTTCGAAGTGTCCTTACATTTTCATTCATTACTTTTGATCCGCTGAACCGATATCACTCAAATGCAATACCAAACTTCTTGAAGCAACGATAAGTAAATTTATTAAGTTACAGTCATATCTGTTTAATATTTTGACAGTGAACGCTATTTCAACAGACAGAAAAAATGAAAAAAAAATTATAAGAAAAATGTTTCAGAATCTTGTGTGTTTATGGTGGGGGTCACTTTCCCTGGCGGTAAATGTTGGCAAATTAATTTATAATGATTTTTGCACTTAGGCAATAAAATCATTATTACAACAATTTTTTATATCCACGCCCACAAAAGAGGGCGGGTCAGAAAAATATTATATTTGTTGGGTAAAAGAGCACGACAGAACATCGTGCTCAACAAAATGTTTCATTTGTTTAACGAAAATGCAAAAAAATCTGTAAATATATTTTTTGTTTAATTTTTTAGGGGTAACTCATTTCCCCCTGATCCGATTTTGAACATTTCCGAACTTAATCAGCTTATGAAAATTTTTGTGCCAAACTTCGGGAGTATTTTAGTTTAAATTAGAGTTTGAAATTGCGTTTGGACTGCATCGAGCTTTCCCCAGACAGAAGGACGGACATTCATAGATCGTCTTAGAACCGATCATGAAACAATAACATATACTTATGTGTACTTAATGGGGTGTCCGACTCATATTTCGATGCCTTACACATTGAATAATAAAGTGAGCATACTGCCATACCGTGCTTGGAGGATATAAAAATTAAAATCTTTACCCGCCACTGGCTATAGAGAGTAAGCATAAATAAGGGTAGTTTAGGTGAATGTGGATAACCAGCGGCCCCAGTTTGGGAGCCTTTATAAATCAAAGCTGCTCAGAGACGATCATACTTTTAAAGTAAAATTTATTACGTTTATTAAAGTGGATATTATGCACTCAAAAAAAAAACTGTAATGTTAGCAAAAAAAGCTTGTAAACCTACAAGAAAATTTGCTGATTTTGAACCCACAAAAGTTAGCAAAAATGTTTTGCCAATAATTAGTTAACTGATTTTTTTTTGAACTTAGTTCATACACATTTGAGGACCCCATTGGGTTCGGACCCAATAGGTCCAGACCCCGATGGGCCTAGACCTAGTTGGGTTCCTTAAAAACCGTCATAGTTTTTGATCCAAAATTTGTGTCCGTTTCGCTCTACCTTGCTTAGTTTTTGAGATACGTGATTTTAGGGGATCATTGGGGTCTTGAGAATTAAAAAACTCGATAACTTCAAAAATATTACTCGGATAGCTTTTGGTTATTTTGCGGTCTTGTTCTACTTTTTGTTGTGTCGGCAATATTTACCGAGATATGAGCATTTTAAAACTTTCGGGAATGCTAACTTTTTTGGATCCAAAGTTAGGTCCCATTAGGGTCCACACATGTGAAGAGGACCCGCGAAAGTAAGGAGATAAGAACCAAAAATGCCCTCCGTTTTGCTCTATCTGGCTTAGTTTCCGAGATAGCGCCATTTTAAGTTTTCTGAAAATAAAAAAAAAATTACCATTTATTTTTGCTAATGTTAGCAAAAAACCTTGTAAAAATGTTGTCAACTCAATTTCAAATTTAGCAAAAGAAATTAGTTCAAAGTTTGTTTAAAATTGCTAATGTGCTAAAGGAAGTTTACAAGAATTTTTTGCTAACATGCTAATCTCAACTAAAAATTTGCTAAAAGTTAGCTAACTAGCATTAGCAAAAAAAAAATTAGTAAATCTACTAACGTATTTTTTTGAGTGTAGAAAATATGTCATGAGTGGTGTCATGAGTCGCGTCATGAGTTAAAGGGAGGTGTCTTTAAAATTTTCTTCTTACATTCTTTACAATGCGATATAAATAGTGCTTTCAAAGTTCCAACCCTTCTAACAATTCTCTATATTCTATTATAGAATTTTCAAGTATTGTTTGATAACAACAAATTGATCTTCTGGGGGTGAAGAAAATGAAAAAATACAGTAAATAACAAAAAATTAATGAACCACTAAACTTTAAACACTAAAGCTTTTTCACACTCCCTCTCTCTGTGTTTTGCTCTTTTTTATTCATTCTCTTGTCGAATTATTATCAGTTTGTTTGATTATTGCTTTAATTTTTATATGAGTTTGCAAACAAAAATAATGAGTATTGAAAAATAATTGTGAGTTTATGAGAGATGGGTAAGTGAGAAAATGGTTTTGCATCACAATCGATTACATTAATGAAATACAGAATTAAGTAAAATAAGTTAATGTCAGAGATTTGATGACATTTTTGCTTAAGATTTTGGCTTAGATTGAGATATTTTTTCTAGAATAAGTCTCAGATTTTCATACAGTTGTTCTCAAGAAAAAGTCTTACAAGGGAAGTATCTCAACCCTTATGAACCGATTTGCCTGAAACTTAAAATATATATCAAAGAGACAATTCTAAGGTTGGGGTGTCTCGGCTTATCGGCCATATCGGGGATTTAGGGGTTCAAAACATGGGTCAAAAAATGGCGGAAAAATCGTTTTTTGGATTTTTCAGCCATTTCTTTTTAAGAAACTACATGATGTTTTCATATGAGAAGAAAGGTTTTTTTAATGCCTATCCAATGATGGCATAACCTTGTAAAAATTCGGCTTCTTTAAATATTTTTTTCAGGAAAATGTGTAAATTTTGGGGGGTACTTATGTGAAGACATAGACCTACGATATCCATATGGATAAGAAATAATCTTTATTAAATTTAAGTCGACACGTATTTTTTCTCTAGAGGATATTCCGGTTAGTTCGGGAGTTATCGAAATTTTCCCGGAGGTCCACTTTGTTTCATAAGGGGACAACGAAATTTTGAAACACTGATATGGCCGATAAGCCGAGACACCCCAACCTTAAAATCGTCTCCTTTATATATATTTTAAGTTTCAGGCAAATCGGTTCATAAGGGTTGAGATACTTCCCTTGTTAGATTCTTAGATTGATATACTTTTTTTCAAGACAAAGTCGCAGATTGTCATTCATTTGTTCTAAAGAAGCCTGAGATTCTAAGATACATTTTATCTCGAGAAATAATCTCAGACTCTAAGAAATTTTTGCTAGAGAAAGTCTCAGATTCAGGACATTTCTTCCAAAGAAATAGTCTCAGATCCTGATAATTGTCTATATTTTTTATAAACTTATTTTCAAATTCCGAGACATTTTTTAAGTACTTAGAAAAAGTATTAGATTCATTAGATTTTTTCATAGATTTTAAGATATCATCAGATTCTAAGACATTTTCTTATAGAAAGCTTTAAAGCTTTTCAGAAGCATTTTAAAAAAGTCTTCGGATATGGAATTTTTTCGAAAGATTAAGATATTTTTTTCTAGAAGAAGTCTCAGATTCTCATACACTTGTTAAGAAAAGTCTTAGATTCTAAGAAATAGTTTCATAAGAAAAAAATCTCAGATGCTAAGACTAATTTTTTCTAGAGAAAGAATCTCATATTCTGAGACATTTTTCATATTGTAATTATTTTAATTTAGAGGAGTTTTTCATAGAAATAGTCTCCGGATCTTGGAATTTTTTTCTGAAGAAAAGGTTTTGGATTCTAAAACATTTAATTCTTAAGAAAAAGTTTCACTTTATTTTCTTTAAGACACAAATTTAGTAACTAAACATTTTTTTATCTCACAATCACACCCATTTTTATTTCAGTTTATATCAGTTAAATTACTGTCACTTGCCCATCCCTAGTTCATGTGCTATATCGAATACCGGGCGTGTAATGTAATTGAAAACGTTCTTTGAGGTTTTTATTCCGATGTTGTTTTTTTATATTGTTGTGGCTGCTCTTACTTCTTTAATTACACTTTTTTTGTAGAGTATTTAATTGCTGCAGGTTTGGCATGTATATAATTATTTAACCCTCTAAAGTGCGACTTTCACATAAAATATCAAATCTAAAACCGGTCAAGATTCAGGGGACCGGTCACAGAATCGTTCCAAATGATATCCAAATAGGAATAGTTAGGTTAGATTTGGAAAGTTTTTCGACTGCATATATATGCTCTGAGGTGCGTCCGTTGTGATAGCATGGAACAATTAGGGGGTTAGCCGACTTGTATTTGCTAATGAATACAGATCCGTTAAAGTTAGTTTTTCGGAAAATTTAGCTGTTTAAAGTACTCCCCTATAAGACAGTTCTCAGTTATCACAGCAACCACCGTCAAAGTCTTCACTCTTTAGAGCGAAAACAAAAAGTAAAGATCTGCTGTAAAGTTTCCTATTTCTGGGTAGTCTTCTAAGCAGAACCAATCCACAGTTTGTGCCTTCAATTTCTTGAAGCATACTAACGCATTTCAAGTTCGAAGGAAATTGTAAGGTAATATCTAGTATTGCAACCTTATCAGCTTTAGAATTCCCTGGAATGTACCTGAGTTTAGAGATCATCAAGAGTCAAATGTCAAACTTCTTAGCCATCTCATTTGGGGACATGTGGAACTTCAGAATATTTCAGTAAGAACATATGTTGTTTTCAAGAACATAGACTTTAGGTACTTTTTGGTGCTCTCACTCATAGTGACATAGTAGGATAACAAATGGCGTTTGAAAAAGTAGTAAACAAAAACCATATGGTATTGTTTACGAAATTTTATCACAAATCGAAGTGTGAGCGAAATGGAAAATACCAGTTTTACAGTGAGAATGCAGATTGTTTTTTGTCTCTCTTTGCTTTACGTTTGAACTTTAGTTTGGCATTGCCAGAATTTTCAAATTATCTTTGGTGATGCCAGATCTACAAAACGGTCGATGGATTACTTTATAACTTTGCTCTCTCTGTCAGAATAGATGTTAATTGCTATTGTAAACAAGACATTGTATATTAGTCATATCCTGAAATGTTTCTGAAATCTTAGAGCCAGGCTCAAACCAAGCTTGCTCCGAGCCGATTCGGTACACCGGCTTCGATCCGTCTAACAATAAGTAAAAATTTACGAATTATCAAAAACTAGAAGAGTTTGCTAATGATGCTGAAATAGGCTTCTAGGAGAAGCACAGTCCAACGTATGTGGTATTGTAGTTCTATTGCAGGGATTCTCTGAGTATAATTGTGGACATGATCTCCTACTGCTTAATCAATATGTCAAATGGTACAACGTGATCAAGGAGTTCTAATCCAGCCGTATATGTGGTTAGAGAAGCTTCCGTGACATATAGTCAACAATAAGCTATTTTCCGAAAAGATGGGATTCTTTTTCGTCTCCAAAGCAGCACACAAGACTAAGATTTTATACAGCACTATTGGACGCACCAGTGAACGACTCTGAGGCTTAACTTTAGCGTTTCCCAAATTGGAATCCCAATAGCCCTAAATCAATCGTTGCTTTTTTAGTCATATATAGACAGAAATACATCACAATACAGAAATGTCCATCACTTCTGTAGCGCCTCTAGAAAATTATTAAAATTGTCTTCTAAAAGTGACTTCCATTTATCAGTATATGCCATTCATCAGTATATGCCAAGTCAACATGATGGCCACGTGACTCTGGAGAAAAAGACATTGACTTAAGTACTAGGTTTTAAAGAGGCTGCAGATTCCAGTGGTTGTGAATAGATACAGAATTTCATTCGATCTTATTCATTACTTCAATACCAGTCAATGCCGTAGTTATTGAGTTCAGCATGAAATCAGTGAATCATTTTTCTACCGATTTTACCACGGCAAGGGCTCAAGCTAGTTGAACTTATACCCTAGACCCAGGTGTATGTCCGTAACTCTTACCAATCTAGTAGATCATAGCCGTTTGTTGTCGACTTTCCAATGAATCGCACACTGCCGAGAAAATTAATTTCACAATCGATCTAGTCGTATGGGAAATTCTCTCCCCGCAAAAGTCTTCCTAGTCAGCTACGACCTGAAAAATTTAAAACTAAACGTCCTTAAACACTATTTCCTCTTTCCTCTCAATCATAACATATTTTATAGTGCGTTTACATTGGATTTCTAATCTAGTAAATTGCGATTTTAATCCACTTTGCAATCTGTACCGTTTACATTGGCATTTTTACATTTGAGTAGATTAAGATTGGCATTTATAACAACAAGTTGGTAATAAATGTGTGTGACTGCGTTAAAAGACAGCGACGGTAATTAGTCGCCGTATGATTAACCAGGACAGTGACGGCGTTTACAAATAACAATGACGGTTGTATCTAACTTTACCAGAGTTGTATCTAACTTTACCAGATTGCGTTTGCCGATTAGAGTCTAAACTACTAGATTGAAAAATATAAATTCGTATGGGCAATCTAATAGATTGAAACTGGATTGGAGCCACAATCTACTTTAAGCTAGCTTAGAGGACCAGTGTAAATGCACTATTAGTGTTGGCTCAAAGTAAAAAAACATAAATAATTTGAGATAGTTTGGCAGTTTTTCCCAGCCTTCGTGATAAAAAGGCTTTATAGTCTGACACCTGCTGCAACTCAGCTGGATTGATCCCATTAGGACAAGACGTATCAGACGCCAAATTTTTACAAAGATTTCAAAAATTCTTGTTGATAGAGAAGGAGTTTGAGTGACTTTCCACTGGCAGTAGACCAAATCACCGTAGGGTACTTCAAGTAACCAATTTCCTCTCCCATTTTCCTCTTCCTTATAAACTATTTTCCTAATACCTACTCAATGCACTACATTAGTAAGGGGAGTTGGTTCAGAGTAAAAAAAGATTAACGATTGGTCTAGATTCCTTTTGGATAGTTTGGCAGTTTTTCCCAGCCATTGGGATAAAAAGGCTTTATATTCTGAAACCTTCTGCAACTCAGCTGTTTTGATGCCGTTAGGTTCTCAGACGTCAGAAGGTTACAATATTTGGAAAATTTTTGTTGAGAGAGGAGTTCGTGTGACTTTCCTCTGGCAGTAGACCCAATCCCCGGTGCCGTGACTTAGCCCCACGGACATTATCCCCTTTTCCGTTATTGGGATTAAGTTCGAAATGAATTCGGTCATAGTCCCCATAACGTTAATGGGTGCTATAACCAAAAATAATTTGCACATAATCCCAATAAATAATGGACATAATTCCCAGATTTATGGGGATAATGACCATGTAACAAATATCAATTATATCTATTACAGCGAATACGCCTTCTATACTTGTTGGTCACAAACCCAAAATTCATGGCAATTATTTCAAGAGGCAACGATTGCCAGACCTCTGCGCAATTTTTGTTGACTCAACATTTGTCTACGCCATCGGCCGGGCTTTGGGATTACAACTTATAACCCTCTCAAAAAACGAGCTTAGAGATTACAAATTACATGCCTTTGGAATCTCTAAGCCCTTCGGCCAGGCTAAGAGATTAAAAATTTGCCTGCCTTAACCCACTCTCTTCGTAAAATAAATCATTTTTGGGTAGCAAACCTTTACTGATAATGCTCTTATGGAACCGAATTATTAACTGAAATTTTTATCAGACCTCAATGACCTTACAGAACCGGCGTTCTTATCTCTGAATTTTTTTGTCCTAAAGCTTTTTTGCTTAGGGATTACAAAATCCATGCACTAAACTCCCTTTCCCCCACCCCTCTCTGCAAAAATTTTTTTAGGCAACACGCATTATAGTATTATGAACGTTTTGAAAGTCCCCATAACAGATATAGGGGATATGACAAGGGATCTTTGCAGTCACAATCTATATTTCCGTTATGGGAAAATGTCCGTGGGGGATATGTCTGAACACCCAAATCCCCGTAGGACACATCTTAGTAGGATAACCCTTTTGTGAGTGTGGTAATAAAATGTAATAATAAAATTCCATTATCGCAGCTCTTAAAAAAAATGGATCATGTAGTTATGAGTTTTTAATAAGCGGTTAATTAGGGGAAAGGTAACAACCTCCAGAGTGCCTTCTATCTTATTTAAAACATTCAGACTTTATTAAAATCGTTTCTTTTAACCCGTGCAATTTCAGATCCAAGCAATAACTTTTAAATAAACCAGTATCGGCAGGTAATTTTTAGGATTTTCTTGATTTTGTCACTCATGCCCCTTGTAGGGTTAATTTTATTGTTGTTATTGTTTATGCGGTTTATAAAATGATTGCAAAGGCAAGTTCTGTTTTATTGTTGTTGTTTACTGTTTTTTATTTCTGAGCTCGGGTCTCTGTTCTTGTTGTTAATAATGTACTACAGTGTTATACTACGAATTGTAGTTGTTGTAGTATATTTTTGACAATTTGTTTGCTTTTATGAGCTTTAATTTTGTGTTGTTTTCTGCGGTTGTTTTTATTTTTAAATTTTTTTATTTTTTGGTACGAGAGCAGTACTAAATTCACTCTCGAGCTTAAGTTATACTAGTCAGTTGTATTTTCACAGTGAACGCGTGCGTGCGTGTACGTTTCAGTGGCGCTGTGTTAATATTTGTACTTTATCATTTAAACGGGGCATAAAAAAAACCGTGGCATATAAATAAAATAAAACCGTGAATCCAAAAGATAAGGGATATTTTTTTTTAATTGAAAAATAGAAATTCTTAAGTGTCAGTGTTTTATTGTTATCATTTATAAACCATAATTTAAAAATATTTTAATATAAAAAACATGTTAATGTATAATTAATTGAAAAAAATTATAAATCATTCTTTTTTTTTAAAGTTGATAAAATAAGTGGGGATTTTTTTTGTATAATTGTTTCTTGGCGACTTTCTTAAGAGAAATTATAAAATTAAAAAAAAAAAAAAAATACATAAATATTGTGTAAATAAAAGAAGGCCATTAAAAAAAATACATATAAAATCATTAACAAGTGAAAGTGCAGAAATTTTATATAACTTTTGGTTTAGAAGGCGGCATATGAGCAACAAGTGGTTTTTGAAACAAGAAATATTTTAAGATAAAAAAAAACCAACAAAAAAGTAAATTATTAAAATTAAAAAAAAAAAAAATATTAAAAATACAGCAGCACAAATTTTAAAGCACCCAGTTGGAAATTTTAAGGACCTTTAAGTTTAAAAATCGATAATGATATCAATCTTTTTCTCACAAACAGTAGATCACACATTACTTCATGCAGTAGAAAATGGCGTTGTTGCCATTGAAGATAATTTTTTTTGTTGCACAGTGTTATCAAGTTTTTATTTAAGCTTGATGCCGTGTATTTTCTTTTAACTTTCACTGTATGCGACATTTTAAAGATGGTTATTTTTTGTCTTATTTAAAAAAAAAACCGGGTTAAGTAAATTAATCTCCATAGCATTTTCTTCATTTATAAAAAATTTCCAACTGGGTTTTAAGTGGGATAATTTTAAAATCTTTTCAAAAACATATGAATCATTTTATGCGATAAAAAATTTCTTGGAAAATTCCTTTGTAAACTAAATAAAATATGACGTTTTTCCATCTATTTACAATTTAAAACATAAATCTTCATTCTTAAACCGCAATATAATTAATTCAGTTGGGTAAAAATAATTCAGCGAGTAATATTATTTTAAATTAATTTTATAAAAACAAGAAGAGAGTGCAAACAAAAAAATTCAAAGAGGATATTTTGAAGGGAAAAGTGAGGCTCACCTTTCTCCTTTCGATAAATATTTATACATTTATTTATTATAACACAGTGCAACACATAAAATGAACACTCCTTCTCGTGTGCAAACTCCTTCTCTTCTGGAATCTTACAAAAATATACATGAGGCCATGAAATCCGAACAGCAGCTGAACTCGCAAAACCCAAATCAGATTTTGTTAGTTTCAATATGTACTTCGAGGTATTCCCAACGAGAAGAAGTTTGCACTCGATGTCTTCAAAAATGTCACACAATGCAATTGTCAAATCTTTAGTTTTTAACCGAAAAAAGCTAATTCAGCTAACTAAAATGTTATTCAGCTAGTACTTATTACAATTATTTCATCATTTATAATTTACAAAAGTAATATATTTATAAAGTCTTCACTAAAACTATAAGAAACTCAATTCAGTTAGCTTAAATTCAATTCAGCTAAAAATAATAAAATAAATTTAGCTGGTGCTAAACATTTATTATTGCATATTTTAAAGCACAACTTATGGTTGGAAATATATTTCTTATAATTCCAAAAATACTAAATAAAAAATCTATAAATCTTTCATTTAAACAAGTAACAAATCCAATTCAGCTGACTAAAATATTATTCAGCGGGCACTAATTTCATCCAAATCATTTAGAAAATTTTCAAATTTATATAGTTTTCATGAAAAGTCATAGCAAACCTAATTCAGCTAGCTTTAATTAAATTTAGCTAGTAGTAATTATAATTATTTCATAATTTATAATTCGTAAAAGTGATATATATTTATAAAGTCTTCATTCAAATTATAACAATCTGAATTCAGCTAGCTTAAATTCAATTCAGCTAAAAATAATAAAATAAATTTAGCTAATGCTGCACATTTAGTATTGCAAAACTTATGGTTAACCATTTATTTCTTATATTTCCAAAAATACTAAATAAAAAATCTATAAATCTTTCATTGAAAACTGTAACAAATCCAATTCAGCTGACTAAAATATTATTCAGCGGGCACTAATTTCATCCCAAATAATTAAGAAAATTTTAAAATGTATATAGTTTTAATGAAACGTTATAACAAGCATAATTCAGCTAGCTTTAATTAAATTTAGCTAGTAGTAATTACAATTATTCCATCATTTATAATTCGTAAAAGTGATATATATTTATAAAGTCTTCATTCAAATTAAAACAATCTGAATTCAGCTAGCTTAAATTCAATTCAGCTAAAAATAATAAAATAAATTTAGCTGATGCTTAACATTTATTATTGCATATTTTAAAGCACAACTTGTTGTTGGCAATATATTTCTTATATTTCCAAAAATACTTATTAAAAAAATCTATAAATCTTTCATTTAAAACAGTAACAAATCCAATTCAGCTGACTAAAATATTATTCAGTGGGCACTAATTTCATCCTAAATAATTTAGAAAATTTTAAAATTTATATAGTTTTCATGAAAAGTTATAACAAACCTAATTCAGCTTACTTCAATTCAATTTAGCTAAACAATAACATACAATGTTTTTCGTATAAACATATAATATTGCATATTTTTTTACTAAACTAATCGTAAGGCACTTTTGTTTTCTTAAAAATTTATAATTTCAAAAGATTAAAAAAAACGCATGCATTTTTTTATTTTTAAATAAAACAAACCTAATTCAGCTAACCTTAATGTAATTCAGCAGACACTAATTTCAATTATTTCGTCTTAAATAATATTCAAAAGTAATATATTCATATAGTTTTCTATTCAGCTAGCTTAAATTCATTTCTGCTAACAACAACATACAATATTCTTATATTTGTTAAACATTTATTATTGCATGTTTTTATAAAAAAGTCATTGTTGAAAATTTTTTGATTAATGATATTTATAATTCCAAAAATACCAAATAAAAAAATCAATAAATCTTTAATTTAAAACGATAACAAACCCAATTTAGCGGGCACTAATTGCAATTATTTTATCAAAAATACTTCATACTTTAAATTATAAAAAAACCCAATTCAGCTAACTTAAATTCAATTTTCTAACAATAACATACAATGTTCTTATGCTAAATAATTGTTATAACATATTTTTAAACAAAACTAATCGTTGGACATTTTTGTTAATAAAGAAAATTCTGATTTCAAAACGATAAAACAAAAAACCCATAAATCGTCCATTTTAAAACATAACAAACCTAATTCAGCTGACTTTTTGGTATTCAGCATACAATAATTATAATTGTTTTATCACAAATAATTCACAAAATTAAAATATCTATACAGTTTTCATTTTAAACTATAACAAACCCCATTCAGCTAACTTTAATTAAATTCAGCTAACAATGTTCTTTTTCAAGCTAAATTTATAGATATCCATTTTTTTTATAAAATCAACTCATAACTCCAAAAATATTAAACAAAAAAACCCATAAATCTTTCATTTAAAACTATAACAAACCTAATTCAGCTAACTTAAATGTTATTCAGCTAACAATAATTATATATATTTTTTTTTTAATATTTAATGCAATCTTTTAATATATCATTTTTTTTACCGATTTTATATATATTTTTATTAACAAAATTGATTGTTGATCATTTCATTTAGTATGACGTGTTTTTGTGGCGTTTCAATGATTTACGCATGTTACGGCCAAACGCTTGCCAAACAAGGAGAAATGCTAATATGACCGGTAACCATAACACTTAATATAAACAACCAAAAACAAAACCATTTCAACCAAAACTAACAAATGGCAGCAGACAATTTTTATTTTTATTACAAAATACCGTTAAACACTTATTTTTTTGAAAATAAATAATAAACAATGTTCACATTATAAAAAATATCTGATTTTTGTATAAAGCAAATAAAATTTTGTTGAAATTTATGATTTATTTTTAAAACGTGTTTAGCAAATTAATTATGTTAATCAATCAAATACCTTTTATATATTTGGTTAAAAATATTAGATTTCAAGAAAACGTAAATATAGTGTTAACAATTTACACCTTGCTAACACGAAGACACTAGGTGACAATTAAACGTTTAGATTGCAGTTTAAAAAGAGATTTCAAAGGGTTTAAATCAAATCAAAAAGATTTAAAAACAAAACTGCATGTTAATGACCCGTCTATACTAGCAACCACCATTACCATCAAATGGCAAATTCAATTGCAATCGATTAGATTGCTATTGTAGATAGTTTTTACAACCATTTCTTACCATTCAAATCTGAAAATGAATTGCCATCCTGATGGTAATAGTAATTGCTAATATAGTCGGGTTATAAGAGTAAAACTGCTATATCAAATCTGTATTACTATCGCTTAAATAGTTATATTGTACAATCTAAACGCAGTTTAAACTGTACAACTAAAAATACCATCATATTTTGAAGCACACAATATTGTGAAGCTGTTGTTAACACTTTTTTTGTTCATTAAACTCAAATTTTTTTGGCTTATGCTACTGGTCTTTCTTGGTTTTTTATTTAATTTTTTTTATAGATATTTTGATATTTTTTCGATTCTGTTACCGCAAGTGTTGTATGTGATGTTGCAAAGGCCTTCAAGTGCAATTTATTTAGCTTAATTTGGTAAAAGTTATTTTGCCTGTCACTTTAAATTTATGATAACGCACATTTTCTGCTTTACAATTTTAACAAATGTTTTATGGTGTTAAAACAAGATGTTGCTGACATTATTTGTAAAATAATAATTTAAAAAAAAATATATATAAATGATAATAATGTCATCAAATAAAGCAAATAAATTATAACAAAAATTTTGTTAAGTTAATTGAGAATAAAAATTTGTTAAAAGCCATTGAGGGATTTTAAAAAAATTAAAGGGATCTTAAAGAAATTCCGCAAAAGTTTTTGTTTGGGAAATATATTAAGACTTATATTAATTCAGCGCGATTTTAAAGATATATTAATGTAGCTGTATATTATTTTAGCAAAATCTTAAAGAAAAATAAATGACAAATTATATCCATTAAGAAACTAAATTAGTTTATTTTTTTAAGAAGCTTAAAATGCAATTCAGCTAAATAAAAACGTTGCTGAATTCATCTTTGTCAAGCTGAATTCATTCAACACACAAAAATAAGAAATGTATGTCAATTCAACAAGGCTTAAACTTTTTTAAGTAACAAAATTTGTATGTTTAGAAATTTTTTAAAATTTGTATACGAATTCAGAATTTTTTCTTATTAATTTTTTTTTCTGCCTCATCAAACATCAATTTAAAATTTAATAAATTAAACAAAAAATAAAATAAAAAACCCATAAATCTTTCATTTTAAGCTATAACGAACCTAATTCAGCTAGTTTAAATGTTATTCAGCTGGGTGTAATTGTCATTGTTTACTCATAAATATTTCAGAAATATTAAATATGTAGATAGTTTTCATTTGAAACTATAACAAACCCAATTCAGCTGGCTTTAATTTAATTCAGTTAGCTTTTATTAAATGTTATATACAATAACATAAAATGTTCTAATGCTTAATATTTATTAGTGCATATTATAGGTAAAACTTACAGTTGACAATTTTATAAATGATTTTAAATCATTCAACAAAAAAAATCCCATTAATCATTCATTTAAAACTTGTTTAAGTAACAAAATTTGTATGTTTAGAAATTTTTTAAAATTTGTATACGAATTCAGATTTTTTTCTTATTCATTTTTTTTCTCCCTCATCAAAAATCAATTTAAAATTGAATAACCTAAATAAAACAAACCCCATATATCTTTCATTTTAAACTATAACGAACCTAATCCAGCTAACTGAAATGTTATTCAGCTGGGTGTAATTGTCATTTTTTACTCATAAATATTTCAGAAATATTAAATATCTATATAGTTTTCATTTTAAACTACAACAACCCCAATTCAGATGACTTTTATTCAATTCAGCTAGCTAGCTTTTATTAAATTCTGCTTACAATTACATACAATGTTCTAATGCTTAATATTTATTAGTGCATATTTTAAGTAAAACTTACAGTTGACAATTTTACAAATGATTTCAATCATTCAACAAAGAAATCCCATAAATCTTTGATTTAAAACTATTACAAACCAAATTCGGCTAACCTAAATGTTATTCAGCTGGGTGTAATTGTGATTGTTTTATCATTAACATTTCAAAGATTTAAAATACCTATTCAGCCTTACCGTAGAGAAATAAAATATATTTAAAATCTGCTTTTAATTTTATTTCCATACAAATTGTTTTTGTTTTTAAAATCGACTTTCAAAAAATGTATTAAAAATTTGAAATTTAAAATAAAACTTTTGTTAAAATAGACTTTTTGTTTTCTTGTGGTAAGGGCCATTAAGTTTTCTTTTAAAAATATAACAAACCTAATTCAGCTAGCTTTACTTTAATTCAGCAAACAAATTGTATACAAAGTTTTAATGCAAAATTTTTATCACTGCATATTTTTAAGCAAAAGATGTAATTGGCAAATAAAAAAAATAAACGCATAAATCATTCATCTTAAACTTTTGCAAAACTAAAAAATCAAGCCTTAATGATATTAAGCTGTACAATAATTACAATAATTTTATCATAAATAGTTCAGAAAAGTTAAATATTCATTTAGTTTTCATTTAAATCAATAACGAACCCAATTCAGCTAGCAGAAATTTAATTCAGGTTACAATTGCATGCAATTTTCTTAAGCTTCTTATTTATTATTGCATACATTTTATCAAAACTCCTAGTTGGTAGTTTTTTTATTAAAGAAACTTATGATTAATAAATCTTTAATTTAAAATCTTATTCAGCTCACTTAAATGTAATTCAGCTGGCAGTAAAAACATTTATTTCATCACAAACAATTCATAAAATTAAAATATTTATATAGTTTTTATGTAAAACTATAACAAATCCAATTCAGCTAATAATTACACACAATGTTGTAGGCTTAATATTTATTTTTCCACTTCTAGTTGACCATTTTTTATTAAAGGCACAGTTATTTAAAAAAAAAATAAACTAACAAACAATCAAACTTAAGTTTAAAACAAAAAAAACATAAATCTTTTATAAAAATTTAAATAAATATAATTGCTATTCAGCTGACATTCATTGTAATTGTTTAACCATACATAATTCAGGAAATTAAAGTATTCAGATATTTTTCAAAACTATTAAAAACTCAATTCAGCTGGCTTTAATTTAATTCAGCTAACAATAAGATACAATGCTCATTTGCGCAACATTATTACTACATATTTTTAAGCAAAAATTTTAGTTGCCATTTTTTTTTTTAAATTTACATATTTTTTAAAACAAAAAAAACCCCTATAATTCTTTTAAACCTTATTCAGCTAACAATAGTTGTATAATCTGCATAATGCCTGTAATCTCAATTCAATTCAGCTAAGTTAAACATTAGCTGAATTTGATTTGAAGCGCGTCACCGGAAAAAGATGCTTAAGAAATTTATGTTTTAAACGAAATAAAACAAAATACCACATAAATCTTGCAAACCTTATTCAGCAACAATAATTATACAGTTTCTTTCTAAAAATCGTTTTTTACATAAAAAAGTAATTTTGTGAGATACTCTGCATAAGGACTATAATCAAAATTCAATTCAGCTAAGTTAAACATTAGCTGAATTTGATTTGAAACCCGTCATTAACGGAAATTAATGGAATACTTAAAGCTATTTCATACAAAAGCTTTTAAAAATTTGAAAATCAAAGACTTTTATATAAAGAAAATGCAATTCAATTCAATTCAGCTAAGTTACGCATTAGCTGAATTTGATTTGAAACCCGTCATTAATAAAAATTAATGGAATACTTAAAGCTATTTCATATAAAAGCTTAAAAATTTTAAAATCAAAGACTTTTATATAAAGAAAATGCAATTCAACAAAGTAAAATTTTATCTGTATTTAATAATATGCAATTCAGCTAAGAACTCTAAATAAAATTGATGTTAAAAAAACACAAACAAATGTTTTAAGCTTTTGACATTCTTTATATTTATAAAAAAAAGCTTTTCTAATTTAATGTGAAATTATATAATTTTTATTGTTTACTCTTTTCCAAAAAAAAAAAATCAAAGTCTCTTAAATAAATAACCTCCATAAAATTTTTACTGATAATATCTGTTTATCATTGAAAATATGGCAAATGTATACAAATTGTTTACATTTAATTGTGCCCGTATGTAAACAATTGTATAAATCTAATAAAAATAAAACTTTATAACTTTTACAAGATAATAATGAAAAAAAAATATATATTATAAAAATAAAAAAAAAAATACAATAAAAACATTCTACAAAAGAAAATTTTTATATTCAATGCAATAAATATATAAATTAATGAATGAAACATGTTTGAAATTCTAAATTGGAAAAATAAAAAAAAATAAAATTATTGAGAAACTAATTGTTTATAAACTTAGAAAGCGAGAAAAGAATTTTTAAATATAAAAAAAAGCTAATTTATGAATAGAAACGCAACCCTTATATGGTTTAAATATATAAAAAGCTTAATAAGAATTATATATTAATGGTTTTTTGTTTTAACCTGTTAAAAGCTTTGGTGAAAAAATTACTTTTCTATAACTCAGTTTTTAATAAAAAATATACTTTTAAATAACTTTGGTTGTAGATAAAGCAAAAAATTTTAATCTCAATATTAAAACTATAATTTCTATTTGTTAAAAATATTTTGTGCGCTTAACTGGTTAACTACGATAGTTATTTACACCCACCTTTAAGAATTTATATCTTTATAATCAATAACGATTTATTAGATTTTTTTTTCATCAATAAGACTTTGTATTTTATTAAATAAAAAATCATGATTCGAAGGCTTATATTCAAAGAGGGATATCTACAAAATCAAAATTTTAAAATTTTTCTATAAAACATGATTATATTAATAATCTTTTTAGGTTAAAATCCGTATGGTGGATTTAAACTTCATCGGTGCACAAATTGCTATCAATATTCAAAGAGTGCTATCTACAACACTTATAAATTTCCTTAAAAAAATATAAATACATAATAGTAAATAATCAAGCTCGAGGTCTTTCTTTTATTTAAAAATCTTCTTTATTTCAATATTGGATGAATGAAATAAAGAAGATTTTGAAATAAAAGAAAGACCTCGAGCTTGATTATTTACTATTATTTATAAAAAAATATATAAATACTAACAGTTTTTTAGTTTAAAACCCATATGACTAAAAATAGCTTAATCATAGCACAAATTGCCATCAAATCCCCATTTTCGATTAAACTTCAGATAGCACTTTTTGAATTCAAACCCCTGATATGTGTAATTGTCTTATTTTATATAAATAAATTATCTATAATTTCTATAATTTCTCTAAGCTTTATAAGATAATAATTATAATTTATCATTCATCAAAAAGTTGTCAGTTATTTTGAAAAAAAAAAAAAAAATCAATTTTTACGTCATTACTCTTACAATGTATGTTAGTTTGCTTCAGTTTTATCTAGAAAATTATAAATTCCAATAACTTAGCAGTTTATATCTTGTTTTTTCTTGTTCGTTTATGATATTAAAGCCTTAGGCATTTAAAATTAATTTTCTTGTCTGGAGTTTTAAACGCATATGTAAGTACACAAATTTTCTAAATAACTATACAAGTGGGTAGAATAAAAATATGAATTGAAAAAAATTTATAATTTTATTGTCAAGAGTTTTCTTAAATACTTTTAACAATGAAACGCCTACTTTAAAATACTTTGTAAAAGTTAAAGGTGGCCAGATTAAACATAAGCTGAATTGAAAGAAATTTTAAATTTTAAGTTTGCTGAAAGTTTTAAGTATTAGCTGAATTAATTGATAAATGGTACTTTGTAGTGCTATGACGTAAATAAACGAAAAAAAAAAAATAATTGAAATAAAATAATTTTTTAATTGAATTGATTAAAATAAAAAAAATATTTTTAATTGAATTAAAAATTTTTTTAATTGAATTAATTAAAATTTTGATTAATTTTTTCAATATTTTACCTGGTATAAATTCCATAATTTTTTCTATAGTGTCAATTTACTTTCTAATCCATATAGAGTTTGATTAAATAATAATTTCCACAATTAAAAAATTAATTAATGAGTGTCAGTATTGTTTAAAAATTTGATTAAAAAGTCTTTAACTTAATCCATTATTTTTTAAATTGTATCAACATAATTTTTAATATATTAAACATCTTTTTTAATTGTAGAAAATTAATTAACTTTGTAGTTGTGTCAATTAATATTTTAATTAAAATTCATGATATAAAGTTTTGATTAAAAATCTAATCAGCACAATTAAAAAAGTAATTTAGTTTGTACTTGCAATAAAATTTGCATAATTGATTAAGATTTGATTAAATGAAGTCTTTAATTAAACTAAATATTTTTTTATTTAATTTAACAACAATTTTATTTAATAATACAATTTCTTTACAAGTGCAAAATCAATGAATTTTGAAATTGTGTTAATTAATATTTTAATTAAAACTAAAAAAAACTGTTCAATATTTTACTATAGCAGAAAATTTTTTTATACAAATAAAAACACTTAAAAGTGGATGTTTTTTTAGAATGCATTCTTTTTTAAGTTAGCTGAATTGTGGTTATTAAATTTTTAGTATCAATTTTGATAAAATATTTTATTCTAAGTTAGCTGAATTGTCTTAAAATTTATTAAATTTATTATATAAGAAAAAAAATAATAATATTGATTTGACTGTTCAAGTATATCATCACCTTGTTTAACTACATATTATTATCAAATACTTTAAAATATGTTTATTCATTAAACACATTTATTTTTTAAATATTTTATTAAGTTCATTAAGCCGAACTTGTGTTTTTATTCATTGTTTATTTAAAGATTACAATATTTGCTATTTGCTCAGCTGAGTTTATTGAATTTTTGTTTCAATCATAAAACAAACTTATAAAGGTCTTCTTATAGGTTTTATTGTATTGATAAGCTAAAATATATACAAAATAATAGCAGACATTTTTTTATATGTTAAAAGCATATAATGGTAGATTGAACATTTTTATTATAAATAGCTGACTATCAATAAATTTTGTTTAACAATTTCCGAAATGAAATTTATCAGCTGAATTGCCTTAAACAGCTTTAAAATTAGCGGAATTGTATATAAACTATGTAGTTTTATAAATTGTATCAAGTCTTTTTATAAATTTCATTAGCTGAATTATATTAAAATTAGCTGAATAAGAATTTTTTAAACTATGTAGTTTTATAAACAGTATCTAATACATTTTGTTAAAACACTTTCCGAAATAAATTTAATCAGCTGAATTGCATTAAAAAGCTTTAAAATTAGCGGAATTGTATAGAAATTATGTAGTTTTATAATTTGCATCAAGTATTTTTATAAATTTCATTAGCTGAAATATAATAAAATTAGCTGAATTAGAATTTTTTAAACTATGTAGTTTTATAAACCGTATCAAGTCTTTTTATAAATTTCATTAGCTGAATTATATTAAAATTAGCTGAATTAGATTTTTGTAAACAAAGATAAGTATCTACATCAATTATAACAAGTCTCTTTACTAAATTCCGTAGCTGAATTGTAGCTGAATTATAATTTTTTTCATAAAAAATAATTAAAAATTTGCTTTTTCGTTAATATCAATAACTCAAATGATTTTTAGACCTAAACATACGTTAAATAAACAATTTATTGTTAAGTTTCTATAAAATGTTGAAAAAGCTGAATTAGAATTTTTTATAGTTTTTATTTTAATAAAAAAAAAAAACTGTCACAAGTCTCTTTACGTATTTCATTAGCTGAATTGTGTTTAAATAAGCTGAATTAGAGTTTTAATACAAAATTTTACATTGTTATAAACATGTTACAAAATTTTCTTTGAATTTCATTAGCTGAATTGTACTTACAGTAGCTGAATAAGAATTTAGTATATAAAATTATTTAATAGCATAAAATTAAGTTCCGGAACAAATTTTATTACCTAAATTGTACTAAAACTTCCTAAATTAGAATGTTTTATAAACAAACTTACATTTTAATAAACTGTTACAAGTTCGTTTAAAAATTTCATTTGCTGAATACCAATTTTAAAAAAACTGTCAAATGATTTTTAGACATAAAAAAATATGTCAAATAAACAATTTATTTTTAAATTTCTATAAAATGTTAAATAGCTGAATTAAATTTTTTTTTATAAAAATATTTACATGTAAAAAAAACTGTCACAAGTCTCCTTACGAATTTCATTAGCTGAATTGTGTTCACATAAGCTGAATTAGAATTTTGATAAAAATAATACATTTCTTTAAACATGTTACAAAATTTTCTTTGAATTTCATTAGCTGAATTGTACTTACAGTAGCTGAATAAGAATTTAGTATATAAAATTATTTAATAGCATAAACTTAAGTTTCGGAACAAATTTTATTACCTAAATTGTATTAAAACTTCCTAAATTAGGATGTTTTATAAACAAACTTACATTTTAATAAACTATTACAAGTTCGTTTAAAAATTTCATTTTCTGAATACGAATTTTAAAAAAACTGTCACAAGTCTCCTTACGAATTTCATTAGCTGAATTGTGTTTAAATAAGCTGAATTAGAATTTTAATAAAAAAATTATACATTTCTATAAACATGTAACAAAATTTTCTTTAAATTTCATTCGCTGAATTGTACTTACAGTAGCTGAATTAGAACTTAGTATAGAATTTATATAATAGCATAAACTTAAGTTCCTCAACAAATTTTATTAACTGAATTGTATAAAAACTTCCTAAATTAAAATGTTTTATAAAAATATTAACATTTTAATAAACTGTAACAAGTTTGTTTAGAAATTTCATTTGCTGAATACGAATTTTAATAAAAAAAATATACATTTTCATAGAACGTAGCAACTTTCTCTACCAATTGCAGTAGCTGAATTGTAATAAAATTAGCTGAATTAAAATTTTGTACAAAAAAATTAACGTTTTAATAAACAGCAACAAGTGTCTTTAGGAATTTCATCAGCTAAATGGTTTTTAAATTAGCTTGATAAAAACTTAGGTAGCTAATACATTAACTTAAAATATAATAATTTTATTTTGCAGTTTTGTGTACAAAAAAATAATAATTACATAAACTGTAACAAATTTATCCATGATTTTTTTTAGCTGAATTGCATAAAAGTTAGCTGAATTAGAACTTTTGTATAAAAAAAATATCTTTTATAAACTGCAACAAGTCTCTATATGAATTTCATTAGCTGAATTGTATTACAACTAGCTGAATTCTATACTCAATTAATTTCCGAAAAAAAATAATAAAATCCTACTTATTTTTAAATGCTTCTGGCAAACTTATAAAAAAATTTATCTAAAGCTTTCAAAAGTTTAACAATTAACAAAAAAATTTAATCTTTTTGCTACTTGTGTGGCAGCCAATTTAATAAAAAAAGACATTTTGATTTCAACACTTTTAAAAACTATTAATTGCTAATTTTATGCTATAATACCAACATTCAATTGCGTTGATAAATTGCAAAAAATAAATACTTAATGAATTCTATTTGCAATTACAGTATATTTATTATTATACAGTATAAACTACAATTTACAAAATTGTATGATTAATTAAAAATTGCTAGTTGCTAGTTATTTAATTGTTATAATTAAAATACTAATGACGTCAATTGAATAAAATAAAAATTACATAATTCTGAACTTGCGAAATATTTTCGAAATTGTTGCAACCAGACATTTGAAAGGAGGATCCAATTAAAATAGTTTTAATTGGTTTTAACAATAAAATGAGTAATGGTTAAGTTCTTGAAATTCTATGATGGATGAGAACATAGCGTAAATAACCAACGAGGCTCCTTAACATGGGAAACTTTGGTTCAGCACAATGTAAAGTTAATAAGCTGATTGTATAAACATGAGCGAATACGTTTTTGATTACTAGTGAACATTCAGATTACTTGTAACAAGTCTTTCTACAAATTTTACATTACAAGTAATTCAGCATAAGCTGAATTGTATTAAAATTGGCTGAGTAAGAGTTTTGTGTACGAAAAATATATATTTCATAAATTGTTACAAATATCATTACGAATTTCTGTAGCTGAATAACATTATAAGTAGCTTAATTAAATTTTGATTATTATAAAATTCTGATTTTCTATTGTAACAAGTCTTTCTATAAATTTAATTTACTGAATTGTGTTAAAATTAGCTGAATTAGAGTTTTGTATAAGAAAAATATATATTTTATAAACTGTTACAAGTTTCTTAACGAAATTCATAAGCTGAATTGTATTTAATTTAGCTGAATTAGAGTTTTGTATAAGAAAAATATAAGTATATTGCATTAACCGTAACAAGTTTTTTAAAGAATCTAATTAAGATTTTGTATTAAAAATATACATCTACATTACTTTTTTTTTTTTGATAATAAAAAACACTTGCATCAACTGTAAGAAGTTTTTTTTTACAAATTTCATAAGCTGAATTATATTAATAATGCCTTGATTTGACTTTTAAAAAAATGTATATTTTTTGAACTGTATTAAGTTTTACTACGAATTTTAATAGCTGAATTGTTTTAAAACTAGCTGAATTGTCATTTTGTATAAGAAAAATATATATTCCATAAACTGTAACAATTTCTTTAGCTGAATTGAATGAAATAATAGCTGAATAAAATTTTTACTACAAATTTACACTTGCATTTACTGTAACAAGCCATTTTAACAATTTCATTAGGTGAATTGTATTCAAATTAGCTGAATTAGAATTTTGTAAAAGAAAGGTACATATATATTGCATGAACCGTAACAAGTCGCAACGAATTTTAATAGCTGAATTGTTTTAAAACTAGCTGAATTAGAATTTTGTATAAGAAAACTGAAACAATTTTATTAGCTGAATTGTATAAAAAGTAGCTGAATTAGATTTCGACTACAAATTTACACTTTATTAACTAAATAACAATTCATTTTTATAAATTAATTAGCTGAATTGTATCAAAAGCAGCTGAATTAGAATTTTGTAAATAAAAGATATATATGGCATAAACTGTAATAAGTAATTCTTCGAATTTTAATAGCTGAATGGTTTTAAAACTAGCTGAATAAGAATTTTGTATAAGAAAAATATATATTCCATAAACTGTAACAAATTCATTAGCTGAATTGTAAAAAAAATTAGCTGAATTAGACTTTGATTACACTTTTATTAACTGTAACAAGTCATTTTAACAATTTCATTAGCTGAATAGTATTTAAATTAGCTGAATTAGTATTTTGTAAAGGAAAGATATATATTGCATTAACTGTAACAAGTCTTTTTACGAATTTTTATAGCTTAATTGTTTTAAAACTAGCTGAATTAGAATTTTGTATAAGAAAAAATGTATTGCATAAACTGTAACAATTTTTGTAAGCTAAATGGTATAAAAGTTAGCTGAATTAGATTTCGACTACAAATCTACACTTTATTAACTATGTTACAAGTCATTTTAACAATTTCATCAGCTGAATTGTATTAAAATCAGCTAGATTAGAATTTCTTTAAAGAAAAATATGTATAGCATAAGCTGCAACAAGTCTATTTACGAATTTCTTTAGCTGAATTGCATATAAATTAGCTGAATTAGGGTTTAATTACAAAAAACAGTCTCTTTACACACTTTATGAGCTGAATTGTATTAAAACTAGCTGAATCACTATATGAATTAAATTAAAGTTACATATCTGAATTAGAATTTTGTAAACAAAAACATATTTTAAAAACATAAGCAAGCCCCTTGAATGAATTTCCTAAGCTGAATTGCATAAAAACTAGCTGAATTAGAATTTTTTTTGAAAGAATTTGTTAAAATTATCCCACTTTACAAAAAAATCACAAAAAAATAATAACTTTATGTTAAAATTTTTAGCTAATTGACTTTTTTATGAAAATGTTGCAAAAATTTAAATTTTTATTTAAAAATTATTAAAAAATAAAAAATAGACTTGAAATTTTTTGTTATGTTATGCTGCCAGTGAAAATGTCTTTATGTGCTTATCCTCAAGTAAGAATTTATGAAGATTTCGATAAAATGAGTGCCAAAGAAGTTTATTATAATGAAGCTGGTAAAAAAATCACCGTAAAATTATTGCATTTTCCGGAAGTACCACCAGAAGAAATCAATAAAATGACTTTCGAAGAAGAAGAAAAACAACAATTGGAAATTATAAATGGTAATAAACCAGTGCCTAAAGGGCAACGAGAAGTAACTGCTACCAATAATGAAGATGATAACGACGAAGAGAACAATAATGATACGCCCGTAGACGATAATGAGGCAGATGAAGAGCAGGAAGCTGATGAGGGTGATGAGGATTTAGGGGATATTGAGAAGAAAAAAGAATCACCATTGGTGCATAAAAAGACTTTACGTAAAAAATCTTCGGGTAATTTAGTGCATGGTCGTAAAGTTAGTATGGCTTTTGCCCAGGCTCATGGCATGGCATTATCCACATCGACGGGCACTATACCCAAGACACCACCACCCACACCCACCATTATGATACCACCAAAATCTGTATTTGATACTAAAGATATAGCAGTGATGCGTAGAAATTCTCTTTTAAATCGTCGTTCTCCTTCACCGCATGGCGTTAATAGTAGCGGTTTAAGTCCCGGTTATGCACAATATTCAAAATCATTATTGGAAGTACCTTTGCCACGAGATTATGGTTATGCTTCGAGTGATGATTTAAGTTCTGAATGGGATTCAGATGTACCAAGTACAAACAATCAAATTAAAAAGGTGAGTGGAAGGAAATTGAGTTTTGTTGTGACTGAAAGTTTAAGTTTTATTTATATGACGGGATTGATCCGAGGATTACTCTTTCTGAATATCTGAAAGCTCTTCAAGCAATAGTTTTTCTTTCTGATGATCCGAAAGCTTTTTAATTAATAGTTTTTGACATAAATCACTCAAAATGCAAAATATAGAATTTTTCGACTCACAAAAAATTAAGAAATGCGTATAGCTCGGTAAATACTGCGCATATGACAAAAAGTAATTTAAAAAATAATGTCGAGCTTGATCTGAGGACTATTTGTTTTAAATACCCGAAAGCTCTACGAGCTTTAGTTTTTGAGTTGCATCAAAAATTGGAAAATATAGCTGTTTTTGACTTAAAAACGTAGGAAATGCGTTTAGCTCGGTAAATACGATCGGTTAGACAAAAAGTTGTAACGATACGACAAAAATCAATAATGTCGGGTTTGATTCGAGGAACATTTGTTTTGAATATTCGAAAGCTCTCCAGGCTATAGTTTTTGAGTAACATCTAAACAAACAGTTAAAAATGTTAAGATAGCATTTTTCGATTTAAATACAGGGAAATGCGTTTAGCTCGGTAAATAGTGACGATAAGGCTAAAAGTCATTTAAGAAATAATGTCGGGTTTGATCCGAGGGATATTTTGAATACACGAAAGATCTTCGAGCTATATTATAGTTTTTGAGTAACATCTATATCAGAATTTTGAAATGATGAGATAGCACTTTTTGACAAAAAAAACTTGGGAAACGCGTATAGCTTCGTAAATACTGCCGATTTGACAGAAAGTCATTTAAGAATAATGTCAGACTTGATTCGAGGAGTATTCGTATTCAATACCCAAAAGCTTTCTAAGCTGTAGTTTTTGAGTTACATCAAAGAAGCAGGTAAAAATGTTTAGATAGCACTTTTTGACTTTAAAACATGGAAAACGCGTTTCAAAAAAGTAGTTTAGGACAAAAAACAGGTTTTTATGGAGATATAGAGAAGAAAATAAGGGTATATTTTTTCGTATAAACATTTTAGACATTTTAATAGATATTTCGTTTAAAATTTTTTTCTGATTTTTGCTGATTTTTAAAATTAATATTTTGTTTATATCTTTTATAAAGATATAAATATTAATTTTTTATATAAAAAATCACGTTTTTTATGACGTTTTTCTTAATATAAAAGTTCAAACCACTTTTTTTATTAAATTTACGTCACGTTTACACTAAATGACATCAAACATGTTTTAACATGCAACGTATTTGCATTAATTAACATAATTAGTAGTTTTTTGTTAACACAAAATATATTTTTAATATTTTTTAATCAATAACTAAAAAGAAATACAAGAAAGAAATGTTAAATAAAGCAAAATATTGAAAAAAATTTTGTATTTTATAAAATAAAAGTTGTGTGTTTAAAATAAATTTAATTAAATATATTAAAATTTAGGTAAACAATATAAAAATAGTCACATGGTGGGTTTTTTTTTTAAATATTTTTATTTAATTAATGAATTGTTTTTTTAAAAAACATCACAAGATTTGTTTTAAAATTGTAAACAACACTTTTTTAACATTTTTTCTTAATTTTAAACATTTGCAATAACAATCTTTATATGAAAATTTTAAAAAATAAACTTCCTTGTACTTTAAAATTCCTTTTTTAATTATAAACCGGTCTAGTCTTTTGTTTTGTTATATCGTTAAATATTTATTTTTATATTTTAGGTACCTATTTATGGTTTAAATTAAAAAAATTATATATATAAGTTATACCTTAACAAGTTCTGTTCATGTCTAAAATACTACTGTTTACACGTGTATGCCATTTAACCCTTTAAGGGCTTAAAATTATACTCTTAAAAAGTAGGGAAGTAGGGACACATCAGACACTTTTTTTTTTTGGGTGCATTCGAAGCATTTCTAAACGCTCTATTTTCCTCTTTGAAAAAGCTCGTTCGGCAGATTTCTTTCACTTAAAAGATTATTGCAGTTACTACATGCCGGTCATTTGTGTAGTAAGTAGTAGTTGTTGTTTTCAACTACAACTTCAGTTGTTTTTGTATGAAAAATCTAAAACAACTATTTTTTGTAGTCGTTTTAAAAAATAAATTAAAAAAATACTACATTGTAGTAACAGTTGTTTTATGTAGTTGTTTTTAGAAATTTTTAGAAAAACGGATGTGTTGAACGAGTTGGAAGTGTCAGATGCAGCAGGACTTATTGCCAAATAATTTTAACCGTTTTTTGACGTTAAGAAGAAAATTCAGACAATTTGAGTTAAAACAAATTTTTGAGTTAAAAACAAATGTAATTTGAAGTAGTTTTTACCGTTTTTTGTAGTTGTTAATCAATAGTTGAAAACAACAACAATATAGGGTTGATTTTACCGTAAAATGTAGAGGACGCCTAAACAACAGCAAATGTAGTAGTCTTTTTTTGTGGAATCTACCGTCATAATTTGTTGAGTGTTCGGTATTTCAATTGGAAACATTGTTTTCTTGGCGACAACGTCGAGGCCGTTGCAGAAATGGTAGTAAATATTATTATGCTAGGAATGAAATTTTTATTCCTAGTAAGCATGTTTCGGCTAAATCAAGACACAAGTGTTTGTTTAACAAGACGTGCAAAATCAAAGTCAGATACAAAGAGCAAGCATTCAGTAACTGACGTTTGAATAAGAGCGTCGTTACTGATATACACCGCAAAAAGGCGAGAACCGAGTGTGCCAAGTACTGAGACGCGAAAATTTTCCGTACGAACGGCGTCTACGTGCGAAGGTTCTCTCTCTCAGGGCAGCAAGACCTTTTGGTCGTATGTTAAAAGAGTGAAGGCTAATGCTAGTATTTCTTTTCCAACTCTTTTAAAGAATGATTCACCGATTCGGTTGATAAAGCTAACCTCTTCGCTTAACTCTTTGCAAGAAATTCTCTCTTGTCGGAAAGCGATTAGCCACTGTCCATTCTCGAAAGGGTACCTGAGCAGTCAAGAGGGTTCTAGCATATTGCTACGCAAGAAATCCGATCTTCTGCGTTGGCACATCCATTGGGAAATATTTTTAGCTCTTCGAACCGTGCGGAAGGTGACCAATGTCAGCCAATCCCTAAAAAGGCTGCGGCTTAAACCCATGAAAATTACCGCACAATCGCAATTTGCGCTGAGCTCTCCAAAGTGATGGAGAGCATGGCTACCTACCATCTTGTGAAATATTAAGAGACCAATTCACTTTTAAATGTTCGACAGTATGGCTTTCGTAGGGTCGATCTACGGAAGACCTGCAGCGTTTATATCTGAGCTTTGGAAATGATCACTCGACCATTTTGGTGAGATTAAAGTGGTTGCTCTAGATATTTTCAAGGTGTTCGATCGTTAGTGGCACGGGCCACTCGTTGCTAAGCTTGTTGCTTTTGGTGTTGGCAATGACTTCTCTCGATTTATAACGAGTTTTCTCAGAGACCGCACTATACGTATTGTTTTAGATGGGGTCTCATCAAACGAGTTTCAGCTAAATTTAGGGGTACGAGAGACCGTTAATCCTATCTACTCTTTTGTAGATCGACCCCATTCAGAGAGTGGGGTCGAACGTAAGGTCGGTTTTAATGCACGGAAGACCCATTGTTTTTGTTGACCTGCAGACGAGCTGTGGACTTAACATTGTCACCTGTAACTATGGATGTTATAGGTATTGAAGAGTCGGATACTCTTGATGATCTGGGCAGGAGATTACAGTGTGATGTCCGTTGGAAAAAACACGTATTTCAAGTGTCGAAAGAGGCATTCAAGTCTCTTGTATCCGATCTTCTTTACTATTTACTTATACCAGCTATATCCGGCTGAAAATGGAATACATTTCAAACTGGGAAATATTTTTTTTTATAGACATTTTTTAGAAAATTGTTTGATACAAAATGGCGAATTTGAAAAAAACGACTTAATATATTAAGAAAAATGTCTATAAATAATTCAATTTCCAGTTTGACCCTTTTAGTGCATTTATTAATAACTCAATCTGGACGCTATCAAGCTTAAATTAAAGTTTGATTACCCGAGTAAAAAAGTTTTTTATATAATTATATATAATTTGATAAAATTATATCAAATTATATATAATTATATAAAATGGTTAAATTCTTCAAAAAGTTGGATAAAATTATATAAAATTATATATATTTTGATAAAATTAAAATTGGTGGATATAATTATATATAATTTTATCAAATTATATATAATTTTATATAATTTTATCCAGCTTTTTGAAGAATTTAACGTTTTTATATAATTTTAAATAATTATATATAATTTGGTATAATTTTATCAAATTTTATATATTTATATATAAACTTTTTTACTCGGGTAATTACAAACTAAATTACGGCATGAGTCAATAAATATATAAATGACCCTTGATCAATTTTAAAGTGATCTAGCGATATCCGTCTGTCTGACTGTGGTCTCAAAAGTTTTAACTGACTGTGGGTCTCAAAAGTTTTAACTTATTTTAAGGGTTTTACATTTTAAATAGAAATATTCTTGAAATAACTACATGTTCCGAAAATTCGAAGGGTTTGTAATATCTTAAAATCTTTCGAAAATACCTGACTTCAAATTTACTCAAAATTCAGTTTAAGGACAAGTTTTAGAACTTTGAAGGGTTAAGGTTTGTCTTTTTTAAAGCGACGCGACATTTAGCGATTTATGTCTGACTGAATTTATAATTTTTTATAGCTGTTTATTTAAGTTTTATAGTATTATTTTTTTTTTGTTTTAATTTTTTTTTTGTATTTTATTTTGTTGTACTTTGTTTTAATGTTTAGGAAGTTGCCTACTTAAGACGCTTGTGCTAATTTGGATATTTGACGTCACATCATTAGCGAAAAAATAATAATATGAAAAAAAAACAACATGTCTGACGTAGAAACATTGTGTTGTTGTTTTGCTTTAAACACTGAAAGAAAAATTTTAGTTATTTTGACAGAAAAAAAATTTTAGTTATATAATTCTGTTTTCACATTATAAAAATTAGGTCTCAGATAGGGGTTATTATTCGAGCTTCTTATGAAACACCTAAGATATTGAATTTTGACATCCGAGATCGTTCTGATAACATTGTGGAACAAATTCAGGTTAGTAAAAGTTATGTCGATTATGAGAAAGAGGGGTGAAAATAGAGGCAAAATTAGAAGACCCGTATCGCGGCGTTTGTTTATGTTAGTTCGAATTTTTTTTTAATCGACCTTCGAACTTTGCAGTAAAATGCCGATTTTCTGCATATTGTTTATATGTTTTTTTTGACAATAACTCGTCGACTATTTGATATTTTTCCAATCTGTAAAAGCCAAATTATTGCTAGAGACCTGTCCAACAATTAAAATTGATTTAGAAAATTTTTGTGGTGCTTATGAAGCAAAATGTTGGAAAAAAGCATGACTGCATTTGACTGCAAAGTTCGAAGGTCGATTAAAAAAATATTTGAACTAATATAAACAAAGGCCGCAATACGGGTCTTCTAATTTTGCATCTATTTTCACCCCTCGCTCTCAGAATCGACCTAACTTTTGCTAACCTGAATTTATTCCACAGAGTTATGGGAATAACAATGGGCCTTGCGGCCTCTAAGTGAATTCGCCAAATGGCGGACGCTTATCCAACCTATCCTAGTCTACTATGAGTAAACTTCTATTTTTTGATCTCAAGCCAAATACATTAAGTCACCTCAAATTTCTTGAACAGTTTTATTGAAATTCCCTGTTGCTGCTTTTACGCCTAATATCCGCCTTCCAATTACAACTCGTCTTACACATGCGCTGTTTATAAATTTATATATTGAAAAACCACACATTCTGTGAAAAATTGTGACATTTTAGAATTTTTATCAACCATGACAGTTTACAATAGAGACGTCATTTTAATATTCTCCAAACGCGTCATAATATTTGTAAAACTGAATGAAAACAGTAAAATAATCAGCATGTGAACACACACAATTTAAAGCGTTTTCATATGTACATGTATAATATATTTTTATTTAGTTTTTTTTTTTTTTGCTTCAAAAATGAATATTATAATTAAAACAATCATAATTTTTAATAAAGCAGCAACAAATACACTTATGACTGGAGTCACAGGGTTAATTAGGGGATTTTTTGATTAAATATTAGACGAATAATGTGGGGCTCAAAGAAAAAAATGGAATTTGTTTGATAGTAAAAGTGGAAATAATTTTTAGAAAAAAAGGAATATCATCCTTCTTTGGAATTAATGGATTCACGTTTTTGGCGCCCAATGTAGGGCTTCAAAGTCTTTTTATAGTAACTTAATACGATTTTCTAATTTTGTCATGATTTCATTAAACATTTTTGATTTGTGTCCAATGTGAGGCTCTAAAATTATGATGGAAGTTTTTTGATAGTAAATGTGAGCATAATCTTTAAAAAGGAAAACGAAAATCATTTTTCTTTTGAAACTCAAATAAACAAGTTTTTGATAAAATATTTGTCTCTCATCATGGTTTTCAAATTTTGTCATTAGAAATAAAAAATAAACATTCTTCTTTTGAAACGTAACCAAGTGCTTAGATTAAATATTTGACGCCCTTTGTGGGGGCTTCAATATCTTTTGAGAGTAAAAATGAAAAAAGTTTTAAATTTAATCATGACAAAGAATAATAAAATATTTTTTTTATTGAAACTCAAAGACATAAATCTTTCAAATAAATTTTTTAGGAGCGGTCGCGTTTTTTTATTGGCGCCCAACTTGGGGCCGATGAATTTTTTTTTGATTGTAAAATTCAATTTAATCTTTAGGATGCAACAAAAAATAATTTTTTTTATTTGAAACTTAAAGGCACCAGATTTTCGATTAAATAATTGGCGCCCGTTATGGGGCTCAAAAAAAAAAGATAGAATTCGTTCAGATTAATATTTTGCGCTTAAGGTGGGACCGAAGTCGTTTGATAGTAACAATTTTAGTGTTATTTTTTTATTTAAAATTAAATTAATGCGTTTGATGATTAAAAACAAAAAGAAAATCAACATTAGCAAGTTAATGGGTTATTGTGGTTATATTTTGTTTTCAAAGTAAGGAGTACTAATTACCTTGAAATGCAAAATCGTTTTGTGAAAAATTAATTCTACTTTTGCTTTTATAAAAAACAAACTAGAACAAGTAGAAAAGTAAAATTTGACTTGGCCGAATCTATGAATACCCTCCACAATGCCCTTTTTAAGTGATAGTAAATTTTCTAACGTGAAAAAACTAAATTTTTGATTAGAAATGTTTTATTTTGTATAAAAAAACTTTTTTTTAAGTAATTTTTGAAAAAAAAAATAATTTACTAAATTTTTTTTGAGTGTAAAATTTTTTTTGAGTGTAAAATTTTTTTGGAGTGCATTTTTTTTGTTTTTTAAGTGTAAAAATATTTTTGAGTGACAAAAACCCGTTGTAAAATATTTTTGTGACTTACCAATGTTTTAAAAACATGTTTAACGGGGTTTCAACACGTGAATTTAAGGTGAAACTAATCTGCAATTCACGGTTTTGCTAATAACTTTTGAACCACTAGACCGATTTGGCTGAATTTCAATACGAACCAGGCCAGGGGAACGACAAATAAATATGTAAAGCTTCAGCATCCTCAGAATTGCCTTTAGAAAGTTAGTTTGCTTTTTTATCTCGAAAATCAATGAAAAACCCTTGCCGAAATTCAATCTTTTGCTCAAAACTTTTGAACCACTGGACCGATTTCGCTGGATTGCAATGCCAACCTGACCAGGTAAATACCCAACATATATGCCAAACTTCAGGAGCCTCCGTAAAGTCAACAGTTGAAGAATAATAAAATATTTTTTTCTATTGAAACCCAAAGACATAAATCGCGGGGCTCATAATTTTTGATTGGCGCCCAACGTGGGACCGATGATTTATTTTATTGTACAAGTCGATTACATCTTTAGGAAGAAACACAAAATCATTATTCTCGTTTGAAACTAAAAGACACCAGATTGTCTATTAAATAATTGGCGCACAATATGGGGCTCCTAAGCCGATTAAAAGTAAAAATAAATACGATTTCCAAATCTTGTCAAACATTTTTCATTTGCGTTTGACGTAATGCTCCAAAAAGACGATGGAGGTCTTTTGTTAGTAAATGTGAGTATAATCAATGTAAGAAAAAGAAAATCATTGTTCTTTTGAAGCTCAAAGATTCGGATAATTGGCGCTCAAAGTGGGGCAAAAGTCGTTTGATAGTAAAAATGTTAGAAAGATTGAAATTTTTTTATTTATGAAATAAATTAATGCGATTGATAATTAAAAACAAAAGGAAAATCAACATTAGCAAGGTAATCGGTTATTGTGCATATTTTTTGTTTTTAAGGTAATGCAGAATATAAGGAGTAAGCATCACCTTGTGATGCAAAATCGTTTTGGATGCTATAATTAAGCAGTTTATTTTGGAAGTATAATTTGTATTTGATGAGGAAAAGAAATTCTTCTCTTGCTTTTATAAAAAACTAACTAGAAAAATAAAATGTTTATGCTCGAGGCCTGGATTTTTTATTTAAAATTCTTGTTTATTTTCGATATTCGAAATAGTGAATTTTAATAAAAATATATAAAATATATAAAATAAAAAAATTATAGTTATTCATGATTCGTAATTTCAAATCGCAATTTTAAAATTTGACTGCAATTTTAAATGACGAGTGACAAACGTTAAAATTTTTGAATTCTCTATTTTTATTTAAATCCACTATATTCCCTGAAGATGATATTCGACGATTAGGGGGCCCCTGTAGGCTAGTTGGTAGCGTGCTAGCCCTTAAACTGGTGGTCGTGGGTTCGATTCCCACCAGAGCCCTTGGTTACAACGAGACGGCGGTCATTGTTACCAGTTCTCGTTTAGGTTGAAGTTATAAAAAATGTTATATATATTCGACGATTATAGAAATATTGGAAATAAAGAATTTTAATTACAGCAAAACCCAGGCCTTGAGCTTAAACATTTTTTTATTAAAATACACTCTATTCCCTGAAAATTATATTCCGCGATTTTCGAAATATCGGAAATATAACAGAATTTTCATTAAAGAAACATCCAGGCCTCGAGCTCATAAATTTATTTACTTATTGAATTTTTAACATATAATTACAAATCATATACTAAATTAACCTAACTGAGATGGGTGACTACGACCATTGCCTCGTTGTAGCGAAACAGACCAAGGCCTCTGGTGGGAATCGAACCCACGACCCCCAGACTCACAGGCTAGCACTCTATCAACTAGCCTACAGAGGCCTCTCAAAAATTTTATTTTTATAAATAAATTGGAAAGGTCAAAAAAACAACTATAATTTTATAAAAAGCTATTTTTTATAAACAAATAATAGAAATAATTTTTTTTTTTTAATCAATGAGTTGAAGAAGGTTTAGGTGTAAAACTTAAACTGTTAAAATGTATTGTAAAGAAAAAAAAAATATATTTTGCAATACAATCTTCACGTTATTGTTTATAATGTACATCTGAAATATTCAGTATTAAACGTTAAGTGTATGAGTTAAAATGTGCAAAATTAATTTAAATAAACGGTTTCAGTGAAAATTGAAAAAAAAAATATTAAAAAAAAAATATTTTTTTAAAAAAATTTTAAAAATATAACAAATTTTTTTTTGGAAAATCAACAAAAAATTATTAAAATTACTTTTTTTAAAAATTCTTATTTTTTTTTTTGTTACTTAACTCAAAAATGTGTTAATTTTAATGTCTTTTACAAATTCATCATCATCATTTCAAAATTTTAATCATTTTACGTTGCCCTCTTCCAATTGTTTTGCTTCATTTGCATTTGTACGTCGACGTTTTAGAAGTCACGGTAAATATGTAGTCAATCCGTCAACGGTGCTAATAACCTCATCATCAACAACAACTTCGACATCATCGACACATACATGTGAATTTTACGTTGAAACTAAGGTAAACAAATAAACAAAAACTCACAAATAATCGATTGAATGAATGTTTAAACAAAACAAAAAGAAATTGAAATAAATTTTAATATTTCAATAAGTAAAAAATCACAATTTATATTGTCATATAAGTGTGAATGTCATTTGAGTATTTTGCGTCAAATTCTTAAGGTCCTTTTTTTGGAACGCATTTGAAAAAAAATTAATTTGAAAGAAGCAATGATTGACATTTTGAACTTAAATGTAAAGAATTTGATACTGTTAATAGTGCATTCGTTGTGAATCATTTAAAAAAAGTACCAAAACTTTGAAATTGTTTATGCGTGAGAAAGTTCCTAAATCGTGTTTGCTTTTATGCTAAAAATACTGTGTTAACAAAGCTTAGTGAAATTATTAACAAAAAGTACCTATATTGACCAAAAAGTACCTATGGTCTTCAACTAACCAACACGTGGCTCTTTGATATTGAAAATAGTACCTTAACAAAAAATCAATCAAAAGTACCAAAAAGTACCTATGGTCTTAAACTACTTAACATGAGGCTCTTTGATATTGAAAATAGTACCTTAAAAAAATATTAATCGAAAGAACATATATTGACCAAAAAGTACCAATGGTCTTCAACTAACCAACTTGTGTCTCTTTGCTATTGAAATTATTACATTTAAAAAAAGTACCAAAACTGTGATTTTTTTTTTATAAAATAGTACCTAAATCGTGTTTGCTTTCATACTCAAAATACTGCGTTAACAAAGCAAAGTGAAAAAATCAATCAAAAGTACCTAAATTGACCAAAAAGTACCAATGGACTTCAACTAACCAATACGTGGCTCTTGGATATTAAATATAGTACCTTAAAAAAATATCAATCAATAGTACCTATATTGACCAAAAAGCACCTATGGTCTTCAACTAACCAACACGTGGCTCTTTGATATTAAAAATAGTACCTTAAAAAAAATATCAATCAAAAGTACTAATATTGACCAAAAAGTACATGTGGTCTTCAACTAACCAACACGTGGCTCTTTGATATTGAAAATAGTACCTTAAAAAAATATCTATCAAAAGTACCTATATTGACCAAAAAGTACCAATAGTCTTCAACAAGGCGAGCTTTGATATTGAAAATAGTACCCTAAAAAAAATATCAATCAAAAGTACCAAAAAGTAGCTATGGTCTTAAACTACTAAACATGAGGCTCTTTGATATTTAAAATAGTACCTTATAAAAAATATCAATAAAAAGTACCTATATTGAACAAAAGGTACCGATGGTCTCCAACTAACAAATACGTAGCTCTTTGATAATAAAAATGGTACCTTAAAAAAAGTACAAAAACTGTGGAACTTCGTATGCTTAAAAAGTAATTTAATCGTTCTTGCTGTTGCACTTAAAATACTGCGTTAACAGGGCTTAGTGAAAATATCAAATAAAAGTACCTAAAACGATCTAAAAGTACCTCTGGCTTTAAGGTTCTCAAAAGCGTGTCACTTTAATATTCTAAATAGTACCAAAATTAATATTCTAAATTTTATTATTATAAATAGTACCAAAAATATTCTTAATAATAACAAAAATCGAAAAGTACGTATCAGGACCGTCTTAAGGTAAGACGGGCCCTTGAGCACAAGAGAATTTGGGATCCCGCTGGAAAGTAAAATGTCGCATGACAAGAAAAAATATTTAAAACGATCAAAAAGTACCTCTGGTTTTAAGGTTCTCAAAACCTTGTCACTTTAATATTCTAAATAGTACCAAAATAGATATTCTAACTTTTATTATTATAAATAGTACCAAAAATATTCGAACTAATAGCAAATATAGAAAAGTACGCATGGCGGGCACTTGAGCACAGAAGTATTTGGGATCCCGCTGTAAAGTAAAATGTCGCATGACAAGAAAAAACCTTTTTCTGTAATGATTTTATATTTATAATGGTGGATTGTTACAAATCAAATGCATACTATTAACTTTTTTAAGAAATAGAACCTATTTAGTCTAGCTCTAGGTTATTTTTATTTTCAATTAGAAAAATGTCCCAGAATCTGAGACTTTTTCTATAGAAAAAACGTGTCAAATTTAAGACTTTTTCTATTGGGAAAAAGTCTCATAATCTGAGATTTTTTTTCTATAGGAAAATTGTACTTTTTGAAAATTTCTTTTCTAAGTGGTATAAAAAAAGTGTACTTTTGGTAGTTTTTTTTTTCCTTTTTCTGAAATAATAGCTCTAGAAACTTGAAATTTGGAAAAAGTGTACCTTTAGTACTGTTTCTGAAAAAATGGTTCATGATGTTTGAAATTAAGGATCCTTCGATGAAAAATTATTCTGCAAAAAGTACTTTTTGAAAATTCCGTTTGCAAGGGTTGTAAAAGGTGTAAAAAGTGTAATTTTGGTACTTTTTATATTTCCTGAAATAATGATTTATGAAATTTGGAATGTTGGATCCTTCGGTGAAAGTAAAAGCATTCTGGAAAAAGTACTTTTTGGAAATTCAGTTTCTAAAACGGTAAAAAAGTGTACTTTTGGTACTTTTTTATTTTCTGAAATAATGGATACATCCTGAAAAAAAAAAAACTTTTTAGAAAATCCGTTTCTATGGGTCGTAAAAAGGGTAAAAAAGTGTACTTTTGGTACTTTCTATATTTCCTAAAAAAAATATCTTACAAGGTAGGTCTCCCTGGTGTCAACCTCCGATCTTCATTAAATTTGTATATATTGTTCAGAACGAAAACTAATTCGCCACGATTTGTTCAGGGGTACGTTTTTATTTGTTTTTACGATTTACGCCTATTTAATCAAAATTTATATAGGAATATTTGGTATCTATATTTTTGGTTAATATTTTTTTTTTATCAGAATCTGAGACTTTTTTACTAGGAAAAAAGTTTTCAGATCCTGAGGAAAAATGTCTCAGAATCTGAGACTTTTTCTATAAGAAAAATGTCTAAGAATCCGAGACTTTTCTTATAGGAAAAATGTCTTAGAATCTGAGACTTTTTCTATAGGAAAAATGTCTCAGAATCTGATACTTTTTCTATAAGAAAAACGTCTCAGAATCTGAGCCTTTTTTTATAGAATCTAATGAGACTTTTCTATAGGAAAAATGTCTCAGAATCTGAGTCTTTTTTCATAGGAAAAATGTCTCAGAATCTGAGACTTTTTCTATAGGAAAAATGTCTCAGAATCTGAGACTTTTCTATAGAAAACTTTCCTATAGAAAACATCTCAGAATCCTAGACGTTTTCTATAGGAAAAATGTCTTGGAATGTGGGACTTTTTCTAAAAAAAAAAATGTCTAAGAATCTGAGACTTTTTCTATAAGAAAAATGTCTCAGAATCTGAGACTTTTTCTATAGGAAAAATGTCTCAGAATCTGAGACTTTTTCTATAGGAAAAATGTCTCAGAATCTGAGACTTTTTCTATAAGAAAAATGTCTCAGAATCTGAGACTTTTTCTATAAGAAAAATGTCTCAGAATCTGAGACTTTTTCTATAAGAAAAATGTCTCAGAATCTGAGACTTTTTCTATAAGAAAAATGTCTCAGAATCTGAGACTTTTTCTATAAGAAAAATGTCTCAGAATCTGAGACTTTTTCTATAAGAAAAATGTCTCAGAATCTGAGACTTTTTCTATAAAAAAAATGTCTCAGAATCTGAGACTTTTTCTATAAGAAAAATGTCTCAGAATCTGAGACTTTTTCTATAAGAAAAATGTCTCAGAATCTGAGACTTTTTCTATAAGAAAAATGTCTCAGAATCTGAGACTTTTTCTATAAGAAAAATGTCTCAGAATCTGAGACTTTTTCTATAAGAACAATATCTCAGAATCTGAGACTTTTTCTATAAGAAAAATGTCTCAGAATCTGAAACTTTTTTTATAGGAAAAATTTTTCAGAATCTGAGACTTTTTCTTTAAGAAAATTGTTTCAGATTTTTTTCTTAAAAATGTGATGATGTGACTTGTTTATTTTTTTTTTGTAGACATCTGTATACAGAATTAATTGTTGTTAAACGGAAATTACAAGCCATTTAAAATTCATTTAAAAAACATTTTATTTAATATTAAACTAATTTAAATAATTTGTTACAAAATTTATAAACCAATTAGTTGTTATTTATTTTTAATTTGTTTATGGTTAAGAAAATCATTTAAAATCAGTCTTTAAACAATATAAATAGCAGTAACTTGTTTGTTTTTTTTATAAAAAAAAAAAATAAAATCTTTAATAAATTTAAAAATTATAATAATTAAATTTATTACAGATTAAGCACAAATATGTGCCACACGTGGAAATAATAAATATGCAATATTTAAAAAAAAAAATAAAATGATAAACAACATCCTAATAAAATTATTTATTGAAAGGTTAATGACTGACTTGTTAATGAAAATTATATAAAATAAAAATTAATTGTTTTTTATAATGAATTGAATTTATTTTTTTGAGACTAGATCATTTTATAGTCTAAAACAAGTTCAAAATGTACCAAATGCTTCGATTTAATGTCCAATACAAGCGGAATCCGATAAATATTAGCGAAATTAGGCTTACATTAGCGGAATTCGTTTTAAATATTGTTACTGTTTAAAATGAGCCTAAATCGTTCCTCTTTCTACTGTCCAAAATACGATAATACTACAAAATCGTAATACTTTGTAGATTACAAAAAGTACCATAAAAAAGTACCAACATTAAATTTCGATTTTAGTAAATTGTTTTATAGATTTTTTTTAATTTTTTTAATACACAACCTTTTTCTTATAAATTTATATATTTTTAGGTTCCATAAAGTACCTTAAAAAAGTACCAAAAAATAAATTTCGATTTTAGTTTTGAATTTTTTTATTATTTTTATTTTTTTTTTATTTTTTTTATTATTAGATTTTTTTCTAATAAATTTATATATTTTTAGGTTCCAAAAAGTACCTTAAAAAAAGTACCAAAATTAAATTTCGATTTTAGTAAAATTGTTTTATAGATTTTTTTTATTTTTTTTATTATTAGACTTTTTTCTAATAAATTTATATATTTTTAGGTTCCATAAAGTACCTTAGAAAAGTACCAAAATTAAATTTCGATTTTAGTTAAATTTTTTATAAATTTTTTTAAAATTTTTTACCTTAAAAAAAGTACCAAAATTAAATTTAGATTTTAGTTAAATTTTTTATAGATTTTTTTGATTTTTTTTTAATATAAAACTTTTTTCTAATAAATTTATATATTTTTAGGTTCCATAAAGTACCTTAAAAAAAAAGTACCAAAATTAAATTTCGATTCTAAGTAGTTAAATTTTCTTTTAATTTTTTTTAAAATGCAACATTTTTGTTAAATAAATTTATATATTAAATAATTAAATAATTTTTTTTTGTTTCTTTCCAGGTATTTTTTACAATTTTATTAAAACTCAGTAGTAAGTACAATAAATTACCTGCATTTAAACGTTGTGTTGATTTAATGTTGTAAATTAATTGAAAAGAGGTTGTAAAGAAGACCTACATTTTTTTATTAAAAGTTATAACGCATATCTATTTAAATAATATTGCTCTAAAAGTTAGAAATATATGCAATTGAGCTCATACATTATAAAACAGTGGGGTTTTAGAGCAAAAAGTTTTAAGAAAATGAAGCATGATATAAAAATCTGATAAGATTTGAAAAATTGGAACAATTTACGTCAGTTTCTAACAAAAAAATATATTTTCAAATTTAGTACTTTTTTTGGGAGACATGAAAACAATGATTTAGGTACTTTTTGCACCATAATTTTTACACTTTTATGTAATTTTTAGACTGAAATGAATAGGTGTATATAACCACATCGCTTTTGATGGAGGGTGCAAAAGCCCACCAATAAGGTACTTTTTGGAACATAAAAAGTACTTTTTGGAACATAAAAAGTACTTTTTGGAACATAAAAAGTACTTTCTTGAAAGATAAAAATACTATCTGGTTAATAGAAAAAGACTAACGATTTTGTTTATTTACAACAAATCGAAATGGAGTTGTTTAAAGGTGTAATCAAGAAATCAATACGACTATTTATTCAGAAATATCATCAGATTTTGACACATTTATTCTATAAAAAAAGTCTCAGATTCCAAGACATTTTTCCGTAAGAGAAAAATATCGGAATTTAAAATATAAAAATCAATAAAAAAAATATAGTTTTTTTGGTACCCTTTTAGTACTTTTAGCTAAAAAGTACTTTGGTACTTTAATTTTTGGTACTTTAATAGTCAAAAATAGTATTTTGGTACTTTTTTACAAGGTACTATTATGGTACTATTTATTAAAAAGTACTACCCTGGTATACACTTCTATGTAAAAGTACTATCCCAGCAAAAAATAATCAAGATTTTGGAAGCAGTGCATACAAGAATGCACTTGTGTAAGCGAATGATTTTTGATGTTGTTGTTTTTTTATGACATTCGCTTACACAGCTGCATACCGTATGCAGTAGTGTATGGGAGAGATTTTGTTGGCATACTAACCAGCATACCGGTTGCAGTAAAGTATGGCAGTGACTTAAAAAATACTAAAAATATTTAAGAAAAGGCATGATTTCAATTCATATTCGTTGCGCCGATATAAGCGCTCGAAAGAAATGCTCTAAAGTGGGACATTGCGAACAAATATCATGCCATACGTAAGCAGGTTTGTAAGCAGACAACAAAAATCACTCCCTTACAAACCTGCTTATAGGCAAGCAGTATTTTTTGGTGGGATGTTTCTACTTTTTCTAACAAAGTACTAGTGAACTCCCTGCACACTTTGTAGTACAATGTCTTAGGTGCCTCTTTTCACCCAAAAATAGACTTTTCGTAAGAGAAAAATCTGGGAATCTAAAATATAAAAATCGATAAAAAAATAGTTTTTTGGTAGCCGTTTGGTACTTTTATCGAAAAAGGACTTTTTGGTACTTTAATAGTCAAAAATAGTATTTTGGTACTTTTTTAAAAAGGTACTTTTATGGAACTATTCATTAAAAAGTACTACCCTGGTACACACTTCTATTTAAAAGTTCAATGTTTCTACTTTTTGCAATGGCTTAAGTATCTGTTTTACCCAAAAATATATTTTTCGTAAGAGAAAAATCTCGGAATCTAAAATATGAAAATAGACAAAAAATATAGTTTTTTGGTACCCTTTTAGTACTTTTATCGAAAAAGGACTTTTTTGTTACTTTAATAGACAAAAATTTTTTTTTGATACTTTTTTAAAAGGTACTATCATGGTGATATTCATTAAAAAGTACTATCCTGGTACCAATTCTATTTATAAGTTCCATGTTTCTACTTTTTCTAACAAAGTACTAGCGAACCCCCTGCAATGTAGTGCAATGGCTTAGGTACCTCTTTCACCCAAAAATAGATTTTTCGTAAGAGAAAAATCTCGGAATCTAAAATATAAAAATCGACAAAAAATATACTTTTTTGGTACCCTTTTAGTACTTTTATCGAAAAAAGACTTTTTGGTACTTTAATAGTCAAAAAATACTTGTCTTTAAGGGTACTATTATGGAACTATTCATTAAAAAGTACTATACCGGTACTATGTGTCTTCTTTTTCTTACAAAGTACTAGCGAACCCCCAGAACTGTTTGTAGTGTAATGGCTTAGGTACCTTTTTCACCCTAAAATTGGAAATTTTAAAATATGTGCTTGGATGTTATTGGATGTTATTTCTGATGGAAAGTGTCAAGTTTTGAGATTCAAAGGTTTTTAGATCAATAGTTTTAAATAGGACCATTTTCACCTTTTTTGTCTTCTCAGAATTAAATTTTTCAAACAATTTTTTCTTAAGAATGTTTTTTTTTTTTTAATTTCCGAAAAGTACTTTTACCAGAATGTATTTTCAGCGAAGGCTCATAAATTCAAAACTTCTTGTTTCTAGGACATGTATTTCAGGAAATATAAAAAGTACCAAAATTTTAAAAAAAGTACTTTTTCAAGAATGTTTTTTTTTTTACCGAATGATCCAAAATTTCAAATTTCTATAACCATTACTTCAAGAAATATAAAAAGTACCAGAACCACACTTTTTTTACCCCTTTCAATTCTTTTACTCCTCTTAGAAACGCAATTTCCAATAAGTACTTTTTCCAGAATGTTTTTTTTTTTCACCAAAGGATCCTACATTCTAAATTTTTAGGATCATTACTTTAGGAAATATTAAAAGTACCAATCAAAGGATCCTACATTTAAAATTTTTACCAAAAGTACACATTTTCCCCCTTTTACCTCATTAAAACAGAATTTTCAAAAAGTACTTTCTTGAGAATGTTTTTTTCCTACATTTCAAACTTCAAGTTTCTGTAACCATTATTTCAGAAAATATAAAAAGTACCAAAAGTACAAATTTTTATCATTTTTTCTCCCCTTAGAAACGGAATTTCCAAAAAGTACTTTAAAATTTTTCGGATCATTACTTTAGGAATTATTAAAAGTACCAAAAGTACGCATTTTACCTTTTAATCCCCCCCCCCCATTATAAACGGATTTTCCAGAAAGTAAAAATTTTTCGGATCATTACTTCAGGAAATATTAAAAGTACCAAAAGTACATATTTTACCCCATTTATCCCCTTAAAACAGAATTTTCAAAAAGTACTTTTTCGAGAATTGGTTTCTCACCGAAGGATCCTACATTTCAAACTTCAAGTTTCTGGAACCATTGTTTCAGGAAATATAAAAATTACCAAAAGTACACTTTTTTGCCCCTTATAAGCGGAATTCTCAAAAAGTATTTTATACAGAATGTTTCTGGGACCATTATTTCAGGATATATAAAAAGTAAGAAAAGTACAATTTTTTACCCTTTTACCCCCTAAGAAACAGCATTTACATTACTTTTTCCAGAATGTTGTTTTCACCAAAGGATCCTATATTTCAAATTACAAGATTCTACGACCATTATTTCAGGAAATATAAAAAAGAACCGATAGAACACTTTTTACCACTTTTACCCTCCTACGAAACGGAATTTCCAAAAAGTACTTTTTGCAGAATATTTTTTTACCGAACGATCCTTCATTTCGAATTTCAAGAGTCGAGGATAATTATTTTAGTATATTTTTTTTCACCAAAGGATCCTGCATTCCAAATTTCACGTTTCTGAAATGAATACAAGTGGCTAGGATAATTTTTTTTTGAAAATATAAAAAGTACCAAAAGTACACTTTTTATGAATTTTCACATAAAGGATGCTTTTTTTCACTGAAGGATACTATATTCCAAATTTCAAGGTTTTAGAACCATTATTTTAGGATATCTAAAAAGTACCAAGAACACTTTTTTGCCGAAATTTCTAAAAAGAAATTTTTGCAGAATGTTTTTTTTTTTATCAAAGGACCATTTTTTAAGGAACATAACCAAAAGTACACTTTTTTACTCCCCTTGGAAATAAAATTTTCAAAAAGTACTTTTTCCAGAATGTTTTTTTTTTTTCACCAAAGGATTCTACATTCCAAATTTCAGGTGGCCAGGATAATTAGGATACATAAAAATACCAAAAGTACACTTTTTTACCCCTATTACGACCTTTAGATTTTCCAAAATGTACTTTTCAGGTTGCACTCTAAAAAAATTAGTAGTTTCCTACTATAAATTGGGTAAATTTCAACAAATTCAAATAATATACTTCTATAAATGGCGTAAATTTCCAATAATTTTAAGTAAAATTACGCAATGTGTGTAAATTTACCCAATTTATAGTAGGAAACTGAAATCATTATAATTAGAGTGTGTATCAAATTTTTCAGGAAATAAAAAAGTACCAAAAGTACTCTCTTTTACCCTTTTAGAGACGAAATTTGTAAAAAGCACTTTTCCAGAATGCTTTTTCTTTCATCCAAGGATCCAACTTTCCAAATTTCATAGATCTTTATTTCAGGAAATATTTAAAGTAGCAAAAGTATACTTTTTCGACCCTTAGAAATGGAATTTCCAAAAAGTACTTTTTGCAGAAAGTTTTTTCATCAAAGGATCCTTTATTTCAAATTTCAAACTTCTAGGACCATTATTTCAGGCACAGTAATAAAAGTAAAATTTGTCTAAATTTCAAGTTTCTAGGACCATTTTTTCAGGAAAAAGACAAAAACTACAAAAAGTACACTTTTTTACACCCCTTAGAAAACAAATTTCCAAAAAGTACTACTTTTTTCCAGAATGTTTTTCTGAGACTTTTTCTATAGGAAAAATGTCTCAGAATCTAAGACTTTTTCTATAGGAAAAATGTCTCAGAATTTAAGACTTTTTCTATAGGAAAAATGTCTCCGAATCTGAGACTGTTTCTATAGGAAAAATGTCTCAGAATCTGAGACTTTTTCTATAGGAAAAATGTCTCAGAATCTGAGACTTTTTCTATAGGAAAAATGTCTCAGAATCTGAGACTTTTTCTATAGGAAAAATGTCTCAGAATCTGAGACTTTTTCTATAAGAAAAATGTCTCAGAATCTGAGACTTTTTCTATAAGAAAAATGTCTCAGAATCTGAGACTTTTTCTATAAGAAAAATGTCTCAGAATCTGAGACTTTTTGTATAAGAAAAATGTCTCAGAATCTGAGACTTTTTCTATAAGAAAAATGTCTCAGAATCTGAGACTTTTTCTATAAGAAAAATGTCTCAGAATCTGAGACTTTTTCTATAAGAAAAATGTCTCAGAATCTGAGACTTTTTCTATAAGAAAAATGTCTCAGAATCTGAGACTTTTTCTATAAGAAAAATGTCTCAGAATCTGAGACTTTTTCTATAAGAAAAATGTCTCAGAATCTGAGACTTTTTCTATAAGAAAAATGTCTCAGAATCTGAGACTTTTTCTATAAGAAAAATGTCTCAGAATCTGAGACTTTTTCTATAAGAAAAATGTCTCAGAATCTGAGACTTTTTCTATAAGAAAAATGTCTCAGAATCTGAGACTTTTTCTATAAGAAAAATGTCTCAGAATCTGAGACTTTTTCTATAAGAAAAATGTCTCAGAATCTGAGACTTTTTCTATAAGAAAAATGTCTCAGAATCTGAGACTTTTTCTATAAGAAAAATGTCTCAGAATCTGAGACTTTTTCTATAAGAAAAATGTCTCAGAATCTGAGACTTTTACTATAAGAAAAATGTCTCAGAATCTGAGACTTTTTCTATAAGAAAAATGTCTCAGAATCTGAGACTTTTTCTATAAGAAAAATGTCTCAGAATCTGAGACTTTTTCTATAAGAAAAATGTCTCAGAATCTGAGACTTTTTCTATAAGAAAAATGTCTCAGAATCTGAGACTTTTTCTATAAGAAAAATGTCTCAGAATCTGAGACTTTTTCTATAAGAAAAATGTCTCAGAATCTGAGACTTTTTCTATAAGAAAAATGTCTCAGAATCTGAGACTTTTTCTATAAGAAAAATGTCTCAGAATCTGAGACTTTTTCAATAGGAAAAATGTCTCAGAATCTGAGACTTTTTCTATAGGAAAAATGTCTCAGAATCTGCGACTTTTTCTATAGAAAAAAATGTCTCAGAATCTGAGACTTTTTCTATAAGAAAAATGTCTCAGAATCTGAGACTTTTTCTATACGAAAAATGTCTCAGATTCTGAGACTTTTTCTATACGAAAAATGTCTCAGATTCTGAGACTTTTTCTATACGAAAAATGTCTCAGAATCTGAGACTTTTTCTATACGAAAAATGTCTCAGAATCTGATACTTTTTCTATAAGCAAAATGTCTCAGAATCTGAGACTTTTTCTTTAAGAAAAATGTCTCAGAATCTAAGACTTTTTCTATAGGAAAAATGTCTCAGAATCTGAGACTTTTTCTATAGGAAAAATGTCTCAGAATCTGAGACTTTTTCTATAGGAAAAATGTCTCAGAATCTGAGACTTTTTCTATAGGAAAAATGTCTCAGAATTTAAGACTTTTTCTATAGAAAAAATGTCTCTGAATCTAAGATTTTTCTATATAAAAAATGTCTCAGAATCTGAGAGTTTTTTCTATAGAAAAATATCTCTGAATCTAAGACTTTTTCTATAGGAAAAATGTCTCAGAGTTTGAGACTTTTTCTATAGGAAAAATGTCTCAGAATTTGAGACTTTTTCTTAAGAAAAAATTTCTTAAAATCTCAAGACTTATTTTATAGAAAACCTGTTTCAGATTTTGAGAATTTTCTATTGGAAAAATATCTAAGAATCTGAAAAATTTTCTATACAAAAAATTTTTCCAAGTCTGAGACATTTTTTAAAGAAAAAATTAAATTTAAATAATGTTTTTTACCCACGGTTTTTCAAAGTAAATTTTTTGTTGTCTGTCTGCCTTAAGTTGCATGAGCTCCATGCATGTTTTCTCAGTTGACAATTGTCTACAAACTATTTGACACAAACCATTTACTGTGTCAATTCCAATAAAAGAGTATGCAAACCCATATGATACGACATTTACAGCAACAATAAGACCAAGTGAATTAAATTGTTTGTATATAAATTTAAAAGTTTTTTTTTGTTTACACAAAAAAATTATAATAGAAAAAAATTATAAACGCCACCGCTTTTTTCATATGTAAATTTGTTTGCAATCTTTTAAGATAAACATCTTTACAAGACATGAGAAAATATTTTTTCAACGACAATAAAAAAAATTTTTTGTAAAGAATATTTAGAACTTTTATGTTTTTCAAAGCTTTACAGTGGGAATATGGTAAAAGGGATTAAGTGGATAAAGAAACATTTGGATACGTTGAAGGAATCCTTATAAAAAAAATTGGGAGGATCTGAGACACGCGACTGGAGTGTCCAATTGCTCAATAAATAAATTGTGAATTAAAAAAAAAAAACTCTGCTTTGAAATATTATTTTTTTTATTTTTTTTTAACAATTGCCTTAAAATAATTTCATTTTCCAGTCCGACCCTCGTAGCACAATCTAGACGCTATCAAGCTTTAATTAAAGCTAATAACACTCGTTTGCTAATAATAAGGTTCGATGCTAACTTTTTCTTTAACGAATTAATATCTGCTATCTACCGCACGAAATAAGGTACGACCCACTATACCAAAGTTTCCTTGGTGTCCTGAAAGTTTTATGAGTAACTTTTGATCCGCTGAATTGATTTCTCTGAAATTCCAAAGTGATCAAAATCTTGATAAATATTCAAGACAAAAATCAGCCAGCGCTACTTCTTATTTACACCATGATAGCAATTTCAGTAGATAAACAAAGAAAAAAAAATTGTAGGCTCATTTTCAAACAAAATCGTTGTTGCATTAACAAACATTTTAATTGTACCGACAAAGAAAATAATTGATATTTTATTCAACAACAAAGTTGGTTAATACAATTAAAATGTTTAAATTATTTAAATAATTGATATTTTATTCAACAACAAAAATTGGTTAATACAATTAAATTGTTAAAATGATTTTAATAATTGATATTTTATTCAACAACAAAATTTGTCAATACAATTAAATTGTTTGTTAATACAACAACGTTTTAATTGAAAACAAGCCAAAAATACCGACGGACATCGCTAGATCTTCCGTCACCAGGATCTCATTACGAGGTTCCATAATAAGTTACTAGTTGAAAAACTTATTGTTAGATATATTTCTCTCTCATTATATGGCTATAAAATGGTTATTTACTTCTCTCTTCATTTTATGCAGTAGCAAAAATATTTTTTTTTTATATTTTTATTTCAATTGGCATTAAGACATTAAAAAAAATTATTTAATTGTTTAATAGGAATTGAGTATGTGTAGAAATTATTTTTTTTCTGTACATTTTTTTATCTTTCTTTTAAGTGTGTTAATTGTTGATGATGCCTTTTTTCGCCTTTAAAAATACTTTATAAATTGCGGTCTATTATGGCTTAATTCCATTTATAAACAGTATGACGTTTGTTGTGGCAAAACGATTTTTATTTTTTTCGTTGTTTTAATAAAAAATAAAATGTGGGAGATTATTTTAATTTATTTAATCAAGTTCAGGGTCTGTAGGAATTATATATGGAAATTAGAATGTTTAACAAATTTTCAGACAATTTCTCTCAGATTCTAAGGCATTAGAAAAAGTCTCAAAATCGGTATATTTAATTTAAGTTTACACAAATTCTTAGATTCTGAGACATTTTTTCTATAAAAAATCTAAAAAAAAATTTTTGAAAATAAACTCACAAAAAAAGTATTTTTTTTGAAATAAAGGACCTAATTTGTTAAACTAAAGTATAAAAAAAAAGAAACCCGTATAAAAATCGATAAAAAAAACTTGTTTGGTACTTTTTAAAATTAAGTTCTATTTAGTACTTTTTAAGAAAAATAATAATTTTGATATTTATGTTATCAAATCGTAGTATTTTGATACATTTTATTATATTGGGACTTGTTTTAAATGTACTAAAATGGTAACATCTATAAAAAAAACTTTTCACGAACATATTTCTTTATTAAATTGCTATTTTCATACTTTTTATAAGAAAAGTACTATGTTGGTACTTTTTGTAAGAAAAGTAAAAATATGGCACTTTTTGTAAGAAAAGTACAAATATGGTACTATTTGTAAGAAAATTACTAATATGGTACTTTTTATAAAAATTACTATTTTGGTGCTTTTTATCAAAAAGTAGTATGCTTAGATTCTGCGAAATTTTTTCTATAAAATAAAAAAAATCTAAAAAAATGTATGAAAATAAACCAACAAAAAAGTGCTTTTTTGAAATGATAGACCTAATTTGTATAACCAAAGTAAAAAGAACAAGTGAGAGTGTTAAATTCGGCTGTGCCGAATCTTTTATACCCTCCAAAATGTAAAAAAAATATAAAAAAAAATCCAGGGGCGTCTTTTTTTTTGGGGGGGGGGGGGTGGTTGGTGGGAGACGTTAGTTGGCACCTTCCCCTTGCGATTTTGAACTTCATCTGAGATAAGAATGTTGCATTTGCTTAGCAAAAGTACAAAAAACCCTGCAAAAAATGCGGTTTTTCTTGGGTTGGTTTAGTTCTCCAAGGGGGAACTTTTTTCCCCTTGGTCCGATTTTGCCCATTTCCGAACTTAACCTGCCTAGGAATATAAGACATATTCGTGCCAAACTTCGGAAGTCTAGCTCTTTTATTTTGGACTGTATCGTGTCCTCTACAGACGGACAGACGGACGGACGGACGGACGGACATCCCTAGAATGTCTTAGAATCGATCACTGATCAATAATATATATACTTTATGGGGTCCTAGACCGATATTTTGATGCGTTACACACGGAATGACAAAGTGAGTATACCCCCATACCATGGACGTATACAGGGGGGGGGGGCCAGGGGGCCCGGGCCCCCCCCCTTTTCGATTAGAAAATTAAAAAAAAAATAATAATACACACAACACTTTATACAAGTAACAAATATATGTTTTTAAGGTTCTAAGTCACATTTTCTATATTAAAAGTATCAGATTCTGAGATATGTTTTCAATATAAAAAATTTTCAGATTTGGAAAAATTTTTTTTAAAGAAAAACATTTTTTTTTTGCTATATTTTATAGAAAAATTTTAAGTTTCTGAAACATTTTTTTCATATTTTCTATGGATAAGCTTTCAAATTCTTAGATATATTTTCCGTAGAAAACTTTGCAGATTTTTGAATATGTATTAAAAAAATAGAGCAGATTTTGAAACATTTCTTCTATAAAAAACTTTTTAGATTCTAAGATTTTTCTGTTAAGAAAATCTAAGATTTTCAGATGTTTTTATAGAAAATCCTCACATGATACCTTCAATAAGAAAAAAAAAATATTATAATCATGCAGAAACAACTTTAAAACAAATATAATTTGATTTTAATGGCTGGATCTTTTTTTTTTGCAATTCAAGCGCAAAAATATATCACAAATGCATATTAAAAAATAACATATCTCGTGGTAGCACTTTTGGGTCTAATATTGTTTCCAGGCCATTTTTATAAAAAAAATATCTCAGAATCTGAGAATTTTTCAGATTTTTTTTCATAATAAAGTCCACAGATTTAAATACATTTTTGCTTTAGAAAATTTCTCAGATTCTGAGAACATTTTCTATAGCAAAGTTCTTAGATTCTTATATTTTTTTTTGTAGAAAAATATTCTCAGATTCGAATATTTACATATACCTCGAAATCTAGAAAAAATGGGATTTCAATGAAAATCCAAGTAAATCCCATTACTTTTTTGGATTTCAAATGTCAAATCCCATACAAAAAAAAACTTGGATTTTGGCAAAATCGGAAAATAGCTATTCAATATCCCAAAAAAATTCAACTACTTAATTGTACAACTATGGTGTTTCCCAAAATAATCATCCCTAATGCTCTTAACATCGCTGCACACGATTTTTTATCACCTGTGGTTGTTTTTAATGAAATAAAAAAAACAATTAAAATTTATTTTTTTAAAACTATTAAAAGCTTAATAAAAACAATGTTGAACAATGTTAAATTAAAAATTTACCATTGCAAATGGTAAACGCACAATTTATGCGACCAATTTGGTATTTTCTAACAAAGAAAAACACTCAATGGTGGCTGCCCCAAACTTGGCAAAAATGTTAATGTTCTTGCATTAAAAGAAGCAGCTCGTTAAAAAACAACACATTTTTTGATATTCTGGTCCCAACATAATATTATACTAGTGGGATTGAAAATATTGGCTCCGGGAAAGAAAAATCATTGTTTTTAGAAATATTTATAAAATTGGGTAACTTTCCAATTAACAACCCTGTACACAAATCAAAAGCAAATACAGAGCTAGTACAAACAAAATACCGCTAAATGTCAAAAAAGCATATGTAAACGGAATAGATTTTAATTGGATTTGAAATCCAAATTTATACGGATTTCGGGGTATATGTAAATAGCATATTAGACATTTTTTTATAAAAAAGATCTCAGACTCTGAGATGATATTTTATAAATATAAAAATTTTCAGAGTCTGAGAGATTCCTTCTCTAGAAAAATTTTTAATTTCTGACACATTTTTGAATACGAAAATTCAAAGATTTTTAAACGATGTTGAGTAGAAATATTATGCGATTTCAAGATTTTTTTTGTAAATGGGGGGGGGGGTAGTCCTAAAAATGAGTATTATTAGTTTAAGATTCAACTTTTTTTTTGAGTTGGGCCCCCCCCTTTTCAAATTCCTGGATACGTCGCTGCCCCATACTGTGGTTGGAGGGTATAAAAAGAAAACCCAATAAAAATCGATAAAAAAAATTGTTCTTTTTAAGACAAATAACTATTTTGAAATTTATATTGTCAAAACGTAGTATTTTGAATTTTTTTCTTTTAATTTACTTTAATGGTACTATATACAAAAACATATTTCTTTTTTTGAATTGCTATTTTTTACTTTTTTTTAAGAAAAGGTATGGTACTTTTTATAAGAAAAGTACTAAGTAATATGGCACTTTTTGTAAGAAAATTACTAATATGACACTTTTTGTAAGAAAAGTACAAATACTTTTTGTAAGAAAAGTATTTTTATGGTACTTTTTGTAAGAAATGTACTTGTATGGTACTTTTTGTAAGAAATGTACTAATATGGTACTTTTTATAAAAATTTATTTTTTTTGGTACTTTTTATAAAAAAGTAGTATGTTTATATTTTTTACGAATTATCATTTTAATACAATTTTTGTATCAAAAACCCGTCTAAAAATCGATAAAAAAAACTTGTTTTGTAGTTTTTAAAATTAATTACTTTTTAACACTTTTTAAGAAAATTAACTTTTTTGGTATCTATTTTGTCAAACCAAATTATTTTGCTACATTTTACTACTTTGATACTATTTTAAAAATGTACTATAAAGGTACTATTTATACAAAAAATATTACCCACGCACATATTTCTATATTAAATTGAGAAAACTGCTTAGTTGGTACTTTTTGTAAGAAACTTTTTAATAAGAAGTACTTACTACGTGTACTTTTTATTAAAAAGGTTTTTGTTACAAAGTACTATTTTTGGTACCTTTTTTTACCATTTATTAACTAATAATTTTTAGTGAGAAGTCCTACATTTCTGCTTTTTATTAAGAAGTACAATGCCTTTATTAAAGTTTTTCGGAATTTAATTTTTACAATTTTTGATATTTTTATTGTCAAAAAGTATTTTTTTGTTACAAAATACTTTTTTGGTACTTTTTTTAAAATGCACGTATTGTTAAAAAGTACTGACCACAGTCATATTTCTACTTTAAATTAAAATTTTAATACTTTTCATAAGGAAAGTTCTAATTTGGTACTTTTTGTAAAAAATTCATTATTTTGGTACATCTATATTAAAAAGTATTTCTACTCTTTCTGATGAAGTATTATTTTGGTATTTATAATAATAAGAACTTTTTTTGGTACCTTTATTAAAAGTACCAAAAAAAAGTAATATCTTTTGGATGGATACATTGCTTGAGCGGGGTTGTTAGGGGGGTGGGGGGTGGAGTATAAAAACCTTTGATACCCGATAAAAGTAAGATTATTTGCATCCAAAAAAAGTCTCAGATTCTGAAACACATTTTCAATTGAAATGTTTCTACTCTTTCTTACAAAGAATTATTTTGGTACTACTATAAAAAGTACTTTTTTGATACCTTTATTAAAAGTACCAAAACAAGTAATATTTTTTTGATCCACTATGTGACACTTTTTCTATAGAAACGTTTCTTTTATTTCTTACAAAGTATTATTTTGGTATTATTATAAGAAGATCTTTTTCGGTACCTTTATTTAAAGTACCAAAAAAGTACTGTTTTTTTGGATGCACAAATTTTTTGACATGCATTTTTAGGGGGAGATAAAAACTTATGAAAACCGATAAAAAATTAAACAATTGAAGGGCTTACTGCAAAAACTTGATAAGCAATCTTATATTTTTTGGTGTTTTTCGCCTTCTACTGATGTTCCATTGACAGATTTTTGGCAGAAGTCTTGCTTAAACCCTTCGAACAAGTATCGTGAGAAAAAAAGTTCTACAAAAGTTTTTTTTCTACACCATTTCTTAAAGTTTTAAGGCAAAAACCACCATAAAATGAAATGTTGCTTATCGAGTTTTTACAATAAGCCCTTCAATTTTCCTACAAAAAAATCTCAGATTCTGAAACACTTTTTCAATAGAAACGTTTCTACTATTTCTTACAAAGTTTTATTTTGGTACTTATTATAAGAAGATCTTTTTTGGTACCTTTATTAAAAGTACCAAAAAATTACTATTTTTTTGGAGGTACAAATTTTTTGACATGAATTTTCAGGGGGAGATAAAAACTTATGAAAACCGATAAAAAAATGAGACAATTTTTCTACAGAAAAGTTTTAGATTCGGAGACACTATTTCTGTAGAAATGTTTCTACTCTTTCTTAAAAAGTACTTTTTTGGTGCTTACTAAAATAAGTACTTTTTTTTGATATCTTCATTAAATGTAACAAAAAAGTACTATATTTTTCTTGCAAAAAAGTCTCGGACTCTGAGAAACTTATTTTTACTTTAAAGTACAATTTTAATACTTTTCATAAGAAAAGTTATATTTTGGTACTTTTTGTAACAAAAGTACTAATTTGGTACTTATATATAGGGAAGAGATAAAAACTTATGAAAACCGATAAAAAAAATGAGACGATTTTCCTAAAGAAAAGTTTCATACTCTGAGACACTTTTTCTATAGAAACGTTTCTACTATTTCTTTTAAAGTATTATTTTGATACTTATTATAAGAAGAATTTTTTTTGGTACCTTTATTAAAAGTACCAAAAAAGTACTATACCTATTTTTGGATGTACAAATTTTTTGGCATGAATTCTTAGGGGGAGAGATAAAAAATTATAAATACCTATAAAAGTGAGACAGCTTTTCTACAGAAAAGTTTCAGTTTCTGAGACACTTTTTCTATAGAAACGTTTCTACTCTTTCGTTCAAAGTATTGTTTGGTGCTTACTAAAAAAATTACTTTTTTTGGTATCTTCATTAAAAGTACCAAAAAAGTTCCTGCAAAAAAAA